>CM037876.1:138575481-139175481 GCA_021292165.1 Shinisaurus crocodilurus | reverse complement strand
GCAAAAATGGTGTATGCTAGGCAAAAATTGTGTACATAATGCATGCACTAGGAGAACTGCACACAAAAATCTGGAATGAATTTTTATGACAACTCTTTAAAAAAAAATTTTTTTTAAATCCCAAAGTTCAGGATGACCTGAACTTAAGGTTGGAAAAACAAGAACTGCAAGAAACAAAGATGGTCAGATTCGCCCATCCCTAACTGAAAGTTCTGCATCCCCCACCCTCTCCTCAAAGTTCTCTCTATGGAGAAATATTGCCTTGACCCTAATGATTAATTCAATTGGCAGGAGTTGCTTAATTGGGAGCAGTGAATTTCGACCTCAATGGTTCAAGTTGGAGTTGGTTTTTACTACCATCTGTAGGTGGAAATTCAGCTAAGGGCGTTAGCCAAGCCTATCATGTATTCAAAAACAAAGATCTGCTTACACAGTCAATGATTTCAGCACCTCCATCCACCCACCTCACGTAACTGAAAAATCCTCTCCCCTCATGTAGGAGAAGAAGAAATAAATTATTCAGCCCTATTGAATGAGAAATCCTTCATAGAAGTTTGTAAGCTGGCAAAAATGCCTGAGCAACAAAAGCCAGTTGCAGATTGCAGTCAGCAAAATCTTTCTCCTCAAGGCTCTGTATTCTTTATAACAAGGAAGTAAAATATTGAAGAAAATAAAATTATTCCGGCCTTGACTAGGAAAAGCCTACATTTCCTGAAGTACTCTCTGTTCTGTGTTTGAATTTGAAGCAATCCTTCTCAACATCTGATGTTCTGATTTGGGGTTTAAAAAAAGTTAAAAGGAATGTTGGTAGGGTTTCATACTGACTGTGGCTCTGCTATCTTTCTGTTACAGCTAACATCGACAGTGAAATCCAGCATCGCCTGAGCTCCGCAAGTGCCGCGTTTTCTCGAATGAAACATAGAGTGTTCGAGGATCGGGATATTTGTAAGAAGACCAAAACACTGGTTTATGAAGCCATTGTATTACCAACTTTATTGTATGCCTGCGAAACATGGACTATCTATAAACGTCACCTCCAACTCCTTAACGTTGCCTCCGGAAAATCCTGCGAATTACTTGGGAAGATAGGCGAACAAATGTCAGTGTACTGGAAGAAGCAAAGACTACTAGCGTTGAAAAAATGATCCTTCAACGCCAACTTCAGTGGACCGGTCAGGTTGTTCGAATGCCTGACTGCCATCTCCCAAAGCAGTTACTTTATTCCCAACTCAAAGATGGAAAGCGGAATATCAGTGGTCAATATAAGAGGTTTAAAGACGTTCTTAAGGCTAATCTAAAAAAAAATGCAATATAAACATCAAAAACTGGGAAGCTCTGGCCCATGAACGATCTAACTGGAGGTTGGCCTTTAACAAAGGTTCTATGGACTTTGAAGACGCTTGAGTGCAAGGTGAAAGGGAGAAACGTGCTAAGCGAAAAGCACGTCAAATAAATCCTTTACAGGACCATCTTCCATCTGGTAACCTGTGTCCTCACTGTGGGAAGCTGTGTGGATCTAGAATTGGCCTCCACAGTCACTTACGGACCCATCGCTAGAGTCTACACAATTTTCTTTAGAATTTTCCTCCTTTTAAAATCTCCTTTTTGTAAATTTTCTTTTTTTTTTATCCTGGAAGACAATCTTACTCGGTCACGAGTGATCGCCTGACTGACTGACTGCACTTTTAACAGAAAGTAGGGTGGCCCATGTCTCCTACTTTACAAGGAACAGTCCTGTACAAGAAGGGTTGTCAGGGGACACTCCTCTATTTGAAGGTGCCCTCTATTTGAGGGTCTATCTATTCCAACTCCAGTTTAAAGATAAAGATCAGTAAGAAGGGAGATCAACCAGCGGCCTTGAAGTTGAGTTGACCATCCACAGTGAGCACCTGAACAGTAGATTGAACAGGTAGTCAGACAGGTCACCCCATCACAGTTTTCCCCACTATGGGGAGATGTATTGCATTTCTTCTAAATTATAAATATTTCTAAATATACATTTATACCTATACATTAGCATATGCAAATCAGTGTCTCCTTTTTTTTGGCAATCCATTTTCTCTTTTTTGGTCATCCAGAAGTGGCAACTAAAAAGAAGCCTAAGACACACAGTTTTCCTGGCATGGAGATAAAATGGTGTGAATAGCTCCACTTGCTTACTCTTCATTGCATGTCTGGCTCTTGGTGAAGACAAAGGAGCAGGACCAATGCAGAAGTTGACATCCAGATTCCTCACATGTTGCACTTTGCTCCTCCACTCCGCTTACACAGAAGACCAATACCCTGGATGATCTAAGGTTATCTGTTAAGGATGTTTCCATGTAGGAATGCTGCCTGCATGGCTTTCTCGTGGTTTTCCAATGTTCCAGCAGTTGGAATGTGACAATTGTCATTCTTTGTTTGTTTGTTTTTGCTTTTATATCCCATCTTTCCTTCAAGGAGCCCAAGGTGGCACACACAATGCTCCTTCTCTCTATTTAATCTTCACAACAACCCTGTGAGGTAGGTTGGGCTGAGAGTCAGTGACTGGCCCAAAGTCACCAAATGAGCTTCATGACCAAGTGGGAACTAGAACCTGGATCTCCTGAGTCCCAGTCTAATACTCTGACCCAGGGGTAAGCAACTTTGGGAGGTCTGGGGGGTCATTTTTGCACCCCTGGAGCCACTTCCACCCTGCAGGACACCCCACCCCCAGACACAGGTGCCAAAAATAGGGAGGGTATAAAAAATACTTTAAAAACTAAAAAAAATAATTAAAATGGCATCTGGAGCTGCTATGAAGCACACTGGAAGGGTAAAAAATAACTTGCAAACAATTTGGGTGCTCCATAGCAACTACAGATGCCATTTTGTTTGGGGAAAAATAGATTTTTGAGGGGTACCCCCAAATTTCAGGGGGTGGTGCTGGCCACATTGGGGGCTGTAAGGGGTGCATGTCCCACACCTGCTCTAACCACTACACCACTTAAGCAGATGGTTTCATACATTCTACACATGGTAGAACCCTGCAGTTAGCCATCTAACCCCTTACTCATGGGCAAACAAGTATTTCTTCCAGGTGAATCACTAGCAGGCCTACCACTCAACCCCCCTTGTGACAGTTGGGTCACATCTGGAGGGCTGATCAATTAGTTTGTGGCCTGGAAAGTGTGCTGTATTTATCTGCACAAGAATTTCAGGAACAAGCCTGGTTCAGCAAAACTAAGAAATGACTTTTATTAATTGATTGATTCCAGTAAATACCACATTTGATTTAAAAATAAAATAAAAACAAACAAACCCAAAGCAATTCACAAGACTAGCATCATTTCCAGAAAGAAGGTGTTGTCGTTGTTTTAAGACCATAATATTAGAGGAAACTTCACACTCTGCCAGACTTTGTAGTAGTTTCAGTGTGAACATTTCTCTTCCTCCTTTACTTTCCCCGCAATGACGTAAAACCTACTTCATGCTTCTCTCACCTGCCAGATGTCTGCATTTTCAGAATTGCCCTCATTTTCACATGCATGTTCCTAAGGGCTATCACAGCATATAGCAATGGTGCTTAGTTAGCACTTAATTTCACAAAGTTTGGCTTCACAAGTCATTCTAATTAGAGTTGCCGGAGGACCGTGTTCATTACCTTCTTTTAACAGTGCAGCTACTTTAACTGAGGCATATAATTGGTTGATGTAGCTGAGATGCAAAAGGCTTTTCTTTTCTTTTCTTTCTGACAGTGCCAAACTTGACATGAGGGGAGATATCCAGGTTTTAAGAGCAAAATGGAGATGGAAGCTCAACCCTTCCCAACACGTGCCATCTACCTTGCCTGCCCAACCCAGCATGGCGCTTTCCCCCCAGCTGTGCTCATTTCTGGTATGAAAGTTTTCCTGAGGAGAAATGTGCCAGGGGTGGGTGGGGTGCAGAACAAAGGGCTTTTCTACATGAGGCATTTATTGTGCACTCGTGGTCCCTCACTCACAGAAGTTTGCAGGGTTTTTTCATGAGGTCGTCATCATCCTCCAGGGCCTGTGCCGTGTTTTCCAGCCATTTTCAAGGCTTTTTTTTTTTTTTAGAGTGAGGAACCTCGACTATTAAATTTTAAACTGGAACAAAAGCCTCCTGCAAATTTGAAAATCCGCTGTACTGCAGCAGTGCCACCTTGTGGTTGGTCAATAGAAAGGCAGAGAAAGAAAACACCAAGAAAAAAAAGCCACGCACAACTGAGGCAGTCTTACTCCCACAAAGAAAACAGAAGAAGCGGTGGAAAAGCGGTGGAGTAAGCACCTCATGTAGAGTAGCCCAAAGTGCACGAAGATGAGCCACAAATGAGGGGAAAGGTTATCATCCTCTACTTGTGTACACCTTTTGCTCCATGAATCACACACACACAAACACAGAGAGAGAGAGAGAGAGAGAGAGAGAGAGTTTTACCCCACTGAGTTTTATCCCACTGAGACCCACTTGCCGCCAACCTTACTTAGTTGTGGTCACGAACCTGTCGGGGGGGGCTGCCTCGCCTCTCCGCAGCGGCAGCCCCCCCACCTCATTCTTCTGAGCGGTGCAGAGCTGTTTTCCGCGCCGCTCGAGCTGTTTAAGCCCTGTTGCCCTGGTTTCCCTGCCAAAAATGTAGCGCGGGGGTCCAGCGCGCCGGTTCAGGGTCCCGCTGCGTCAGTTCCGGCGTGCTTGAAGTAACATGATTGGACTTGTGCGGGCGGCTCGCTGCGGAGAGGCGAGCGGCCGCCACAGACAGGTAGGCCCGCACAAGCTTTGGGCGGACGTGAGCGGGGGCGATTTTGGCCCACTACGCCTGCGCGAGGCAAATCGGTACACCCCTAATTTCCTTACTATCTTTTCGGCGCCAGGTTAAGACTTCCCTCTATGCCAAAGCATTCAATAGTTAAGAGCTCAAAATAGCATGGGGGGGGGATTGTCATCTGTAGGCTTAGTTTTATTAACTTTTGAATTGTTATTTTAAACTGTGCTTTTAAATTTGGTTTTTAATCTTTTAACTATTTTGTATGTTTTTATTGTTGTTTTTATGTCAAACTGTTGTGAACCGCCCAGAGAGCTTCAGCTGTGGGGCGGTATAGAAATGAAATGAAATGAAATAAATAAATAAATACTATATGATTGGGGCAGATCTGATCCTACCAATCCTCTCTGGATCCATTTAGGAGAATATAGGACATGGGTTTGCAAATGGATCTGCCACTGTTGCATCTAGTTTTGCCCACCATCATCTTCTTTACCTAGGGCAGAGTTCTGCTGTGTGTGGGAGAAGGCCTATTGTTCATTGTAGCAACAGCCAAGCTCAGCCCATTTCTGCTCTTTTAAAAAGGAGCTGAAGATCACATTCACTTCTAGTTGTATTTATATTCCATGGCTCAGAAAACCTATTCCTCTTCTTCTTCAGAATCACTTTTGTGCCACTGAACCACTACTATATGTTTTGACCAGCACTTAATTGCCCCAATCTAGTGATCTAAGCATGGGCTACTCCACCTGCAAAGGTTCGCCCTTCCAATTCAATGGAAGAAGGATCTCAGTGTGTTCTAATTAGGGATGTGCATGGAGCTGGATGGGGGGTGGAAACTCAGTGAACTCGCTGGGCTCGACCCCCCCCCCTGAGCTCCGCTTGACTTGACCTACCTTTCCCTGGCTTGACTCGCATTCTCACGAGCTGAACTGGGGAAAGCAACTTCCGGCTTTCAGCGCTACATCATTTATGTAGAAATGACGTATGATATGCCGTTTACGTATAGTGTAGTATACATTAAAAACGGCCACATTTACACAAATTGTGGCCATTTTTTACATAAACGACGTAGAGCCAGGGAACCCAAAAGTCCAGTGAGCGCCTCAGCTGGTGCTCACTGGTAGGCAGGGGAGCAATCCTTGCAACAGCTGCTCACAAATTACTTCGAGCATGTCGTCCTTGGATGAGCTGGCTCACTAATCACCTCGAGCATCTCGAGCCTTTTCTCTCCCGTCCACTACAAATTCAAATTCGGACCCAAGTGAGTCACGAACAGCAAGATCTTTTGTGTTTGCTTTTGTGTTTCTTAATTGACTTAATTGACTTAATTACTAACTCTGAGTCTGAGGAAAACCCTCACTGCACTTATGCTAATTGCTAAATTCCTTGCTAAATTCCTAACACCTGATGATTTGAAAAGCAACAACAGCTGCATCTCTGGCTGGCTATACATTCAATCTACATTCCTACTTAGAAAAAGTATTTTGTTATGTGGCAATTGCAATTCTTTGCTGTGCATACCTTTTCATACCTTTGTTTTTTACAGAGCAATTTTTAATAAACGTAGGTGGTATAATTTATGATTTTAAGGTAACCTTTCTGCCATATGCATTGCTAACTAAGTTGGTTCTTTCTTTGTCCTTCAGGCTCCAGCCAGACTGCTGGTTATGCATTGCTAACTAAGTTGGTTCTTTCTTTGTCCTTCAGGCTCCAGCCAGACTGCTGGTGTTTTTTGCATTTCAATAAGCCATCTCAAATTCAATATGCATAGCCAGACTGCTTCTCAAAGGTAAAACCTGTTTAACAGCTCTGGCTCGCAGATCTCTGTATGGGTGATGAACTACTTTTAAGTTCACAAGAATTGTTAATGGGGGACTACGAACTGCTGTTAACATCACAAGAATTTAATTATGCTGAGTGATAAAGTGAGCAGCGCTTACTCGAAAAAAAAACAACTCGCGATTTTTGTAGCACATCCCTACAAGTCACTGGAGACTCGGCTTGCTGAGCACCCTGCAAGTTGGCTGCTGGGCTGGGCGCACATCCCTAGAATTAACAACAAAAGAAGTGAGGTGGGTGGCTACTAAGAAGAGGGCCTTTTCTGTTGTGGCAACCTGGTTGTGGAATGAGCTTCCCAAAGGGGCTTGCCTGGTACCTATGTTGTGGTCTTTTCATTGCCAAGACCTTATTTTCCCAGGAATTTTAGTCTTTCAATTTCTGTTGTTTTAAAGCTATTACTGTATTTTAAATCTTTGCACTGCTGCTAGGTTTTATTTTGGTTATTATTTTTATTTTACACTGTAGTTTTAAACTTTTATATGGGATTTTATCATGTTGTATTTTATGGTTTTCATTGTTGTGAATGTGGACCTCCCAGAGAGCTTCAGCTATTGGGCAGTATAGATTATGCAGAGCTGAAGAGAAAGGGGAAGTCCTCCACTGAAGAGAAAGTGGAAGTCCTCTCACATAGGAAGTCTGTGTATGCAACAGAATAGACCAAAGGCTCTAACTAAACAAAGGGTGAAACACTAATAAATATCTTATAGTGCCCTTTCACAATGTAAGCGTGTTTGTAGATGTACAATGGCAGATATGACTGAATTAAAGTATCTTTCAGATGCAGATCTGGACGTGGCTCTGAAGTTCTGAGGAGACTTATCTTTTTGTGTTACAGCGAACTGAAAGCAAATTATAGGTACACCAATCATCAGGAGGCAGGCTTATAAATGAGTTCAGATCTTAGTTGCCCTGAATGACAAGTTCTTCTGAAATTTTGGTTACACTAGGGAGTCATTTTTAAAAGTGTAGTCATGGATCCAAAGTTAGCCTTACTTAGGTCCCATTGAAATGTGTGAGACTAAGGTTAGTAATGGTGACTAACTTTTAACATTGATTTCAATGGAACCCGAGCACAACTAACCTGGTCCGGATCCAACCCATTATGTGGAATGTTCTGAAAACCTTGCTTATAGTCAGATGTAATTACACATCTATAGGTAACATCAAAATCAATGGAACTCACCTATGTCATGTGTAACTGTGGGGAGGTCTTTTGCCATGGGCCTAAGTGTAGGAATCCCACATGGCTATGCATTGAATTTATTTACAATTCACAAAGAGAATCCTCTGGAATCATCACCTTCAATAAAATATGTGAAATTTGTGCAGTATATGGCTGACGTCATTTCCTTAAGTCACTCTGCTTCATGTGGTTCATATAGATCAGTCTGGAGAGGGGTGGGGATAATATGTGGAAAGTCACACCATGAAAGAGGATTGTTGTCCCTTCTAATTTAGGCTTCTATTGTCAAGGTGCCTGCGATCCCATGCCAGTAGCAAAATCCCCACAGGACACTTACTCCAGGCACTCCCTTATCTCAGGGTTTCAAGGTGCCTTCCACACACAACTTGTTACAGACTCCATTAAATATTTTCAATGGTTCTTTCTTAAGTCCGGTTTATACTTTCCATCCACCTTGTGGAATCACTTTGCATTGCAATCACCCCACATGGTGGGCTGTTACCATATGGCAAACTGTTCATATGCAGTGGTATGCCACATGGTTTGGGAAAATTTCACCCTGCCACTGCAAATATAGGGCTTTTCTACACAAGGCATTTATTGGTTGCTTACGAGCTCTTTAGATGATGTCATGATTCTCCAGTTTTGCTTCTGTTTTTTATTTATTTATTTATTATATTATACCCCGCCTTTTTT
The DNA here is from genome assembly GCA_021292165.1 of Shinisaurus crocodilurus. Lineage (NCBI taxonomy): Eukaryota > Metazoa > Chordata > Lepidosauria > Squamata > Shinisauridae > Shinisaurus > Shinisaurus crocodilurus. The sequence continues at coordinate 139,167,025 of CM037876.1, read as the reverse complement.
CTGAGCACTTTCCCAGTTTTATTTTTATTTTTTTAGAATGGGGGAAATGAGCTATTAAATTACAATGGGGAAAATGGTGTTCTATCTCCTGGTGTATTTGTGCTATACTGCTATAGCACAGCTCCACCTAGAGGTTGTTTAGCAGAAAAGCAGGAAAGGCAGAGCTCTGTGTGTGGAACTCAGATCTTAATGCTGCGAGGAAACTGAAAGTAGGTACAGCGATTAAGAGCACAAGAAATGCCTCGTGTAGCAAAGGCCATAAACAACATGTGGAACAATTTATAAGTGGCATCTACTTGGCTGTTGTAATCTATAAACTGGTCCTAAGAAAGGACATAAAGGGTATCAAGGTTGGAATCAGTGGATTTATTTAAGCAAAGGCACAGGCACGTTAATTCTCTAAGAACCCACAGTAAGTTTTTCAAGGAATGTTTCCCTTTCAATAAATGTCACTCATTGCTCATTGCCTATTGCTCTCCAATGCACTTGTTGAATAATGCATCAGTTGCCGGCCTCTACTGTCAACATTTTTGCAAAGAATCATGCACAAAACAATGTCAAAATCTCACAGTGTTAAGTAGAAGGACGAGAGAAAAAAGCCCAAATTTGAGCATATCATGACAGAACTCAGCAGGGATCTCTTCAGGAAATGCTACAAAGCATATTTCATTTGAAGCAATGAACTTTAATAGGAATTTCATTTTACACATGAATGTACATTGTGTGATAATCCTGAGCTTGTATATTCATCAGCTAGAGTTCAGGATTCGAATGTGGAGGTGAAGGGAGCAAGTAGAAAAATGTATAGTTCCCAAAGTGCAAGAAAAGAATGGTATTAAATCTTATTAACCTTTTCATGAATTTCCCTCTTATTATTTTTTAACTTTGCATGATACATCACTATGTAGCAGAATCCTGAAAAAAAATAAGAAGATACTATAATAGAAAATGGGTTCCTTTTGGGTGCTCACACACAAATGTAATTCTGTGCCAATTAAAATGTACTTTTAATTAAGGGGGAAATTATACAAATTAGACATGTTGCTCTTGAGAAGCCAGAAGAGAGCTACGTAGGCCATAGGAACGTCACTCTGTGATTCCTGACAGCCCTGCCTAATTGCCTCAGTTTCACAGGAATTAAGCAGAGATGCTTACCTGTTTTAAACATCAATACCTTATGGTCATCTCTACATATATGTCCAAAATATAATATGCCATATGAAAACATAAGCACCTCACACAACCAAGGGGTGATCTACTGCCAGAAGAGTGTGTGTTTATAAAAGGGAGACCCATAAGATCACTATGTCTCTTGCACTTCCTACCGCTTGGCTTTGTACGTGGCCTCGTGGCAGTCTGTGCTGCCTTTCTAAGTACATGTGGAACCCCATCCTAAGCACGTTGACTCAGAAGTAAGTTCCACTGTCCAATGGGGCTTTCTCTTAAGTAAATGTGCAGCATCAGAATGAAAGTAAATAATATTCCCTCCTTATAGAGGGCAAGGAGGCTTATAGCAATTTCCTTCTTGATGTCTTGATTTTGTCAGGAAAATCACCGACATGTACTAAATCAAGACTCATCCATATTGATTCAGCAACTCGCAAGGTATGCAGAAAAGGAAGCACACACTGACTTTCCTTATTCCTCAATTTGGGATGATAGTTACTGTCTCAGCATAATTGTCCCTCCTCTGCTTCCATTCCACCTTTTACAAAATGTACTGGTGAATTGCAAATCTAACTGAAACTATACCAATAATTTCAGTAATGTTTGCATCTCTGTCTCAGGGAAAAGCCTGAGATCATCATCAAGGTGATTTTGTGAATAATAAATTAATCTAAGAGGGCAATGGCCATAAGGATCTACTATATCTTCTCCTGAAATTAGCCAGTGTTATCCTTCAGGAGAGACACAGAATGAATCCTATATTACAGGAGGAAAAGGAGTAACGGAAATAACAGGACAGACACCAGAACTTGGGTCAACTAGGGCCTCTTTATTTAACATGGGTAATTCTCCCCTCCCAGGATCTGCATATGCAAAGTGCGGGAATATATCTTAATTTCCCATGGAGGCAACTAGCCTGCCTTATGGGCGAGCCACTCTGCCCAAGTTAGGAGGTGGGCTGAGAACCACGCCCTTCGCCTAGGCTACACAGCAGTATAAGTGGGCCTCCCTGTAGCACCTCCACCCAATGCCTCATAACTCTGAGTAGGTGAGGCAGATTGGTCCCAAAAGTAAAATGTATCCCAGCTCATGGGTCGCACAGCCCCTAAGCCTGGTTGTCACACCAGAAGTGTAGTGAAAAATTGGAGAGACTGTCCCCCCAGAGCCAGACTGCCATGACAATAGGGAATGGCTCCAGGAAAGTCAGATGAACTCTGGTGATCCCCAAATCTCTCCAATGCCCCATCCACTGCTGTGCGCACCAACAATCCCTAAATATCAGCCCAAAGCCATATGAACTGGAGGGATCAGAATGTATTTGCAACTCCACTTCAAGTAGCAAATCCTGTCTCCAAAATGAGACCCTGTTGTAATGACAAAGGAGCTCTGGTACCCATAATGCAAGGTCCTCTCTCATCTCAGCCGTGACCCTCATGGCTTTGTGTAGGAAGGCCTGGCCAGGTGCAACTACCCTACATGTGGAATTCAGATATCCTACAAACTTTTGTAGTTGTCTCAGGGAGATCTTATGTCATGGGTGCTTCAAGCACACACTCTGGCATTCTGACACTGGACATGCCAAATCAGTGAGACTCTATTACTGCAGCAAATCCCACAGTAAAAGCTCAATAGTTACAGTCTTTAGAAATCATATAGCTGGTGGCAATTAACTATAGGCTCCATAAGTAATTCCACAACAATCCAAAGCTAATAACTATAACTGTGTCAGAGATCCAGACAACTTGGTTTCCCCATTGTAATCTCTGTGACTCAGAATACAGGGCAACCTGAAGTCAACCTTCCAAGGCAATCAAAGATAGGGGTTCTAGAAAAAGACCTAAACAAATTCACACATGCAGAGGTTTAGTCCAACCTGGGAATCTTCACTGGAACCTCCATGTTGTATGGGTCCAGGCCTATCACATCCAAGAATCAAAACAGGTTCACGAGTAAGTTCAGAGTAATGCCCCACACAGAGAGACTTCAACAACCATGGCTTCCACCTAGGTATTTCCATGCTACATGTGTCCAGGCATAGAAAAGTCCAAGAGTCAGGATCATTCCAAACCATCTGGCAACTCTGCCTATGAAGATCCACAATCTATCACAAACAAGAATTCACGTTCTATGAAAAGTATAGCAGTATTTTTCATGGCAGGTTCTTAACAATACAAAGTTCAAAGACAAGAGTCCAGACTGGAAGGAGAGTCCATGTGAAGAGCGCCTCAAGAGTCCAAACAGAGAGGATTTCAGACAGTGAAGTTGAGAATGTTCCTAGCAAAGGTTCCCAGTCTGGGCACCGACTTAAAAGGGAAGGTGTGGCTGTGAAAACCCTTCTCCTAAACAACTAACTGACAAGGGATTGTAGCCCATCAACAAGGTCCCCTACCCAAACAGGGCATCTCCCTTGTGCCCTTCAGGGGAGATGCTTCAACCTGTGTGACACCTCTGAAAACCACTCCCTCTTCTATTAGGCTGTCACAGAGAGGCTGCCAGCTTCTTTCCCTGTCAAGGCCAAAGCTAGCAGCTGGACAGGAGTAAGTTGCCTCCCACCTACTTTCCCCTGAGAACACTGGCAGAGATAAACTCACACTGATTTTGACATTCCACAGTCTGAATAGGCCCAAACCCTTCTGGACCACTCCTGATCAGATTATGGCTATAAACTATAAGGGCCACTGCAGCACTGGAACTGGGGCCCCCAACATCTCATGAGCCAAATGGAACTCTGTTATTTTTTGCCTCACTGTCTTCAACTTATCCTGTGGGAGGCAACTGCATTGTGTAACCGAATCTAACTGAATGCCTAGGAACACTGATAAAGGGACCTCAGTCTTTTCTGCAATTAGTGCCACCCCAAATTTCCTGGCCAGGGACTCGAATTCCAACATGATCCATGAACAACCAACCCAATTGCGGCTCCCCCACAAAAAGAAAATCGCCCAGGTACTGCACTGAATTGACCGAACCCATTTGTTGCCCCCAAGCCAATTCCAAGAAGGTGATAAATGGCTCAAATATGGAGCAGGATACCGAGCAACCCACTGGAAGCACCCGGTCAATACAGAAGTGATCCTGGAATGCAAAACCCAGGCGATCGAAATCATCCAGTCATCCGGGTGAACAGGGAGAAGGTGGAAAGCCAACTTAATGTCACATGTCCCCATCAACGCACCCTTACCACAGTGCATGAACGGCACTGTCGAAGGATGCGGAGTGTACACAGCTCCAGCGGAATGGTATCATTTACTGATCCACCCAGAGGATGAGACAAGTATCAGCCAGAATACCTCTTGGGCCTTCTTAGAGGCAAGGCCCAAGGGGGAAACCTTCAGGGATGGCAACGGGGAGGGGGGCAGGGGAAAGGGCTCAAGACCCAGGCAGCCCTTACCTTCTTATTGATCTTACTGAGGACCACTTTCTCAATCCCCAGGTTGGCGGCGGCCCAATTCCTTGCAAAATAAGGCAGAGGGGCACCTGTATAAGGAATATGAGCACTTACAGAAAAACCTTCCAACAAAAAAGATGCATCTTCCCTGTTCAGAGTAGGGCCAAAACATCCAACTTAACTGCAGGGCGGGGAACAGGTCTATGTTAATAACAATATTGTGATGGGACATTTCATCCTTCCCAATCAATATCAATTAGTGAATGGCTGATATTTAATGAAATCTCTCTCTCTCTTTCTCTCTCTCTCTCTCTCTCTCTCTGTTAGAAATGTATCTGTCATTCATTCAGTGAGTCATTTATGCATAATGTTATGCTAATCCTAAATCTTCCAAACCATAAGGCTAGTTATTAAAAAAAAAAAAAATCATCAACAGATTTGAGTATGCTTTTCTTGTTTTTGAACTTTTAGCATACTGTTAACTGTAAAAATGACAAATTTGTCTAGAAAAGGAAGTTGAAATTCAAAACTATCAGCAAAAAATATTAAGAATCACGTGCAAAAACATTAAGCACGGTGTAATATATAGACATAATAATAGGAATTTCCCAACATTCCATCTTATGGATGACTAATGGTGAAATCCTACACACGTCTAGACATTTAGGTTGCGTACAGGATTGCAACTTAAGAAATGGAAACCAGGGTGGGACCATATAGATCAGGGCTGTCCAACCTTGGGTCCCCAGATGTTGCTGGCCTACAGCTCCCAGCATACCCAGCCAGCATGGCTAATGGCAAGGGATTCTGGGAGCTGTAGTCCAGCAACATCTGGGGACCCAAGGTTGGAGAGCCCTGATATAGATGAAGGGGTAGAGCTGTGTAGAAAGGAAGGGGCTCTGGCATCAATTCTTCTCCGATATATACATAGCTGCACTGTGTCCACATTCAAAAGATCTTTCAATACTCAGCCTTTCTTGCCAGCCCTCTCCCTCACCCGCCATTTTGTTACCAAGCAATCCAATCAAGATACATCAACCTGCTTTCTAAAATGCAAAGATTACTGGCAGTGGACTATCCTAGCTCTCAGCATATCATCATGCAGCCAGCATGAAATCAGGACATTTTAATGTGCAACAGCAAATACCTTAATCCATTCTGGGTTTAAGGATTACTCAATTGAAACTGTGCATTATGAAATAAAATTGTTTAAAGGATCAGAATAGAAAGAACTTGATAAAAACCCAAGCCTGCTTTTCATAAAAGCATATCTTCCCTTCCAGCTTATTAAATATAAATTAACATATAGTATTACAGTAAACATTTTTTTTTGTCTGATAGCTTCCAATCAAAGAAATGACTTGCTTCAAATTTTGCCTGAACTTACTGCAGTAAAATGCTTTATTCTTTCCTGAAAATGCAATTCTTCTTAGCTAGAAAAGACAGATAAAACACTGGGGTGGGGTGGGGGGAGAGCATGGGAAATAAAATGTAGTTCCTCTTCACATAACAATCTAATCAAATCTGAAAATGCATGGTCTGTGTTAATTTTAAAATATATATTTATTTTATTTATTACATTTATACCCCACCTTTTTTACATCAGAAAATGCTGTATAACAGGGGTGCAGAACCTCTTTCGGCCTGAGGGCCAAATTGCATTTTGGAGAAGCTCTCGGGGGCCACATTCCAGTGGTGGGTGGGGCCAAAGGTAAAGGGGGTGGATTGCATGGGATCATGCTGAAATATTTTGCAGCTGCTGCCACAATTCTGATAACTAAGTACTGAATGAGAACTATACATAGAGGAAGAGAAATTCATAGGGCTACATCCAACTTCTTGGGGAGTTCTTGGGGGCAAAGTATATCAGTGTTGAGCGGCAGACTCTGGCAGAGCGCTAGGGGCAGGGCACGCCGATTAAGAGGGACAAGGGATCGATGCTTAATACCTATCCCTTGTTCCAGGCCTGCCCAGAACCAAGGGATAACTGGGGGATGTGTGGCTCCTCCCCATACTTTGCGTTTGCTGTTGTGCAATGCCAGGTCCATTACCCAAAAAACATCTCTCATCCATGACTTGATCCTGGATGAGGGTGCGGACCTGGCATGTATTACAGAGACCTGGCTGGACGATGCCGCTGCTCCAACTCTGGTGGCCTTGTGTCCGGCTGGTTTCTCATATGCCCAGCAACCAAGGGTTGGGGGACGGGGAGAAGGGGTGGCTGTTATCTACTGGGAGTCCTTGGTCCTCACCAGACTCCCTCTCTGGGAGACCAAGTGGGATCGGTTCCAGCTTCTTCCTTCTGATGAAGTGGACAAGGTACTTTCATCTGTGAGGCCGACCACCTGCTTGCTTGATCCTTGACCGTCCTGGCTCATCATGAGCTGTAGGGAGAGACTGGGTGAGGGGATCAAGGCGGTGGTGAATGCCTCCCTCGAGGAGGGAGTGATGCCATCAGCCCTCAAGGAGCCAGTAATAAGACCGCTTCTAAAGAAGCCCTCCTTGGATCCCCAGGATCTAAACAACTTCCGCCCAGTCTCCAATTTACCATTTCTGGGCAAGGTGATCGAGCGGGTGGTGGGTGCTCAGTTGAAGGCACACTTGGATGAAGCCGATTATTTAGATCCATGCCAGTCGGGCTTCAGGCCTGGACATGGGACGGAGACGGCCTTGGTGGATGATATGAGGAGGGCTTTGGATAGGGGCGAATGCTCCTTTCTAGTCCTCCTCGATCTCTCGGCGGCTTTTGATACCGTTGACCACGGTATCCTCCTGGACCGCCTGGAGGGGTTGGGCGTGGGAGGCACTGTGTTGCAGTGGTTCCAGTCCTTCCTTTCTGGAAGGTACCAGAGGGTAGTTCTTGGGGAGGAGGCTTCGGACCATTGGCCGCTCACTTGTGGGGTGCCGCAGGGTTCCATCCTCTCCCCAATGTTATTCAACATCTACCTAAAGCCGCTGGGAGCTATCATCAGGAGGTTTGGGGTGCAGTGTCATCAGTATGAGGATGACACGCAGCTCTACCTCTCTTTTAAGTCCTCGCCGAGGTTGGCCATTGAGACCCTGTCCAAGTGCCTGGAGTCAGTGGGTGGCTGGATGGGAAGGAACATGCTGAAGCTGAACCCCGACAAGACCGAGGTACTTCTGGTGGGGGACAAGGGGAGGTTAGGGGATGTTGACCTAGTGCTGAATGGGCTACATCTACCCCTGAAGGACCGGGTCCACAGCTTGGGAGTCATTCTAGACTCCCAGCTGTCCATGGAGGCTCAGGTGTCAGCTGTGAACCGGGCGGCACTGTATCAACTCCATCTGATACGGCAGCTGCGCCCCTACCTTCCTAATCACCTGCTCTCATCAGTGGTTCATGCCTTGGTCTCCTCTCGCCTAGACTACTGTAATGTGCTCTACGTGGGGTTACCCTTGAAGACGGTTCGGAAGCTGCAGCTGGTACAGAACGCGGCGGCATGCCTGGTTAAAGGCAGCCGCTGGCGGGATCACATCACGCCAGTGCTCAAGGAGCTACACTGGCTACCAGTTGCTTGCTGAGCTGAATTCCAGGTGTCCGTTTTGACCTTTAAAACCCCATACGGCTCCGGTCCAGTCTATCTCAAGGAGTGTCTCCAGCAACACCAAGTAGGCCGCTCAGCAAGATCTGCCACAGACGGCCTTCTCCTTGTTCCTTCAGCCAGAGCAGCTAGACTGGTGGGGACGAGGAAGAGGGCCTTTTCTGTGGCGGCCCCCGTACTGTGGAACTCTCTCCCGAGTGACCTCCGCCATGCCCCCTCTCTGCTGAGCTTCCGCCGCTCATTAAAAACTTGGCTATTCAGGTGGGAATATGGGGTGGGCCAATGATTTTAAAATTTTATATTGCTTTAAATGTATTTTATCCTGTTTTTATCTTGTGTTTTTATCTGTGTACATCGCCCAGGGTGGCCGGTTGCCGGCCAGATGGGCGATAAATAAATATTATTATTATTATTATTATTATTATTATTATTATTATTAATAATAATAATAATAATAATAATAATAACAACAACAACAACAACTTTGTACAACAGACTTTTCCCATTCTCTACTCCCCCTGCAGCACCTTATGCACCTGAATATCTGCCCCAGAGGCTCCTCCTAACCCCCCAGAGCAGACTGGGGTGTGTGGGAGGCTTCAGGAGTTGGGATTCTGTCCACTAGCAGATGCCATTTTGTCGGAGGAGAGACACAATTGGAATCCACTCCATAACTAAGAAAGTTTGGGGATATTCTAGTTTTATCAAAATAGATGTGTTATGTAAAATTAAGGCAGGTTTGTGTTTAAAAAATGTGTAGCATTTATTTTATTTCATGTTGGGATTCTAGATGCAATGCAAATCATAATGCGGCTTCTGTATTACATACTTAATCACCTTGTATTGATTTAAAAAAAAAAAAAACACAACCCATTTCTGCTCAGTAAGAACAAAAGAATAAAATTGCAGAGACAATCCCACTAGATAAGAATGTCCCGGTCAAATTCTTAACAATTAAAGAAATCCATGATGGGAGCCACTTTGGGAGGATTTCACCTTCCAACATGACCTATAAATATTTTAAATAAAAATAAATAGTAATTATTATTTAATCCTCCCCTCCCAGTATGCAGTGGTTCCAATTCGAATTGAGGTTTCTGGATGGTGAAGTCTTTCCATACTTAAAGGGTTGTCACAAAGAGGAGGGCCAGGATCTCTTCTCGATCATCCCAGTTTGCAGGACACAGCATAATGGGCTCAAGTTACAGGAACCCAGATACACCTAAACATCAGGAAAAATTTCCTGACTGTCAGAGCAATAAGACAATGGAACCAACTACCTAGGGAGGTGGTGGGCTCTCCCACTCTGGGGGCATTCACGGTGCAGCTGGACAGCCATCTGTCAGGGATGCTTTGACCTGGATTCCTGCATTGAGCAGGGGGTTGGACTCGATGGCCTTGTAACCTCCTTCCAACTCTACTTTTCTATGATTCTATGATTCTAAGTGCAGAGAAATGCCAGGGATGCCAGCATGTGTATGCACAGTGAAGCATCAGATTGGAGGCAGGGCTTATGGGGATATTTGAGCCCTTCTCTGTTTGGCTGCAGTTACAATTGCTTGGTAACTCAGGAAAGCCACTGCACTCACCTCAACAACCCTCTCAGAGGCCAAGCTGGGGTCTCCCAAATGATTTTCAGGTCGGAAGCCTGTGTTCCAGCTCTCAGCTTCCTCCACAGTCCATCGCAGCTCTTGTGTAAATAGATAATAAATGTAGCACTCGTTCAACCCATTCACCCTGTCTTGCCTCTTTATTTCCATCTCTGCTTGCAGTTTGATCTTTGTGAGTTCCAGTGCAAACTGACATGATCAGCACCTAATGTGTGGATTGGTATTAGCGATCTACCAGCTTTCACACCTCCCAAAATGTCCCAGTGTGGTTACCGACTCAAAATAATTGCATTTTTAAAAGGGTATTTTGAGAGAAAACATTTTTAGAAATACTTATTTGATCACACATTTTTGTGTTTTTTTAAAAAAATTAACATATTAATGTAGATATGTGATGGAATTTTATGTTGAAATACATCATTGATAAGTATTTGGCTGGAATTGTAAAACATGTTTATGTAGCTTTCATTGATTTGAAGGCTGCATTTGATTCTATTTCACGGGAACGCCTTTGGAGTAAACTACAATTAATGGATATTGACCCACAGCTTTTAAAATGTATAATGACCTTATATTCTGGGACATCCCTGCAAGTTAGAATTGATGGAGGATATCTATCTGATTTTGTACCAGTCACAAAAGGATTGCGACAAGGGTGTTTACTTGCACCACTTCTTTTCAACTTGTTTTTAAATGATGTAGTAGAGTTTTTAAGAGGTGACTGTTATTTCCCAGTTAAAGTGGGAAATCGGAAGTACTCAATCCTCCTTTATGCGGATGATGCCATTTTGATTTCATGTACCCAGGTGGGCTTGCGTAGACTGTTGAACCAATTCAGTTTATATTGCAGGAACGAGCTTCTTTCTATCAACTACCAAAAAACAAAAATCATGATATTTGGTAAATCCAAGAAAATTCTTAACTGGTCACTAGATGGGAACAAACTGGAGCAAGTGTCCTCTTTTAAGTATCTTGGTGTGGTTTTCCAGTGGACGGGGGCATGGTCCCTACAGGTTCAGTCAAACACCCTGCTAGCTGGAAGAACATTAAATGGATTATTACGATTTTATCATACAAAAGGGGGTAATTTGGTCCAGCCCATTTTAGAAATATACAAGACCAGGGTTTTGCCAAAATTATTATATGGAGCTCCACTATGGGCTATGGCCAATTTAGATCCACTAGAGAGAGCTCAAAATAAATTTTTGCGTAGACTGTTGGCAGTTCCTGTTTCTACAAAACTAGAATTGGTTCGTGCAGAACTGGGTGTAATGACCATAAAGGCTGAAGCCCTCAGATTAGCCTTGCTTTTTTGGTTAAAAATCATTTTTAAGCGGGTGTCAGAATTTATTTTGGGGTTATTAGAAGAGATGGGTCAAAACTCATGGAAGCAAAAGATGCAATTGGCTGTTATGAGTCTGGGATTCTCTACTTCTTTTCTTTTAACTCAAGGATATGATAGAGCCAAAGTGATATTGATTCAAAGACTTAAGGACACTGAGATGCAATCCCAGATTGCTGGGATTATGGTCTGTCAGTCAAACACTTTTTATGCCTCTTTTATCCCATCATATTTATCCCTCCCAAAATATTTGGTAGACTTGCCAAACATTAAAATGAGGGTAGCCTTTACTCGGGCAAGATTAAATGTTTTTCCTTTGGCTGATTGGGTGGGCTGTCTTAAAGGGATTCCTAAGAAGGATAGAGTATGTGATTGCAATTCAGTATCAGTTGAAGATATAACTCACATACTCTTACAGTGTTCAATTTATAATGATCTTAGAATTAAATATATTTCTCCATTGATAAAACCATTGAAGGGAAGGTCATCATTTGCAAAGGTATGTTTCCTGTTGTCTAATGTTGACAAGTATATATCCTATAGAACATCCAAATTCCTTGTAAATGTTTTACAAATGTATACTGTAAAAACCTAATGTTATACGGGAAATTATTTAATTTCTGAAGGTCTATTAACTAAGTTTTGATCGTGTATAATGGCAAATTGCTATGATACAATAATTTGTTTGTTTGTTTTGAGTGTGTGGTGGAATGGACTTATATGAGCAAACATGTGTGGAAGTGACATGGAAAGGAAAAAGATGGATTCGTTCATCTCTAGGTGAGTCATAGTTAGGACTATTAGGACCATTGCTTCAAATGTAGTATGTGCTCGTGGCTTAAAGTGCCTGAGAAATCTTACCAGAGATGTTTCAGTGATTGATTTCTGTACACCATTTTAAAGTGTTCGTTACATGCAGATATTGTTTTCCTCATGTTCTCTTCGATATACCCTTCAGAGGGAGAGAGAGAGAAAAACAGTTTAAAAATTTGTCAAAACTAGCTCAAAGTTGAATGCAATGATACTGCAAAAGGAAGTATTACCATATCTGAACACTAGATCTGAACGCTAGATGTTTCTTGGGGTGATGTCTTAAAGCCTTCTTTGTTCTTCTGAATAACAGGAAACCTTTGCCCAAGCATTTCAAGCAGTTGTTCCTTCAGATGCATAATGACTGAAGCAGGCCTTTAATAATATTCATATGTTTCTTGCCCAACGAGTGATGAGTGACAAGAGTGGGGGAGGGGGAAACTAGGGAACAAAAGTGTGGCCAACTCAGATTATATTCGTTTTTCAGTGACTTGCAGCCAGAGAAGGGGGAAACTACAGATAAGGTAGTTGAGAGACATTTTAAAAGCTGATTCTCTAACATAAAAGGAAATGCATTTTAGCATTCAGTGATGGATTTTCTCCTGACAGGAGCAAATACATTTGAGAAGTGGCCAAGAAAGAGGAACCGAAACTTAATCTTTCAACTGTTGTGATATTCCACTAGAGATTTCAGGCTTTGGTGCTTCAAACTTTTTGGCCTGTTTCTCCAAGCAGTGAATGCTAACTATAAATTTGCCAGCTCCAGCAAAAAGCTGCAGAAATTAAATCTGAGAGCAGGGAACAAAGTGTTACGGTGAACTTACCAAATATTTCTAGTCCTGCACTGGGATCCAGGCTAGGAGCCATGTATGGAGAAAGCAGGCTTCCATGGTAGTGGGATGGGGCACTGCACGTAAAATCACAATCCCTTAATCCACTCCACTGCCATACACATAGCTAGATAGTCTGAATACCAGAGAAAGTGCAAAAGGAGTGATATTAAGTTCCCCCTATCCACCACACTCTCCTCTCCACCCACCCATCCAGTCTTGACTTTTGCTTCCCCATCTGCAGCCACTTTAAAACATGAAGAGGAATTCTCTTTTCAAAATCCAGTTCTCGGTCTGGATAACTATTCCTTTATCAATGGTTTTTCTATTCAGTGCCTCCACATAAAATAGTCCCTTTGCAATTCAGCAACTGTTTTAGATTCAGGTGAGTCTGCAGGATGGAAGAAGCAACAAAGCATTTCAGTGGGATTAAGACAACAGACCCATTTCTTTAGGTGAATTTTATGGAGGGCACAGTTCAGAAAACAGTTAGAAAGCTCGTGGGTCATATTTGGCCTTAGCCATGAACTCACTCTCAGTGGCCTTTGGCAGGTCACAGTCTCTAGGCCAATCTGAAATATGGGGACAGGAAGATGGCCTTCTGTCAAGGTTGTCGGAAGAATTATTCAGATGATGAATGCAAAGTGCTGAGAACACTCAAACACACAACACAAATGGTAAGTGTTATTAATGAACAAAATGCAAAGAAACAAGAATGTATTCTCAACGGAGCCGAAGGGGGAACTTCTGTATTTGAACCCAACCCATTTCAGAGATGAAAGCTCCTTTGTTAGGGGCGGTTTTATAAAATCCAAATAATGAAAACAGGCTTAGTCAGCTTACAAAAGTGGTGGGCTATCTTTCTTTCATACACCATCAAGGCCATTATTAGTGGTATTATTAATGAACAAGAGAAGCCTCATGTGGGAGGTATTCCCGCTCAGACAGATATGTGAAGCTCAGGCTGTTCCGTATATCAATGGGGCTGACACTGCTCACCACAGCATCCTTTCAATCTTCTTATTTTTAGAGACATTTTATAGTTGGGGGCAACCAGGCCGAGCATATACATGGATACAGATGCTAATTTTATCAATTTTTTACTTTAAAAATATATTATCCTTTTCTACACACACAAAAATGGTGCTTACATCCAAATAAATGTGTTTAGCATCAGGGCAGCAAACGCAAATTCCGTTTTCTTCCTGTAGTTACAATGGTGCGATGATTTAAGTGAGTTTAAAATGCAAAACTGCCCATGCTCAGAGTATTTCCCCCCCCCTTAAATCAAGGGTGGCAAACAGGGTCCCCCCACACACACACACCTTCTAACACCGTGGTTCCCAACCTTGGGTCCCCAGATGTTGCTGGACTATAGCTCCCAGCATCCCTTGCCATTAGCCATGCTGGCTGGGTATGCTGGGAGCTGTAGGCCAGCAACATCTGGGGAGCCAAGGTTGGGAACCACTGCTCTAACATATTAGGAATGGCTGGGGATGGCGAAAGAGGAATGTTAGTTGCATGCTTCACAGCGGAAGTAATATCAAATGGCTATCTAAAGCAAGCCCCCATAAAACCGTTAAGCCCGGGTTGTAAAATTACCTAGCTGCACCATTGACTGGAGGGAGTGGTAGCGAGGTATTGGAGGACAGAGCTGTGCTCCCTAAGCTAGCCTCTGCAGCCCTCATGTGTAGTGAAGGACACCGTCCAGTCACTAGAGTTGAAGTAAGACTCAACTGCCAGTCTGGTCACGTGGAAGAGGGGGAGGTGCCTCATCTTGTCCTTCACCTCAGGCAGCAAAATGTCTTGGGCTGGCCTTGGGTATGCAAACACGAATAGTTAACATCACAGAATTATAGCCACATAGTGGCTGGTTTTGAGCAGCCAGTCTGCTGTCTGCTGACTATGCCTGTCCAGATCTCGCAGAATCTTACTTTACATTCCAAAGAAGAGAAGAACTTTTGGGAGAAACAACAATGAATTTTTAATACAGCTGGGCAAATTTCAGAAACATCACTACCACATCTCCTCATGGGGCCTATGAAAGAAGAAAAGCTCAGTGCAAGTTCTAAGTCAAATTGTGTTATGGCCCTTATCTGTCTCTCACCAGCATCAAACATCCTGTTGGAAATTTCCCAGGTAGAAATGTTCCAGTCATTTTGGATAAATTCGATATAACTTGGGTCTAAAATTACCATCTAATTTTACTTACCGGTAAATATCAAATTTTGAGGCAATTTTGAAAACTCCAAGGAAGGAATTATGAGAGAAGCCAAAATCTTCCAGCCTCCCTAGTTACCTTGTCCACTTTGAAAAGATTTGCAGTAGGCAGATGCAAGAATCATGTTCCTTAAATATCAGGGAATTTTAGATTTTGCTGCCACCCCAATCTATTCATATTTATTTATTTTAAATATTTATACTGCCTTTAAAGGTGAGTGTATGTGTGTGTACAACTGACTAAAAAGGGAGCATTTCCTCTCCCAAGGTTTCCATTGCACTGCAAAATAATTGCAAATTGAGTTGAATGGACATATTAACGCACTCTTCTGACCTGGCTGCCTAGTGGGGATGGATGAATCTCTCCATTTTGGTTTCTCTCAGTTTCTCATTTTTCAAATCATAAGTTCTGTTCATCCTGAACTTCAGCAAATTTCTCAACATTAAATTCAGTTTCCCTGAACTTTGAGAATATTTTTTTTAATTTCACATCAACGACCATACTCATTTTTGCATGCAATTTTGCCTAATATACTCATTTTTGAAAGCAATTTTCCTGATATAATATTTTTTTATTTTATTTTTTTATGAATACACATTTTTGTGTGTACTTTCCCCTAATAGACACTTTTTTGTATGCATTTCTTAATTGGAGAACTTCATTGTAAAATTCAGAGGGTTGCCAGTTCCAAAGCATAACTGATTTTCAGTTCGCATATTGATGTGAAAGTTCAAAATTAAGTACCGTAAGTTCACATTAAAATGCAATCCGAATTAATTTGTTCCCCATCTGTAGTGCCTACCTAAAACATAGATCTTTCAATATATACTTCAGTATGTAATGCATAGATAGTAGGCGATCACTCGTGACCGAGTAAGATTGTCTTCCAGGATAAAATTACAAAAACAAAATTATAAAAGGAGGAAATTCTAAAAAAATGTATAGACTCTAGCGATGGGTCTGTAAGTGACTGTGGAGGCCAATTCTTGATCCACACAGCTTCCCACAGTGAGGACACAGGTTACCAGATGGAAGATGGTCCTGTAAAGGATTCGTTTGATGTGCTTTTCGCTTAGCACGTTTCTCCCTTTCACCTTGCACTCGGGCTTCTTCAAAGTCCATGGAACCTTTGTGAAAGGCCAACCTCCATTTAGATCATTCATGGGCCAGAGCTTCCCAGTTTTCGATATTTATATTGCATTTTTTTAGATTAGTCTTAAGAACATCTTTAAACCTCTTATACTGACCACCGATATTCCGCTTTCCATCCTTGAGTTAGGAATAAAGTAACTGCTTTGGGAGACGCTAGTAGTCTTTGCTTCTTCCAGTACACTGACATTTGTTCACCTATCTTCCCAAGTAATTTGCAGGATTTTCCGGAGGCAATGTTGATGAAATCTTTCAATGAAGATAGTTCTCCATTAATTGAGAGACTTAATCAGAACTGCCTGTTAGTTTCTACCAATGGGAATAAGGTGCATGATATTTTAAACATATATTTTAGGACTGCATATGCAAAATGATTTATAATACACTTGTTATTAGACTGCCAAAATTAGGTTTGGGGCTTTGAGCCAGATGGTAATTCATTGCTGTTGCTCTTCCATGAAATGGTTGCCTTGCATTTGCTTGTAACTGACCAATCTGCAGTAGAAAAAAAATATTCCAATAGGAAAGAAGGGAACCTACTGCATTAATTTGAATATTACACACCATGTGTTGCCTTGAGATTAAAAGATCTTGCTCCAGTAAAGGAAACTTAGTTATTACTATTATGCATTTACTTTTTTCTAATCTTGTATTGCTCATCTTTCAGGCAAACTGCCTACAGTTCACTGTAGTAACTGCATATTTATTGTTAATTTTGTTATTTACACGTGAGAATGAAAATTCAAGAAAGGCAATTACATTTTCGCCCCTACATATCACCATGCATAGGATTGGCACACACAGTGAAAGTCTGTGATAACAGCTAGCTTAGTCCAGCCCATACTCCTTTGGCACGCTGAGTTGCCTCTGCATAAGAAGGAACATTCATGGACACATTTCTTATCTGTGTACATTTAGGACTGTACCGACAGTGGGAGCCTGTGATAACGGACAGAAAGGCCTATACCTGCCTTGCAACATTTGCAGACTCCTTTCTTCTGGAACATGCAACTGAGGGAGGAGGACTATGAATGCTAAGAAGAACTTGTAGTCACATAGATCCTTGCTTCAGCTCCATAAAAAGAGCCAATGCATAGTGATACGGGAGACTGTGTGGAGAGAGAGAGAGAGAGAGAGAGAGAGAGAGAGAGAGAGAGAGAGTCCATGATTTAGAGCAGTGTTCTCCAACCTTGGGTCCCCAGATGTTTTTGGCCTACAACTCCCAGCATGCCCCAGCCAGCGTACGCTGGCTGGGGCATGCTGGGAGTTGTAGGCCAAAAACATCTGGGGACCCAAGGTTGGAGAACACTGATTTAGAGACATTCCCTTACAAGGGACACAGTAAATATTAAGGCAGGGGGTGCTGAACCTCTTTCAGCCCAAGGGCCAAATTCCATTTTGCTCTCAGGGGCCACATTCCACTGATGGGCGGGGCCAAAGGCTAACAGGAAGGGAATGAAGGCAAAAGGGGTGGGGCCCAACCTACAAGCATATCATTTTAGCTTAAAGCTTTACTGCCAGTAACTAAGCCTTAGGAGACACATTTCAACCTTTTACAAAGGGGAAAAAACTGCACAAAAGCTGGGAAACCACCCAATGATTTGTGGTTGTGGGAAAGGGGTGGGGCCATCTGGAGAACCCTGGGGGGCAACATTGGGACCCCGTGAGGGCCAGATTTGAGCCCTGGGACTGAGGTTCTGCACCTCTGTATTAAAGGATGTATCAAACGTTAGGCTAACTTAAATCCTATCCATTCCAATAGGTCTACTCTAAATAGGACTAACACTGGATACAATACAACACTAAGTAAGTAGTAATTTGATGACTTGCCCTCAATTCAGTGGAGCCTTGTAAATTCATGGAAAGGCAAATTTAAAGCACTTTAAAAAAAAATAAATCCAGTTCTCACAGGAAGCTGAAGTTCAGATTATGGGGTGACAAAGTGCAGGGCCGGGTGAAGCAACCTACTTCAGGTTGCACCACGAGAGCAGGGGGCGAGAGAGATTAGTTGGGGTCTGTATAGTGTTGGTCCCAGCAGGGGTGGTGCCATTTGAGCTCCATTTCAGGCAGCAAAATGTCTTGGGCTGGCACTAGCCTTTTTTGAACAGATGTTTCCTGATGGTTCCTCCACCCTTCAGTAAATTCTGGCTTCCAATGTTTTGCTATTAGCAGTTGTTGTTTTAATCAGCCTGCCTCCAGGGTGTTGATGGAATGTACCGTAAGCACCACAAGAAATATCCATATAAAAAGTACTAGCCAGCCACCTGCTGGTTTTTAAATTTAAGTTAAATTGTCATAACGATTCTATGACAGACCTGAAACAGAACAGCTGCTTGAAAGGGCCATAGATATATATGCACTCATCATCCCTTTGACTGATGCTGATAGAATGACTTAAAAAAAAAAAATTAAAAAAAACTTGCTGCTCTCCCAAGGGAAAAGAGACAGACAGCATACACAATAAGTGGGTTCATGCCTTGAGCCTTGTGATTACAGATTTTTCTCTCTGTTGGCCTGGTAGCGCAGTTCAGGAAGAAAAAAATCTTCAATAGTACTTGGATATTTATTTTGAACACAGGAAGCTGCCTTATACCAAGTCAGACCATTGATCTGTCTAGCCCAATATTGTCAACACTGACTGGCAGCAATGGCTCTCCAGGGTTTCAGGCATGAGTCTTTTCTAGCCCTACTTGGAGATGCCAGGACTGAACCAGGCAGGGACCTTCTGCATGCAAAGCATGTGCCCCACCACTGAACCATGGTCCCTCCCCATAGTTGGGTAGTTGTGGTAGTGGTAAATGGTTATCCTTTATCTAACAAGTCACAGATACATCAGAAGTATGTCACGAGAAAACGGTAGCAGCTCAACCTCTTCAGACTCCTAATTGATCCCAGGCTACTCAGTCATCCATATTCTTAGAATGGATAGACTGTTGCAAAACAAAGGAAAATGCATGACCCAAACCATTGCAAAAAGTTGCCTGGGTAGTTCAAAAGCAACCTTCTTTATTTTCCTTAGGTGCTGAAGTGCTATCAGTATCTGCAGTAAGCGAAATATTTGTGGAGAGAGAGGGAAGGCAGGAAATAAAGACGCAGACACCAAAGCTTGGGTAGAACTAGGGCCTCTTTATTTTGTTTCACATGACTAAAACATACCACCCCAGGATCTGCCAGTGCAAAGTTCGGAAATATGTCCATCATTTTCCTGCAGGAAACTAGCCTGCTTTCAGGGCGAGCCACTCCACCAGGGCAAGGAAGCGGGCTGAATTCCTGCTCCCCTTGCCTAGGCTACACATGAGTGTAAGGGGAGACCTCCCTGTGTCACCCCCTGCCCGGTGCCACACAACTCTGAAGAGGTGAGACAGGTTGGTTGGTCCCCACAGGCAAACCGTATCCTGGGGTCATGGGCCACACAGCCCCTGAGCATCGGGCATCTGGATTTGCCAGTGACCAAAAAGGTGCCTGTGAGTACACACCAAAACCTATTTCCTGACAATTCCCACACAATTCCCTGCCAAAACCAATTCGCCTAGTTAAATGACCCCACTTCTAAAGCCAATTACACTCAGTGCAGAGTAGGCGAAAAAACCTGTACACAATGCCAGTCCATGACAGGTAAAAATTCCTACTCGGCCCTCCTTAAAGGAGCCACTGGCTAATCCCACACTGGATATAGGGAGGCAGGGAGGGGGTCAGAAAGGAAAAGAGGCTGGGTGTTGGGGCGGAGCTGGCTTATAAAGCTCAGGATTTGCCCCAACACACTATAGGGATGCATTGTAACATGGCTGATTTTCCTGCATGCCTCCCCTCTGCAAAAGCCATTCTTTGCCCAAGCCGTTCCGGCAGGGGGGGGGGTTGTGGCATGATCTAGGCTTGTGGCATGATCTAGGCTCCACTGGGCAGGGCAACTATACATACAGGGCTGGCATATAGGGCGAATAGGCCTCCCCAGGTCTACGCAGACACTCTATGCATTACTACACCCTGGGTCCCAGGACTTCACGGCATCTTGTCATCCAAAATATGGCATGTCATTTCTTCAACACAACAACACTGAAGACCAACGTGACCAGGAATCGATAGACCAGCACCATCATTCCTTTAGGATAGTTCTAAAGGGAGGAAACCAAAATAATGAAATGAGAGTCACTTCTCCGTAATATGGTCCAACTTTGGAATGTATAAATACTTCAAATAAATAAATAAATCTGTAAAGAGGTACTAATTGGATCAGGCAATCTACTGTATATGATTCTTTTCTGTGCCAATATTGCTGGCCCTTGGAGATGGATGGCACTGACATGGAAAGGAACTGTGCCATTCACCTGGTCTTTATGGTTTCTTTTTGCAAACATTACCGGTGTGATCTGGCATTGGACCAATGCTTCGACAGTAATGCTTGCACTGGGCAGAAGTAAACCAAGCCATTGTGCTTGGGAAGTGTGTGTGTGTGTGTGGGGGGGAACCAAAGGAATCCAGGGTCACCAGCCATCTGATCTATGGAAGAATGTCTTAGACAATATATTAAACAGTCACACTCTAAATAATATTTCTTTTTTTATGCAAAAGGTCTGTGGATCCTTTGACCAAGACATAACATATGACTCAATGGATAACGGAAATATATCTATTTCTTCCCTATTTTAGAATGGTGGGATATAGAAATCCCATATTTCTCTCCAAAACCTCAGATAGCTAGGGTGTGGAAGTGAACACTGCAAAGATCATAGCCACTGCATTTTCTCTAGGAATAAATCATGGCTGGCCACCTGCGAATAAATGAAATCACCGTCAATACATGGACAAAGGAGGAGGAGATGAAACTGCTATTTTAAAGCTTCCCATTACAATCAGTGCATGACTACGAGTAGAACTCATTCGTTCTTGACTGATGTGCAGAATATTCCACAGGGGCAGGCTTTTGATGTATTTGCTTCTGTTGCTAAGAGTTTTATAGTGTAGGATGCTTTGAGAGGGTGAGCATGCAACATTTCTCTTTGTAAAAAGCATAATTGAGTCCATCAAACATGACGTTATAGGAAACATCCCGTGTGTTTCTAGACTTCACACAAAATAATCTATCATAAAAACCCTTGCCACGTTAATTATACATGGCTTTAACCTCCTTTTTAAGCACAGCATTATATGAATAATAATAATAATAATAATAATAATAATAATAATAATTTCTTATTAATAATATTATAATTTTCATTTCCCCCCCTAAATTTGAACCATGAAACCTTAAATGTGCTGAACAGGAAAATGGGTCACTGGTTGTGTAGGATTGTTTCTACATTAGCACTGCCCATTAGCACTGCTGAAGCATTGCTTTTCCACAATTAGCTAGAAGCAAAATTAAAATAGTTTGCATGCAGCACTTGAATTTAGAGTTAAATTGTGCAGGGATGTCCCATGGCAAAAGATCCTCCTATGATGTTCAGGAACTTGTAAGTCCCATTCAGTAAAAGTCCCCAGCAACTACAATTAAAACCTTATTGCTAGCATGTTCAACATATTTTATAGCTATCTGTTGATTCTCGCTTGGGAATCCATGTTTATATGTTGGAGAAATCCTCAAAGGATTCAAATGAGTTCAGATTTCTATGAATCTGCCCACGGATTCCACAGTGGGCCAGCTTTTCCTGAGTTTCATGAATTCCAGGACTTGCAGACTAGTGGTTTGGGTTTTCTTACTTTCCATAATTTTAAGAAAATTTAGTCGTAGAAAAATATGAAAAATAAAAAACACTGACCAAAAATGTGCATTTCCCCCCATAGACTAAAGCGTGAAAATGCACATTTTAGGGGGGATTTGTGCATTTTCGGAAGTGCGAATTTGCAGAAATGCGTATGAACCCATTTGCGCAAAATCCGATTCTGTCAATGAGTGGTCAATGGAACGAAAGGTGTCTGACAATCCGTGAAACACAGACTGAATTTACACAACCCATACGTGCCAAGTTTATACTCATTCTTTTTCAGGTGACAACACAGCAAATTTATAATGGATAGCATGGAAAGCAGAAATCCTTTGTTGTCATTCAACACCTTGTCATTCATAGATGTGATGTCACATCACTAAACAGCAAAGTACCTATCCATCACCTGTTGGAGAGGTGGGGTTGGTTTTTTGTTTTTATAAAGTACTGTCAGTTTTATGTGCAGCGATGTAACAGATGCTTTAGGTGAATGCTTGAACTATAAAGGAAATCCTTAAACTGACTGAACAGATCAGATCTATGTCAAGAAAATGCAGCTTTCCATATTAAAATATGACACTCAAACATCTCAAGTTTTGCTTTCTTAATATAACATGGAACCAGAATTTACCTTGCCCTGAAAGAATAAGATGGAGAAAGAAGCGGACTTGGGCTCTACATGGAACATCTTGGGGGGGGGACTTGCGGGATACCCCCCCCACACACACACACACACACAAGGAATCAGTTCTCAGCTGGATATTTTTGCTAATTTGGAAGGGGAAAACATGTAGCCACCGCAAGGTGACATTGCAGGGCAAATATTAATTGTGCCCAATCCCCATGTAGATTACTGCTGGATTAAACATACTAGAAGGGATGAGAAAAACAGCAGCTACTGACACTAGCTCTGAAAGAACCATGATAATAAGGACCTTTCCTACGTACAATCTAGATGCTGGTGGGAATGCAGTGAAATTAAAATGTCTTGTGAGATGCGTTTGTTTCATGCTGTTATGCCAGTACTGGCTCCAGGTTTCTGAGGGTCCCTGGGCTAGGGATGTGCATGGAGATTGATTGGGGGGGTGGGGGTGGAAACTCGGCGAAGTTGCCAGGCTCCCCCCCCCCCGAGCTCCACTCAACCTACCTTTCCCTGGCTTGACTAGTGTTCTCGCAAGCCGAGCCAAGGAAAGCGACTTCTGGGTTCCCCGGCTCTATGTCGTTTACGGAAAGGGGGGATGAGGGAAATTTGGTGCAAGTGTGTGTTATGCGGGGGGGGGGGTTGAGAGTGAAGCAGAAAGAATGAGGGATAAGAGCAGAAAGAAGGGAGGGAGAGAAGGCAGGAAGGGGGAAAAGAGAGAAAGAGGGAGGAGGAAGGAAAGGAGGGAGGGAAGGAGCAGGCTTTTCTCTCGCTCGCTCGCTCGCTTTGTGCTACATTTCCTTGTGCAGATGCTGCCGCCACTGCAAGAGCCCTCTCCCGCGGCCTGTGCTCAGAGGCCTCCTGGAGGGAGCAGATGGCTACCATGACTGCCCCCCAAGCACGTGGGTTGCTGAGCGAGTCTCTCAAGAGTTTGGGGGGAAGACACTGCTGGGCAGGGCAAGGCACGCTCCACTTTCTCTTCCTCCTCCTCCTCCTCCTCCTCCTCCTCCTCCTCCTCCTCCTCCTGTGTCTGGGTTGCTGCCAGGTTTAACAAAAATTAATAATATCCCTCGTCCACAAATGCTGCTCTTTAGAACTACAGGACTGTGTGTGCTGCACAGAACCCAGGGACCGTATAGCATAGTATACATTAAAAATGGCTGCATTTACGCAAAGTGCGGCTATTTTTATACGTATACTACGCTATACTCTACGTAAATGACGTAGAGCTGGGGAACCCAGAAGTCCAGCAAGCGCCTTAGCTGGCACTCGCTGGAGGCTCAGCTCAGGCGCCGGGAGCACTCTCCGAGAGCCCTGCGAGTCGGGTGCCGGGCCGGGCGCCCATCCTACGCTCACAAGACACTTTCAATGGGCCTACCTTCTCACTGCCATTTAGGGATGTATCCGCTCGCCTCTTGCGGGCGTAGCAGAGCCAAAATCGGCCTTACTGAATCGTGCCAAACGGCCCGCGGGCGGCTTGAGCAGCGTGGAGAGGCGGGGTGGGCCCCCCCAAAAGGTTTGTGGACATCCCTACGTGCCATTGTCATCACCAGCTGCTGAGGCTCCTCGTTCTCTTTCTCATCATTGCTACCACTTGCTTGCTTGACAGGCAGAGAGCCAGTGAGCAAGGAGGCAGCAGAATCCACTGCTCCTCCTTCTCAACACCACCATCATGTGGGCAAGAGCGAGAGGCAGGTGAACAAGTAGATTGCAGTGGTGATGAGGAGAAACAAGTCCAGGCATCTCTTGTCAAGAGATCCCTGCTGGGGTGTGGGCCCTTGGCAGCTGCCCAACCATGCCCACCCTTGATACCAGCCCTGATCGTTGTTTTATATATATATATGAGCCAGTGTGGCGTAGCGGTTAGGGTGTTGGACTGGGACTCGGGAGATCCGGGTTCTAGTCCCCGCTCGGCCATGAAACTCACTGGGTGACTTTGGGCCAGTCACTGACTCTCAGCCTAACCTACCTCACAGGATTGTTGTGAGGGTAAAATGGAGAGGAGGAGGAGGATTATGTAAGCCACCTTGGGTTCCTTGCAGGAAAAAAGGCGGGGTATATATATATATATATATATATATATATCCAACATTCATTATGTTATTCATTTGTTAGGTTCATTCTTTTTGTTGCTTACGTCAGTTTATCATCCTCACTGAGTTTCAACTTCCTGCATGAATGTTTTTATTCTGGGTGGCATACCACTTACTCTGATTTACAGGTATTTTTGCTTGCAGCAGCAGAGCTGATTTCAGTGGCCCTTCCCGGCAGCTGCCATTTTATTTTTCCAGAATGCACCAGACTTCACTTCCTTGTGGGGAGAACATTGCCGAGTGATGGCTGACCATTAGTTGTGGTGGATGCCATGTCTTTTTCCCGCCAGGACTTTTGAAGGTTAGCAGATACATACCTTACTTGTTAAAGCACAGGGAAATCAAAGGGTATTGAAACAGGAGGGGGGGGAAGGGTGTTAAAGGGGGGGGATCTTCAATAAAATGTTAATTAAAATAATTTGATTTTAGAGCACTTTCTCTTCTCCCCCTCCTGAAACCTCAAATGGCACCCTCGATGAAGTATACACAAAATGAAAGAGAATGATTATCTGAGAGCACCTGCAAGTTACCTATTACAACAACAGAGTACAAATAGTTAATTAACCAGTCCAATGTTGCCCTGCATCTGTGAAAGCCCTCCTGTGTCCTTGTAGCTATAAGTTTGCACAGCTGGCAAATTTAAAATAGCAATTACCAGTCCATTTTGGAAAGTTTGGGAGACTCTAAATAGCATTCAAGAAGAAATATTAATTAAAACAAGTATGATTCAAATGTCTTACAGGGCTCTGAGGTGCTAATGAACTTAATTATGAGCAATCATCAGATCTACACATTAAAACAGTGGATTTGGATATCATGGAAGAAAAAGTCTATTTGGTGTCATTTGTTTAAGGTTATTTAGCCTCTTGATGCTTCAGACCTAAATCAGAAGGTTATTATTAACACCACGTTGAAGCATGGATGCATTTTATTATAGGTACCAGATCAGTTTTTCTGGATGCCTAGAGCTAGAAGAATGGATGTTTCGGTTCACCAAACATAGTAGGCTGCTACAAATGTCTCATCCTCATTGAGTTTCAGCTTCCTCCATGAAGGGTTTTTGTTCTTGTTGTTGTTGTTGTTGTTGTTGTTCTGGATAGCACACCACTTAGTATGATTAAATATTTATTTGTCAACTATATATTATACATTATAAAATGCATTATTTATTTTAGCATATTTTAATGCTAATACATTGCTATATAAACTTTTCATCGCTTATTAATGACACATATCACATAGCAATCACATGAGCGGGGTGATGTTGGTAGGCACCATGGATATCATATCCATTGATATAAACACAGATGACTCTCCTATACAACTGAGGATCAGTAGCCAAGCTGACTCTCCCAAGATCCATGATTAAAACACAGACACACAGTTCACAGCAGGGTTTTCCCAACTCTGTTGAGTTTGGTTGGGAAAGACATGTAAAGGAGGAAGAAGGATCTCACCCCAGCCTCTTGCTCGTCACTCTCATCATAATCTGCTGAGGACAGGAAAGGTGGCAAGGTGAAAGATTGGGAAGTACAGCACCCTTGTATACTCTCAGCACAACTTGGTTTCAATTATTCAAATTATGAATTTGATGATATAAGAAACTCTCAGACATCCTGAGAAACAGGGAGAACTTGCATCTGATGAAGTGGATAGTGTCCATAAAGGCTTATGCCAGAATACATTTGCTTGTCTTTAGGGTCCCACAAGACACTTTGTTGTTTTAGGAAGAACAGGAAATGTGCAGCACACTGGGTAAGAGACATGCCTGTAAGGCTAGCAGTCATGAGTTCAATCCCCACTGTGTGTCCCGCGGGAAAGGCCAGCCAAGATCATCCTGCAGTCAGTGGATAAATGGAGTTACATGCCCTGTTACCTGTGTAGCCTTGGGCAAGCTGCACTGCACCCCACCCAGTGTGCCCAGTTGCTTCCAGCTGGGAGTTGTGGACAAGGAGGAGAGGCCTGTGTGGCAATGGCAAGCTGAACAGGTCAGCCAGCTAGGGCAGACTGCCTCAAGTAACCTGGGAATGTGTAGCTGCACTCCCAGGTGAGAAGCCTGGCACCTGATATCTTGTTAGAAGGGGCCATAGCTCAGTGGTAGAGCACATGCTTTGCATGTAGAAGGTGCCAGGCTCGACCTATGGTGTCTCTAGGCAGGGCAGGAACAGCTCCTGCCTGAACCTCTGGAGAGCTGCAGCCAATCAGTGTTGACAATACTGGGCTAGATGGACCAATGGACTGACTCAGTTTAAGGCAGCTTCCTATATTGTTATGTACCTGTGAAATGCAAGTGCCTTCTCTCCTGTTCCCTGTGTTTCTCCATATTTATTATTATTTATGATTAAAATATTTTTATACCACCATTCATCATATGATACAAGGAAGGTATACAAGTTATAATGAAAATCCTAACATAATATGCATTTTTTAAAAAAAATACAATAAAAGGTAGGAAAAATATAAAATGAATAGCTCCTGTCAACCAGCTTGTTTATTTATTTATTATATTGTTAATCTACCCAATAACCAACATTCTCTGGGCAGATTACAAACAGTTAAAAGACTAAAATGCCACACAAACAGTTAAAAATATATAGTACAATACACATATATATATTTTTAAAAAATACAATACAGTACAAGATAAAATGCATGGGTAAACCAATAGGCTTTGATCTGGTGCTGAAAAGAATATACTACCAGCACCAATCACACCTCCATGGGGAGGGTCTTCCACAGTTGGGGGGCCACAACAAAGAAAGCACCAATGGGGCCTTTGACAAGAGCTTCCCAATGATCTTAAAGCATGAGCAGGGGAGTTCATTGTCTCACCCCAAACCATTGTACCTTCTCAAGTGTCAGGAGGCATGAAGTTTTTATTTATTTATTTATTTATTATATTTATACCCCGCCTTTTTTCCTGCAAGGAACTCAAGGCAGCTTACATAATCCTCCTCCTCCTCTCCATTTTATCCTCACAACAACCCTGTGAGGTAGGTTAGGCTGAGAGTCAGTGACTGGCCCAAAGTCACCCAGTGAGTTTCATGGCTGAGCGGGGACTAGAACCTGGATCCTCCTGAGTCCCAGTCCAAGCTTGCACCTTTCACCGTGTATTTGGGGCAGTAGGAGAAGTGAAGGCACAGGAACTGTGAAGCACCAAGTGCAGCAGTGGGCAAATTGTGGCCCTCCAACAGATGCTGTCGGAATGCAGCTCCCATCAGCCCAAACCAGCATAACCAATGGTGAGGGCTGAGGTGAGCTGCAGTTCAGCAGCATCTGGAGGGCCACAAGTTGCCCTTCCCTTTCATCCTGCTTCCCACAATGTCCAAAGCCTGCCACCATTTGATATCTCCATATGCAGAATCCTGTCTTGAGTGTAGGTGGTTGGAACATCATTGGCAGATCCTTCCCAGCTAAGCAGTTCTAGCTCCACTGGAACTGCCATTCTGCAACCCACCTGCCAATCTTCAGCTCCACATTTGCTGGCAAGTAAGCAAAGCATACATGTTTTGCCATGGTTTTGAGCATCTTAGCTTTCATTGAAGAAATGTAATCAAAGGCAGTAAAATTGCTTGTAAAACTTACCATTTTTAATAAAAATGCAAAAGAACATGCCAAAGGTGCATAGGAGGGGGGGGGATAGCCCTATAAAAACCAATAGCCAGCAGGCACTCCGAGTTTTTAATAAAGGTGTTTTGTTTTTTTCCATTTGTAGCATGCAAAAGTATGTTTCAACAGCATTTCATTGTTGCAGCCATACTGTTTAATGTTTACCTTCAAATAAAGCCTTAGTAGAGGGGAAATCTAGATTCCCCCCTTGCCTACAGTTACTGTAAAAATTATTATTGTTCAAAGGCGCTATGACATGGGAATGTGGGTTTTATCATTCACATTATGAACACAGCAAACAGTAATATAGCAACATGCGGATGAAACTCTACACTATTGCAAAAGCCTGGGATGGCTCTACTGGACTTTGGAGTCCACTTAAAGGCAAAGAGTTACGTGAAAAATAAGTGTAGGGTTAATGACGGACAATCACTGTTATTTCATTTTTAATGCATGCCTTGTAGGGAAACTAGTAGCTTCTTTTTTAAATAAAATTTACTAAAATTCACATATTTCTCCATATTCAGGATGAAAAGAACTTGAGATTTAAACGATTCGAATGCAGGAGAAAGTGATCATCTATCCCTAGTCTGTGCTGCCTGCTGACGCTTCCCAATCTGTGTTGTGAGCAGATGAAAAATGGTTTGCGGGTATAATGCTGAATCCTCCTGCAGGCAGGATTTTGCTTGATTGGGGACTTGATAGCTGCTATCTGTGGACAGACTGGACTATAAACATAAGGTCCATTATCATCCAGCAATGATGCCAAAACAAGGTGCACACTAGCTACATCATACATTGGACAATCAAACCACAAGTCACATAATTAAGGAAGCAACAACATAATACTGCCATCTTATGGCAAAATCATATGGTAGTTTTGCTCTAATCTATAATGAGACTTTTTTCTGGATACAAACCTATTTCAGGATGTTCTTATCTTATCATGGAGTTGGACTAAGAGGGTGTGGCTGAGCATCCATACCCAATGAGTGCTCATGACTGGCTCTGCATCAGCCTGGAAGGAGGTCTTGTGTGGAGTGACACAGGACTCTGTCCTAGGACCTGTGCTGTTCAACATTTTTATAAATGACTTTGATGAGGGTGTAAATGGGTGTGTGTGTGCAAATTTGCAGGTATCATAAATCTGGGAAGGACATCTAAAACCACAGAAGACAGAATCAAGTTTCAAAGGGATTTTGACAGGATGTAATACTGGGTCAAAATGAACAAGATGAAATTTGATAGAGATAAATGCAAGAATTTACACACACGCACGCACGCACGCACACGGCATAAATATAGGATAGGGGACACCTGGCTTGGCTGCAGTACTTCCAAGGAAGGAAAATAAATCAATGAGCTGCTTGAGAGAGGGCTGAAACCTGGAGGAGAAGGCTGGTCTTCTGATAGTAAGATACTGCTGGGAAGGGACTTGGTTAGAATAGGGACACTATCAAGTTGGGCTAGCTGGATGCCTTCAACCCTGGTTATTTTACTGCCTTATTGCTCTTATGGTTCTGTTTTCCTGTGTGTCTGAGGGCCAAACGAAATGTTCTGCTTATTTCACATAGCAATCCCATTGGGATGCCTGTAAGCCCCCAAACCTGAAGGCTTATGGACATCCAACGCAGAGCAGGAGGAGCAGTGGAGATAACCTTCACCTCCCCTTCCACCTACTCTGCATTTTAGCTAGATGAACATTTTCACCCATCTAGCTGGAACATCTCAGAGGGTGAGGGATGGAGGCTGGAGTTGCTTCAGGATACCTCATATCCCGGTTGCTCCAGTCTCCTCCCCTCCTTGCCCCTGAAAACACCCCCTTTCCCCCACTCTCTGAGGTTGCTTTCCCGAACTTGGAGAGCAGCTGGTGTGGTTCATTCCATGCTGGCTGCAAGGGGGGCAGGAGAGGGGAGTCAGAGCTCCAATTTCCAGAGTGCTGTCTCCAACCTTGGAACTGGGAAACCAAAAAGTCTGATGGCCCACCATCCAGTATCTAGGGGCCATAGGATTGCTCCCTTACTTACACCAGAGTAAGCACACATGGGCCCAATTTGGACTGGAACCATGGTGATTCAGGAGGGGGGATTTATGCTTTCCCCCTCCCATTTTCATGCTGAAATTCCCCCACACATGGGGAGGGGTGGTTTAAGAGAAAGAAAAGAAAAAACATCTCCATAAGGTTGGATTCTATGGTTCTGCTGTATATTATCAACAGAACATTTAGTTTGGCCCTGAGTTGTATACATTCAGATGCTAAACCCTTTTCCATATTAGCAAACATTTGTTTAAAACTTGTGGTCTCTTTTCTTGTTGGGTTACACATCCCATGCCTAGTAGCCAACCTTAAAGTGGTTACACTACCTAAAAGTGGTTACAGGAGACCTAGAGGGTTTTTAGGCTGTTTGGTGGAGGCAGCCAAGCAAAAGAAAGATCTACACCTGTACCTGGTGACAGCAGAACAGTCACTGGAAGAGATGCACAAAATGGAGTGGGTTACACTATTTTGCCTGGTCTCCCTTCCACACAGATTAGAGTGTTGTTGGTCTGTGACACTGTTTGACAGTGCAACAGACTGACACAGAAGGTGGTGAGTCCTCTTTCAGCGGAGAATAGAGGCTGGACAGCAATCTGCCAGGGATGCTGTAGTTGCATCCTACTGCGCTGATCCTGCATTAAGCAGGGAGTTAGACTAGATGACCACCAAGGTCTCTTCCAACTCTATGATTCTATAAGTCCTCCCACTCCCCTCCCCACAGCTTCCCTCATTAGGCAGGTTTCTTCTTGTATCAAGAACAACTTAGTATTATGGAGACCAGTGATCTTCTTTCATAAATACACATAAGTCATTTTCAGGTGTTTTTCTCCTTCCTTGAAACTTTAGACACCTTTAGGATTCTGCATAGGGTCATGTTCAGATGCATTAGCATCACTTGATTTCTTATAACTTGACTACTCAATGCTTGATAATGCAGAGCTGAACAGGATAATTGACTCTCTTGGAAAGTATTGTGTTACTGGTGATAGGAAAGTTCGGTGTATGGTATTTGATCTGTGATGGCCCATTCACATATTCAAATTATCACTTGGTGATACACTCATCAAATGGAGAACACACACAGCAAGGCAGAAAGCTCTTTTAATTCCATATCTATGAGTCAGGAGCTCCAGAAATGAACAGGAGGTAGACAGATCTGCATAGAATTTGGGAAGCATGGAAGAGAAGCCAGGGAGCCATTTATTGCATTCATTTCCCAATTTTCCTCTGAGGAGATCAAGGTGGTGTATGTGGTTCTCCTCTCACCATGATTTTGTCCTCACAACAACCCTGTGATGTAGGTTAGGCTGAGAGAAGGAGATTGGCTGAAGGTCACCCAGCTTTCATGGCTGAGTGGGGAATTGAACTGGGCTCTTCGGCTCCTGAATCATATTCCAACATTCTACCTATACATCGATTCAAATCTCCCAGAGAATATCCTAGGTAGGTCAGCTTTGCCCCCAGGCCACCAGTTGCCAACTGAAGCTTGGTTCCTCAGTCTGAGCAAATTACTTGTATGGAAGATGTTGAATATACCCTCTTGCTTTGCCTTTTAATTAATGAAAAGGAATAAATGAATTATTTCATATTCATGATCTTTCCATGACGGGAGATACATTGCAATGTGGGCAAACAATAAAGTAGAACAATTTTTCATTGGTTCAGTACTGAACTCCTCGAAACTGGAGAGAGCATCGTAGAAAGGCGTCTAGAAGGGCAAACTAGTCTATCAGAAATCTGTCTGAGAAATCTGTCACTAGAACAGCAGACTTTCCAACCAGCAGCACAGCAGTCGACAATGTAGGCAGCCAAGAGAGCAAACAAGGTCAGAAAAGAAATGGCTAACGCAGACCTCAACACTGCTAGAAAAATACCCAAAACATAACAACTGTGTTTAAATAACACTCAGGTCATGGCAGACAGCTGGATGAGGCTAGTGAATGGAAATCTGAGGCTAATACTTCAACTAAGCTCAAGTTCAAGTTATAAACAAGCTATTTTTGTGCAATTTAGTGTCTTTGAGATGGAGACAATATTGATTGTGGCTTGTTAGTTTTCCCCCCTTCAGGAAATTTTCTTTGAGAACGGAAGTAGAGAAACCCAATTCGTGGGATCATTGAATCAATAGCACTATGCAAACATGGCTCTCTGCAGAGGCCTAGGATTGTGCTCCTTGACCTGCTTCCTAAAGCTTCTGACCCACCCATACATCCCACCTGACATCTGCACATTGAATGTAACCTTTGAATAGGGATTGGTGCATGTAGTGCGCAGTCACAGTGTAGACCTGACCCACACAATCATCTCTGTTCTCCATCCCATGGATTGCGCCTAAACTCATTGGGCTCTAGACTAGGATGGGCAAACCTGTCGAGTTCGTTTTCTTTCAGTTTCTCATTTTTCCAAGCTGAAGCAAATTTAGTAAACTGTGAAGTGAATGTGAATTTCTCCCCCATCCCTTCTCTAGCCGTGGACACCTCTTAGACTGTGACTTTATGATCATGCAAACATCATGTTCCATTAACCGTGAGTTTTCTTCAGTCACTTCTGCTGGGAAATTGTACCATAGCTCAGTGCTAGAACACATGCTTTGCTTGCAAAAGGTCCCTGCCTGGTTTGACCTCCAGTAGGGCTGGGAAAGGCCCCTACCTGACACCCAGGTGAGCTACTGCAATGTAGAAGATTCTGAGCTAGATGGACCCATAGTATGCAATGGCATAAGGCAGCTACGTATGTACTACGGAGCTAAACACTTCTCATTCATCAACTATCATTAGAGCTTTGATTTAAGGATATGACCCTACTGACACCTTATTGACAGAAGCAATACTCTACATACATAAGGACTGGCCAAGAGGCTTAATTTGGAAAACATTAACATTTGTCTGGGAACGCAACAGGTTGACTACATTTAAATTGCTTATGCTGGAATAGGCTCAAATACATAAAAGCCATTAGGAAAGGTTGATCATGGTAAGCATCACA
Source organism: Shinisaurus crocodilurus (assembly GCA_021292165.1). Classification (NCBI taxonomy): domain Eukaryota; kingdom Metazoa; phylum Chordata; class Lepidosauria; order Squamata; family Shinisauridae; genus Shinisaurus; species Shinisaurus crocodilurus. The sequence continues at coordinate 139,133,878 of CM037876.1, read as the reverse complement.
GTAGTTATAATAGTAACGCTGATAGCAGCACATGTTCCAGGAAAAGCTTTGTGAAAGCATGATGTAACTATAAATTACATGGCCTGTTCACATATATGGCAGTGGCTTCGATTAATTAAAGATTTGACAAATAAAAATGACTTTCGGGTTCTATGGCCTCTGTTCCCTTTATTTGTCAGTAGTGAAGAATCCCCTATGGATTATTAAATATAGGGCAATTTGTCTCTATTATCCTGATGGGAGGAACTGGCTTATCATTCAATTAAATGCTCAATCCAAACACCATTTCATTTCATTTTCATTTTATTACATTTCTATACCCCATCCAGGTTGAGGACCCTCCATCCCGTCAGAAGAACGACCCTACTAACAGCATCTCGGTCTCGTCTGGTTGAGCTGCAGTTTATTAGCCCTCATTCTGTCATTGTCAGAGCCAGGCACCAATCTAGCATATCCACAGCCTCACCTGATGAAGATGAAAATGAGAAATAGTGCTGCGTGTCAATAGCATATTGATGACAATGCACTCCAAAACTCCAGACAACCGCACTCAGTAGTTTCATGTAGATGATGAATAGCATGGGGGACAAAACCAACCCCTGCAGAACCGGAAGCCCATACTGGAGAATCCACAGGGCCAGGCAATATTCCCCAAGCACCTTCTGGAGCTGACCATCTAAGTAGGAATGAAACCACTGCAATGCAGTACCGCCCACTCCCAACTCAGACAATTGTCCCAGAAGGATACCATGGTCGATGGTATCAAAAGCTGCTGAAAGATCAAGGATAATCAACAAGGTCACATTCCCCCTGCCTCTCTCCTGACATAGGTCATCATACAGGGCAACCAAGGCTGTTTCCGTGCCAAAACCCATCCTGAAGCCCAACTGAAATAGATGCAGATAATGACTAATTGTTGATCAAAATATTGTTGATCAAACTATTGCACCAACGCTTCTGTGCTCAATCCTAAATTGTCTCCTGCCCCCCCTTTCCCCCATCTTTCCAAGATTTCCAACTGTTTTCTGCTTTTCCCCTTTTTGTATATTCATTAGCTTCAGGGTTTTAGCTATAGAAAGGAAGACTAGGGTGGGGTGGGGCCTTCCAAATCACTGATCAAGCACAGAGCTTACTGAGCAGCCTTTGGTAAGTCACTGTCTCTCAGTATATCCTAACATACAGGATTGCTGTGAGCATAAAATAGGGAAAAACACACCTCATGCTCTGGCAGCCACTCTCAAAGGGCAGCAGTCATAGAGTCCTCTCCTGGAGTGTCTTCTCAGATGCAAGTTGTCCAGGCAAAGGAAACAAGGCCTGGTCTATTTGCAGCAGAAGTGGCTGAAGTGGTAAATTGTCCACTGGAGCGGAAATTCGGCAACACAAGGTCACAGGGGCCACAGTTAAGAGGGACCATAGGCCATGGGTTGTGCATAACTGTCCAAAGGCACGCACATGTGAAATTGAGCTTGCATTCCTTGAGCAGTGGGAGCCTGATACACACACTCTGTGTGTGTGTGTGTGTGAGTGTGTGTGTGTGTGTAAGGGCAGCTCCTTATTTAATATTTTACTTTCATGGAAATAGCAGAGGGAAGAGTACATTTGTCTGCACTGCTGCAACATCTGGACCTGTGCACATATGCCATAACAGTTGCATGGCTTTTGCATACATGAGTAACATATCTTTCTCTGTGTGCACCTCTGTAAGTAAAGTAGCATGTGAGGAGGCCCTAGGGAAGTGAAGACACACACACACACACACACACACACACACACTATTTTAAAAGCTATGTGTGTGCTATCCAATACATTTGCATTTTATTAAACTTTTGATAAACGTTTATTAAAACATTTTCCGCAAAACTTGGTTATTTAGTTGTTAATTTTTAATAATAATATTTAGTGTGAGGAAGAACCAGTACAGAATGCCTATTAATATTCAAGCCATTTAGGAGGTCATTTATAAACATCTTATAGGTCACTGCTATTACTGTGATAGGTAATAGGGGAAAAAAATCACTTGTGGAAAGTGAATGAACAAACACTGTTTCTTATGTATCTGCATCTGAATTTTAATGCCGACATCCACTGAACTTTTGCAGTTGATATGCAGATAATATCACCATTTATATTTATGAACTACAAGCATTCCACAAATATAGGAAATCTGAAATTATCACATCATTGCATGATTAACATTCAAACTTATATAAATAACTATTAGGGATGGAATGTATTCAGTTTTTACAAATGCAAATTAGAGAACCATTATTCCATGCATAAATTAGTCTTTCAGATTTGCGATCTACATACTCTTTGTAATAGGAACGAAGGATAATACCCATTGCTTCCTGTCCTTGATGGACAAGGTGAACTATTGATCCCCATCTTTTTTTCACACCTCTGTTAAGTATCTGAAAACCGACAAGATATTCCACTCTTCTTTTCTCTAGACAAAACAGTCAACCTTTAAGTGATTTCTGTGCTAGTTCTTTAATAAACCTCCTAGTTTTCCTTTGACTCTCCTCCTAGAAGATTGACTCTTATCATTCTTTGTGGATGGTATTGGTTTCCAGTTGGGTACTGGCGATGTGGAATGGTGCCTTCAGTTGATGATAGCTTCAGTTGCATAGCTTCAGGGAGGCAGGCATGCAGAGCTCTAGCCAACACAGAAGAGAATGTGGAAATCCTTGCTCATGTGGAGCTTCATTTGAACACCAGATATGCACCACAGCCATTGGATCGGGCTGGCTGTGAGGCTCTGGAGGAGGGAGCTGAACCTGAGGACAGGGAAACTTCCAAAGTTCTCCCCATCCAAATTTCTCCCCGAACATCAAATTACTTGCATTAGCACTTGTGAGCACAGATGGAACACCACAAAACGAATCCCAAAACAAGCCTGATTTGATTGTAGATGCAATTTTATCAAGATTCTTTTTTTTAAGACTCAAGACTCCATGGCCTGGTTCACATGATACAAGGGTGGTTAATTAGCCCTCTGAGCATGGTTTCTGGGTGGTTTGTTAACCACCCCAGCCAAGCATCCTTGTTTGGTTCACACACCACAACAACCCACGCCCAGAGAGGGTAATTAGGGAAACAAGCCAGCATGGGCAGGGGTGGTTAACAAGCCACCATGGCTTATTAACCACCCTCGTGTCATGTGAACCCAGTCTATGTGTCTATTCCAGTGAACAGACAAACCAGGGACTTAGGTCCACCACTTTGCCACTCACAGCTATCCAGTTCCCAGGTAGTGGTGGAGCTGGGGGCAAGCCATAGCAAAGGCTACCATACCACAGCTTTCCACAATCTGGTTCCTTCCAGATGTTTTAGACAACAACTTCCCACATTCCTGACTATTGGCTACGCTGGCTGGGGCATGCTGGGAGTTGTAGGCCAAAAACATCTGGGGGCCCAAGGTTGGAGAACACTGTTTTAGACTACAACTTCCCACATTCCTGACTATTGGCTATGCCGGCTGCGGTGGATGGAGTTGGAGACGGCTGTCATAGCATATTTATGGGTTGGAAAAGGCTGTCATAGCATATTCATATTGACTAAATAATGCATCTGTTAAGGGTCAGCTGCAATTTCCCAGCATTTTGGATCTCCAGTGAACATGGAAATCCCATAACACAGCATGTTGAACTGAAAGGTTTTTATTATTGTTATTAATATTAATTGAACTTGATTCAAGATTGAATCAAGAATTATGAGAATTAGTGAAATAATAACAGCTAGGAGCAGATAGGGTAGGCTACTGAATTCTACTATGTACTATTTGTTAATTGACTGAGAAGGAGATTTCAAAGCCTTTCCATTACTGGAGCATTTTGTCCTGTTCATTTTCACAACAAGACTAAATGAGAACCAGCTGCCATGAATGACATACCTATATTAGCATAACATGAACACTTTGCTGTATTATTAATTTTCCATATTAGTCTTCATTTCATTGATGTAATCTAAAAGATGCTAAATTATTCAACATTAGATTGCTTACTAGAAATATGATTATGCTTATTACCCTACGCAGGGATGGGCCATATGACATGATGGCAAATTACTCTACAAGAGCCAGTAGACCAGAAATGGAACTGACTCTTTAACAAAAGTGGTCGGAATGCCACTTAGGGAGGCAGGCATGCAGAGCTCTAGCCAACACAGAAGAGAATGTGGAAATCCTTGCTCATGTGGAGCTTCATTTGAACACCAGATATGCACCACAGCCATTGGATCGGGCTGGCTGTGAGGCTCTGGAGGAGGGAGCTGAACCTGAGGACAGGGAAACTTCCAAAGTTCTCCCCATCCAAATTTCTCCCCGAACATCAAATTACTTGCATTTGCACTTGTGAGCACTGATGGAACACCACAAAACGAATCCCAAAACAAGCCTGATTTTATTGTAGATGCAATTTTATCAAGATTCTTTTTTTTATGAGGTCGTAGCACTAGCAATGTGCATGCGTGTCTCTGGAAAACACCACACAGAAAGAATTTTGTTACAGTAATACATATGATCACACATTAATATTGCAATATTGCAGTATTCCATCATCATGGTAATGGGGGGGATGGAAGGGAACTGAGAGCTGCAGCAAATGGTGGCTGTGTCAATTCTGGAATTAATTTTAGAAATTTTCTTAGTGAAATTCAGGGCAGATCAAAGCAAAGGAAGAATAAAGGAGCAGAATGGGAGGAAATTCTCTCATCCTCAACTGGGGACTCTGATAGCCATACTCCTTACCTTCTGCACCACCATGGCAGTTACAATAAGAAGGTGCTCCTGGCCTGCTATCCACCCAGTGTTGGCCCCAGATCTTGTGGAAGGAAGCAGCATGCATCAGGATGCCCTGAACCGGCCCACCTCCTTGCCACTGCCACCAGTGCCCATTGGCTTGCTCACTTTCTCTGGGCCCAATCCGCATCACTGCTGAGGAAGAGAGCCCAAGGCAAATGCAGGCAGCTGTTCCTTCTCCTTATCCCTGCTCACATTGGTATCCTATTTCAGGTGGGGCCAAGGCATGCGAGCAAGCCATCAGCAAAGGTTAAGTTCCAAGGCAAGGTCAGAAGGCAGAAGGCTGAATCTAGCCCTATTCAGTCATTCTCATTGTGTGTAAACACTAAGCGTGAGGAAGGGAAACGGAGATGAGCTCGCTATCTACACCCCCACCCTCGCCATTCTCATCACTTTCTACATGTGGAGGGTGACTGTCTGCAGACGATAGCCTCCTCTATCCATGGAAGGTCTCCCTGGGATGCTTGAATCCTGATTCTTGTGATTACCATTAGTTAAGTATTTATAATCCCATTGATCATATAGGTAAACTTGCAAGAAAGCAGATTCAAATACATTGGGGAGAAGGTAGGATTGCCATGGCTGCAATTATACATTTCCTTTTCAACAATCAGGGAAATTCAATGATTAAAAGAACCTGCCACTTTAAGACTAGAGTTATAGCTATCTCATGTTGGCTCGAGCTCCACAAAGCCAGGAAACTGGAAGTTAAGGCTAATGCCTTAACTGGCATGCCTTAAGAGATGTGCCCCATGACCAGTGATGATGTTGTACAATGTCACAAATTGTTCTTGTTTACAGCTTGCCCTCATGCACCCATACTTTTGAAACGGAAGAGCCCACGCATTTTTGGTTTGCGTGCCCAGATTTATCCAAGTATGGAATCAACACCACTTTCTGTTTTTTTAGTTTGCTTATAAGTTCTAGAAATGATCCATCAAGCCCTGATGTTTGCCAGCTCTAGAGCCTGCTCTGTCTGTTGTCCAGATGCTAACTGTTGATGGGCAGCCTCCCTGACTCCGTTCTCCCTTATTATGGTTCTGTATCTTTTAACTGCCCTTCAAACAGAGGACTGTCCTCTGTAAAGTAAGACACATGGCCACCCTGAGTAGAGTGGACAATACCATTTCAGACTGCTGGTGGGGATGGCATTTTTGAATGTTCCCCCATGATGTTGTTGTTTTTCTAATAATTAAAAAAAAAACAACCCTCCATCCATGCAAAACAAAACAAAACAAAACACACAGAGTGAGGGAGAAAGGTTGTGGTTCAGCCACTCTTTGTTAACATAAATTTTCCACTTGCAGCCAGAGAAAGATTGTTATACAAAGCGAGTGTTTAGAAAAATGTAATCCCTCACCTGCAGTCTGAAGTACCATATCAAAACTCTACCAATGCATCCCCCCTCCATTCTCCCTGTGGAATGAGTAGACTAGGCCCAAGAATGTGCATTAGAACATAATCATGTGCTCCCCGCTGCTGCATAACAAAGGGCAGGAGTAGTAGCGGGGGGGGGGGACCTCTTTGTAAGGAAAGCTCATCTGTCAGTGTTGATCTTCTCTTTGAGGAATCCCAGAATTATCTGGAACCTAGCTGGAGAAAGCACTGGCCTGGGGTTTGAGTCTGTGTAGTGCTGGGCTGGTTACATATGCATTAGAGACTGGGCTATAGGAGCCCCTCAACCATAAATACTTATATGTTTCCTTTGCTTTTCCAGTGCTCAAATTGTGGGGGGTGAGAAAGGAGGGAGTGCTTGACAAAATCCAGAAGACCCACCTGTGATTTCCTCCTATTTTAGGCAGATCAGGACCACAGTAGACTACTAAAAACAGTAGATAAGGGGGACATCATAAAGGGCAAGATGGTTCCCCCTGCTGCCAGTATATAATTTGAGCACTGAACCAATGTGCTATAGTAAGCCATATTTAAAAAAAAAAAACCCAGTAAGGACTCTGTTTACTGTGGGGGTGGGGTGTTATTGTGCCTGTTGCATGGGGTGAGAAGGGAATAAGGGGATCTTATTCACTGAACAGTCAGTGGCATATTCAGTTGCTCATGGAGATGTACCTTCTTCCCTCCTCCGGGCAGAACACAACATCCCATCCATTATCGTTCAGCACATTCAGGAGACCCTCAACAGAGACCAACTCTGTAAGCTGACAATGCCTCGATAAAGTCTAGCTCCTCAATCACTACTCTGTCTAAAAGGTGGACTAGAAAAGAATTGGGTGGGAGGAGCCACAGAGGCCAGGACAGAGGCAAAAAGCCTGGTCACATGTTCCTTGTCTGTCCTGGGCAGTGGGAGGAGTTAACCCATGATTTATGTCTCCTGTGTACTGAGAGCTTCATAATAGAACTTCATAAGTACCCAGTCAGCAGTCCGGCTGTCCAATGTCTGGCTCCTTGCCCTGTGCCTCAACTTGTGGTCATTTTTTTTTAACCCACTTCTGTCTGTGTGTAGTTCTTGATCCCACACCCTACTGCAGGCACAGATCTGTTTATCATGGACTTTAACTGTGTTACAAGAGCTTTGCAGTCTGAAGTAGAGTACGACAAATAAAAACATAGGTGCTGAGTTCATTAGCATTTAATGAATAACAAATTGGCTTGCTTCTGCTAGTACTCTGAACTTGCCTTACTCCTGATTTATTTTTATTTTTTTTCATTTACATTATCTCCTTTCGTGCAAATGAAGGGACTACACAAACAAAATTAGATGTGGCAGCTTTCTCTGTAACAAACAACTGGAAGAGCTTTCTATTTCTCACCATAGCAATGATCAAATTGCAATTTTCGGTAGGCTCTTACCTTTCAATTTATCAGCTTGGCCAGGAGACAACTCTTAAGGTAACATTTCTTTCTTTTCATTATGTTTTTAAGCTCCTTTTAAGATTATGGATTTAGCTCGTGTAGGCTAAGTAGGTCCCTGTTGAGATTTCTTTCTTTCTTTCTTTCTTTCTTTCTTTAACCAGCAGAAATATTCTTCTAGGGAAGGCTTGGCTGGACCAGTGGTTGACCACACACACTTGGGAGAGCTCAGGACCTCTTCACCCATTACAGTTTAGGGTGTAGACTCGAGTAAAGATGATTTTACATACACCTAAACATATAAAGTATTAATGCAACCAATATGTGCTTGCAAGCATAGGCATAGCCAGGAAACCAAGCACAAGTGGCCAATGTGATGGTGTGGCAGGATTTAACTGGCTGCCACCTCTGAGTAGCAACTGAAGAAGGTGGTGCTGGTGGGGCTTACCAGCAGGCAATGTCAGGAATCAGAGCAATTGAGTCGTATCCAATGTTGGTCCTACTTAGACCCATTGAAACTAATGGGACAAGCTTGACTAACATTGGATGCAACCCGTTGGAGACCACCCATTACTATGAAGGCACTTTGCTGCTGACTGGCGAGCAGCACCCAAAGAAGGCACAGGCTGATCATCCAATCCTATTGAGATCAATGGCACAGATCCAGAGTAAATTTTGTTAAGGACGGCGAACTGGGAATACAGTCATGCCTTGGATTGAGAGCATAATTCGTTCCGGAAACGTGCTTGTAATCCAAAACACTCTTATATCAAAACGAAATTCCCCCAAAAAAATTTGTACAGAGATTGTTAATTTAAGCCGTACTACAGTACTTGTATTGCAAGACGTCGCTTGTATATCAAGTAAAAAATATATATTAATAAATATTTTAAAATGTGCTTGTCTTGCAAAACGCTCTCAAACCAAGTTACTTGCAATCCAAGGTATTACTGTACTATCTTAGCATATTTACTTGGAAGTAAGCCCTGCCAAAATCAATAGCACTTTCTTATGGGTAAAGAGGCTTGGGATCAAGGTGAAGGGATGTATTGAATCCATGATGTTGTTTTCACAAATGCAACATTAGCAGCCTGAAACCCAGCTGAAGTAGTCTTCGCATTATGGCTGCTGTACTTCAGCACACATAACTCTATATATGTGAATGATACGTCCGTCTCTTTCAAATGTAAGAATATGAATAAAAGCAATTGACAAGTGATGAATAAAGTAAACTACAGAAGTTTGTCATGCACTGCTACACACACACACAACATAACTGAAATCTACAGTTTGCTTTCTTCAGAAGGAATATTACTATAGAGCTGACACGTTCTAACTCAAATCTTCCCAGGATCATGGTTTTACCCATTATCCCCTCCGGTGCTACTTTTCTTTGTGCATTAGAGCCAAACTAGATATGTATCTCTGTGCTCCAATCTCCCCATGACTTTTTTTAGACTTAGAAGTAGATGCAGGGTGTGTGAATTGGATCACAGCCACGGCACTGGGAGATGGGGTTTAAGCATTTCCCCCATTCTGCTGCACCAGTTTTAACTCTCCTGCTCTCAAAGCTGCAATTAGCCACAGAGGGAGAAAAACACAGGTACAATATGGGTACCTGGCTTCCCCCCCCCCCTCCAGCATATCTGATTTTGCTGGGCCTTTGCACATTGTAAATCCATATGCTTCAGTTACACATTACAATTACAGCCAATGTGTGGAAGCAAGCCAGGCCCATGGCAATGACGTGGGGTGTGTGCGATCTCACTCACCCAGTTTTACCCACCTAGTCTAAGTATGAAAACGTTTTGATTCGAGCTAGTATTCTACTTAATCCCTACGTGATCTTTCAAAGTAGCCAGTAGACCATTCTTCTGAGGATGCATCTATGAAGCCAAAATATTATTCCTGGCACAATTTGGAAAGAAAGGTGTCCTGTCAGAAAAAAGACATTGAGATGCTGAAAGGTATCTGTTGAGATTGTGGACAATACCTGAAAAAATGAACACTTTTCACAAGCTGAGGGTTGATGTGTACAGAGAGTTGAACACATCTTTTGATGATCTGTCACCAACCTACAGCTCCATTAAAGGACACATCCAAAGAGCATTCCTTGCTATCCGAGGGTCACTCACCCTCTTGACTCATGACTATGCAATGCTGAATCTGCTGGACTGCAGCTAAGAGGAGGTGGGTGGTGTTTTGCAACTATCTAAGTGCCGTATTGCCTTTACCAGAAGAATTGATGACTACATACGTGCAAAACATGCCACGCAAGAATGTGCAAATGAAAGAGTTTATCGATGATTTGCCATACTTCATGAAAGTATGAAAAGCTGTATCTCAATGCATCTTAAGCAACAAATGCAAGTTCAAAATTTAGCTGCATTTAATCAGTCAAAAATATACCCTGCTGTTTTAATGTCATTTCCAATTCAATGGTTATTAAATAAATATTTATTTTCTCCATTTTTATCCCACCCTTCCTCCATGGAACTCAGGGCAGTGTACATATTCCCCTTCCTTTTACACGCACAATAATCCTGTTGAGGTAAGTTAGGCTAAGAGATGGTGAATGGCGGAAGGTCACCCTGTGAACTTCATAGCTGAGAGGTGGGATTTGAATCTGGGACTTCCTGCTCCTAGTCCACTATTCTACCCATAAGACCATACTGGTGGTAACGGTGGCTAATAATAGTTCTTCAAGCCCATCTTAAAAACCATCTGCGATGACACGGCCCTTTTCACTTTAGGACCTCGCGCACAAACCCTTCTCAGGCCAAGCATCAACACTCGAAAACCTGAGTGGAGGGTCAAATGAAACCTTTCCCCTACTAATGAGGGAAAAGATTAATGCTGGTTTTTAAGGATCTATTTTTAAATTGAAGATGCTGTGGGTACAAAGATGTAGGTGTAGATTTAAAAGTAAAGCAGGTAATAACACCAAGCTGACACGTAGGATTTTGGTAGTTAACAAAATAAAAATAAGTTTATTTTAATTATCAAAATCTTAGTTACTGAAAATAAACCTGCCTACACCAAACATTTTATAACTAACCTAACGCCCAAACTCTCAACTCTCCCCACACACTACAAGCACTCTCCCATAATACACTAACTCCACTGCCTTAACTCGACCTAACTCACTGACACAAAACCTAACTAGACTCACTGACACAAAACCTAACCCACTGCCTTAACTCGACCTAACTCCTTATATACTCCTCCCCCCACCCTTTCTAAGACATCACAAAGCACACCCACTCAGTTCAACATTCTAAACACTCTAAACATACTAATGCAGACATACACTAGGGAACTGAATTGTGGGGTTACGCCACACCATCATCTTATATTTTGCCACAAAAAAAATAGCTTTCTACATGTGTTCATTCATTCATCATCACATATCCTCATTTGTGTGTCAGCCATCTTGGAAAATGGAAGCTACAGAATTCATGCACTAGAATGGTCATGTCTACCCAAGTTAAATGTGTTCCTACAAGGGCCTGAAAGACATACAAATTTCAAGATTCTCTGCACATCTTTGGGGGGGGGGGGGCAGAGGTATATGGCAGACCCAGGACTATTGTGTAATTGACCATCTCCCTGCTGATGGTTTAGAACAGGGGTGCAGAACCTTATAGTGTGGGGGGCCAGATTCCCTCTCAGCCCCTCCCTTGGTAGATGACACCAGGGGGTGGAGGCCTACCCATATTTATTTATTTATTTATTTAATATATTTATTCACCGCCCATCAGCCAAAAGGCTCCCTGGGCGGTTTACAAAACAAAGCAACACTAAAACAAAAACATCAACCATAATAATAATATAAAAACACAGACATATTAAAATGTAACATGATAAAAACCCAGCAGCCAAAATAAATTCAATCCAGAGGTACAGTGGCAATAATAAAATGAATAAAATCAAATCAACCATTAAAATATTGGGCAAATAAAAAAGTCTTCACCTGGCGCCTGAAAGAATAGACGGTAGGCGCCAGGTGCACCTCTTTGAGGAGCTGATTCCATAGATGGGGTGCCACAACTGAGAAGGCCCTTCCCCTAGTAGCCAACCTCCTGGCTTCTTTTGGAGGGGGCACTCTGAGAAGGGCCTTCGAAGAAGATCTCAGGGTTTGGGTAGGCACGTATGGGACGAGGTGTTCCTTCAGATAACCTGGCCCCAAACCGTTTAGGGCTTTACATGTTAATGTAAGCACTTTAGATCAGGAACGAGCAATGTTCGAAAACACTAGGATTCTCGAAACATCATCTTGCTGCTCATCTTGTGTCTGATTCCTGTGTGCATTTGTAATTGCTGCTCACTCTGCATGAATGGAAAAATTGCACAAATAGAGCAGTGATCAAATGTGAAATTTGTGCAAATATCCCCAAATTTGCACAACTTTTCTCCACAGACTCTATCTACAGGGGAAATTTGTGCAAATTAGGCAACTTGCACAAAATCAAATTGGGAAAGTTGCACAAATCGAATGTGAGCAATGTCTGGCAATTGCTAACATTTTGGGTGGACACATGCCCACTCTCACAATCGGGGCCCAGCACAAGACACGCTCGCATGTTTTGCCAGCAACAACCAAATTCTCATACATCCCTACGCCCATTTTGTCATTGGGATCCCTGGCCAAAGTGCAGGCTGGAGCTCCTCCACCTGGCAACTCAGTTGGAGAGCTAGCTTCATTCTGCACAGGCTTTTCCTGGTTGCGCTCCTCCAGCTGGCACCTGGAAGCGCAGAGGCTTCACTCTGAATAGGCTTTCCCCAACTAGGGAAGGCCTGCATGGACCAAATCTCACCTAGGCACTGGCTTGGCTACTCCTTCACATTCCCCATGTGAGGTAAGTGGGGGAGGAGTGAAGTAGACTCAGATGGTGCCTCAAGGGATGCTCAGCCAACTCCACTACTCTGTTGCCTAACCCATGTGGGGAAGGCAGTGGAGGAATGAATCAAATTAGCTACAGCCTTGAGGCCATAACTCAGTTGCTCTCTTGACCCCATTCCCTTCTGAGGGTGTGGGCCTTTGAGGAGGGGATTGGGCTTTGGTGAGGGGCCTCATCTGTGGCTCTGTGGGCTGGATGGGCCAGCCTGGTGGGCCAAATTTGGCCTGTGGATTGGAGGTTACCCATCCCTAGTTTATAATTTCTAGTGAGCCTAAGGCCTGATTCACACAATCATGGGATGGTCACCAGAAATCCTAACTGTAGGAGATGCCTGCTTTTGGCTAATTATTCATGCGTACCCACACACCGCATAGTTCTGCTTTTAAAAATGTGTGCGCACGTGCATGTCTGTGTGTTTCCGTTTATGGTGATGAAATAAAAACCTGCAGGGTTAGCAGAAATATATTCTGAACGTTCTTTGTGTGCAGATGAGGTAATGTAAAAAAGCATCAGTTGTTGCATTTCTGCCAGCAATTTCAGCTGCTAAAGGTGCAGGTTCCTGCCCACTGGGGGGGGGGGGGGATTTGCAACCCTATTTTAATTTCTACTGACAAGCTGTTGTTGTTTTAAAAAACTTAACTCAGCATGATTTACGGGTGGAGAAAATAACAAAACCAAAAGCAATACACTGACATATCAAATGACCAACTTTTGTTCTTACTGTAATATCTCATTTTCTTTTATGTTCTAAAGTTGAACCGAAACAGATGTGAGATGAGATCAGGCCATTTACTTTTTGCAGGGGGGGCTCTCTAATGCAATCAAGAGCTTCCCACGCATATTTCTGTGATCCTCTAAAGGTTGCAAGTAGTTTAAGCAAAAAGACGAAGATTTTGAAGTCTGGAGTTGTTAGTACAGGATTCCAGTTGTAAATGATTAACAACAGAAAGAACAAACTTTTTGAAAAACAGCTTTTAAAGTGCAAATTAAGGTAGCTACAGTAGCTGAAATGCCACCTGGAGACTCTTTTCTTAAAAAAAAAGAAGAAGAAGAAGAAAGAAATTAATAATACATAAGCCTGAAAAAGTTAAAGACCAAAGGATCAAAATGCTAATAAACAGATCACAGATAATGATGATATATATGAATGGGGAAAGAAAATAATTAAAGGGAAAGTGTAGGTGAAAAAAAAAAAGAGAGAGAGAAAAGGTAAGATGTAATAGTAAATTATATGTAATTACACATGTATGCCCTGTCATTTCTAAACCTCATGCCTTCCCAGATCTTGCACAGTGGGTCTAACATTGTCAAATACTTTGGAAACCTTGGGGTTTGAGTCTGGAAACTTCCCTACTCAGCAACCATTGTCTCTGTGTGGTCAGGCATGAAAGCCTAGGGACAGAAGGGACAAAGAAGCATGTTACATCAGTTCCTACAATTGGTCAGCAGAATGAAGCTTGGTTTAAATACTAGGAGCCTTAGCCTGCCACATCAACAAGTACCTTCTGCTTGATGTGATCCATGTTCTAGCATAAGCCACTGGTCTCGAGAGTCCTGACCCGGAAAACACATCCTCCAAGTCTCGAGGTGGAAATGAGTGGTCAACCTCCTGCTTAAGTTTTTCGCTTATCATGATTCATCAAAGTTTCCCAGGCACTGGATAACCTTACCCTGAAACGTGCTACAGGAGAAGGGGTGTGAAGGGAGGGGTATCAAGGGTACCCCAACTAGAGCTATTATAATGCCCACTATGGCATTGCATTTCTTAACCGTTTGCATTGCAGCTTTTGGTTATAACACTTGCTCATTAGTTGTGGAACTCTTCCCCCATCAAGGTGACCAAGTTCCTGTTTCATCTTCCTCTCCTTCAAACTTCAGTAGTGCAGCAGTTTCCAAGGAGATGGATGTTTGCAGTGGCCTGTACTTTCTATCTAGGCCAGGCCTCTCCAACCTTGGGTCCGCAGATGTTGCTGGCCTACAGCTCCCAGCATACCCAGCCAGCATGGCTAATGGCAAGGGATTCTGGGAGCTGTAGTCCAGCAACATCTGGGAACCCAAGGTTGGAGAGCCCTGATCTAGGCTGACAGAGGCTCTTCAAAGTCTGGTGCAAAAGTAATTCACAGCCCAGCTACCCAAGACCCTTAAAATCAGGGTTTCGTGTCTATTGGATGCCACAACATCTCTTTATTAAGGGTTTGTCTAAGAGCTAATTGTTGGAAGTTAATTGTTGGAAGTGTAACACAGCTAATACGTCTTTTAAACATGTGTTTTGGCATTGTCCAGTAGTTGTCCCTTTTGGGGAGGAGGTCATTATATGGATAAATTTTGTACTGAAACCCTCCTTAGTATTTACTGATGTACATGCTCTTTTAAATTACCTACCTGGTTCATGGAAATTAACGCATGGTCAGCACAAATGGATTCTCTCCATCCTTCTGACAGCTAGAAGACTGATATTACAACACTGGAAGGATGAATGCTGTCCTCCTATAATGCAATGGATTGAAGACCTTACAATGCTTTCAACATTTGAATGGGTGGTGTACAGACGCCACTTGCAAATGGATTCTTATTTGGATATTTGGTCTGCTTTTGTTGAAGTTTATGCATAGCTATGAGAAACCTGTATTTTCATACACACACACACACACACACACACACTTCATATGTATGCATTGAAACTGATATATTCAAATCCATGTAGCCAGTTTTTTTTCTTTTGTTGAAATTTTACAATAAAAAATAAGTTGAAAAAAAAGTCAGGAGTAAAATCTGGCCCACTGGGGTTCCTCACATATTCCTCACATCTGGTCCCTTTCCCTGACCTCTGGTCATTAGGTGGTTTCCTGGCTTTTGCAGATTTTCTCCATTCTAAAAGGCTGAAACGCCTCTCCTTAGGCTTAATTCCTGGCAGTCAGAGCTTTAAGCTAAAATTTGCTGGTGTTGTTGGTATTTTCGGCACTGTCCCTTTTGCCTTTGGCCCCACCCACCTTTGGCCCCACCCTCTTTGCCTTTGATCCCTCCATTATCCGTTCAGCCCCACCCAGCACTAGAATGTGTCCCTCCCCTTAGGCTGTAAGGGGTTCAACACCCCTGCTTTAAGTGGAGATTCCAGGAATCATGCCAGCACACTTATATATGCAACGTCTGTGATCTTACCACAGAGCTCCAGATGCTCACATGTGCATGCATTAGGTGCATACTGAACCTGGGAATTAGTGCAGATGCCACTAGAGCTGGGACACAGGTAGCTTCCTGGATGGCAAGTGCCAAGGGCCAGAAACTAGGGCTTTGATCACCCAAGGTTTGCTTGCTAAACTCCAAGCCCAGCCCACCTCCAGCTCAGCGGCAGTATCACTCTCATTTCAAAAAAATCCAATGCCTGCTTAAGATGTGACAAATGAATTGCATTTGCTGCCATGCTGCTTAGTATCATACGGCCTGATCTAAAGCCTATTGAAAGCTATGAATGCGTCTCAGTACTAACTCTAAAGGACTGATGATCAGAGTACTGCATCTGTAAAATCTACCTCTGAGACAGGTGCAGAATACAGTGTGATATAAAAGCCAAAGCCCTAGATTTAAAATGCGTAGGTTTTGAATGCCATGATCTTCCTTAGAAGAAGCATATCACTAAACGGAATGATTATATCTCTTTTGTTACTAAAACCCAGGAAAGGAGATGATGCCATTTTCCATTCAACAGTATTTTCATTCCAGGTGTTACACCTGAAGAGTATAAAGCTCGAGGGGTGCCAGCGGGAGGGAAGAGATGAGGCTTACAGAGCCATTTGATAAAGATTTACAAGTTTCTATCATTCTGTTAATCACTCGTAATGCTATTATTTTCCAACAGCGCAGTAAAAAAGCCATCCAGGTTGTAATCTGTAACTCTCAGGGTGTGTTTTTTATTTTTTAATTCTACTCCTAATTATTCCAAAATTTATTTCTCCATAAATTCTATACTGATGAAAGGCTACACAAGTAAATAGTAAGAAAAGTGCTTCTAAATTCACTCGGGGCTTTACATATAAAACAGCTGGAAAGTGGGCTTAAAGAGAACTGCATAAAATATACCGCAGGGATTGAAATGTGAGGAAGAGGACAGCAACTGATGATGTCCCTGTAAATATGAAGTTAACAGAGAATAATGGGTTTATTTATAGGAGATGGCTCAAAAGGGTTTGTTTTAATGCTAACTACACATCACAACACATATTTGTAGTTGCAATAACACAGGACATTGTGTTCAGCTTTAGCAATGTATTTTATATTACGGTACATTTCAATTCAATAATGTTCAGTTTGCTAGTTTAAATTTGATCTTTTCCCATTCCAGTGATGGTTCATTTATCATAATGCCCTGGAGATATTTGTCTTCTAATTTTTGCCATATTTGATAAATAAAGAGATCACATTGTTTTGAATTGCCTTCTATTCCATTTCCATCTGAGTTGCTTCTTCCAGTATTTAGTAAAGTAACATTTAAAAACAACAACAAAACAAAACCCCGGAAGGGCTGCCAGATGGTATGACTACTGTCAACTCAGTTTATACTTTAAGCAGGCAATAAAGTTAAAAATTAATATTTTTAAAGAGGTACGTACAACAATAGTAGCAGTGTGTGTGTGGCTGGCTGGGGAATGCTGGGAGTTGTAGGCCTTTTTTCTGCTTAAACATGCATAGGATTGCACCCTTAACTTGGTGCCCCAAAGAATATAACAGCACCAGGCAAATTTCCCTTGGGAGGACATTCCAGAGTTGGGGTATGACCACATAAAGGCCCTCTCCTTCATGCCTTCACAATGCATTTCCCTTACCAGAAAGGAACAGAATGCTCATTGCTATTAGCTCTCTTTGGCACATACTTATGTACTTACTAAGATGTTGTTAACTCCAAGCTCCAAAAGCATCTTCCTTTACCTAGTATGGTAGTAGCCTTTTCCCCCACCCCACAAAACTATACACTAAATTCATACTCTTCCAAAATAGAGATAAAAGCCATTTTGAAGGCAGGTCTTGTACACGCCATTTAGAAAGTCAACCAAAGCACACACTGTCATGCATTGCATCTAACGTCTGACCTATCAAATGACACTCAAAATAAACTGAAACAAGCTGAAGTCTCTTTTGTTCAGATGGTACAACTCTGAATAGAGGCAAGACTACTCTCAACTATCTACTGGAAGAATGCACAATAGATTTATGGTACATGTTTGAATACAAATTTGAGCAATTGTCTGCCTCATAATAAAACAAAATTGGATACAATAGAAGGACACTTCAGCAAAGTCAATGTTTGATGAGGTACTCATTTTCCTTTTAAAGTATCTTAAATTAAAGAAGCAGCAAGTGATGTAGAATGCAGTGGACACAATGATGACTGGGAGGGAAAGTACGTACGTATATTTCAGGAATACTACATGTCAAAAGATTATCCATGGGCATCTTGGCCCTCCACTGATGGGTGCAGGAATCATGAGAATAATAAGCCTCTATCTGTAAATTGCTTCAGATGCTCAAAGGAAGCGGTGAAGAAGTGTGATTTATGCTTCCCCTTCCCACGTTGTAGGGATGGGTAAGAAATCCATTCCATTCTCATTTTGATTTTACCAAAATTTGCAAAGTTCTCCACATTCAGGGCAAAAAGCCCTTGAGGCTAAAAAAAATCGAATGTGGGAGAAACTGAAATGGAAGGATCCATCCATCCAGGCCAAAGGTTTTGAGAGCTTGGCTCCTAAAAATCCCTGTGTATCCAACCATGTTCATGCTGAATTGGGGTTGCCAGCACTTTTTTCTCCTCATCTTTAACAGCTATATGGCAGGTAGTTTCCCCCCATGCTGGGAGTACCTACTGAGTTTGGCTGGAAGAGATGGGAGAAGACTTTTATTTCAGTTTGGTTTTGGTAAGAATTTACAAAGTCCTTTGTATTTGGCAGGGAAAGAACTTGAGATTTAAAAAAAAAAATCAGATGAGGGAGAAAGGCAAGCTGACAGATTCACCCACCCCTGCATGCTTCCGGGAGTGGGAAAAAGCACATATCCCACATGGGATATGCATGTCCTCCCAAAAATAGATCTCCAGGGGGACAAAGCATACCTCCAGCCTTTGGATGAGATCCAAGGCCAAACTACACTTTACATCAGGTGGGTTTTTAAACAAACGTGCTTAAGCTGCTGCCCACTTTTGCTTTAAAGGAAAAGCTGCTTCATGGAAAGGAAAAGCGTCATGCTTTCCTCTCGTTAAGGGTCCAGGAGCAAGCCATGATCTCTCAGCCTCGGTGTTCGATTTGCGTAACGGCAGGTGGTGGCGATGGTGCTGGGCAATTCCATAGATTTCATAGATCATAGAGTTGGAAGGAGCCTACAAGGCTATCGAGTCCAACCCCCTGCTCAATGCAGGAAACTAGAGGAGGGGTCTCCCATCCAAGTAATAACCAGGCCTGACCTTGCTTAGCTTTCCACGCTCAGGCAAGCTGAGCCAGCATAAGCCACAGTGGCTGAGTGAATGAAATAATCAAGCCCTATGCTTTCAAGGGAGAGCAAGCTATAAACCTTAAAATATTCAGGAGCTGTTGTGAAGCCTTGGTTTCAGAGTTACTCCTCCAAGCACTTTTCATAATCTCCTCTGCCAACAGCCGGAAATCTTGTTTATTATTGTCCTGATTCCCAAGAGCAGTTCCACACACACCCTCCAAAGCTGCTGGTTGCCACACGCACGGGGGCAAAAAGCGGCTGGATGGCTGGGGAGTTTCAGCAGGAAAACTGTGTGCCTGATACCTTTCGTTCTACACCAGCTCCTATTGGCCTCCAGCTGCTATTTGCAGTTTAGCAGCCCCTTTGGTGGCAAACTCGCTGTAGGAATCTGAATGGTTATTTGGCAAATGTAGAACATAAAATTAGTAGGGCAAGACAAAAGTGCTAGAGCCTGGATCCAGCATCTTTGTTCCACCAATGGAAGGAGGCCACTGGTGGAAAGTAACTTCTGCATCCTCTCCTATCTCCTGCAGCCCCACCATTGCCACACGTCCTCCAAATTTGCTCCAGAGGTTCCTAACTGTGGGAGCTCTGTGGGCACATTCAGCCAAATGCACTTAAAGAACCTTCTGCAGCTCTTCGTACCGAATGCACAACAATCTAGAAGGCATCCTGGTGCATTGGACTTTGGGGGGCATGGCTTACATGCGTTCCCGCATCTCCTCCCCACTTTAGCTCTACACGTGAGCAGGCAAATACCTGCCGTACAGCTATTATTTCTGCAGTGGAATTCTCTAGTTATGGAAACTAAACTTTTGCCTTTCTTGATACTTCTGGATTAATTGGTGATAGTTTAGCATCACTGTAAAAATTTTATTTATTTTTTTCTTGCAAAATTGATTAAATGTGTAGTCTTTGGGGGAAGGGATGAATTAGCTAAAGACAAATCTCCAGGAATGCTTAATAAGATTTTCAGCACCATGTTTAATCTCCGTTACCAATGTAAATGCAAAATGTCTGAAGAAAAATTAGCCATTTGGTAGTGTATTGCGCTTCAACTAATGATGATTATTTGGTGATGTAAAATTAATGCATTTTTAATCAACATATTATTAGGACATCCATTTACAAGCAATTATTTTCATAAAGAATTAAGTGCAGAAAACAAAAGCTACTGTGCCTGAGAAGTAAAAGTATTTGAGTAGCAACTGTCTGTTTTAGGGGGGGAATACATTTTTCTTAATTTAGGAAGCTTTGTTACTGAGACACTTTCAGCTCTTTTTCTTCCACAAAGGACAAGGCATGGATTGGAGGCCAGAGAACTAAGACCTTGTGCAATGAGGATTTTCCACCTCCTTCTTCCAACTGCAGGTTCCCACAAAACCTGTTTCTGAAGGCTAGCTGCCCCCCTCAAAATGGAATAATATGTAGCACAGGGGGCTGCATCTAGAGATGGGAGACAGCGGAAGTTTGAGACACCTAGTATGAAAGCAGAAGTGGCTTTCACCCATTCAAGGGGCTCTCCATAAGAACATAAGAAGAGCCCTGCTGGACCAGACCAAAGCTCCATCTAGTCCAGCATTGTTCACACAGTGGACAACCAGCTGCCCACGGGATCCCACAAGCAGGACATGAGTGCAACAGCACCCTCCCACCCAGGTTCCCCAGCAACTGGTGTACATAGGCATACTGCCTCTGATACTGGAAGTAGTATATAGCCAGATCCTTCCAAATGAATTCAATGCCTCTAGTCCAGGAGTGTCAGACCACAAACCAACAGACCTTATCTGCCCTATCTGGGGTCCCAATCTGGCCCTCTTGTGTTCCCAAGATGGCCATTCCCCCTTCCCATGATCCCACACCCCTATCCCCCAGCTACCAATCATTTTGTGTACAGTTTATCCCCCATTAGGAAAGTTTGAAAGGCTTAGTTACTGGCAGTAAGAGCTTGAAGCTAAAAAACAAAACACTTGTATTTCTTGTATTTTGCAGGGATGTTGAAGAGTCCTTGGTCCCGAGTCCCGAGTCGAGTCCCAAGTCTTTGGACCCGAGTCTAGAGTCGAGTCTAGAGTCCGAGGTCCAAAATGGTGACTCGAGTCGAGTCCCGAGTCCCGAGTCCCGAGTCCCTCCCAAAGCGGCGGCCCATGGAGGGAGCAGGAGGGTCTCCGTGAGAGGAAGAAGAGCTGCCCTTCCTCCCGCGGAGACCCTCCTGCTCCCTCCATGGGCCGCTGCCGCTGCCGCCCTCACCTCCACCTCCGCCGCCCTCACCTCACCGCTGCCGCCGCCCTCACCTCGCCACCGCCGCTGCCCTCACCTCGCCTCTGCCACCGCCACCGCTGCCACCGCCGCCGCCGCCGCCCTCACCACCTCCACCGCCCTCACCTCGCCGCCGCTGCCCTCGCCGCCGCCCTCGCCTCTGCCGCCGCCGCCGCCGCCCTCACCTCCCCCTCCTCCTCCTCCTCCTCCTCCTCCTCCGCCGCCGCTGTCAACCTCGTCCCCATCGCCGTAGCACACAGCACGCCGCGTCACGCCGCCAGCGCCGTCGCTCTGTTTTTGGCGGGGTTGCTGTGGTTCAAAAACAGAGCGACGGCGCTGGCGGCGTGACGCGGTGTGCTGTGTGCTACGGCGATGGCGACGAGGTCGACGGCGGCGGCGGAGGAGGAGGAGGAGGAGGAGGTGGTGAGGGCGGCGGCAGAGGCGAGAGTGGTGGCGGAGGCGGAGGAGGAGGAGTCCTTGGGCTCGAGTCCCGAGTCGAGTCTCGAGTCCCACATAAATTATTGGGACTCGAGTGGGACTCGAGTCAGAGGAGGGACTCAGTCGGACTCACGAGTCGAGTCCCCGAGTCCAAGTCCCCATCCCTGGTATTTTGGCCCCACCCCTTTTGCCCTCAGCCCCTCCCACTTCTGGAATGTGGCCCCTGAGAGCATCTCCGAAATGGAATTCAACTCTCAGGCTGAAAGAGGTTCGACATCCCTTCTCTAATCCTTTCTCCTGCTATGCACTCATGCCAGGCTGAACAGAAAAGTTTGGGGCTCACATCTGCCTAGAAGCTGTTCTCTGTGGCACGGACGCCCTGTTGCTTGATTTAAGCCAGGGGTCCTCAAACTACGGCCCGCGGGACACATCCGGCCCAACGTGTCCCTTCATCCGGCCCGGCAGCCAATCTAGCTGACGCCGCCCTGCAGGGCGGCTTGTGCACCTCCTCCACCGGAGGAGACGCTGACCGCGGCGCTGACCGCCCTGCCGGGCTCCGGGCGGCTTGCGCCCCGCCGCGAGCGCTCTGATTGGTGGCTGCTGGTGAAGGAGGTGGCAGCGGCGGCAGCAGCTCCTCTAACGGGAAGACGGCGGTCTCATGGACACGGAGGTGGCTGGCCTAGCCCCAAAGTAATGGGCAGGGAGGGCTCAGTGTTGGCTCCCTATTCCCTTTTCAGCTCCCTCCGGCCGGCCGGCTTTCTTCCCAGGGCCGGTCCTGAGGAGCTTGCATGATTCATGGCGGCAGCGGCGACCATGGCTGCCAGGGCCCTGCCAGCCAGCCTTCACCCGCCTCTACCGCCGCGAAGAGGCTGTGCCGTGGCTGCTCGTTGTCGCCTCTTTCTCCTGCTGCTCCCTCGGCTCGGCCAGTCTCTCTCCCTGTCGCCGACTTAGCCGCACCTCCTCCACCGGAGGAGACGCTAGCCGCGGCGCTGCTGCCCACCCTGCCGGGCTCCAGGCGGCTTGCGCCCCGCCGCGAGCGCTCTGGTTGGTGGCTGCTGCCGAAGGAGGTGGCAGCGGCAGCTCGTCTGAAGGGAAGAAGGCAGTCTTATGGACACGGAGGTGGCTGGCCTAGCCCCAAAGTAATGGGCGGGGAGCGCTCAGCGCCAGCTCCATATTCCCTTTTTAGCTCCCTCTGGCCGGTCGGCTTTCTTCCCAGGGCCGGTCCTGAGGAGCTTGCATGATTCATGGCGGCAGCGGCGACCATGGCTGCCAGGGCCCTGCCAGCCAGCCTTCACCCGCCTCTACCGCCGCGAAGAGGCTGTGCCGTGGCTGCTCGTTGTCGCCTCTTTCTCCTGCTGCTCCCTCGGCTCAGCCAGTCTCTTTCCCCGCCGCCAACTTAGCTGTACCTCCTCCACTGGAGGAGACGCTGGCCGCGGCGCTGCTGCCCACCCCCCCCCAGTTTTAAGGTATGAGCTGGGATCCAAAGAATAATTCTGTAACTTGTTCTGTGCACCTGAGGTGGCTAAGTTAGACTTGTGCTTCTCTACTTAGCACCCCTACCAAGTCACATAGCAAACTACCGGTACTTAAACTGAAGAGAGTTTCAGTAGCAAGTGTAATACAGCATGGGGTACTTATCGTTGTTCAGAGGGAAAAGTTAAAAAAAAATCACACTGTGTGCAATACAAGCATTTTGAGCGTGCCTATAAAGCGCTCTCTCTTTCTCTCTCTCTCTTTCTCATAAACACCTGATCGAATCAAAGTTAAGCACTTTTAAGCCTTGTTAGTTTATATAGGAGAGATTTAAGCATGCTCTTTATAATTAATTTATTATTAATTTATAATAACTTTCCATTTAATCAAGTAAAAAAAAAGGACCCGGGTCCTTTTTTTTTACTTGATCCATTCGTTCATATTTTTTTCAAACTGTAGTCCGGCCCACCAACAGTCTGAGGGACAATGAACTGGCCCCCTGCTTAAAAAGTTTGGGGACCCCTGATTTAAGCTAACATTTCTACAGGATTATACACACATCTGCACTGGTAGTTTTCCACTTGCCATATCTATACAGCAGGCATGTTGCATAGTAGCACATAGGTTGACATACGATGGCCAAACCAAGGGGAATCAAAGAGGGCATTGCAAGATTTTGCGAGAGGGGCTGAGTCTGTTGTTCTACAAGAGGAGCTGCTTTCCTGTGAGAAAGCACAGTTACCAGATGATATTTTTGAGAAATGTCATGATTATGCCATTTTGAAAGATGGTATTATTGAAAGAGGATATCAAAAAAGGCATTAGACACACGGGCAGGAAGTGCAACTGATTTGTGCTCCCTGTTTTTGTGCTCCTTTCCAGTGTCTGAAATGGGGGCTCTCCCCCCACAGAAAGATGTGCAAACTCCCATTTTCAGAATTATAAAGCTGTGGGATAATGAGAAGAATGAGACACTGGCACTTCCTGTTTGCCGCCCCCCCCCCCTTCCACATACACACACAGGCTTGAACATTTGAAACCACTCTTCATCTGTATAGTTATACTCTCTGTAACTACAAAGCCTTAGGCAAAATTGTTTAGCATCCCTCTATTTTAAATTTCCCCATTCGTTGAATGGATTATATTTACCATCATTTGTCATGATTAATGTGTTTGTACAGTTCTATGTTAATATAAAATACTACACAGACACAACATAACATTTCTCTTATTTTCTCAAATTAGCATTACTTTGCTTTTCTCCGGCTATTATTTATAACTTAGCCCTTCAGGGAATAGGCACAAGCAGACATATGGAGGCTTCACCAATTTATGCATGATGTTCTTAGTCTATTTGTATTGTTCGGAGGATTAAATATTAACACTAAGTTACTCCAATCAGTCAGGAAACCATCTGAACATTCCCAACTTGCACAAGACTGTGGCTGGGTTCACACACAACACAATAAGCCACGGTGGTTTATAAGCCAGGGGTGGCTTGTCGTGTTGTCTGAACCCAGCCAGAGTGGCTTCTGCATGGTTAACAAACCATGCTGCTGGGTCAGACAGCACAATAAGCCACCCCAGATTACAAACCACCATTGTGTTGTGTGAACCCAGTCTGTGCGTGCATGTGTGTGTGTGTGTGTGTGTGTGTGTGTGTGTACATAAATGTATGCACACATATACCAATACATAATGTAACCATAGTAGCTCCTATCATAATCAACTAACTTCCATGCCCTCTATTGTTTCACAAATCAAAATCAATACAATGTTGTGGTTACTTCTCCTATTTCTTTGCAAGGCATGGCGACTCACCCTGGAGTCACATCCATCTCTTCAAGATGTGTGAAAATGTGATATTCACAGATAATACATTCCAGGCTAAAAATATGCATACTTGTCATTCAAAAAGATGTATAAATAGTTGGCTCAAGAGCTAAAGCATTGTACAGTTCACTGAGAAGAAGAAATTAAAGTCGACATAACAAAGGCCAAAACAAAACAGCTTTATTGTAAAGATTAGACTGCAGGGCAACATATACAGGCCTGTGGCTCACGCTGGCTCAGCTTGTCTGAGTGTGGAAAGCTAAGCAGAGTCAGGCCTGGTTATTACTTGGATGGGAGACCCCTCCTCTAGTTTCCTGCATTGAGCAGGGGGTTGGACTCGATAGCCTTGTAGGCTCCTTCCAACTCTATGATCTATGAAATCTATAGTGAAATGTGCAAAAAGAAGTGAGTTCCCATCAAACACCATTCATGATAAGAACCTTCAATATCTACAGTTGGGGCATGTCTGTTAGCACCATCTGGTTGACCTCAGACATGGAGTCTTTAGGATGGGATGTGCCACAAGACCCATTCCTTCCCAATTATATTGGTGGAGGAGTTACCTTGTTGGCATTTGGTCATGAAGCTGCCTAACCAAGCTTCTGGTCAGGTGGAGACTATGTGATGGAGTCCTTCTGCATACCCTACCTCCCCTTCCTTGACAGCTACCTTATAGATCTTTCTAACCAATGTTGACAATGGTAAGGTAAGCTACCATGTTTTAAATGCTCATGTGTATTCACCCTGTGTTTGCACACATTCATGGGTTACTCTGGAGCTAAAAACCGCCATATCTATATAGGAAACTTCCCAAGTAATCAGGAGTTGTGGAAGTAGCATTGTTAAATGGGTATATGAGGTCTTTGCACATATCATTTCATGTCTGAAAATCCCTCCATGGTGTAAAAATAGCTCTGGTTCACTACATATTTATTTCCTATTAAAAAAATAAAATGTATATCACAATATCTCATGGGTTATGAAATAATATTTAAAATAGAATCAGAGATGGTGCTATTGGGTAGAACATTAATGCTACAATCCTATTATACATACATACTTACCTGAGAGTAAGACCCACTGAATACAGTGGGTCTTACTTTGGAATATACATGCATGGGATTTCACTGTTAGAGAGCAACCCTATATGCAATTTCCTGGGAGTAAGCCCCATTGACTCAATGGGACTTACGTTAGAGTAGATATGAATAGGATTGCACTGAACAGTTTACAGAAACAACTGTAGGATGCTGGAGAAAATATTTTTATCTCTTCACTTTCATGCACTCCCTGCTAAGTTCTGTCCAGAGAAGAGATTTACCACAGAGAACATAAGTCTACTCAGAACCTTTCAACCTAGCATGCAAATTAATTTGTACAAAGACTTAATTTTCTGACACTAAGGTTCATCCAATTTATTTACTTAAATTACATTAATTCACCAGCCTGACCTTTCCAACAGCTCATATTGTCTTGCCTGACAACTGTGTAACAGTGCTTTGCTGTTTCTAAATCAGCACACCATTTACTTAATTTTGAAAGCAAATATGAAAGTGCACCATCCCCTCAATTTCTACAGCCCCGCTACCTCCTTCCCTTTCTATAGGGCTTAAACACATTATCATTTAAAAGCACATCCAAATGGCTAATTGAAATCCGATTCAATGAACGGGATGCTAGAGAATCTCACATCCAGTTGAAAGCTGAAAGATACGTAGGATGGATGTTATAGTCATAGATCAGAGCTCTCCAGCCTTGGGTCCCCAGATGTTGCTGGACTACAGCTCCCAGAATCCCTTGCCATTAGCCATGCTGGCTGGGTATGCTGGGAGCTGTAGGGCCAGCAACATCTGGGGACCCAAGGCTGGAGAGCCCTGATCTATGACTATAACATCCATCCTACGTATCTGCAGGCAGCCACAGCAACCTATTATCATCAAGAGCGAGAGAGGTACTGATGAAAAGCTGAGAAGCAGTAGAAGACAGTTGGCTATATTTGAGAATTCTGTAACATTTCACTGCCCCCGATCTACAAATAATGTCCTTTCCTCCCTAAGAACTGTGTAAGAAAAGGCTACTTTAGGGCAGTCTGAGAATGGATCCCTCTGTGCCTTTGTTACATTGCCAGTTAATATACCAATCTCATCTCCCTTGTCACGGCTCTTTCCATGGCTGCTTCCAGACTGGCAGCTCCTAGTTTTACCCAATCATTGCTCTTCTGCTATAAGTTACATGCAGAATTGCTCTTGACTATCCACTCTTCACGGGATATAGTCCTTTTGCAGTGTGCACATCCCCACTACGTTCCATCGACTATGTTTAGCAGATTTGCACTTCCTGAACCTGAACACACAAACAGTCTGGAGCACAGTTGGATGTTAAAAATTCATACTTTTTCAACTGGTTTTGACGCAGTTCAAAAGAAACAAAAATGCACTTGCAAAAGATACATATATTAAAAAAAAAAAGTGCACAGAAAAATGTGTAAATATGAAACAACCTGTACAAAAATGCATGTGTGTTCAAAAATGCTTTATACGATGGGAAAATCCCTTGCAATAATGAGTACATCTGGAAAAAAAAGTGCACACAAAACATGCATATTTGAAAAAACAGCACAAAAATGCATATATTTTGAAAAATCCACATAAAGATATGTATGAATTTTCATACAGACTAAAAAAAATAATAATCCACAATCTGATGTGGAAAAGGAAAGAATGAGTTTAGCAGTGGGAAAAATCAGAACTGAATAAAACTGAGCTTGGCCAATTCAGCCTCTCTAGTACTATTGCTCCGCTGCCCATGTCAGAGCCAAGAGGCAAAGAAGGAACAATTTACCTGAGCATACCCCTTTAATAATACATTTTAAATCTTTTTCCCCCTAAACTTCTTTTTTGTTTAGCTGCTATTGTGCAATTACAATAACTTTTAAAAAGTAGGTACCAGGTGTTTTAGTGCTAATTAACAGATCAAGAAAAACAAAACAGAAAATGGTACTGATGCTAACATGACACCAATCAGAAAGGTAGCATGTGTTTCAATTTACAACAAAACACATTTAAATTTAATGAGAGTTCATTATTATTATTATTATTATTATTATTATTATTAAAAACACATATAGGCTCTAAGGCATTTTCGTGTGAATTACAAGATCATTTAGAAAAAAGAAAAAACATGCTCATAAGATGGCACCAACAGAAAAGGTAACATTGAAACTGTTCCAAAGTGCTGCTGCAAGGGTCACCTGCCCAGTATATCACTGCACGTATCAAAACTATTCCTCTCTAAAATGATGGAAGAATAGCACTAAGATTATCTAGACCTGCACTAGCGATCTGTTATTTTCCAAAACATTGAGTTTTCTGCTGTATGAAAAAGATGGAAGGAGCACAAAGGAAACATAGGAGGCCAATTCAATAATGATATCATGTGAAAAATGAATGGAAAAAGCATGGTAATTTCACAGCAAACACCTAGTGTGGATGCGCCCTGTAACACCAGCCACAAAAATGTAAAAGGGGGGGGGGAGGGAAGATTGGGGTGAAATTAGGGATGTATGGATTTTGTTAAATCCATTCCATCTGTGTTTTGCAGATTGTCAGTTGTCTTTCATTCCATTGTCCACTCACTGACAGAAACAGACTTTTTTTTTAAGGATGTATGAAAATATTGTCCTGCTACTTGCACAATAGTAGTGCAAGTGCACATTACTGCAAATTCTCCCCCAAAGCGGCGGGGGGGGGGCGATCCAGTCTGGTCTGCTGCAGAATCCGCAGGTTGGATTCATAGAAATCATTTGAATCCATTGTGGATTTCTCCAACATCCCTAGCAAAGACCCCAGAGGAACTGGATAATACGGTGCTTTCGAGGATCAGAAGCTTCTCTAACCAAAGTTCTGTTGAGGCATTCAACCTCACATCGTTAACCATTGCATGAGAGGGAGAGCAGGGCCCCACCAACCAACCAACCCTGATCCCTGCTGCCCACGCGTTGGCGGCAGATGTCTGTAGGCGGGAGCCTGCTCTACATGCATAGGCTCCCCCCATCATTTAGATTCCTGACTGAGCATGGTCAAACCCAGACACATAGAGAAACTTCGCCCCCCCAAAGCAGGGATGGTGGGGTGTGTTATGATAGGTAGCAGCTCATTCCTGCAGAGGAACTGGATGTTAACCTCTAGTTGAGAGGTCAAAAGGGGAGGAGCCTGTGCGAGCTCAGCAGGCCTGGAGACGTGCACAATAAAGCTTTAGTCACTACTCCCAGGCCTCTTGTCTTCTTTGGGCATAGAATCCACAACCAAAACAGGGTGGAGCCAGCGGGCAGGGCCCCTTTCTCCCCACACATACAGTTATTCAGGACAGCAGCCAAATAAGAATGGACTGTTGTGGATTGGGGGGGGGGGGTCCATGAGTTATCATGCTGAACCCTGATCCAAAGGAAGGTCTAGGTGGAAATCAGTTTCATTTTTGTTTTCTGACCAAATATACATAGCATTAAAAAGGGACATAAAAGTCTCTGTAAGATCAGATCATTGCGCTATTATCTATCAATCTAAAGCAGGGGTGCAGAACCTCAGGCCCAGGGGCCAAATCCAGACCTCTGGGGGTCCCAATACAGGCACTTCAGGGGTCCCTCCCCCTGCCCCCCCTTGCTACAACTATTGATTGTCTGGTGGTTTCCCAGCTTTTTGTGCAGTTTTTTTCCCATTCTAAAAGACTGAAATGCAATAAAGGCAGTAAGAGCTTTAAGCTAGAATATGCTGATATTTTGGGAATTTGGGGGCCCACTTCTTTGCCTTTGGTTCCACCCACCACTGGAATGCGGCCCCCGAGAGTTTCTCTGAAATAGAATTTGGCCCGCAGGTTGAAAGAGGTTCTGCACTGCTCATATAAAGCTACCAGGTGGAATTGATCAGGGAAGCTTTAGGGAAGTCTGAACAGAAAGTAAATAACTTTGTTTCCCTCCAGGATAATATTCTAATTTCTAAACTTCACATGTCTCCGGTTCAAAAGCTCAGAACCTTGAATGCTCACCTTATTTGGATCCAGGTGCAAATATGGAAGCAGCCCTAACTTCAGGTGCTGGTTAAATTTTCCTGAATCAGCAAGTCAGCCTCAAACTAGTTAATTAATGCAGCAGACAACCTTTTTAAAGGCAGTCATACGTGAGAGTCAAGTATGTTTCACAATCAATCATAATGATTTATATTTAATAGAACTTTCAGAAAACAGCAGCAGCAATATTTCAACACCACTTTAGAAGTAGCGGGCAACCAAGAATTAGTACACACAGTAATTTCCATCCCGCTGGGACTACATTCTCTAATATGTTCACATCACATAGTTTTAAAAAATAAAGGTAGTCTCTGGCATGTCAAGGTCAATAGCTGAAGCTGGAATACAATAGGTAGATTACTCTGCTATTCCAGGGCTCTCCAACCTTGGGTCCCCAGATGTTGCTGGACTACAGCTCCCAGAATCCCTTGCCATTAGCCATGCTGGCTGGGTATGCTGGGAGCTGTAGGCCAGCAACATCTGGGGACCCATGGTTGGAGAGCCCAGGCCTAGGCAAAAGCAAAAGGCCACAGTCGTGTTATTCTGTACTATGCTTGGTCAATTCAGAAACTTGCAGATTTCTTCATAAATGGGATGCAAAGAACTTAAGATTTTTTTAAAAATGAATTTGGGAAAAATAAAAATTGACAGATTCATCCATCCCAATAGAAAATAAATAACATGTTAGTATTGGAGATGGATTGTTGGCCATTTAGACCAGGGGTGGACAGAAAGTAGATTTCTTAATATTTTCGAACTTCAACTCACAGCATTCTTGACCATTAGCGATGCTAGCAGGGGCTTCTGGGAGCTGAAGTCCAAAACATCTGGAGATCTACCTCCTGCCCACCCCTGATTTATACTCAACCCCTTCAATGGTAAGTAATTCCAAACCAGGTCCAGGAGTGGCAAAACATATATCTGGATCTACTGATAGATTTGTTTGATTTGCAGTAGATCCACAAAGATTTCTGAGTTCTGAAAACTTGCAAGATAATCCACAAGCTAATCAGCAGTAAATTTGCACATTCTAGTGCATTGTTCTCCAACCTTGGGTCTCCAGATATTTTTGGCCTACAACTAGTGTGTGCTACAAACCATAGCTGGCTGGGTCACACTTCTGGGAAACCCCGTCGGGAGCTATGTACTCCCAGTAGGGTCACCCATGGCGGTAAGGTCCGGGGAGAGGAACCAGACAAAGAACGATCCAAAACATAAAGTCCTCAACGGCAGAACAGGCGGAAGATAATTAAACCTAAATTACAACGGCTGTGAAGGCGGATGAAGGCTGCAGCAGAGAATGGTTTTCCAATCGTCAGGGTAACCGTGCCATTGGATCTCTGCCGTACTCTGTCAAGTTTGTGTGGTGATTCGTTGTGCACCGATCTCCCCACATAAAACAGTTTCACGCACAGGCGTCTTCCAACCCAACCCAACCCAAACAAACAAACAAACAAACAAAAAGTCCCATGGCGACTGGCGAATGGCAACGGGGGCAGGACTGTGAATCTGGAAGCCCCTAGTCATGGACCAGCACATGGGCGGTGGATGCAGACTCAGTCGCCCTGTTCAAGGAACGAGGTAGTCGAGCAGCTCGGCAGCTGTATCCATGACTGAGCAGCCCTATTTAGGATCCACTCTGCTCACCCCGTATGGGGAGGGGGCTAGAAAAGGTGCCCTAAACATAGTCTACCTCTTTCTCCCCTGACTGGATTACCGCATCCAGTGGGGTCACCATTTTAGCGGTCGAAAAAGACATTTGAATTTTGGAACATGGAATATACGGACATTGCTGGATAACATAGATAGTGAATGCCCTGAGCGTAGGACTGCTATTATTGCAAGGGAGCTGAGACGGTTTAAAATTGACATAGCAGCACTTCAAGAAACTCGAAGGGCAGGAGAGGGACAGCTGAAAGAAGAAAAAGGAGGTTATACCTTCTTCTGGAAAGGACTACCTGAGCAGGACCGACGAATACATGGTGTAGGCTTTGCCATCAAAAATGAACTAGTGAACTCTTTGTCAGAAGTTCCTACTGGCATTAACGAACGCCTGATAACTCTTCGATTAAAGCTCGCCAATAACCAACAGGTAACTATTTTGAGCGCTTATGCACCAACATTAGATGCTGATGATGACATCAAGGAAAGTTTTTACAGCCAGTTGGACACTCTCCTGTCAGAGATACCTAAGGAGGATAAAATTATCCTCCTGGGCGATTTTAACGCAAGAGTCGGGCGTGACTTTGATTTATGGCCAGAAACTATTGGAAAAGACGGAGTTGGTAATAGCAACCCGAACGGACTCTTACTTTTGTCTATATGTGCAGAGCATAATCTCACTATCACAAACACGCTCTTTCGACAAAAGAATAAGTTTAAAACATCATGGCAGCACCCACGGTCAAAGCACTGGCATCTTCTGGATTATGTAATTGTCCGTGTTAGAGATCGCCGCGATGTACTTCTTACTAGGGCCATGGTGAGTGCCGACGACTGCTGGACAGACCACCGACTAATCCGGTCCACAATGGTTATCAACATTGCTCCCCAACGTAGGCTTCAAGGAAGGAAACCAAGGCGTAAAATGAACATCCAAGTCCTTCAAGATCCTATTAAGCAAACTCGTCTTCAATCACTTCTTAAGGAACATCTACCTACGGAACCTCCTGACAACATTGAGGACCATTGGTCTAAGCTGAAAACCTCCATTACTGCAGCTTGTGAACAAACTATTGGATATGAAACTAAGAAACATCAGGATTGGTTTGATGAAAATGACAATGAGATTAAATATATAATTGACCAAAAAGGAAAGCCTTCCAAATATGGCAAAATGATATTAACTGCGCTGCCAAGAAAAAAACCTACGCTAGCGCAAAGGCTGAGGTCCAAAGAAGAACAAGAGAACTTAAGAACGCCTGGTGGAAAAAGAAAGCTGAAGAAATTCAACAACTTGCAGAATCTCATGATGCACGGGGCTTTTTTAAGGCCACAAGGGCCATTTATGGACCAAAAACCTATGGTACAAACCCTTTACAATCAAAAGATGGCACCAAACTCTTAAAAGACAAAGAGTCTATTGCACTGCGTTGGAAAGAGCATTATTATGACCTTTTAAATCGTAAATCTAAGGTGGATAATGAGATTTTTTCACAAATCCCGCAAAAACAAATTAAAGAGGAACTTGCAATACTCCCCACTTTGGATGAAGTAAAAAAAGCCATTAATCAAATGAAGAACAACAAAGCTAGTGGACCAGATGGGATTCCTGCTGAAATCTTTAAAGAAGGGGGCCCCGAACTTGTACAACATCTTCATAAACTCATCGAAAAAATCTGGATAAGAGAAGAGATCCCAGAAGACTTCAGGGATGCCATAATTATCACCCTCTTTAAGAAGGGTGATAGAACAGACTGTGGAAACTATCGGGGCATTTCTCTCTTGGCAACCGCAGGTAAAATATTTGCTAGGATTCTCGCAAACCGTCTTCTATCTATTTCAGAAGAGATCCTCCCTGAAACTCAATATGGTTTCCGCCCCTCTAGAGGGACAGTAGACATGATTTTTACTGCACGTCAGCTCCAAGAAAAATGCCGGGAGCAAAATCAACCCCTTTATATGGCATTTATCGATCTGGCTAAGGCCTTTGATACTGTAGACCGTACAGCTCTCTGGACTATCCTTATGAAAATTGGATGCCCCAATAAATTTGTGAATATCTTGCGACTTCTCCATGACAACATGACGGCAACGGTTTTGGACAACAACGGCTCTCATGGTGCTCCATTTAAAGTGGGATCAGGTGTTAAACAGGGATGTGTTATCGCCCCAACATTATTTGCCATTTTCATCGCCATGGTTTTACATCTTGTCAAGGGGAAACTTCCCACCGGTGTGGGAATTATATATCGAACAGATGGAAAGCTTTTTAATCTCAGCAGGCTGAAAGCAAAAAGTAAGGTAATTACAACCTCCGTTGTGGAACTTCAGTATGCTGATGATAATGTGGTCTCCGCACATTCAGAGGATGATCTCCAAACTATCCTAAATGCTTTTGCAGAAGCATACGAAAAACTTGGTCTCTCACTTAACATCAAAAAAACCAAAGTGCTTCATCAGCAAGTGCAAGCCAATCCTTTGGTGATGCCATCTATCCAGCTTGGCGGGACAATACTGGAAAATGTCGATCATTTTCTCTATCTTGGCAGCTATCTTTCTGTTACAGCTAACATCGACAGTGAAATCCAGCATCGTCTGAGCTCCGCAAGTGCCGCATTTTCTCGAATGAAACATAGAGTGTTCGAGGATCGGGATATTTGTAAGAAGACCAAAACACTGGTTTATGAAGCCATTGTATTACCAACTTTATTGTATGCCTGCGAAACATGGACTATCTATAAACGTCACTTCCACCTCCTTGAAAGGTTTCATCAACGTTGCCTCCGGAAAATCCTGCAAATTACTTGGGAAGATAGGCGAACAAATGTCAGTGTACTGGAAGAAGCAAAGACTACTAGCATTGAAAAAATGATCCTTCAACGCCAACTTCAGTGGACCGGTCATGTTGTTCGAATGCCTGACTGCCGTCTCCCAAAGCAGTTACTTTACTCCCAACTCAAGGATGGAAAGCGGAATATCGGTGGTCAATATAAGAGGTTTAAAGATGTTCATAAGGCTAATCTAAAAAAATGCAATATAAGCATCGAAAACTGGGAAGCTCTGGCCCATGAACGATCTAACTGGAGGTTGGCCTTTCACAAAGGTTCCATGGACTTTGAAGAAGCCCGAGTGCAAGGTGAAAGGGAGAAACGTGCTAAGCGAAAAGCACGTCAAATGAATCCTTTACAGGACCATCTTCTATCTGGTAACCTGTGTCCTCACTGTGGGAAGCTGTGTGGATCTAGAATTGGCCTCCACAGTCACTTACGGACCCATCGCTAGAGTCTACACAATCTTCTTTAGAATTTCCTCCTTTTATCCCGGAAGACAATCTTACTCGGTCACGAGTGATCGCCTGATGATGAGACGGCCATCTGTCAGGGATGCTTTGACCTGGATTCCTGCATTGAGCAGGGGGTTGGGCTCAATGGCCTTGTAGGCCCCTTCCAACTCTACTTTTCTATGATTCTATGTGTTGGGGTTTGCTAAAAGAGCTGGGAGAGGATATTAAAAGTTATTATCTCTCCCCTCTTGCGTATGCAAGTACAGCAGAGCTATCCCCAACTACAGCAGAAAAACGAGAGCATGTGGAGCTGCTGGTTAAAGCAGCAATAGCATTTGGCAATTACAGGCTGCCCTTCTGGGCTGACTGGATCTTCACCTGGTTTCCCCCTTTATGCTACCAATAAGACAAACAGTCTTTTGGAGGTTAAAAACTGAGTTTACTCACTCAGATCTTGCAGATTGGATACAGGCAGGCTTAAGAAAGTATTTACAGTTGTGCAGGAATCATCTGGTAGCTGATGTGTTCTGAACTTGGGAAAAGTTCAGGACAGCTTCTCCAGCTACATCTTCAAACAGGCTGCACTTACAAGTTCATGGCTCAGACTGTTTCCTGGGGCAGGAAGAGAAGGCACTGGCTACGCCCACATCCTGCACCAGGGGAGGTCTGGGTAATATTCACAGAGTGTCTGCTCTAGGATGCAGAGACTCTGTGGTCCCAATTACATCATGCACCCATATATGGCTTGAGGTTTTGGCTGCTCACCCCCAACACTATTAATACATTCCAGAGGGGCTGCTTAGCTTTTTAGAAGTGTGGATTTGAATCCGTGTGTAGTCATTCATGTTTGCGGTGCTGAATTAGGTTGCCAGCTCTTTTTTGCTGGCAGGCTCGTCATCTTTAATACTAGTTACATGGCAGGCAGATGCAATATGTTCCATGCTGGGAATAGCTGTACCTATTGAATTTGACCAGTGTAGATGGGTAAGAATTTTGTTCATTTGGGGGGGGGGGTTATAAGACCTCATCAAAAATTGCAGATTTCTTCATGGGCAAGACAGAAGAACATGAGATTTTTATTTTATTTTTAAAAAATTAATTTGGGAGAATTCAAAAATTAAGGCGAAACTGACAGATTTCATTATCCCTACTTAAATTATACTGCTGAACTGAAGAAAGCTTGGTGTAACTAGGAAGGGATTTTGCTGTGGAATGACTCTGAGCTATACTTGTATGATTGAGCCTTGCCGGGCAGAAATGAGGCTGAAATTGGCCCCGCTCACGCCCGGTGAGGCCTTACCTTGTTCTTCGGGGCGGCTCGCCCTCTCCGCGGCAAGCCGCCCGCGCGGTCCATTCCGTCCCGTCGCGTCACTTCCGGGACCGGAAATAACGCGACGGAACCCTGCGCAGGCGCGCTGGACCCCTGTGGTGCGTTCTGCGCCTGCGCAGGGTCCCGTCGCATCATTT
Organism: Shinisaurus crocodilurus; assembly: GCA_021292165.1. Lineage (NCBI taxonomy): Eukaryota > Metazoa > Chordata > Lepidosauria > Squamata > Shinisauridae > Shinisaurus > Shinisaurus crocodilurus. Next base: position 139,097,421 of record CM037876.1, on the reverse strand, counting down.
CCGGTCTCGGAAGTGACGGACGGGGCAGAAGACGCCCGATCGAGCGGCGCGGAGAACCTCTCCGTGCCGCTCAGAAGATCGGATCGGGTCAGCGCCCCCGCGGAAGATCGGGTCGGGGGCGCGACCCTGCCTTGGAGCCATCCTTACTCTGAGCTCCATTCAGGAACTGAAAACAAATTCCTTGGGCTCAGAACTCTAGGTATTTTGCATCAGGCTCTGGGACCTCGGGGTTCTAGTCAAAACAAAACAAAACACAAAGTAACTCCAACAAGCCCAAGGTCTGCCCACGCCTGCTATGATCCATCTCTAACACATGCTCATCCTGATTTGAAAAGCCAACATAGAAGATTCCATATCTTCCATTGCTCAAAGATTCTTGCTGATGAGAAACTTTCCCCCCACCTGGGTATTTAATACATATCTGCTCTTCTGTTACTGCTTCTTGTCCTTCTTGCAGTGGTCTTGGAAAATAGTGATCCTCCTCTCTGATGAAATCCTTTTGGACAATGGCACACATGGAGAAACCCAGCAAGTAAAAGTGAGGTGAAGTAATTTCTGCCACACCAGGCTCTGAATGGGGTTAAACCAACCAAAGTAACATAAGAAGGCAAACTGAGGACAAAGCAGACACGCCTTTAAAACTGTGCTCAGCAGCAACACCCCCCTCCCATTTTTCCTCTAAAGTAGGCATAGGCATTCTGATCCAAATCTTGAAAGCCCTCTCCCTCCTACACTAGGGGCCCAATCCATATCAGGGGCCTTGCCCTTACTCTAGAGTAAAAATGGGGGGGCGGCGGAATGCGCAGCAGCTAGACAGAGATTTAAAGCCATGTCTGTTTTGGCCCATAGCTGCCAGAAATCCCCCTTGTCCTTCTTCCCTTAGCTCCCATCTTCATTTCCCCCCACGGGAGATTGCATAAATCTTTCAAAATGGAATTTAATCTACCCCCTTTTCTTTTCTTTTCTTTTCTGCCACTGTCACCCTACGGTTTTGAGTTGAGATTGTATTGTAGTACCATGCACCTCCCCCCAGCTCCTTTTCAAAGATGCTAGAGCAGCTTTCCCCAACCTGGCACCCTCCAGATGTCTTGGACTACAACTCCCATAATCCCAAGCCAATGGCCATGCTGGCTGGGGATGGTGGGAGCTATATTCCAACACATCCGGAAAGCCATGGGTTGGGAAAGGCTATGCTAGAGCCCAGCAAGTTTGGTCCACAGGCAAGTATTTGATCTGCCTAAATGTGTTACAAGAAATAGGAATGCTAACACAAACAGCGGCTCACGTCAAGTTCACATCTCCTACTCTGTAATCCTTAGAACTTCAGAGTCCTGATGTCATTATAATATGCCTGTCTTCTCCCTGCTCCTCATAATTGGCTGCCACTTGCAGGGGAAAGCACACAGACAGCTACATCCAACACTGCACTAGCAGACTTCTGTTTGTGCCACAGAACTTTCCCATCCTGTCCTCCCACAGCTACTCCCCACATGATCCAATAATCTGGAGGTTTCCCCAACTCTCAGGAGCAGATACAGGGAGACGCGGGGAACTGTAGCATGGGAGGGGGAAAAACTCAACCAACTGACAGTGGTGTACCATCGGCAGACAGATACAAGTGGATTTCACCAAGTGTAATGACATCAGGGCACAGGTACAATGTGCTATGTATAGAAGCAGTGGGAGAAACTCAGTGGGCTTTACTGTTTTCAGGACCAGCCATGCATTTCCTGTAATGCTTAGTTCACTTTTTTAAAAAAAATGCATATCCCTTTTTCAAAAAGAATCAGAAGTCAGCATTTGCCCTAATTTATGGCTGTGCCATTTAAGGACACATAATATGCTTAGTGCAGAACTTTAAAACAGCATTAAATGTCAAGTGTTGTAAAGTCATACAGTTCTGAGATATGTTTTGTTTGGAATTCAGCCCTGTGTCCTTGGTTGCTAAATGACCCACCATGATAATCATGTTCAGGGTGTTGCTGAGTCAAGGTGGTCGAAGGAGCCAGTTTTACTTATCTCGTCAGCACAGCCCTCTGTACAGAGCTTACTCATCATTCAGCTCTGCTACAGCCTCTGAAGTGAAATCCTTTACATTTTAGCGCACGTGACCAGGGGAGGAAAGCAAGGGAAGTCAAAGATGTCTTGCCATGGTTTCATCCCAGCTTGCTTTTCCACCGTATGAAAAGGGCAGCTTCCTTTTTCTTTGTCTCACAAACATTGTTTCCCCACCCCCACCTGCCGGATAGACAGGGAAATGTACACTAATACTGTGAAGGGAATTTTGCACATGTAGATTAGTCAGGGATGTTGAAGAGTCCTTGGTCTCGAGCCACGAGTCGAGTCACGAGTCTTTGGACCCGAGTCTCGAGTCCGAGTCCGAGTCCTTGGTCCAAAATGGTGACTCACGAGTCCCGAGTCACTCCCAAAGCTGACTCCACGAGTCCCTATTAAAATCAATGGGTTTTTCCCCCAACAAAATAAGGCTACTTCAGATGTGTGGCTTAAATAAATTCTAGGCACAAGTGTGCCTTTTTATTTCAAAACTCTGCAACTGATTTTGGCAAGAACAGACCAGGCAGACAAACCCAAAATAACCAGGCAGGCAGAGGAGGCAGGGAACCCCAAAGCAGGCAGGCAGAGGCCTTTGTCTTGGACAATTCAACTGTTGAACAGGTCAAGAAGAGACCAGGCAGGCAGAGGAGGCTGGGAACCCCAAACAGGCAGGGAGAGGCAGCCAAACCCAAAATGTCTGACCCTAACCCAAACCCCCCACAACAACACATCAATCAAAATAAATCTCAACACATCGTTGGGGCTGCACTCCTGGTAGCTGTCCATAGTGGCCGAGCAGCGGCACGCCTCGCTTCCATGCGTTCTTCACCGGTGATCGCGCTCCTTCTGGCACAGCCAGAAGACTCGTCAACAGCCCAGGGATGTTGACGAGTCCTTGGTCTCGAGTCCCGAGTCGAGTCTCGAGTCCCATTAAAAATATTGGGACTCGAGTCCGAGTCGAGTCAGAGGGGGGACTCAGTCCGACTCACGAGTCAAGTCCTTGAGTCCGAGTCCCCATCCCTGAGATTAGTAGCATATGTCAAGCTGAGCAAAAGAAGAAAAACCTTAAAAGTTAAAGTGGGACTTACAACAAAATGTTGCAGGATGGAGTGCTCCCTTTCAGTGTTGCTGTCAGCCATCTCGCTCCCACCTAGTTTGCCTAGGTGGGAACCAGGGGGAGGGGTGGGGAATTTTTGGGGACCCCTGAAGTGGCTGTATTGGGACCCCCCAGAAGGCTGGATTTTCTCCCAGTACTCAGCCACCATGCAGTAGCTGTTCTAATTATTTTCTCCTAACAGTCAGCCAGCATTCAGTGCGACACCCTACTTAGGGTTTGGTTCCCCCCCCCCTTAAAGATTTTTTTTAATACAGGCAGTCCCCAGGTTACAAATACAAATGAGTTCCGTTCTTAAGAATGCCTTTAAGTCGGATTTGTATGTAAGTTGGAACAGCATAGCGTTCTATATGTTAAAATTGGCATTTCCGCAAATTGCATAAATTACGCAAATTGCATAGTATACTACGCTATGTACTCTATGTAAACGACGTAGCGCCGGGGAACCCAGAAGTCCGTTCTTAGGTATGGGTTGTCTGTAAGTTGGACGTTCTTAACTCGGGGACTGCCTGTACTTCTACAATTCTCAGGGTTCACCGTGATGCCTCCCTTTTTGTGCATGGATGGTGCTGTTTCGGCAACATTACCAATGGCACTCACAGCCTGAACATCAGAAATGAAAGGAAGGATAGGTAAGAGATTGCACTGAAACTGTACAGCAGAGGTGAGGAACTACTTAAAGGTGGGAACCAAATTGCCTTCCACAGGAACTGGAAGGATGACATCTGTGGCCGTGGCCATGCCATTGATGCCATGACCCCCAATCATTTTGCTTTCTCCGCGCCTCTCTCAGCCTGGAGAGAATGAATTGGATGGGGCTAGAAGGAGCAGCTCTTCCCAGTGCTGGCCAAGTCAGATGCCTTCTTTGGGTGCCTTCTTCACACACCTCTTGCCATCCACCAATAGCTGGTGCTGGATGAATCCAAAGAGGCTCCCTGAGCCAAACAGAGACACTCTGTGGGCATCAGCAGGCCAGTTTAGGCCTGTAGGCTGGAGATTTCCCATCCATGCTATAGAGAACGGGAAAATGGAGGGGAAGGAGGAAGAGAAATTTAGCTTCACTTTTCAGACAGACAGATGGACAGAAACCATTGTCCTCCCTGCATTCACTTTGATCATGTGCTGAAAATTTAAAGCACAGGAGAAAGGGGTTCTCTCTCTCTCTCTCTCTCCATATTTTAAGTCACCTTATCACTTAAATCTATGATCACACAGCTTGCTGCAGTTTAAATATTTTAAACCCCTATGGTTTTATTCAGCTTCCATTGTTCCCAACGGTGCTGACAATTTATCCATAAGGCGGTATTCCCCCACAGCAGTGTTGAAATGAGAAAGGTTTGTAAACTCTCTGCTAAAGGCTCCCCTTCATTTAAATTCTCTACAAAGCGAGAATTTAGAATTTAGAAAGGAACACAGGCAACATATACATGAGATGCTTTATTTGACAAATCCCCCTGAAAACGTTTAATGTTTTGTTGCCATCTATCATCCATTGGCCAGCCTGAACACCTTTTTTCATTTCAGAGCTGTCACATCAAGCAGCATTTGACTAAAATAAACCTTGAGAATCAAATGTTGATATACACTACAGCCCCTTCTGCTGCCCATAAATCATTGGGCTATTTGACTACAGATCCCTTTTTCATTTGGATGAGCTTTCATTCCATTCTGACTTGGCAGGTATAACTCATAGCCATATTTATTTATTACTGCTGTCCTTTAGCACTGCTCAACACCAGGAAACATGAGCCTTAACAACAACAGAGGTTCAAGATGGATGGAGTAGAGATAGAAGAGGAATTAGTTGTGTTGGGGGGATTGTTTGTTTTTTGTACAAACGTAGGAAATTCACACCTCCTGAACCAGTATGTGAGCAGTGACAGACTGGGTTCACACAACACAATAAGCCATGGTGGCTTATAAGCCAGGGATGGCTTGTTGTGTTGTCTGAACCCAGCAGCATGGCCCAGATTTAGCATGCAGGCCTGAGGTTTGATTCCCCTGCCATACTATCTCGTCACTTGCCCAGTCTTTTCAGTATTTCTGTCAGCTTCACCAACCCATGGTGGTCTTGTGAGGTGGTGCCAGGGAGCTCAAGCTGGGGACTCTTGTAGGGGAGCTCAGGCACCTCACTGTCCATGTTCCTGTAGTAGGTTGCAAGCTGAGGAAACCACACACAAACCACTCTGGCTGGATTCAGACAACATGACAAGCCATCCCTGGCTTATGAGCTACCATGGCTTAATGTGTTGTGTGAACCCAGTCAGAGTTGTATCCCAAAATGAGCACTTTTGCAAGCTTGGTAATGTAGTTCATCGGGGGGGGGGCATATTAGTGAAAAGTGCACACAAAATGTGCATATTTGAGAAGAGTGCACATAAAACTGCAGTACATTAATGTAAAGTACTTGGGAAAATGCACACATTCAAGAAATGCCATCAAAAATGCATCCCTTTGGGGAAGATGTACACAAAAGGGTACACGCTTCTGCATCAGACGTTTTTTTTAAAAATCCTCACCACATTTAAGTGGAAACAGGATAAAGCAAGCTTCATCCTGAAAATCCAACAATCTCTGCAAAGATGAGATGATTAGATCTGCCCATCTCTAGCAATGGACTAATGACCCGAAGGAGCAGAGTCAGTTTTCAGCACTTTGGTGCCCTCAGAAAAAATATTAAAATAGTACTTGAGAACCTTTCTGCCCTCCCCTGGCACACATGCAGTGGTGTTGAACTTCTTACAGCCTGAGGGCCAAACTCCATTTTGGAGAAGCTCTTGGGGGCAGCATTCCAGTGGTGGGCGGAGCCAAAGGAAAAATACCAGCATATTATACCTTACAGCTCCTGCTGCCAGTAACTAATCCTTAGGAGAGACATTTCAATCTTTTAGAATGGGGGGAAAAACTGCACAAAAGCTGGGAAACCACCACATTGTTGCCGGCACTAAAAAAACAGTGCCTCTCCGGCAAAGTGTGATTCGTGCCTCAGGTGTGCCCTGCCCAATAAACACACTGAGGGGAGAAGGGAAACCAACTTTATTTGAGGCCTCAAGTAGGCTCTAGGAGTCTGGGACTCAAATCAAGAGCCCCCGTTTCAAGTTCTTCTTGGATCTTTTATACAGCATGGGATCAGATACAGGTTTGCATCACATACAGTCACATTACATACAGTTGCGTAGAAAAACATTATCCTTATCATGACCTCTTTCACATACATTCAACAACTTCCTCTGTCTTTCCTTGGTACATACATTTCCTTCTGTTCCTTTCTAAAGTACAACTCTGTCTTGTTCTTTCTCTCAGGACAAACATCAGGCTTGCATTCCCCCCCCCCACTTCCCCCTTGCCTCCGCCTTTCCCTTTACTTACTGCACACACACACATACATTATTTTGCCTTTCCCTTATCAGCGTCCTTCGTACACACACATTCTTCGCCTCTTCGCCTCTTCGCGGGCCTCTTCCTCCCTCCCATTTACTGCAGCTGTAAACAAAGCTGCCTACAACTTTACTTTTCTCTCTCTTACATCTCAATCCACATACACTTTGCAACTTTAGCAAGCAGTTTCACAGAACAGCAAGAAAGCAAGAAAACAAGATTCTTTAGTCAGGCCTAACTAAACATTAGAACAGGGGTACAAATTTGCATGGTCTCATGACTGGCAGTTGGGGGAAGGGGTGTGGCCAGGGGAAGGGGTATGACCTTCTGGGAAACCCCAGAGGGCCGAATCAGGACCCCAGGTGGCCCAGATTTAGCATGCAGGCCTGAGGTTTGATTCCCCTGCCATACTATCTCGTCACTTGCCCAGTCTTTTCAGTATTTCTGTCAGCTTCACCAACCCATGGTGGTCTTGTGAGGTGGTGCCAGGGAGCTCAAGCTGGGGACTCTTGTAGGGGAGCTCAGGCACCTCACTGTCCATGTTCCTGTAGTAGGTTGCAAGCTGAGGAAACTGCTCACCTGCTCTGTGCTGCACCACAGCGCCACCACTGCAGATGGCTGGCAGGTGGTACTGCAGAGTCAAACCCAGCAGTGATCAGGTGACAGGAAGAGCCTAAAGAGTCCGTCTGACCTATAAAGATGCTGACACTGGCCTGGCTCCTCAGTCTGAGCAACTTGCTGTTCAGGTGCAGGGTGTTTTCTGCATGATTCCCCACCCAGTTATACATTTGCCTCCAGCCCACCAGCTCTAACAATGCTCCCCCAATTGAGGAGGGGGCAGTATGCATCTGTTCTTCTGCTTTACAGTAAGTGTGTTGACAGTGCAGGCTGGTGGCTTCAATGACAGTGGGGCTGTGTATCCACTCTGGATTTTACTCCAAACTTTGATGAAACTAACCATGGTGCTGAACCCTACCCCCAAAATAGGTTCGGTGCCATGGATAGCTCCTTTAAAGTTTGGAGTAAAACCTGGAGTGGATACACAGCCCCGCTGACACTGGAACCACTAGCCTCCGCTGTAGTATTGATGACCCCAGATTTCACTGAGTAGGGTTGTGGTTATTAATTGACAGAGCCTTAATTCCTGGCTCTGAGCCCTTCTACCTAGAGCTGCAACAGGTGCCATTGGAAGGACCTGCTCAATGAGGATGGGTGAGAATTTTGTTGGACCCACATTTTGATCTGGACTTACCCAATCCCCACACAGAGAGATGAAAGCATGGACTGGAACACAGTTGCAGCCAAAGGATCCATGTTTTCCCAGAATGTTGTGCTCAAGTTCCGGCAATTTAAAAAAATGTGCACAAAATGCACATATATTCAAATATGGAGAAATATGTACTCATTTGGAAAAATATGCACAGCATTGCTTTATCCTAGGGGAGGGGAAAATGTGTACAAAAATGCACAAATTTGGAAAAATGCATACATCAAAAGCATGGATGTATTTGCAGAAGAAGATGTGGTGGCAGCAGTGGTGGCAGCATCCACAAATCGGTACAGAAAGGGGTTGGGATGATTTCGCTGAACAAATCTGGCAACTTGCTCAGAAAAGTGCCCACCCCTACTGCTCAGGCAAAACATCTATAGAAATTTCAAGTGGAGTTAAAATAATTAGCTTAAAGATAACATCACTACAATTTCTCAGGTGGCTTTTATACATCGAAGAAGAAGAAGAAGAAGAAGAAGAAGAAGAAGAAGAAGAAGAAGAAGAAGAAGAAGAAGAAGCAGCAGCAGCAGCAGCAGCAGCAGCAGCAGCAGCAGCAGCAGCAGCAGCAGCAGCCACCTGCTGGATTGGAGGACCACAGATCTGTCTAAACTAGAAATCTGTTTTTCAACAGGGGCCATGCAGATGCTTCTGGGGAACCTCCAATCAGGACAAGAAGGCAACCAGGGTCATCCCATGAAGATGAATGGTAGGAGACTCAGGACAGATAAAAGGAAGGGCTTCTTCACACATTGCATAGCTAAAGTATAGAATTTACTACCACAATATGTAGAGAGGGCCACCAACTTGGACAGCTTTAAAAGGGGATTGGACAAATTCATGGAGGAGGCCATCAATGGCTACTAGTCCTGTTTGGCTATATGCCTCCTCCAGTATCAGAGCCAGTATGCCTATGTACACCAGTTGCTGGAGAACACAAATGGGAAAGTTCTGTTGCATTCATGCCCTGCTTGTGGGCTTCCCATAGGCAGCTCAGCTGGTTGGCTACTGTGTGAACAGCATGCTGGACTAGATAGGCCTTTGGTCTGATCCAGTAGGGCTCTTTTTAGGTTCGTGTGTTTTTATGCCCTCCCCCACTGTTTGCCTTTAGCATTTGGTATTCACAGCATTTTTTAAAAATCTACCCAAAGGCAAAATTGGTGGTGAATTTATAAGATCACAGCCAGATGAAACATCTTTAGGAATTTCAAGAAATAGATTGAATAAGGTTAGCAACTTTTTATTGGAATAGATTTCATATGGCTCTGCTTCAATCATTGCTGGGTTCTTCTTCATCATTATAGAGAGTATGGTCCTCTGGCCTTTCTCTCTCATGTATCTGACCTGTAAAATCATGCATGGAAAGGGAATTCTCCCCCATCTGCTCCAGACAGTTACCTAGAGCAGGGGGCAGAAGGTTGACAATGACCTACTGGTAGTTTGTTGGGTGATTTGCAGTAGATTGGCGAGGATTTCCGACTCCGACTCCTAATGCAACAACGAAATGACATCCTCCCCCCACACTAAGAATTCTACTGCTGAAATTAGGAAAGCTTGGTGTAAATGGGAATGAATTTTGGTGTGGAGGACTGTGAGCTACATTCAGTTCTGATATTCAAAACAAGTTCCTGGGACTCAGAATTATTTCATTCTAAGTTTATGACTTGCCCTATGTCCCAGCTGGTGGAACTTGGGGTTCTAGAAAAAACAAATTAAACCCCACAAGCCTGAAGTCCATTCCTTACCTAGAGTCACCAAATAGCTAGATGAATCCTGATCACTGAATGGAACAAAAATACCACCAACACTGGGTTGGGCTTTACATGCAATTTCTTCCATACATTCCAACATTTTCACACATGAAAAGAGAGGCACAGTTGTGTGCTTCAAACTATTTTCCCTTATGTTTTGCTCACACGTCTTTGCCCTCTTCACATATGCTCACATACCGTTTTATTTAAAGGCATCAGCAAAGTCTCTCCAAAAGGCATGTATCATAAAATAAGGGCTGTCTCTGGTCAACGGGGAAAGAACATACACTCTTCTACATTTTAGCTACACAAAATGGTAGAGACCGACATCTTTAAGAGAAAATATGGGTGACACCCACTCTTGTGCATGCATAAGTTAACTCATGCAACCTATATTTCCCTTTCCGTTCTCTCCTGTATGGCCTCCTGTGCCCCCAAAAAGCTTCTCCAGAGGGTTGGGGGGAACTTACCAAACATTGTGGGCTCTGTCTTATGGGGGTGCAGTGGGAACGGGGGATTGGCCAAAATCAGGCTGAGAAATATTCCCGATTTTGGGCAATTCCCTCGCCCACTGCAACTCTGAAAGGCACAGAACACAGTGACTGGGTTCACACAGCACGATAAGCCATGGTGTCTTATAAGCCATGTTTGTTTCAGAGTGGCTTGTCATGTTGTCTGAACCCGGCCAGAGTGGCTTGTAAATAACACAGGCGCTAAGTGAACTGAATCACCTGTGGTGATGTGAAGTCATCAAGTGATATCCAACATTGCGTGAGTGGCAGGCACATTTGTGTCATGCATCTTTCCTTTCCTCCCTCACCCCCCTGCAGTCCCCTGTAAACCCCAAAAGCCTCCCCAGAGGGTCGGGGGACCTACCAAAGACTGACTGGGTGGGTTAACACAACACGATAAGCCATGGTGGTGGCTTATAAGCCATGTTTATCTCAGAGTGGCTTGTCATGTCGTTTGAACCCGGCCAGTAGCAGCATGGTTTGTTAACCATGCTGCACAAGCCACCCTGGGGAGGCTTTTGAGGGCAACAGGGGACTGCGGGGGCGGGGGGGAGGAAAGATGCATGGCACAAATGTGCCTGCCACTCACGCAATGTTGGATATCACTTGATGACTTCACATTACCACAGGTGATTCAGTTCACTTGGCACCCGTGCTATTTACAAGTTTAGGCCAGTGATTCTAAATTGGATGCCTGTAACTATAACAATAACAATAAATTTAAATCTAAACATCCCAAGGACTCCGAGTGAGAAACAGTAATTATATAAAAAAGATTGATCCCTGTCTATGGAGGTTTCCCTAGGTCTCACATGAAGGCTTAAGTCAGAAGTGGGCTAAAAAAAAAAAAGATCAGATGAGCAGTCTGCTTAGTTAAATGCCAATTGCTAAACTAACTCATCATTGATCTATTGCAGTATTTCCTTGGTGGAAGACAAAGGTGAAGCTGTGAGAATAATTGGCTCTGTCTATATATTTGTCATAATTTTTTTACAGCAAAGTAGACTAATTTTTTTTCTATGCATAACAGCTGAGAGAAACTAACAGACCATCAGCATTTATAGTTAGTTACTTAGATCTTGATAAATGTGATCCAATTTAATTAAAAGAAGGACTGAGATTGGTCAGAGGTTGGCAGTTCTAGCTTCTGCTAAAAAAATTAATAGACAAAATTAACTCCAGCAGGGCTCTTCTTATGTTCTTATGACAGGGGGCTACAAGAGAGGGTCTTCTCAGTTGTGGCACCCCACTTATAGAACTAACTTTCCAAAGAGGTTTGCCTGGTGCCTACATTGTTATCTTTTTGGTGCCAAGCAAAGACCTTAATAGACAAAATTAAAAAGGTATCGGACAGCACAATCCTATGAGGGTGCCCGCAACCCCTGAACCTGGAAGATTGCGGGCATCCTATGCAGGGCGAGAGGAGTGCGATGGATAGGATATCCACTGTGCTCCCCTCACCCTCCAAACATCTATTCCAGGGGTTCCCAACCTTGGGTCCCCAGATGTTGCTGGCCTACAGCTCCCAGTATACCCAGCCAGCATGGCTAATGGCAAGGGATGCTGGGAGCTGTAGTCCAGCAGCATCTGGAGACCCAAGGTTGGGAACCACTGATCTATTCAGACGATTTCAGCCATCTAGATGTTTTTCCTCCCCTTGCGAGGAGGAGAGGCTGAGGCACTGCCTGGATTCCTCAGAATCCAGTGGAGCCTCACTCTTCCCCTTCCTGCCCCTAGGAACACCCCCCATGGGGGAACTGTCTTTGGTTCCCTGCCAGCGTAGAAAGGACCATGCCGGCTACAAGGTGGGGGGGGCAGGCACTCCGCAGCACTGCGACCTTGGAAAAGATTTTAGAGGTCACAGGGGCTTCTATGCCCAATCCTATGTACCCCCAGGCAAAGTCAGGGGGACATAGGATTGTGCCCTAGTTGAAGGGCTACAGTGGTCAAAAATCACCATTAAAGCTATTGTCAAAGTGAAAAATGCTCCAATTAGGGATGTGCCATGTGCGTGGAGCTCGATCGGGGGGTGGAAGCGGGGCGACTCGCCGGCCTTGACCCGCCGAACCCCACGCGACTTACCTTTCCCCAGCTCGGCTCACGTCCTCACAAGATGAGCTGGGGAAAGGAAGTTCCGGGTCTCCGGCACTACACTTCCGGGTCCCCACTCCCAAGCACTACGTTATTTACATCAACAAGAGCTTAGTAACAACAAGACAAAAACACAAAGATATCCTCAAGTTCAAACTTCCCACCTCCTCTCAAGGTCTAGGCATGCCAATGACCATTTGTATCCTTTGGCCTACTCATGTTTGTTTCAAGGATGCCATCGGTGAGTTGGGGTCTCTTGCATGCAACACATGCAGTGCATTGCAATACTCCAACCAGCAGGTGTTAGCAAAATGACTTCTGCAGCTCTTTTTACAGCATCAGCGAATAGGATTTGCAAAGCAAGACCCAAGCTACTAGCATAGCTCAAAACCTTCCATCCCATTAGTGATTTCAGCCCAAAAGCAGGAGACCATCCATGTGTGATTTCAGCCAATGGGATCTGGCCACGCAATTCTCTATTTTAAGTATTCCGCACAATAGTCCAGTTCTTTAAGATCTTGGGCTAACAAGATCTAGTAACAAGCAAGCAGCGCTTTAATTTTAATTTCATCCCTGTGCTCCCAGTATCACTTTGCTCAGGGTGCCCATTATCCAGACTCATGCTTGATAAGGGAGGCTGGGGAAGTGCCACAAGTGTCCCAAGCACCCATTTATTCCTTAACATATTGCAACAATTACAATTAGGCATATGTTGCAGCTCCACTCAATATGCAAACCAGGCTCCTTCATAATGATGCATCTTGGGTTTCTTACAATAGTAGTGCAATATCAGTCTCCACCATATGGTGGCATGTGTGTTTTCTCTGCAGCAGGGGTGTGCAACTTGTGGCCCTCCAGATGTGTTGGCCTACAACTGCCATAACCCCTCACCGTTGGCTATGCTGGCCAGGGCTGATGGGAGTTGTAGGCCAAAACATCTGGAGGGCCAAAAGTTGCAAAACCCTGTTCTACAGCATGTGGATCCAATTATTCTCATAGCTTTAGCTTTTGTCTTCTACCAAGCAAATTATAGCCATCACAGCAGTGATGACAATGTTAAAGTCCCTCATTAAAAAAAATGTTTTTTTTTAAAAAAGGATCCCACTATATTAAATAGTTATTTGGGGTGGGTTGTTCTATCCTTTATAAAATTGAACTAGATTGATCACTCATTCAGAAATTTCCAGGTGCCAGAAAGAAGTCTTGGTTTTATGTACTCTGAAAATACTGAGGGAGAAAGAGCAAATTTAAAGAGAAAAAGCAAAAAAAAAAATAAAAAAAATTCTCCCTCTGCCCAAAGAGACTTTGAGAATTTATATTGGCAACCTTTTTGCCCACAAAGGTCTTTTTTATTTATTTAAAACATTGGTGTTTTCCTGTTCCTCTTGTATTAGGGTAGGTGGAAAACATTTTTTTAAAATAAAAAATCAATTTAAAGAAGAAGAAGAAAGCATTTTAACAAGTAATGAAAGTCAGCAGGACTCACCATAAGCCCACACAGACCCAGAGGTCTCCCTCACACGTAACAGCTGTTGGTTTAAAATGTTGAGGCGGATCAAAATCAATAAGCTCCAACCCCCACACAACATCAAGGTGCACCTTTTCTTGGTGCCTCTTAAAAATCTGTGAAATGGGTGCTTGCTTTGACATTTCTCATTGCTCACTGCAACATCATCAGCCACAACGGTGCTAGGAAATAGAGCTACGAGCACGGAGCACCACATCCCAAGTCATTAGCACCAGTACCAGTTTCAGCCCTGCTACTTCAGAGGAGAACCCCCCCCCCCTTGTCTCCCACTGTCAACTCACAGAGTAAAGAAGACATGGTCAACACACAGAAGATTCCTCTAGCCATACAGTAATGCTGAGATGCTTCATAAAGCAAGAGAGGATGAGGACAACGTGGACTACCTTGGTTGGCCCAGGCACCCCATCATCCCTATCTGGATTTAGGCCTAAAAGACCAAGGAAACGTTTGGATGCATGAAAGGTAAGTCGTAAGCAAGCACAATTTGTGACATTGCCCAACACCATCACTTATCATGGGGCATGTCTATTATGGCCAGGGCCGGCGCTACCGCTAGGCCAACTAGGCTGTTGCCTAGGGCGCGTAGCGGAAGAGGGCGCAGAAACGCTGCGCTCCTCTTCGCTGCCGGCGCGCTCCTGCCCTGCCTGCCCGCCCGCCTCACTGAGAAAGCCAGGTCAGTGCGGGGGATTGCTCCCGGAGTAGTGGTGGGGCCGAGCCTGGGCGCCTCCCCCACACCTTGCCTCGCCTCCGCGCCGCCTCCCCCCCACCTCGCCTCGCCTCGCCTCTGCACCGCCTCCCCCCGCGCCGCCTCCCCCCCACCTCGCCTCGCTTCGCCTCCGCGCCGCCTCCCCCCCGACACCTACCTTCTCCGCGCTGTTTCCGGAGCCCCGCCCACGCTCTGTTTTGGCGGGAGGAACCACGGCAACAGGGCTTAAACAGCCCTGTTGCTCTGGTTTCCCCCGGCCAAAAACAGAGCGCGGAGGAGGCATGGGAAGGTAGGAGGCATGGGAAGGTAGGTGGGGGGCGGCAGCGGCAGCGTGCAGGGGGGGGTCCGGTGGCGGCAGCAGCGGCGGCAGGTTGCAGAGCAGGGCTGCTTTCCGGCACGAGAGGGGGGGCGCTAAATATAATTTAGCCTAGGGCGCCAAACTGCCCTGCACCGGTCCTGATTATGGCATCAGTCTTAGCTTCCCATTTCCTGGCTTTTTGGAGTTTGAGCCAATATGACATAGCCTTAAATCTGAACTTAAACTGGGTAGGTTTTTTGATTACTGAATACTGCAATAGATCAATGGTTGGTTAGTTTAGTGGTCAGCCTTTAACTAAGCAGGCCATTCACTTGATCATTTCAGAACTGCACTCTGAAATGGTACATTTCTAGGAGGTCTATACCTACCATGCACCTTTTTGAGTGTATGAATTAGCTGTACGTATCCAGCATGTAGGCAGCACACATTTCTTTGATATATAATTAATGATTGGTTTTCAGTACCAACAAATCAATACTCTGGCTTGGGACCGGAGTGTCTAAAGGAACATCTCCTCCCTCCCACATGTACCTGCTCATACCCTTAGGTCATCTTCGGAGGCCTTCTTCTGGGTGCTCTCACCACAGGAAGCTAGACAGTATCAGAGGCAGTATGCCTATGCACTCCAGTTGCTGGGGAACATGGGAGCAATGGTGCTGTTGCACTCAAGTCCTGCTTGTGGGATCCCGTGGGCAGCTGGTTGGCCACTATGTGAACAGAATGCTGGACTAGATAGACCCCTGTTCTGATCTAGCAGGGCTCTTTTTATGTTCTTATGACAGGAGGCTACAAGAGAGGGCCTTTTCAGTTGTGGCACCCCACTTATTGAATTAACTTTCAAAAGAGGTTTGCCTGGTGCCTTCATTGTTATCTTTTTGGTGCCAAGCAAAGACATTTCTTTTCTCCCAGGCAGTTTAGAGACCTAGTTCTAGATTTGTATGGCCTGTGCTGTTTATTGTTTTGCATTTTATTTTATTTTATTTTATTCTTTTAAATATTTTATATTTTTAACTGTTCTATGGAATTTTAATTTAGCTGTTTGTAATTTGCCCAGAGAACATTAGTTACTGGGCAGATTAGAAATCTAATGAATAAACAATGCAATTTTTTTTCACTGACATTTTATGAAGAAAAATAAAGGAGAATTCTTTCACACTCTGTTTCTTGCAGAAAAAATACACAGCACTGTGGACAGACTTTTTTCTGTCACCTTATATCCAATTCTCAGTACAAGAGCAGACCTTGTTTGCACAGGGTTAACAGTGCTGGTGGATGTGAGGAGACGGATATTCTGAATACCAATTTAGAAATATCTGCCAACCAGAATTGTGACCTTCAGTATTTGCTTGCAGCACAGATTCAACAGCTTCTGCTTACTATAAAGCTGTTTTAACTTTCATGGCAGGTAAACGGGATTATTTTACAACCATGATTTTCTATGTGTGAAATGAGCCTTCCTGTGGTGGAGCACAGGCACTTGAAGAGATATGGGCAGTTGATAGAGAGAGTAGACTAGGGATCGCCCAAGTCCAACACTTTATCTCCTAAATATAGGGAGGGTGAGATTGTCATGTTTCCCAGCTCTGAGCCTACAAGTTGCACGTTCAAGGGCTCAGGAGTTCCAAGGTGGTCAGCACTAACAGGCATCAGGCAAAAGCCAAGGTCTCAACTAAAGATGGGTGAATTGTGCCATGGGGGATGGAAGCGGGGTGAACTCACACACACACACCTGAGCTCCCAGTGACTTACCTTGCCCCTGCTCAGCACAACTCCCTGGAAAGGAGCCTGGGAAAGGTACTTCCGGGTCCCTGGCGCTTCATGTCCAGGTCCCCAGCACTGCATTTCCCCCCCATAAAATCCAAGGTAAACTACCTTAAAACGGCTGTGAATAGTCTATTCGCAGCCATTTTAAGGTAGTTTACCTTGGTTTTTACAGAAAAAACGTAGCGCCGGGGACCCAGAAGCAACGCAACAGGGACCCAGAACTGACGCGACAGGGACCCGGAAGTTCGCTGAGCGCCTTGCCGAGCACCGTGGAACAGATCGCGCATTGGGGGTGCTCGGCGAGCGCCCGGAGAGTCGGGTCCTGGTGAGTTCACCCACCCCTAGCTCTCAACAGGTCCCCGGCAACAAGGTTCCAAAGCAGCACAGCAGACAAGGGTTTTGCAGATTGTCAGATGTCTTTCATCCCATTGTTGGCTCTGAACCGGACTTAAGACGGGAGAACATCTCAAAGTTTGAGATGAACTGAACCCAAGACTGGGGGGGGGGGGGAATGAGAAACTGAAATTGACAGAGTCGTCCATCTCTAGTTTCTCTCTTGTTCTTGTATTCAGTGATGCTGATGGACACTTTATTTATTTCTTATATTTATTAATCGCCCATCTGACCGGCCAACCGGCTACTTCCCACATCATGGCTGCTTTCTCAAATGTGTTAAAGAAAATTTGGGGATCTTGTCCCTCTATGTAAGCAGTGAAATCTTTTGGAGACAACTTAGGAGTTCTGGCTCCTAATGAGAGAAAAAGATCGTGAGGTAGATTTAGAACGACTTGGGTTGGAGAAAAAGAAAATGGAGAGGGAAGATCAACGGAGAATCTCTAGACTTCCTCCTATTTTTCGGGTTTTGAAATGTGAACTCTCAAACATGTTTGGGGACCAGATGGTCCTTCTCCCTTTGATAAATATCTGTGACAACTTTTAATAACATCCAATGCAATTTCTTAATATAAGTAGACATCCAGTTAAGGCTGGGTGCGCCGCCCGCCCTGTTTTCTGGGCCCCGCCCCCTGCCCGCCCCATTTTTTCGAAACCCCACAATTCAGTTCCCTGGTGTATGTCTGCATTAGTATGTTTAATCTGTCTAGAATGTTGAACCAAGCGGGTGTGGTTTATGATGTCTTGGAAAGGGTGGGGGAAGGAGTATATAAGGAGTGTTTGAGTGATGTCAGAGTTAGTTGAGTGGAGTGAGTTGGTTGTAGTGTGTTGGGAGTGTTAGAGAGTTTGGGAGTTAGGTTAGTTGGGTTATTCGTGTCTTGTCAGGAGTTTTGAGAAAAATCAGTGCTTGTATGAGGAGTGAAAGTATTTGGAGTTATAGGGACTTAGGTTAATTACAAAGTATTTGGGGGGTAGGCAGGTTAAAGTTATTTTCTGGAACTAAGATTTTGAGAATTAAAATAAACTTATTTTTATTTTGTTTGCTACCCAAATCCTACGTGTCAGCTTGGTGTTATTAACCTGCATTACTTTTAAATCTACACACACACACACACACACACACATCTTTGTACCCTCAGTATCATAAATTTAAGCTAGATCCTTAATAACCAGTATTAATCTTTTCCCTCATTAGTAGGGGAAAGGTTTCATTAGACCCTCCCCTCAGGTTTTTAAGTGTTGATGCTTAGCCTGAGAAGGGTTTATTCGCCTGGTCCTAAAGTGTAAGGGACTGTGTCATCGCATATTTGGTGGCAGCGTTGGTGGGACCCGTAATAGATTTCTGGTCATTTGTTGTGACAGAAGTAAAAAAGGATCTCTATCTTTGAAAAGGGCTCAGTGTGATAGCCTGTCACAGTTACTGTGAGGTGCCACTGAATTCCTAGCTGTTGAAGCTGCATTATATCTAGGTCAGAGGTTGATTTGATACAACTCTCTGACAGGATTTTTTTTTTTAATCTGTGGTGATAGAAATCTGTTACCATAGTAAGTTTGAAACTCCTGACTTTATTTTAACAACTCCTAGTCCCAATATATTTTTGAAATATATAACTGTCTGGAAAAAGAATGGAATTTTTGGGGATGAAAAAAGAGGCCCTGACACAGAAATGTAAAAACCTAGGTTTGCCAGTGGAGGGTAAATCTGTGGATGAACTAAAATGGATGCTCATTGAGTATTCCAGGGGTAGTGGTGCTGGAGAGGCTGAGGTAAATCCTGTAAGGCCATTACCTATAGAAATGTCTCCTCAGTATTTAGAACTGGAAAGGGAGAGATTAAAACAACAAGAGCGACTTGAACTAGAAAAATTAAAACAACAAAGAGAAATTGAACTAGAAAAATTAAAACAACAAGAGAGACTTGAACTAGAAAAAGTAAAACAAGAAAGATTGAGGGAGGCTGAAATAAGAATGAGAGAAAAAGATCGTGAGGTAGATTTAGAACGACTTGGGTTGGAGAAAAAGAAAATGGAGAGGGAAGATCAACAGAGAACTGAGGAGGGAGCCAGAACCCCTAAGTTGTCTCCAAAAGATTTCACTGCTTACATAGAGGGACAAGATCCCGAAATTTTCTTTAACACATTTGAGAAAGCAGCCATGATGTGGGAATTAGCCGGGTGGCCGGCCAGATGGACGATTAATAAATATAAGAAATAAATAAATAAAGTAAATCCACAAGATTACATGAAGTTTATCCCAAACCTGATAAAGGGAGATTTGGCCGAAATTTATAATAGTTTTCCTGTGGGGGAAGCTCTTGATTTTGAAGCATTTAAAGCGGCAGTGTATAAAAGATTTGCAAGTACAGCAACCTTTCCCAATCTGGTGCCCTCCAGTTGTTTTGGACTACAACTCCCAGCATTCCTGACTATTGGCCATACTGGGTAGGGCTGATGGGAGTGTAAGTCCAAAGCATCTGGAGGAAACCAGGTTGGGAAAGGCTTGACTACTGTCTTAGTCAGATGGTGATCTTAGTCCTCATCAGTATATATGTGTGTGGGGGGGGGCGGTGTATGAGGGAGTAGCACTACATTCTGCCCCCAACCTATATGCATTAATTGATGCTGGCACAGATACACACACCCCATTGCTCTAGCAATGTAGTTGGGAGCCCTGCAACTGTATTTCAGTACATTATTTTCTATATCAGTGGTGAGCAAACTTTTTTAAAAAGTATCTGGGCTCTGGCAATGTGTGAACTGAGAGCCAGTGTGGCTTAGTGGCTAGAGTGTTGGACTGGGACTCAGGAGAACCGGGTTCTAGTCCCCACTAGGCCATGAAGCTCACTGGGTGACTTTGGGCCAGTCATTGACTCTCAACCGAACCTACATCACAGCGATGCTGTGAGGATAAAATGGAGAGGAGGAGGATTATGTAAGCTAAGGGGTCCATTATTTCTATTTCAATTATTTCTTTCGAACAGAGGTCAATGTCTGTAGCAAAATCATAAACTATCCAAGGGATAAACTAACGTGTTGGTTTTCATAGAATCATAGAAAGGTAGAGTTGGAAGGGGCCTACAAGGCCATCGAGTCCAACCCCCTGCTCAATGCAGGAATCCAGGTCAAAGCATCCCAGACAGATGGCCATCCAGCTTCACCTTGAATACCTCCAGAGTGGGAGAGCTCACCACCTCCCTAGGTAATTGGTTCCATTGTCTTATTGCTCTAACAGTCAGGAAATTTTTCCTGATGTTCAGGTGGAATCTGGGTTCCTGTAACTTGAGCCCATTATTTCATGTCCTGCAAACTGGGATGATCAAGAAGAGATCCTTGCCCTCCTCTGTGTGACAACCCTTCAAGTACTGGAAGAGTGCAGGGCCGGTGCTACCATTAGGCCAACTAGGCAGCTGCCTAGGGTGCAGGGCTAAAAGGGGTGCCAGAAACACCTTGGAAAAAAATACAGCGCTCTCAAGTGGGAAGGGGGGGCGCTAAATATCTGATCTTGCCTAGGGCACCAAACTGCCTTGCACCGGTCCTGGAAGAGTGCTATCATATCTCCCCTCAGTCTCCTCTTCTGAAGGCTAAACATGCCCAGTTCTTTCAGTCTCTCCTCATAGGGCCTTGTTTCCAGTCCCTTTATCATTTTTGTTGCCCTCCTCTGAACCCTCTCCAGTTTGTCTACATCCTTCTTAAAGTGTGGTGCCCAGAACTGGACGCAGTACTCAAGATGGGGCCTAACCAGTGCTGAATAAAGAGGAATTATCACTTCACGCGATTTGGAAGCTATACTTCTATTAATGCAGCCCAAAATAGCATTTGCATTCTTTGCAGCCATATCGCATTGCTGGCTCATATTCAGTTTGTGATCTACAACAATTCCAAGGTCCTTCTCACTTGTAGTATTGTTGAGCCAAGTGTCCCCCATTCTGTAACTCTGCATTTGGTTTCCTTTCCCTAGGTGCAGCACTTGGCATTTATCCCTATTAAATTTCATTCTGTTGTTTTCAGCCCAGCGCTCCAGCCTATCGAGGTCACTTTGAATTTTGTTTCTGTCTTCCAGAGTATTAGCTGTCCCACCCAACTTTGTGTCATCTGCAAATTTGATAAGCATTCCCTGCACCTCCTCATCCAAGTCATTAATAAAAATGTTGAAGAGCACAGGGCCCAGGACCGAGCCCTGTGGTACCCCGCTCGTTACCTCTTCCCAGTTTGAGAAGCAACCATTGATTCCTTCTCTTTGAGTCTGATTCTGTAGCCAATTGTGGATCCACCGGATAGTTTTCCATCTAGCCCACTTTTAGCTAGCTTGCTAATCAGGATATCATGAGGCACTTTGTCGAAAGTTTTGCTGAAGTCCAGATATATGATGTCCATAGCATTCCCACAGTCCACAGGGGAGGTTACCCGATCAAAAAATGAGATCAGATTAGTCTGGCAGGATTTGTTCTTGACAAATTCATGCTGGCTTCTAGTAATCACTGCATTGTTTTTGCTACTATGCTTTTCAATCCTCTTGTACGTGTCTGGATTTTGTTTGGTAGCAGTGGTCACATTCTCAAGGGCACCAAGCAACATCTGAATTGGCAGCTAGATAGCCATTGGAAGCGAATGTTGAACTGATTAAAGGGATATTGCTTTCTTACAATACCACTCAGGACACATCTCTTTGGGAATCAATTCCACTGAGATTCATAGGTTTTGCTTATTGGTAAGTATGCTTATAATTGAGACTTTAGATGGGTATATACTTTTCTAGTATTGGTCCTAAAAATATGTCAGGAAAATCAAGTCAACACCTCCATTCAACGAATTCAGCAAATGCGGAAGTGTCACTGACCAAATATGAAAATAGATTGATTCTGTTCGGACCAGTTCAGAAGCAATCCACTTCAACTTAATACCAAACCCAAATCGAGGTTCAGAAATCCAAGGTTTTGTGCTTCCCATTGACTATCATGGGAAATCAAACACTGGCTGTAACTTTTTTCACTTTGTAGAAAGTGGATGATATTAGATGCTGGGGAGGAGAGGGGAGGGATTACACAAGCACAATGACAGAACAATAAGTGCATGGATTATTGTGCTAGGCATCTTTATATATTGATTTTTGAAAAGGGAACTGCTCATAAGTTTATTTCTTGCCATACGTGGATGAAATTTGCAGGGATAGTTGCCCCTTCTGAGGGAATCAAGTCTGCCATATTTCAGGTGAATGGCCTCAGGAGATTTGCTTCTCATCCTCCCACCTGGATTTTTGGGGCAATTTGAATGAAATCAGCTCACATCATAGATGTGTCTTCAGGCAAGACACGTGCAAAGTTTCAGAAGGCTGGGAGCAGGGCCAAGGGAGTTATGATGATTGAAATCCAGTTTAAGTCTTCTTTTTCTTAATGAAGCCTGGTGGCATTGGAAGAATGGCGATCTCACCCTTAAAACATAATGACTGGACCGCCTCATAAAACATGCCCTAAGAGTAGAAGGTAGACCTGTCAAGCACTCAACCACACTCCCTCTCTCCCACTCCCCTTGCTCATAAGCAGCGTTTAGAACAGGGGTAGACAACTTCAGAGGACTTGAGGGCCAGTTCCCTCCCCATGAAACCCAGCCAGGAGTTTCACATCCCCGCCCCTGCCAAAATAGCTGCTACTGAATTACATCAACAGTGAGGGGGGGGGAGACACCCACATTTTCCTTTTAAAACAAGATGTGCAGGGAGTGTGCACCATACTGTAATGCAAAATTGCACTCCAGGAAGCCCTGGGGGAGTGTGATGTTGCATTAAAACAAGGTGCACACTCCCCACATGCCTTACTTTAAAGGAGAAATGTGGCTATTTTCTTGCCCACAATTTGGTAACATGGTGGTGATTGGGGATGTGTGTGCAAAAAGGATGGAGCCGTGTGTTGCCTGGCCATAGTTTAGAGAAACGAAATCAAAAGATGCTATTTGCGAGAGACATTTGTGTCTAAGAAACAGGAGTCACTAGCGAAGCCTCATTTTGGAGTAACTTCAGTTCTGTTGGCTTCAGAATGAAGCTTGGGAAGCAACAGAACCAGACCAAAGTGGCCCAATTCTGTTCAAGCTTCATCCGAATCCAATGCACAATGCTAATAAATATGAATTTTACCAATCTTAGTAGAAGAGTCTAAACTAGCCAGGAAACTAATGACATGGACTAGAGGGGGATCTAGGCCTAAGATTACTATTCAAATTGCTTTGATTGCTTTGTCAATGACATTTCAGTATCATTCTTATGTCATTATAAAACCATTGATATTGTTTTGTTGGATTGTTGATTGCTTTCTTATGCTATTCTCTGACCATTTCTAAGGGTTTTACCCCCCTAAATACTAGTGTTACTGTGTCTGTGTCTTCAAGTTCATATATTTTTCCTACATGAAGAAGATATTAATTTCAGGCACGGTGTATCAGTAAACTGATTGATTCATTTCAATTAAAATCCCAAGTCTGTGGTCTTTTACACTGGTCATGATTTACCCTCTGACTTCCTGGTTTACAAAGGTGAAATTCTGAACTCAGATTAGATTATCAAATTAACAAAGGCCACAACTGGTAAGGAAGACTGGAACAGGATGTGTATTTTACACGCTGGTGGCACCTCATCACATCTCCTTTGTATATTAGCGGCATGATGCGGGGAGGGGGGAAGATGGAACTCTGCAGGAAGACTCTGGGGAAGACTCTGAGGAGATGAGAGCATCATAGTAAAAGACTTCAGATAGTCAATGAATTTCTAGTATCAGATAATCAAGGAATTTCTAGTGTCCAGCTGGGTGCCTATTAATTTCAGTTCAGTTCTGAACCTTGAATGCATAAAAATAATAATCCTAGCCCACAGAACTGATCAAGATCCAATGGCCAGTAGCACATTTGAAAATCCTGTTCTAACTTAAATTAGAGAATGACTGCAATCCTCAAGCCCCATATCCTGAGTGCAGCCCCATTTCTCCAGAGTGAGGGATCTGAGGATTGCCATTCTAAATCCTTTGCACAAATCACAGATGAGTCCTGGCAGACTATACATAATCCGCTTTCTTGTTCTTTAAAAACTGTCGGTTTTTAGCTTGACAACAGTGAGGTTTTTGTAAAAACATTGGAAGTTAGCAGCATTAACATATTTTGAGGCTGTCGATTGTATAGAATGTGTGATAGAAATAATCCTCCTGTGCATTTTAAGTGGCATGTTTTCCAGCAGAAAGAGGAGCTATAACCATTTCTAAAATACATTGCCTGGGGAAATTGTCTTTTGCTTACAGCTGAAACAAAGTATCATCCTGTAGGTCAGGGGTAGGAAACTTGTGGCCCTTCAGATGATTTGGCCTAAAAGATTTCTTACCCACCTATCAGGGAAGAAAACAACATCTTAAACACAACAATAAAAATGAAATTACAATCTCAAAACATTAAGCCTAGGGTGACAAGGCATCCTTCTTTACAGAGGACAGTCCTCTTTTTAAAGAGCTGTGAGAGGACCAAGTGTGGTTCAAAGTCAAAGAACCATGAGAACAGGGCCTTGAATTTGCTCCATCAACAGTTAGTACCTTGACGGCAGACTGAGCAGACACACAGATCACCTGGTCACAATCTTCCCCACTATCGCCCAATTAGCTTGTTATGCAATTAGTAAATTATATGCAAAGCACCTTTATAACAAGCTAATTGACTGGATAACCGATGAAGCCATCTTGGCTGATGAGCAAGCAGGGTTTAGACAAGGTAGATCTTGTCTACCAATACATCACTGCTTGGTACTAGCCCATTTAATTGATAAATATGCCAAGAAACCAGGTGGTGTGTTATATGCAGCTTTCATTGATTTGAAGGCTGCATTTGACTCAATCTCCCATACAATACTCTGGGATAAATTAAATTCTTCAACTATAGATAAGACTCCTTTTTTTTTAATTACGTAAATGTTTATTTATTTATTTATTTATTTATTTATTATATTTATATCCCGCCTTTTTTCCTGCAAGGAACCCAAGGCGGTTTACATAATCCTCCTCCTCCTCTCCATTTTATCCTCACAACAACCCTGTGAGGTAGGTTAGGCTGAGAGTCAGTGACTGGTCCAAAGTCACCCAGTGAGTTTCATGGCTGAGTGGGGACTAGAACCCGGATCTCCCGAGTCATATGGACAGCTTACAGGGTCTGTGCTAGCCACAAAGGGAGTTAAGCAAGGCTGTATTTTGGCCCCTGTATTGTTCAATCTGTATATAAATAATATTGTTGAGAATTTGACATCTCCAATGTTTCACGCCCCTAAATTGGCTACAAAACCTATTTCCATTCTTTTGTATGCAGATGATGCAGTACTTCTTTCTCAAACAAAAGTGGGCCTAAAAAGATTGTTGAGGACATTTTCTGAATATTATCAAAAAGAACACCTAGCTGTAAACAATAACAAAACTAAAGTTATGGTGTACTCTAGAAAATACAGGTCCATAGATGGTATATGGATAAACAGCTGATTGAACAAGTCAAAGTCTTTAAATACCTTGGTGTGGTTTTTCAGTCCACAGGGTCCTGGTTAGCCCACCAGAAATATGTGGTGGAAAAGGTGTCCCAGAGTACTAAAATTTTAACATGCTTTTTCTACACAAAAGGGGGCAAACATATACCCTCAGCACTTGAAGTTTTAGAGCTCAACCTTTAGCACAATTACTTAATGGGGTCCAGATCTGGGTGGATGCTTATTCTAGACCTGTGGAAGCTGTTCAGTCTAAGTTTTTAAGACAAATTTTCTCTGTCTCATGTTGTGTTCCAAGTGCCTTCTTGCATTTGGAGGCTAATCTTCCCTCTATTAATCTACAAGCCTGGGGCAGGACACTTAATTATTGGCTTCCGTTGAACTTAACTCCTACTGGTTTACTCCCCTTGGTCCTGCAGGACTCCCATGAGAGTGCTTGGATAAAGAGCACTATCTCAAGCTTCATTCCTCTGGTTTATCATCACAGCATCTGTTAATGTTGGGATTCACCAAAGCAAAAGACTTAATTAGACAGTGCTTACATGATATTGAACGACAGAATAATTTGGTCACTATAAGAAAATTCTGTCCATGGTATATGACTATTTTCCATCTAGGCTTTTTGACACATTGGCATCTTATTTGCAAAATTTAACAGTTTTAAAGTACAGAGGAGCTTTCACTTATGCAAGATTGAATATACTGCCATCAGCTGTACTTGAGGGCCAATTCAAAAGAATTCCATTGGAGAACTGCTTATGCCCATGCAGAGATAGCAGTATTGAAACAGTAGCTCATGTATTATTATTTTGTACTTTTTATAAAGATCTAAGGAAAGAGGTGATTACTCCACTACTGTTATGTATTCCAGGGTGGTCTGTTATTGCTTCCATGTCTTTTCTTCTTGCAGATCAAAATAAACAGGTCACAGCAAACTGCAAATTTTTTAGCAGGTGCTATTAAAATAAGATCTATCATTTTATCAGAGTCCTAATTTCTCACAGTTTTTTGACTGAGCAGAAGTTTATCTGTTTTTTATTTATTTTATTTATGTGTGAAGGACCATGTACTCATCATGGCATTTTTATCTAATGTAAATTTTAGAACATAACTAAGGTAATTTTAGTCAAGTATAACTTTGTTTTTTATCTTTGTATATTTTATTTCAAATGCTAAGGCCTGTGGCCAACGCAAATAAAGGAATTCCAATGTTCAATCTTTGCCACTATGGTGAGGTGCATTGTATTTCTATTTCCTTATTGTGATGATTTCTAAATTTGTATTTAAATATAAATTAGCATATGCAAATGTTATGTAAATTGGTGTCCCCTTTGGGGGGGTGCGTGTGATGTATTTCCTCCTTTTTGGCAATGTGTAAGCAGCCACCCTGATTAAACCAGCAGCAGCTAAAATATTTGCACAGCACATGAACCAAACGCAGACTGGAAAAGAAACATCTCCAATGTTTTCTTAAAAATCAACAGAGCTGAAAATATAGGCACTTCCAAGGAAGGGCATTCCAAAGTTGTGGGGCCACCACAGAAAAGGCCCTGTCTCTGGTGCCTGCAAACCTAATAGCTCTCACTGGAAGGCTATAGAGCAGGGCCTCTGATGCTGGTCTTAAAACTTGAGCAGGCTCATATGGGAACAGATGCTCCTTCAGATAGCCTAGTTCCTAGTAAGTGATTTCTAGTCAGCATACCTTGCCTCCAAGATAGACAGGAAAATACAAACATTGCTTTACATGATGTTTTTTAGAATGATTCCACTTGCCTTCATAAATTAACGTGCTTAAGAAATTTACAGCAGCAGTAAGCTGTGCATGCCCTCATTTTGGCACATTTGGTTATTTGCATGCACAAATATTTCTGCCCTAATGCTGGGCAGAAAATTCTTATGCCTCTGCAGAATTGTCTGTGCTTTGGGGGGGGGGGGGATAAATAAATCAGCATGATGGTTCACAGAAAGAAAGGCACTGCCAGTGTTGCCTGGACTCTTGGAAACGGATTTATGTTCCCGGAGGAAAATTGCCCACAGTCATCCTCCCACATTTTTATTAGATAATTATTTATTTTGTTCCTTAATTGGCTAATTATGCCTGCATTGTGGCATCTTAGACACAAATTGTTCAATATAATTGCTAATGAGTAGGTTTTGTATTTTGTTGCAGAGAATTCGTAAGTATTCTCTGCCTAGTGCTAAGAGGTTTGTAATGGGTTTAGTGTGCTAATTATTAGTTATTTTGACATGGTGTGAAAATTCTAAGAATATGGGAAAAACTAGACTTCGGACTGGAAATTAACAACATGCCAACAATATTCCAAGTTCCTTAACTGGCTCTACAAAGCTGGGGTCTGGACAGTTTATTTATGTTATATAATACAAGAACACATAGCAGTTTTTGGTATTGATTTCCCATTGTTAATTCTTATTACATGCATAGAGTGAGAACAGTTCAGACTGTGTGGACATTCAAAGATTCAAAATGTGTGCGCGCGCATGGTAGGTGGGTGGATTGTCACCTTGGCAAGCCCAACCTTCTCCATTTATTTCCATAGCAGTGGTGTAGTGGACCCCAGGCTTGCAGGGATGCAGTGTTGACATTTTTTATTAGCAGGGATGCTTGACAATATCTCTCCCCACTCCCTCAAAATTCCCTGTTCCCTCCTAGCTTAGCTGCAATCCTCACAGTAGCTTTGGGGTGTGTGTGAATTTCCCCAGCAATAATATATTTCCAGTTGAAATGGGGTGGCTTGCAATGCCACTATGCAATGCACTATGAGCAATGAAGACATATTAGCTTTACAAAGGACCTGCACTCCTGAGCATTGGTCATGTTTGCTGGGGATGGTGGGACTTGAAGTCCAAAACATCTGGAGGGCACCAGGTTGGGAAAGACTAGTCTAGGCATTGTACAGTGCAATCTGTAATAATATAATACTAACATAATAATTAAAAAAAACAAGATCACAATAAAATGCCAGACCCTGAAGGAGAGTCCAAAGGAGAGAAGACTGTTAGAACTGTTTTGTTGACATGGATCAACACAGCTGCCTGAGTTTTTGGACTCTTCTTCAAGGTGTGGCTATGGGGATTGTCATAATAACTGCCTGCACTTCAAAAATGCACAACTACACCACTGCTTCATAGTGACATATGTGTATACAGGTAATAGACACCAACCTCATGATCCATACACCAGTCAACTGGATGTACTAATCATGTGGTTGGTGTCCATGGGTGTATGTCACTAAGGATGTGCGCCCTTCAATATGTGGAGGTAGGGAACACCAAGGGTATGGGCACTGTTGCCATAGTAATAATCCCACTCCCTTACTTGTATACTTTGAAGAACCACACAGAGCTCCAGTCTTGGTTACATACTTCCTTCCTCTACTTAAGGCACAATCCTATGTCCCTCTAACCTTGTCTGGAGGAACATCGGAAGAGGCATAGATGGCGCTGAGACCTCAGGAATCCTTTCCGAGGCTGCAGCGCCTCAAAGCACCCTCCCCTCCCACCTTGGTGCCAGTGTGGTTCTTTCTGTACTGGAGAAACACCTAGATGGCCAAAATCATCAGTCTAGATGTTTTGGTGGGCAGAAGTCCCACAGAGGCTATCCTACCCTCCATGCTCCTCCCACCCTGCATAGGATGCCTGCAATCCTCTGGCTTTGGAGGGTTGTGGGCATCATAGGATTGCGCTGGCCAGGTGCAATCCTATGCATGTTTAAACAGAAAAAAATCCTACACCTCTCGGCATTCCCCAGCGAGCATCTCTGGCTGGGGAATGCTGGGAGTTATAAGAATAGGACATTTTTTCCTGTCTAAATTTGCATAGGATTGTGCCCTTTGTTACTTGTTAAATCCCTCAAAAAATAGATTTGTCTAGGCCAGCCTTCCCCATCCTAGTGCCCTCTGGATGTTTTGGACTACAACTCCTAGCACTCCTGAGCATTGGTCATGTTTGCTGGGGATGGTGGGACTTGAAGTCCAAAACATCTGGAGGGCACCAGGTTGGGAAAGACTAGTCTAGGCATTGTACAGTGCAATCTGTAATAATATAATACTAACATAATAATTAAAAAAAACAAGATCACAATAAAATGCCAGACCCTGAAGGAGAGTCCAAAAATTCAGACAGCTGTGTTGATCCATGTCAGCAAAACAGTTCTAGCAGTCTTATCTGTGCTCACCATATTGCCAGATAGCAGATATTTCACATACAAGCTACATTCTTAAGGGCACAATTCTATGCATATTTAGACAGGGGGGGAAATCCTGCAACTCCCAGCATCCCTTCAGCCCACCATGCTGGCTGGGGCATGCTGGGAATTTTTTGTCTAAATATGCACAGGATTGTGCCCTTAGTGTATCTGTCAAGAAATCTTACTAGAACTCTCCCACAATTGAGGTTGCCAGCTTCAGCTCCCTGCAAATACTAGTGTCACATAAGTAAACATCATACTTTGGAAGACAGAGTTGTCTGAATAAATTCAGCTGACTAGGGGGCCTCATGGGCCTTGGACATTAGTTCACAGAAGCAATTTCAAGCCATTTTCCTGGAGAGCACCTTCGATCAATCACAATTTGTTTGTCCATTGCCAAGCAAGAAAAGTTAAAATACAATTTCAAAGGAGGAACATAGACAACCTTTTTTATTACTAAAGTTCTGGATAAGTGGGCATCAGTCCAAATAAGATAATGATGCACAAGCTCTCTAACTGGGTATTGGATAAAGGCCCATACAATTTTTAGCAGCTTGTTTTCCTGACTACAAGGGTTTGCAGAAAGGCAGCCCAGCTCTATACATGCTTACTCAGAAATAAACCCCACTGAGTTGAATGGAACTTAACCTGAGTAGTGCAAAAAGGGCTGCATCCTTTTGGGTGCTTGTGGATCTATTGGGATGTCTGGAGCTTTAGGCCACAGCAGGGGCCAGAAGCACTTTTCACCACCATCAGTATAATGAGAAGGCTCAGGATCTTTCTTTCAGATTTAGCTGTGGCAGCAGGTTTCATACAATCTCCTTTGAAACCTTGAGGCTGGACTAGTGTAATAAGCTGTGCCTCAGGCTGCCCTTGATCACTTGTTGGAAGTGGCAGCTGATGCAGAAAAAAACAAAAATTGGCAGCCTATCTCAGAACAGGCATAACTCCAGGGAAACATCTCACCTTGGCTTCCAGGGTCTGCACTTCACCCATTTCCAAATCCAATAGCCTTCTGGCCATAATTTCAGACATTGGCTTTGATCTATGAAATTCTAAGTGCTCTCAAGCCTACATACCACCTACCGCTTTCTCTCATTGTATGTTCCCTCTCTAAATTAATCTGAGCTTGCTCTCATAACAGTACTCCCATACATAGAAATTACTCCAGATGGAGTCAACTGGTTCTCCTTTCCTAGCTCTCCTCTGGTACAACAGAAATTCAAGGAAGCAATGCTTAAATGCTAAAATACATAAACTCTGTGCCTACAACTAAAGGCCTTTAAGCCTGAGCCTTCAAAGCCCCACCCAGAGCACAGCTGCAGGCCATCAGTGCCACCTGAGCAATGGTCTACTCATGAGCAGAACCTTGGTCATGAGTATACCTTTACTCATGAGGAGTCCTTATTCCTCAGACAGGCAATCCTGTATTTGGCAGCTGGCTGAGCCTGAACCTTTAGGTGGCCACTCAGTGTCTCCCTCCAAGTCCAAGAGAGAGCTAAATACATCTTGAGATGGAAAGGTCAACACCCTTGTTCCTCAAGAGCCCAGGTTCCCCCTGATCTACCTCAAAGTTCCCTGACACAAGCAAGCAGCTCCTCCATGATGTTTGGCTCTGAGGGCTCTGGGTCATCCTCCAGAAGAGGCATGACCAGTGGAGGCTGGTGGCTCCAATGTCAGTGGGGCAGTATATCCACTCTGGGTTGTAGTCTGAACCTTTAAGGAGCTCTCCATGGTGCTGAACCTATTTTGGGGATAGGGTTCTGCACCATGGATGAAAACCCATGAAAATCCAGAGTAGATGCACCACCCCACTGACATTGGAGCCACCAGCCTCCACTGGGCATGACACAATGCCAACCTCACATGACTCTACTGGGCATGACTCAACCCCAACCTCATATGACTCACTGTACTCATGCAGGTAAGCACTGCCCTTGATTCTATGGAAATGCTTTGTTGCTATTCCTGAATGGTGTCCTATCACCTTGCCTGCATGCCAGACCACTTGTCCTCCTCTACAAACCTCTGAGATTTCTGAATTTACTGCAAAGGACACCAAATACTCAGAGCAATTCAAAGGCAAAAAAATAACCAAATATGGATGTGGGGAGGAATTAATAGAACTGCAGATGAGTGGGAATCCCCCATAGGAAAAAAATGTTTCTAAAAACTGTCCCTTATGCTAATTTTTACACCTAGTTACAGAAGCATCTGTTGCTTTTGATAATGCAATGATATCTGAATCTCTGATCTTCTCTGAAATGGCATTTTCTGCTTTCTGCTCACTGGAGAATCAGAGGTTGAACAGATCAGCATTTTTGCATATAGACAAATATGTTCTTCAGTGGTATCACATTAATATATTCCTGGAAGGTAAAGCTCAGCATGGGTGCTAATCCCTGAACCATGGAATAGAAAGCAACCTTAATAATATAAAAACACATAATGGCCAAAGTGAGCTGAAATCCTAACTGAAAAGTGAACCCTACAACATTGCCTATCAACTAGGCATAAATGGAATCCGAGACATCTTGGTATCACAGGGACATAAGAAATTAAGCAATATTTACTTTCTTTGACAGATTCCAGAAATAAGGGCAGTTTAGAACAAATGATCTCTCTTTCTACTGCTCAGAAAAGAGAGGCAGACAATGTACAATGAGACAAATGGCTGATCATAACTGTAAGTAAGAGCAAAGACCAAAAACCAATAGGTTGGATCTAGACTTAGTCATACTTAGAGCAAACCCATTGAAATGATCTCAATGGGTCTATTCTAAGCATGCCTAAATCTAGATCCAACCCAGGGTCTTAAAGCATGCAGAAGTATGCAGAACCCAAGCATACTAACTGGTGAGGGCAATCCAGAATTGTTCCCCAGGAAGGGGGTTCTTCAAGCTTTCGTCCTTCCCAGTATAGATTATCCTATCCTATTTTGACTCAGATTAAGGCAGAGGTGGGCAATGTCTCTATTGGCTATCCTGGCTAAGGCTGATGGGAGTTGCAGTCCCACAACATCTTGAGGGGCACAAGTGGCCCACCCCTGGATTAGGGTGTGGAAACAAGCCCACAGCCATACTCCTTACAAGATCAGCATTCTAGGCCAAGCCAAAATAGGCCTATCTAAAATATGTGTTCTGCCTCTCTGCTACTTTTCCACAGTACATTTAGGGTGCAATCCTACGCATGTTTTGACAGGAAAAAAAGTCCTACAACTCCCAGCCAGCCATGCTTGCTGGGGAATGCTGGGAGTTGTAGGACTTTTTACTGTCTAAACATGCATAGGATTGCACCCTTAATCTCCCTTTCCCCCAGAAAGCTTTATCAGTTTCTATCCAAACTCAGAAAACAAGATCTTTTTTTTTTTAAATCAAAAGCCCATTAGAGTTATAATGGAATTTTGAACTTTTGAATAAAGTGTTAATTCAAAAACACTTTGAATACTTGACTTCATCCATTGATGTTTCACCTTTTACAGCTACAATAGCAGCATGCTGCAAGAAAATAAAATATGGTAAGGACTTAAACAGTAGAGTGTTTTAAATATTTAAAAGTAATTTGAATAGCTATTATTCATATTAATAGCTCTATTCTTGAGTGCAAATCAGAACCAGAAATTTTCAGATGACAAATATTACCATTAAAATTCAGTAATAAATGAATTTTAATAAGGCAGTGATCTCGTTAGCTTTAGAAGTGATTTGTTGTTTTCTTTCTTTTTAGAACACCTAAAATCTGAGTAAACCTCATCAGATAATTAACCAGCATTAATTACTTCCGACAAGAAAGAGTTCTTACTGTATAATTAGGGGATGTACTGTCATTATTATTATTTTTTTCCTTTACAGCAGGTGTCTTATGTAGAGGCTGCTACTGATTAACGTGTGGCAATATGAGAATTATGCTACTAAAAAATGTAAACCAGCTCTTTTTACAAGCAAATTGTGGTTCATAAGTCAATGGATTCCAATTATACAGAGAATTACCTAACATTCCTATCCTATCCCATCTAGGCTTCTTTTCTTGGAGCTTTCATAGAGGTCATTTGGGGTTGAGGAGGCCATATTAACCTTGACATTCATTCATTCATTCATTCATCCATCCATCCATCCATCCATCCATCCATCATTCATTCATTAATTACATTTCTTCACCACCCAATAGACAAAGCCCTTTCAGTAGTTCACAAAAAAATTACACTGAGTGAATTCACTGTCTTGAATCCCACAATACTGGGCCAATTTGGATGAATACAGAATAGCCATTTGCCAAGAGGTACTGTAACTTGTACCCACCTGGTAAGCTGTTTATCTGTGTACTGTCAGCTGTGTGGTTTTTCTGACCAGGTACGATTCCCGGCCCTCACTACTTGGCAGGACAGTGCTGATGACCAGCATAAGTTACTGGCTGTTAGATGGTCATCTATATTCATCCATGGATATAGCCTTTTCTGCCTCCTTTCCCCAGGATGGTGACTATGTGAGCAAAAAAGGAATTGATTTGTATAGGTAAACTTTGTTTTTATGGATTTTTATTGTATCCACTTTGTATGGTTTTTATCTTGTACCCCACTTTGACATGGCTCCTCCCTTAAAGGCAGCCTAAAAATAATTTTTAATAAATGAATAAATAAATAAATAATGTCACAACTTTACATTGTACATATTAATATGGAGACATACTTTGGAGTCTGGGCTATTTCTCACTGAAAGTTTTCTTTGTATTCCAACAAGATGCCTGTCTTTTATCAGTTCTGACTATGTAATACGTGCATTTATTTATTTATTTTATTCATTTTCTATACCGCCCAATAGCCGAAACTCTCTGGGCAGTGTACAACAATAATTAAAAACAAACAGTAAAATTCAGTTAAAAATATAAATAATAAAACAAACATTATGAAATTTTAAAAACCAATTTTTAAAAGTATCTCTAAGGGAAGTTAATAAAACACAACCGCAAAAACAGTTTACCACCCCACCATATACCATTTAATTATTAAAAGCCTCAACGTAGAGGGCAGTCTTAACCTGGTGCTGAAAAGATAGTAGAGTTGGCGCCAGGCGGGCCTCGGGGGGGAGCTTGTTCCACAGTTAGGGGGCTACCACAGAAAAGGCCCTCCCCCTTGTTGCTGCCCTCCGAGCCTCACGTGGAGATGGCAGTTGGAGGAAGGCCCCAGATGTTGAACGTAGTGTATGGGTAGATTGTGGTTGGGAGAGGCGTTCCATCAGGTATTGTGGTCCCAAGCCATGTAGGGCTTTATAGGTCAAAACTAGCACCATGAATCGGGCTCGGAAGCATATAGGCAGCCAGTGCAAGCGGGCCAGAACAGGTGTTATATGTTCAGACCTTTTGGTCCTGGTGATTAGTCTGGCCACTGCATTTTGCACAAGCTGCAGCTTCTGAACAGTCTTCAAGGGCAGCCCCACGTAGAGTGCATTGCAGTAGTCTAACTTGGAGATTACTAGAGTGTGTGGATTACTGAAACCAGGCTATTCCTGTCCAGATAGGGGCATAGCTGGGCCACCAGCCAGAGCTGGTAGAAGGCACTCCGTGCCACTGAGGCAACTTGAGCCTCAAGTGACAGAGATGGCTCCAGGAGCATCCCCAAGCTACGAACCTGCTCCTTCAAGGAGAGTGCAACCCCATCTAGAATAGGTTGAACACTCTCCATCTGGTCAGAAGAACCACCCACTAGCATTTAAAACAGTTGGATACGTGCACTGTGGTTTAGGAGAGGATTGGGGGTCTTGCTTTTGCATATCTGGCTGAGAAAAGCAGTGTTGTAAATCTGTACATCCTATTCAGAACCAACATGAGGCACATGTACTTTCATTTTGTTTTTGCTCTGGTAGCCATAATACAATATAAAATGTCAAAATGAGAAGCAGCCATTGCTAGAACTCCTGTTCAAGTGATTGCACTAAGCATATAGATACTCCCAGGATTACCAAAAATATTTCCAATGACCTTCAGACAACAGCAGAAGCATACAATTGGAAAAAAAGGAAGGCAACCGACAAGGAAGTGGGTAACCTTTTCCAGTTCATGCACCTCTATGCTCGAAACAGAATGCCAGTCAGTCATACAAATTGCATGGTTCACACTGTTCCTACGATATCATTCCTGTTAGCTAGCTAGAAAGTTAGGTGTCCAAACTGGGCCTCAACGTGTGTGCTCTAATCCCCTTTATATCAATGAATCTTGTGTATGTATGGTGGTGGTGGACAGGGCTGTCCCTACAATGAGGCAGGATGGGGCTGCCACTCAGGCGGCAGGTGCTGGGGTGCAGCAGTGAGGTGCTGGAGAGCAGAGCTGTGTGTGCCATGCCTTGAGCTAGCCTGCCACCACTAGATGTGGTGGAGGATGCTGTCCCATCACCAGCGTTGAAAGAAGATTCAGCTGCCAGTCCAGTTTGGCTTTTGCACATGGAACCAGGAAGAGCACCATCTTGTCCTTTGCCTCAAGCTACAAAATGTCTTGGGTCAGCCCTGGTGGAGGGGCTATCTAGCTTTCTCTAGATTACATCCAATCACTATTGAGACATATCAAACTGCTCTGAGTTAGGGGACCATATATTCTGTTTCAGCATACCCAGCCTCCACAGTACAGAAGGCCAAGGTGCTTCAGCCGGAAATGGTCCCCACCTCCATCGTGGCAGACAGGCACCAGCACAGCATGCCGATGCTGCGTGACTGGCCTTCTATTTCAAGCAAGATGTATGAGAAGAACACATAACGTATGACGTTGTGGCGATGCAGGCATAACGTGCATGGATGGGGGGAATCTTAAGAGGAGAGGACTAGTTCAGAAAAGAAGGAAGGAATAGGCTATTCTACACAAAAGGAGAGGCATGGCAGAACGTACAAAAGAGAAGGGGGAGAAGGGAAACATGGGGAGAGCAGCTCCGCACTCAGACAAACAGGCAAACCGGAAAAGGAGCTAGAATAATGTTTTTTTTTTTGTTTTTTTTACACAAGCAGCACCTCAAATTGTCTGACAAATGGCATTTTGAGTCAAATATGCTCCAGGTCTGAGGCAATGCCTATGTCATACCTGCAGTATCAGGAGTGCTTCTCTCCCCCCCCCCCTTTTGAGAGAACATTTGACAAGAAATGACCATCACCTTCAGAAAGAGTATGCTGTACTTGAAACAAATGAGACAATTTTGAGGGCTTCTGTGAATAAATGAAACATTTTTTTTCTTCCAGCACCTTTTGAGAGTGAATGCAGTTTGTTGGACTGAAGGCTGCCCCTTTTTTTCTCCTCAGACAGTGATAATGCCTCCCTTCATTTCTGCCTGATCCCAGCCCTGAAACCTGACTTCATTGCCAGGCTTAACCATGGCACATGTGTCTGGGATGGTATAAGTTGTGTTCCTGAATTGTAGATCCTGCACTGAGTGCAGGGGTGGACTGGATGACCCTTAAACTCTAAAATCCTATAGGCAGTATACTGTGCTGTTCACACACCAGCATGACCCACCGTAAGCAAAACAGGGAGCTAAAAGATTTTAAAGCAACCTGAAACGAGTGTGAATGCTCATCTCTAGAACAAGGCAGGTCAGTAGACTTCACAGAAGGGAGTTCGCTGACCTGTTCTGATTGGACAAGCAGTGGGTCCTGTGGGTGCAACACAATTGGTGGGAGTGCAGAGGTCCTGTTGCATACTGCCCTGGGATTCTACATAGGAATGTGTGAGGAATCCAATGGGGTGAAAATATGACAGATTTTCATGATTCAGCCTCCTAGATTCCAGTTTGCAAGCCCTGCACTAGCACCGACTTGCTATGATGCGAGTCAAACCAGCCTGAAGACTTCCACCTCTAAGATGGGTCACGTTTTGTGCATTTTTAAAATGCTAAGAAACCTTGCACAAATTGTGGTATTTTGCATGTTTTCCGCAAATCAGCACCCAAAAAGCACACGGATCTAGCATGATTGGCCGGTTTTATACAAATCATGCTAGATCCACGTGCTTTTCACGTGCTGATTTGTGAAAAACATGCAAAATACCATGGTGTATGCAATTTGTGTAAAGTTACAGTATGCCATTTGCGCAAATATCCTTAGGGTGTTTTTTGTTTTTTTTTAAAAAAATGCACAATCTGCAGCCTGTCTTAGAGACAGAAGTCCATGGAACCCATACACACACGCCGACTCAGCCCGCTTCCGATCATCGGATTGGAAGCGGGCAGGAAGTCTGTTGAACTCAAATGAGCTGGACTTCCCAGCATCAGCACATCCTAAATTCTACAAAACAAGAATATGAATGAAAATGCCTCTGAAAGTGAATAATGCCTTTTGCTCTTCAGCCAGTAATATCACAGAGCACCACACACGCACCTGAGATTAGGGGGCAAGTCTGGCAAGTCAGAGGATGTGGCTTCCTGCTCGGAGCCCTGGCATGTCCCTTCAGAAATCAAGTACTGCCTCCTTCTGCTTTCCAAGATAAGCCTCAAAGACAACCCAATTATTAAATGACCTTCTTGGAAACCGTTA
This sequence comes from Shinisaurus crocodilurus, assembly GCA_021292165.1. Lineage (NCBI taxonomy): Eukaryota > Metazoa > Chordata > Lepidosauria > Squamata > Shinisauridae > Shinisaurus > Shinisaurus crocodilurus. The sequence goes on along the minus strand of CM037876.1, from coordinate 139,059,342 downwards.
GAAACCCTGCATATACACAATTTCTTGCAAAATGAAAATTGGTTGACCTTTACTCAACTAATATGCAAGATATACTGCGCAAGACTCCACTCTCATAAGTGGTAAGCATAATAAGCTGAAACAATATTTGCTGAATAGTGAATTTCAACCATTTATAATGCCACCTTTTGATCTTTTTTTTTCCTTCCAAAATTACGACTAGTTCATATTTAATATCTCGGTTCTGTAATACTACATTAAAGGGAGCATGTTCAAATTCCAGTTTTAATAACATAAAACAAGTATATGAGGAACTTTGAAGGAATCTTTTAAAAATATCAGCCATGTTGCCTACTAAAGGCACGCCGTAAATCTGCTCAAGCCTCTATGCTAAAACTTGCCGGCTCAAGATTCTTCATCATGTATGCACGAGATTAAAATAGAGATATGCAAAAAGATATTGAGGCAGTTGGCAGGAGTATAAATAAGTTACAAGAAATAATAAACACATAATGTTGCCCCCTCTGCAACAAACATTATAGCAAAATATAATTCCAGCCACAGTAAATGTTGCTGGTTACATAGCAAGGTCATTCAAGGTGGTTTTCTCTGGCTTATCTGAGCGGCGTGGCAGATGTGAAGTCTCCTCAGATTAAAACAAAAGAGAGAATATGAATGTTGCATGAAATTAATTTTGCAATGTAAATAATAATTATTATAATTGCCAGCCAGAGGACAGAATGTATAGCATCACACAATGCATGATGTGCCATCACTGCCCTGTGCATTTTCCCCTTCTAGGGAATGGAAGTGGGGAAATGCATAGGGAAAGGACATCACATTGTCTGTGTTATATTACATTCGACATTACCAAGAAGTCAGCAAGAGGCACATAGTGACAGCAGTTCCATGCCTCTTGTAACATCCAGTTCCAGACTGAGAAACTAGATTTTCTCTACATGAGAGACAGTATTTTGAAGAGCTGGGATCATACAATAGAAGAATATTTTCTAAGCAGAAGCAACTGGAATTATACCCATAATATACACAAGCATATTATACGGATGATAGTCAGTGAATATTTGGTAACAGTTTTTCATATCCTGCTGCATATCTTTTTCAAAATAGGACTTTAAGAGTTGCTACTTGCCTGGTGGAAAAGAAGGATGGTTTAGCTGCATATTCCTCTTCTGATTATGTACACATCTTTTGATCCTGACTTTATTTTTCTTATTGATATTTCTCTTGTGTGAGCAACAATGAAATGTATTTTGGTTTTGTTCTCATCCAGTGCTATGATCCATTATAGCTCTCATGTCAGCTATACTTTAATGGCCAATGTAAAATGCCAAGGATGCATCAGCTGTGGTGGTGGCTGATGCACATGTTGGTGCCTAGGGCAGGGCTAACCCACTGGTTTTGGATACCTCTTGATGCATTCCACATTATTTATTACATTTCTATACTGCCCAAAAGCTGAAGCTCCTTGGGCAGTTCACAACGAATGCATGAATAGGGCTTTTGGCAGGGCACTATCAGAAGTAGAGTGCTTGGCTAGATGTACCTTGGCACATCACCTCGGATGTGACCCAGCATGACCAAAATAAAAAAAAAGGAGGAGGAGAAAAAAACAAATAAAAATATCAGCTTCAATACATTACAAATATTAGCATGCCAATTTTTATGCACTTTTGGTTTTGGTCTTCTCTTCCGCCCATGTTAAAATTGCCAACATCTTTTCTTTTCTTCTTAACTCTCCCAGACAATTCAAGAAATCTCATTTATTTCTAACTATCCACTGTCTTATTAAATGCCAAACACTCCCTACTCCACACTGGCAAAATTAAAAATAGAGATGAGAAATCACAAGGCAGAATTGAAAAAAACTGAATTGAAAGATAACATGGAGAAACAAAGAAACAGGGCAGCCAGCTGTACGTTTCAGCATGTGCCAAGCTTCCTCTCTTGGCAGTATAGAAAAATTAGTAAGTGTTTAATGCTGGCAGCGTCACATGAAAGATGGACCCAGCCAAACAAATGCTTGCTGTACTTGAGAGACTGTTGCATGGAGGCTAAAAATATACATGAAAAGAGAAGAACAGTATGGAAGAAACATATGCCAATGCTTGAGCGGAGTACATGAGAAACGGAGTAGCAGGAGAAAGAAGAGCTCTGGGGCATGCTCTGCAGATAAAGGTGGGCAGGCCATCTCCTCGTGCATGACACAGATGTCCTGCTTGTACAATAAAGGTTGTCCATGGCACTGATGAAGGAGAGGGGTAGTTGGTTGCCCTGCCCATCTAACTGCTGAAGATACTCGGCTGGAGGGGCTGGTCATTAGGAGCGGTGGAGGGGCAATATGGGAGGGGCAATAGCTCAGTGGTGGAGCACACACTTTGCATGCAGAAGGACCCAGGTTCAGTCTCTGGCATCTCCAGTGTTTTGTCCTTTGCTTTTTAAAACAAAGACCAGGAAGCAGGTGATGGGGGAAAGGCATCTGACACTCCAGAGAGCTGTTGCTAGCCAGAGTAGACACTATTGGGCTAGATGAACAAATATTCTAACCCGTGATAACACTGTTTCCTATGTTCCTAGGAGCTCTTTAGTTATTTATTTATTTAATATATTTATTTACCGCCCATCAGCCAAAAGGCTCCCTGCAGACCTTACTCAGGGTTAAACTACACGTTCCATTAATTGTGTAGCATGTCGCTGAGTGGGGGGTGGGGGGGATCCATTGGTGTCAATTGAGGCATCACCCCTTTTTTAACCCTCTGCAGGGAGGCTTTGAGGGGAGGCAATGTCTCATAGTGATTCAAAATGGGTTATTTTGCATAAGGCAACTGTACATTCATAAATTTATTGGATTTCGAGTCGCCACCCAATCAAGGGCCAGCGCTACCACTAGGCCAACTAGGCAGCTGCCTAGGGTGCGTGGCTGAAGGGGGCGCACTCCGCTCCTGCCAGCCGACTCTTCCTCGCTGCCACCGGGACTGCTGGGTGACATGCTGCCCGCCTGCCGCTCGCAGAACCTGGATCTGTCGGTGAGGCAGCTGGGTGGGGCAGCTGCGGAGACGCCACCAGCCATGGGCAACAAAGGCACCAGTCACACCAGGTCAGGTGCGGGGGGATTGCGGGCAGGCTCGGTGTCACGCTCAGCTTTCCTCGGTGGGGAGGCGCCTCCGCCCGCCATCATGAGCCAGGGCACCTCCGCCCGCTTCTCCTCCGGCTCGCCGCCCCGCCTGCTCTCCCGCGAGGCTGCCGCAGCAGATGATCCGCCAGGCCCGGCGCTCGCCATCTAAGCCTCCGTCCCCGGGCAGGCGCAGCCGACAGCGGGGCGGGGAGGAAGGCGGAGGCTCCATCCCTTCCTCCCCGGCGCCTCCCGCAGGGATGCCCAAGCAGGGATAGCATGGCCCAGCACCCAGCCGGGCATCCTGGACGGGCCCCGCTGAGTGTGCTGCTGCTGGCTGAGATGCTGATGCTGCCGCTGCTCCAGGCCCGCAGAGGGCTGCTGGCCCCGGTGGCGGGGCCAGGGGAGGCGCTGGGCGAGCAGGCATTTCAGGCTGCTTTGCTCCAGAGCCCGCCCCCCCGCACGAGGGGTGGGCGCTAAATACCTGACTTGGCCTAGGGCGCCAAACTGCCTTGCACCAGTCCTGCACCCAATGAATTAAGATCACTCTGTTCCTAAAATCATACTGATTTATATTTCTGGTTTAAGGTTGTTGTTTTTTATGGGGCAGGTATTCAATCGACTGGATTCCATGCCAGCTATTTTTCAAGCCGTTTCAACAGCTGTCTGTAGCTTGGAATTTTAAACCCAGTTAAGGAGCCATTGTTTTTATTATCTGATTAGATAATAAGTAACAAGCAGCCTAATCTGTGAAGTTTCATATAAATCATTAATGGTGCTAAATAACATTGTATCTTCACAGTTTGCAAATATCTCTCTGAATAGCCTACCAGCTGTCCAAATATTAGCAAATTGAGGCTATGAATCCACAAATATGAAAGAGCATATTTCTTACATCCATTTCTCATATTATTTTATGCATGCTGAAATACTACTGGAAAGTTAATTATCATTTTACATCCCATAGAACTAGCTATGTGGATCACTTCAATACATAATGCCTGGAGCCCATTCATAATGCACAAAGTTAGTAGATATGTGAAATCTTCTTCCAGGTATTTATATTTACTGAGGAGAGATCTGGAGTAAATGTTCAGTTGCCAAGTAATTTGTTCCATGTTTATAGGATACATGAGATGGTTCTAGTGCAATTTTATTCATTAGGGGCACAGCAGTGGTTTTCAATGTTTCTAACTTGAGGAACCCTTTCTACATCAAGGTGCCTAAGAAGAAAACCCTGCATGTCTCCTTTGGATCCCCACACATTGCATAGGATTCTGAGATAGGTTTTGGGGTCATGATCATTACATGCAGTGCATTGGCAAGGCATGCTGAGTTTCACTGTGGAGGTGCTGTAACTGAAAGTGTTGCACCTTGTGTGCCAGGAGCTTCAAACACCTCTGGCAGAAGAACTTTTAGAACCACTGTCTATTATCTTTGAGAAATCATGGAGGACAGGTGAAGTGCCAGATGACTGGAGGAGGGCAAATGTTGTTCTTATCTTTAAAAAGGGCAAGGAGGAGGAACCTGGGAACTATATATTTTTTAATTTTTTTTATTTCTAATAAACACACGTACAAAAAGAAAATAAACCCACAGATTCATATAACTCCAAAGTGCGCCCGTCACCACGGGGCCAAAAAATAATTCTATCCACATAATCCATTATTAATCTATATTCCAAAAATATCTTGACATGGCTTACTCCCTTTTCCCTTTACTAAAACATAATCTAGAAATGGTCCCCATATATCCTTAAAATTATTTTTCTTTAATTGTCCCTTTTTACATTTAATACTACATGTAAATTTATCATTTAAAGCAATATCCCACACCTCTTCATACCAATCTATAATTAAATACTGATGTTGAACTTTCCATTTCTTTGCTATCAATAATCGCCCCTCAGTTAACAAACTTACAATTAATTCCTTTACCTCTTGAGAGCACAAAAGATTCTCCATTATTAATAACAACGCTAATTTTGGACAGACCTCCAAATTAATACCAATAATTTCTGTAATTTCTATAAAAATTTTGTTCCAAAAATCCAATACGCTTTTACAACTCTGAACCTGGGAACTATAGACCAGTCAGTCTTACATCAATCCTTGGGAAAATTTTGGAGCAGATAATAAAGAAGTCAGTCTGCAAACACCTTGAAAACAATGCAGTGATTACTAGAAGCCAGCATGGATTTACCAAGAAGAAATCCTGCCTGACTAATCTGATCTCATTTTTTGATCGGGTAACCTCCCTTGTGGACTGTGGGAATGCTGTGGACATAATATATCTGGACTTCAGCAAAGCTTTCGACAAAGTGCCTCATGATATCCTGATTAGCAAGCTAGCTAAAAGTGGGCTATATGGAACAACTATCAGGTGGATCCACAATTGGCTACAGAATCAGACTCAAAGAGAGGGTATCAATGGTTCCTTCTCAAACTGGGGAGAGGTAACGAGCAGGATACCACAGGGCTCAGTTCTGGGCCCTGTGCTCTTCAACATTTTTATTAATGACTTGGATGAGGAGGTGCAGGGAATGCTTATCAAGTTTGCAGATGACACAAAGTTGGGTGGAACAGCTAATACTCTGGAAGACAGAAACAAAATTCAAAGTGACCTCGATAGGCTGGAGTGCTGGGCCAAAAACAACAGAATGAAATTTAATAGGGATAAATGCCAAGTGCTGCACCTAGGGAAAGGAAACCAAATGCAGAGTTACAGAATGGGGGACACTTGGCTCAACAATACTACAAGTGAGAAGGATCTTGGAATTGTTGTAGATCACAAACTGAATATGAGCCAGCAATGCGATGTGGCTGCAAAGAAGGCAAATGCTATTTTGGGCTGCATTAATAGAAGTATAGCTTCCAAATCGCGTGAAGTGATAATTCCCCTTTACTCAGCACTGGTTAGGCTCCATCTTGAGTACTGCGTCCAGTTCTGGGCACCACACTTTAAGAAGGATGTAGACAAACTGGAGAGGGTTCAGAGGAGGGCAACAAAGATGATAAAGGGACTGGACACAAGGCCCTATGAGGAGAGACTGATAGAACTGGGCATGTTTAGCCTTCAGAAGAGGAGACTGAGAGGAGATATGATAGCACTCTTCCAGTACTTGAAGGGTTGTCACAAAGAGGAGGGCCAGGATCTCTTCTCGATCATCCCAGTTTGCAGGACACGGAATAATGGGCTCAAGTTACAGGAACCCACATTTCACCTGAACATCAGGAAAAATTTCCTGACTGTCAGAGCAATAAGACAATGGAACCAATTACCTAGGGAGGTGGTGGGCTCTCCCACTCTGGAGGCATTCAAGGTGCAGCTGGACAGCCATCTGTCTGGGATGCTTTGACCTGGATTCCTGCATTGAGCAGGGGGTTGGACCCGATGGCCTTGTAGGCCCCTTCCAACTTTTCTATGATTCTATGATACTATTCTGGTGGCAGGGAAGAGAGAGGGGAAATCACTTGACTGTAGGCATGAAAGAAGTATGTTTAGATGGACATAGTCTGCAAAGCGGTTACAACATACTACCTGATGGTTTACATCGGAGGTAGGCAACTTATGGCTCTCTAGAAATTTTGGCCTACAATTCCATAATCCCTCACACTGACTAACTTGTTTCTCTACGGCTGATGGGAGTTGTAGGCTAAAGCATTTGGAGAACCCCAACTTGCCCAGCCCTGGTTTACACAAAGACTTGAAGAGGTCACATGGAGGTCATGAATGTCACCTCCACTGCAAACATGACATCAAAACTGGTGGTAGGGTGGTCAGTTGAAAGTCAGTGTATGTTTCTGGCCAAATTTCTATTTCGTTCAGGTGTACAAATATGTATGATGGTTATGTGTGAGAACCTGTATGGGGTCATCATGTGGATTGGCTTATTGGAGAGCAAACTTAAGCAATGCCTGTGCTCAATATGTATTTGACCTCCATGTGGTCACATTGGCTATGGTTGTGGGTCTCAACAACTATACCATAAGGATCAACTGTCATTTCTCTAGGCCCTGTGCCACTGTGAAGGCTGGTGAAAACAGAGAACTAGAAAGATCTAAAAACACATTAATGCAATAATAAACTGAAGGACTAAAAAGCCTGGGAAAATAAAAAAAGGTCTTAACCTGGTGCTGAAAAGACTGCAGTGTAGACACCAGGTGAACCTCTCAGGGAAGGGCATTCCACACCCAGGGTAAACAGGCCCTCTTCTTATTAGCCACCCACCTCATATCATTTGGTCAGGGCACCCAGAGGAGGGCCTCTCTGAATATGATCTTAGGATCTGAGCAGATGTACAGATATGTCAGTCTAGGTGCAAGTTTCCTGTAGAGACTTTAATGATGAGCTTTAATGATGAGGCAACATCAACATGCCAAATTATAGAAGGGTGTCTTTAAAAGGGGGCATTTAATTCTGTGTGTGTATTTTGATATTCCATATACCGGTATATATATATATATATATATATATATGAAACAACAGCATTCCAGCATATTTTTCTAATATGTTTTCTCCCTCCATTCTTTTAGGAATGGCATAATTTCCTGGTGAATAAACATAGTTATATGAAGAAAGGCAGGGCTTTTTTTCTGGTGGAACTCACCGGAACTGAGTTCCAGCACCTTTTTTTCTATTAACTGCATTACAATTTAATCGCCATCTACTCCCGAGGAAATGTAATCCAAGAGTTCCGGTACCTTTTTCTCCAGAAAAAAAGTACTGAAGAAAGGAACATTTTTCCATGCATGTTTGGCTGCTTTCTTTGATATCACCATGTAAAGCTTGTCACTTTGTTCTTGCTTTCAATTGTATGGCCACTTCACTTCATTACTAATTTCTGAATTGCCCAGAATGGCTGGTCTTACAGGCTATTTCTTAGGTAACCAATAACATCAGTCACTCAGAATCTGATGGGTCTGGAAGCAGTGAAAACACTGTGCCATGTTGCCCTTTCAAAAATAAAAATAAAAACAATTCTGATCACTTTTCAGCTTCTCTTGAGTCTTGAAATACAGCTAGAATCTTTGTCTCTGTTTGCTGCATTTTTGTTTTCCATGTAGCTGATCAATACATTGTTTTTAATCTTTAAACAAATGCTTAAAGTCAGATGCTTAAAATGCTGCAGGTATCTCCAGAATATCAGACAGGCAGGAGCTGGTGACTCCTATTTTGGTGGGGCTCCTCATTCATTGCAGCTTTTATTCTGAGCTTTATAGGAGCTAGCCATGGTGCTGTACTCCATCCCCCAAATAGGTCCACCACCACGGAGCACCATGGATCACTCCTATAAAGCTCAGAATAAAAGCTGCAATGGATAAGAAACCCCATTCACATAGGAGTCACCAGCCTCCCCTGCAGACAGGCAAATAGTATTTTTGCAGAAATCAGTTTCTGGACCATCTTTAAGGTAGAGCACATTACAGTCTGGATGCACTAGAGCATGAGTGACAGAGGGTAGGTCTGTCCTAACCTAATAAAAGGCACCCCTAGAGACCATCACCTCCAGAGCTTCCACAGATAGTGTTAAACCCAGGAGAACCCCCCAACCTGCAAATTTGGTCTTTCAGTGGGAGTGTAACCTCATCCAGACTCGTTGGTTCCCCTCCCCACAGGATCACCATCTTGTCTAGATTAAGCTTCAGCTTGATTGCCCCACCCATTTCTATCTATCACCTATGACCTATCCATATTTCCATCCATGGACATAGAAAACTAGTATGTTATGGTAAAGGCCAGCTCTCTGACAGGCTCATTTTCTATGTGTATGAATGTTTCACCTCCTATGGGGAAGCATTCCATCATCTGAGCCGCCTCCTGAAGCGATACAGTATACGTTTAACCACTTCCTTTGCTGTTTGTAGGTGTGTGCAAATCGGCAAAACTCGAGCTCATCCAGGGTCTCCAAATTCCACCTCAAAGCTTGTTCCAACTCATGTCCGCATCAGATTGCAACCTTGGGGGGGAGGGTTCTTTTTGCACAAAAATTGTCTAAGAACAAGGATACCTGGCTCATATTAACTACCATTTAACTTTGGGCCCTAAAATGGCAGGGGGGAGGGAGCCCCTGCCTTCTTGCATTTCAAAAGCCTTCGGAAGAAAAGATGTCGAAGGACAGGAGCCATATGGTTGTGGTTCTTGGGTTTGTGCAGGGGCTGTCCAGCAAGTCTGTTCCGTGTTATCCATATTTTGCTTGTTTGTTGTGTGAAAAGTGGAGAACTGAGTTAAAAAGTGGAATTCAGTATGTCGTACAGCTCTCTTCCTGATCAAGGCATCTCTCCCTTCCATATTCTTTGCAAGCATTCTGTTTGCCTGAAAATTAATGTGTTTCTTATGTCTTTTTTATACCCGGTAATTTTATTACAGAAATTTTATTCTAAGGGGAGACTGAGCAAAGCAACTTAAATGCACTCAAAGGAGTCATGAGCTGCACTGAATTTTGGTGGATGAATGAGTACTTTATCTTCATTCTTCTATTTATTTAGATAGTGGAAATCAGGATGATACCTTTTCACAGAAACATATACAATTTGAGTTTCCTGCATTTTCTACTGTAAAACAGCTATTATGGATGCTCTGATGAAGTGCACACTCTGAAGGGAATTTATCCATGCCTACCACTTCTTGGGAAGACAAGGAGAAAATAAATTAAGTCCTTGAGTTTCAAAGTTTGTGAGATGACGAATCCATTGCATTACTGCATTACTACTGTTATCATAGCAAGCCCATTTATTTTAAGTCCTCTGCCTACTTACTGTTTGTAAAAGTTCCCTAGATACATCCTATGTTAGAATAGATTTTCATAATATTATAAACAAAGATCAGTTCTGAATGGTAGATTTAAGGTGTAGGTTTTCAAACTCCCCCCCACAACTCATCTACTGGAGAACCCATCTGTCTGCCATGGAAATCCAATGCATTCGAGAAGATTCTGGGACATGTTCTAGGGCACACACAGCCCTTACAGAGCACTTATCATTACTGCTTATCTCATTGGGGAATCCTTCACAAGCATCTGACAAAACTCAGGGTTCAATGGAACATCGTTTGAAAAGCACAGATTTAGGAGTTGAAAAAAGCAGTGACAGAGGTAAGACCTAACACAGCCACAGAAGAAGTATGTGTGAAGGGGAGGGGTCTTCTGTACTGCAGAACAAATTGGTAAAATAAAGGAATAATATGGATTTACACTGCCAGAAAGCTAGGCACATTTCCATCAGGAAAGAAAGGAAAGACTGTAGAGGATGAAATTGTTGAAAAGAAAACAAAGGGCATTTGTGAATTTTCTTGTTGCAGTGAAGCACTATGACCAAAGTATATTCTGTAATTTATGACTTGCTGTTTTCTTAAAGTGGACATGTGCCCATTTTTACAGAGAACCTCCCTGTAGTTGAAGAGCTGCCAGAGAACTGTCCTCTGTTTGAAGGTGTCGTGTATTTGCAGGGCTGTCTTGTCCAATTCCAGTTTAAAGGTAAAGAACCAGATGAACTGAGAGTTAGCTCCTGGACAGTGGAGTGAACAGGCAGGCACACAGGTCACTGGGTCACAATCTTCCACACTATGGTGAGAGGTACTGTATTCCTATTTAAATTCTAATCATTTCCAAATGTGCAGCTACACATATACATGAGTATATGCACATTTTATGCAAATCACTATCCTCTTTTGTCCTATCTTTTGATGATGCATTTCCTCTTTTTTGGTGATTCATAAGTGGCCACCCTATGTTTTATGGGAAATATCACGTTTAACAGGATCTGGACATCCGAGTTCACCCCAAGGCGTGAACAATTGCCCCATTTGCCCTTCCCTCATAAATTGTAGATTTTCTCTTTGTGAAATTCATCTCCACATGCGTAAGGATTTCCCTTTATGCAAGGACATATCTCTTCAGATTGACATTGGACTTTCAGTCTGCTTTTATGAATTGAAACAGAAAGTAGGTGCAGACATGACCCGTGAACTCTCACCACAGGTCAAAAACTAAGCACATCCACTCATGGCCAAACTAGGCAAGATGAGAAATCAATTATTGCTTTTGTCTTTTTGAACATTTCTTTTTTAAACAAGGAGCAGCCATGGGACCCCCCAATCTGGAACATGATTACAGTTAACTCTACCGCCACCCCCCATTTTCATCTTCTCCCTCCACACCACAGTCCTCCTGGCCTTGATCAGGGCCCCCGCAGCTCATTTTTTCCCCCATTGCAATTTTATGGGGAAAAAAACAATACAAATAAAGTCTGTATTCAAACAAAAAGGGGAGAGGAAAAATAGGAAAACAGGACATGGAAAAGATTAGTTAAGATGTTTTTGACAATGCAATTTGGAAAGGCAACGCATACTGGTCCGCCACCTACAATGTGTACCTCTCAAGCAAAGTTGACCAAACATTCTCATACTTGTCATCTTCGCATAGTAGCGACGTTGCCGGTTCAAATGAAGGCAGAGGGTGTGAATCATTAAGCCATTATTGTACGGAAGGCGACAACTTCTGCTTCCAGTGCTGATCCTAGTGCATCCATCTCCCCACAGTTCATGGCCCCATGGTGAATTCCAAGTAGCTGGGATGTAATTCAACCATGTAATTCTTTGAGACATAAAGACGTTTGCAGGACTAAATTAGTAGTTGCCAACAATTCACACACACACACACACACCAAAGGGTAGCTCCATATCCGATTTGTGCCCCACGTTGCCAACACCATGCAGACGGAAACAGCAATTTATGGTGGAGCCTCTGAGCCATCCTGCAGCTGCTGCTTTTTTTAAGTTTTAAAAAACAGGAAGGCAATCATGAATTCCTCATCTTGTCTTCTTTAGCCCTTGTTCTTCTTGCAGAACCATCTCATGGTCTGAGGTGCACAGCACCCAGGCAGAGTGTGTGCCAAAACATGTATCTTTGTTTCCCCCACACACACTTTTTTGCTTTCATTTTTACCTCAGAGTAGGTGCAGGGGCTGCAGTCCAGATTGGTACCCTAACTTTGGGGTAGGGGGACTTTCAAGATCTGGATTAGGGGTCCTATGCCTACTCTGGAGTAAAAAAAAATGAAAGGAAGACATCACTGCTGGACACACATTTGAGGTAATGTCCATTTTGGCCCTGTGAAAAAGGAGGGAAGCATAACAGGTTTTACCCGGGGAGCAACAGCTCCAGATGTCATTGGACTCTGATTCCCCATCAGTCCCAGCCAGCATGGTCAATGATCAGGGATGATGGGAGTTGTCATCCAATATCTGGAGAGCCGCAGGTTTTCCATCCCTGTTCTAGTGCAAGGTGAAGGAACCGTGCAGGGAGGTGACAGTAGGCACAATTATCTCAGCCACTGCGGCCAAATCACCATGTTCACCTGCTTCTGCTCCACCTCCTTACCTTGGCTCAGCAGAACCTGTTGGGAGTTGTTGCAGGTGAAGCACCCCATAGCCTTTCATGCTGTAATATGTGACCCTGTAAAGTGGTGCTGTGGGGCTCTCAGCACAATAGTCCGGCACCCTAGTGCGCATCTGTTTTCTTACACAGTTCAAGCATGTGCACTGACTTTTATTTAAAAAAATAAAAAATAAAAAATACAATCCATATTAACTGGCAAAAAAAATGGCAACAAGACCCAAATTCTGGCTTGGAAGAGTTAGAAATAATAATAATCTGGCATCTGGCCCAGAAGGTAAACAAACAAAAAACCAAAGCACCAGCTACACCAGATAGTTTTTCCCTCTCAGTTAGTTGGCAGCCCTGGTTCAGTATCTGACATAGTTATCCTTATAATATAACCATTATATGGCAAAGTATTTAGGGGTTAAAGTGCCTTGATGAAGATAGAAACACTAGCAGAAGGCCCAAGTGGGCAGTAAATTAGCCTCTTAGGATTGGATCCAGATTTACGCTGGATCAACTGCACTGGTGGAAGTGGACTTCCCTGCCCTCTCCTTCCCATGGCAGCCCCTCCAGCCCCCTGAAAATACTACATAGAGAGTTAGGAAACCCTGCTGAATGGGGCGAGCTGTGAGAGAGGGAGGAGAGAAGGAGAACCCAAAAATCAGGTGGAAGGACCTTCCGCGAGCGGAGCTCTTCCACTCATGGAAAGCAGATCCTGGATCCAACCCACAGTAGATTAGAGAGTCAGGTGTAATATAACTGGCAATTGAAAGAAAGGTCTTACCTTCAAGTGGAAGACAAGACACCAGAGATGTCAAAGGCAACACTGAAGTTAAAGAAAAATATTTTAGGTAAACTTCAGAAATTATACAATACATACACAAACACACTTCTTTGCTCATATTGCTCGGACCCATTCAACAGAACAGGATTATATCAACACATACCTCAGCTTTGTTTATAAGGTAGCCACTTATGCATTACCAAAATAGAGGAAATGCATCATCAAAAAAGAGGAGAACAATTTGCATATCATTTGCACATGCAAGTGTATATGTATAGGAACAAATTTAGAAGTAATTACTATAATTTAAATAGAAATATAATACATCTCACCATAGTGGAGAAGAGTGACTAGGTTATCTGTGTGCCTGCTCAGTCTGCTAACTCTTGATGGGCAACTTCAAGGCTCTTCCTTCTTATGGTCCTTTGACTTTAAACCAGACTTGGATTGGACATGTCTTCAAATACACACCTAAGAATAGAGGACTGTCATCTGCCATATCGCCAAAATGGAAGACTGTCCTCTGTAAAATAGAGCACCTGGCCACCCTATTTGTTTAAGTGTCCCCTATCAAGCCAGATTTTGTTCCAGGAGCTCCTAGACCCTTTAAAAAACAATATAGAATTCTGTAACTGAAAAAAAGAAGAAGAATTGCATGGGTCATGCCAGAAGCAAAGAGAACAAAACTTGACTTGCACAGTAGCAAGCCAACATGGTGGGCCGGGCCATCAATTTGCTTTATGACTAATAACCTTTGAGTTGCAAAGGGAATTTAAGTGCTACAGTAATTGGAGTGCAAAAGAAGGGAGCATACTAGATCAAATAATAATATGACAACTTAATAAACCAGAGACAGTGAGAATGAAAGGCGAATGATGAAAATAATGGAAAACAGCAACAGTGGATATTAGAAAAGGGGGAAAATATGAGTAATGCTTTTATATGAATGACAAAATACAAAATCCAGACAATGGAATTTCAACAAGGGACTGCTAAAACATCTGAGGCATCACTGGGATATTACTACTATAGCGTCAGAGGAAAAGTAATCATATCAAATCAAAGATGTGACAAGCTGTCCATTATAAAGGATTAAATAAACAGCAGCAAGAGAGACTAAGAGGCAACCTTACAGGGAGTTCATTATTTCTTTCCCGTGCTCATAGCCAAAGGTTTTTAGCCACCATTTTTTCTGACAGAGAGTCCCTGTGGCTTTAACACCCACCCGACAAGGTGAAATTGAACAGGTGAAGCTCTCACATCACCATATCTCCATGCTGGAAAAGCTTTATCTATTGGCTTTGCAATGCATCTCACATGCAGCTTTTAAAAGCAGAGAAGAGGTGGCAATCCCATTTACTGGTGATAAATACAGCTTCCAAGACATTAAAATGTATAGCTCAGTGTGTAGAACTGAGTTCAGGATCTGGCAGTCAGGGGGCCAAATTCAGCCCCTTAGGAAGTGCCATTTTACAACCTCAGCTGCGTCTAGTGCCCACTACTGTTTCCTCCTTCCCTTCTCAGTGAGTCAGGAAGGCCCAAACACTATGGTTTGGATCCTGAGTTCTCTTCCATGCAGAGAAGAGCTCCTTCTGTCTGTGGAAGGAACTCCAATCCAGTTGAGACTTTCACTGGAGGAAGACAAGGGGGAAGAGACATGTTCTTCAGCAATTTTCCCTCTCCTCTGCAACCCTCTGCACCACCCCACGCACTATTCCAGGCAGAGCCTCTACACTCTGGAGCAGATTTTAGGGGGTCCAAGTGGTTGCAGGGGGAGCGGAAATGGGGAAAAATGCCTCCCCTGATCTTCTGCCAATGGGACTGTCTCATGACCAGAACTCCACTGACGAGATCCTGCTGCTGATGGGGCTTTAGTTGGGATCCAAACCAGTAAAAATAGGAACAGATAGATCAGTCTATTTCCAGTCCATGTCAGTTTCACATGCATTCAATCATTAGTCCATTCCATCCTGTTTTCTATTTCTTTTAAGAAGAAAAATTGCATTTAGATTTAATTGTTCATATTTTTTACCATAAAAGATGCAGCTTTGTACATAATTTCTCCTTAACAATGAATTGTATATGCATTTTGCCCAATATATATGCATTTTCGTATGCATTTTTTGAGCTGAGAACTGTATTGCAACATTTGGAGAAGGGCACAATGTGCTCTAATCCATCTATTCATCCGGGAAATGTAAATTAAGTTGGTTTCCGTAAAAATGCAGACTTAATGAAATTCTCCCCCATCCCTACGATACCTACGATTTAAATATGTGATTTAACACACATACAGGTGATTTAAATATACAGATGTACAAGCTAAAATAAAATAGACAAAATCCTAGAGATATTAAAACTGAGCTCCATAAAGCACTTCCCCTGGTGATCAACAGCCAGACATATTTACTTTAAAAGTCTTACAGAATTTCAGGAAGCTGTTTGGTCTTGACTTGCATCTTGGAATTCTCCACAGTAATGTTATTCCACAATTCAGGAGCAACTGGAGAAAAAACCTCTGTGTCTGCCATTGCAGTCCTAACTTGACATGTGAACAGTATGCTTAAAAGATACCCTCTGCAGATCTTAGAAGGCACAATGGGATATAGTAGGATGGGAGAGAATTTTGTTCCATCTGCATTTTTAAGGGAGTTCACCTAATTCGGACTAATATATGGATTGGAATGCAGTTTTCCTTCAGGTTGGGCTGTTCTCTGAATTTTGCAGTTCAGTTCTTAGCTTTAAAAATGCATACAAAAATATCTAGATTAAGAGGAAATGCATGCAAAAATGTGTATTTTATAGGCAAGATGCATACAATGTAAATGTAATTTAAAAATAGAAATAAACAAACCATCATAGAAAACAGGATGGATCAGACTTGTGATTGAACATATGCAAAACTGGCATGAATCAGAAATAGTTGATCCATCCACTGTTAGGACATGGGGTAGTGATGGTCCTTTAAAGACATATTCCTATGCAACTAATGCAAGATTAGACAGAAAAAGGCCTACGACTCCCAGCAGGCCCCAACTAGGGTCTTTTTTCTGTCTAAACTTGCATAGGATTGCACCCTAAGTGGATTGGTTTTTCAAGCCATTTGTAGGTAATAACCTGCACCTTGATTCTAGCCTGGAATACTATAAAAAAGCACTTGTAAATGATTGCATATTCAATGTAATACGCTCCCCACATCCCCCCAAAAGATAGACCATGATATTCTGCACCAACTAAAGTTTCCAAAACTTCACAAAAGACAGTTCCTTGTAGGGTACATTACAGGATCCTGGCCTAATATATGATGGCTGCTAGTTACAAACCTGAGTGAGAAAAAAGCCATCACCATCTTACCAGGCAGAGTTGACAGAAAAACACTCCTGGTCGTCCAGGAGTAGTGAGAGATCTAAGAGAACTGCAAGACAGTTCAGGAGAAGTGCAGAGGTGGGGATACATTGCAATAGATTTCTCGGACTGACATCTTAATTTCATTAACATCAGTGACAAAATATAGGCCCCAGTTCCCTGCTTCTCTTTTGAAGTATAAAGTCAATGCCTTAAAAGACTCTCGAGTAGATCCTACCTCTTCATCGGACTTCTTCTTTCAGTCACTGACAGTATTGCCACATGGTGAGTGATAAAGTGCCACATTGCCAGTGATAAAGGTGACTTATTTCAGTGTTCCAAATGCTTTATACCGCTACCTCTGAAAACTGCTTTCCTCTTCTGTTTTTCCAGGCAAACCTGCAAATCACTCTCATGCTTGCATACAGATAAGAATATGCAATTTTCTAAATGCAATAGATATGCCTGAACTGATTTTCTCCTCACAGTCTTGTGAGCCATACAGCAAATTCCAGACTTATTCAGTTGTATGTAAGAAGAGTAAAACTACATGTTATGCTAATCATGCCATGTGTCTTTTGTTTTACTCTCATGTAAACCTGGGTGGCCCTGATTCAGATTGGGACCACCGCACTCTGGGATGGTGGTCGGCACCCATGCGGATAGTTTTTAAAAAGGGCGGGGGAAGTCTCCATTGGCATCAGATTTCCAAACAGTGGGGGGAGGAGGTTTAATCCTCCCCTCCTGGAGCGTGGGTCTGAATTGGGGTCACCTGGGCTTACACTAGAGTAAAAGAAAAGACAAACCCCAGCTATACATTTCATGGTTAACATAACATGTCATGTCGTTTGGCTCTCCAATTCATTCAGACAAGGAACAATAGAAGAGGTAGATAAGTAGGTAGATAAGTATATTATAGGCACCAGAGTAATGCTGCCTATCTTAAGGTCCATCTGTAAATTGAACATTCTCCTGCCATATTAAGTGATGCTCAGGGGGGATTGTGTTCTAACCTTTATAAAATCAAAAAGATTTGATCAATCTTTCTGAAATGTTCCGGAGCCAGAAAAAAAATATTCCTTTTACTTATCCTGAAAATTTCAGGAAGATTGGTGAAAATCCAACTGAGAAAGAGCAGCTTAAGGACAAATAAAAGTAAAATGCCTTTCTCTCTCAAAAAGTGACATTCACAAATGTATTGGCAATCTTTTTTTAGTCATGATTTTTGATGAGACCAAACTGTTTTCACCTAAAACTTTGATGGCTTTCTATTCGTCTTGGACTGGAGTTGGTGGGAAACTATTTTTCATCAGAGTTCCATTTCATTTTTAAAATAAGCTTTTCTTTTTTTTTTGTACATGTAATGATTGTCAATGGGACTAACAATAAGCCTGGGCATGCTCAGAAGCTCTCTCCCCCCCTCCCCCCATCACAGCTGATTTAGAACCTTGAGAAGACAACGGGGTGGGAGAACGGTCATTTATCTCATATTATTAGTGGCTGAGCAGGAGAAAGATAAGATGATGCTGTGTTTGGTGGGCTGGTGGGGGGATGCTGAATCTGCTGGGGTAGGTGGGCTGGTGGGGAGGGGTCCCCAATTCTTCTGGGAAAGTGGTGTGCAAGCAGGATTCTCAGTTTCTGAACAGATTCAGCCCACCACCCCACCAAACAGTCCACCAAACAGAACTTGATAGGAGCCAGGAGGACTTACTGAGTTCTACTGAAGGGAGGAAAGTACAGTGGTTAGAGCAACTATGCTGTGTCAGCCTTTGCAGAAATTCAGCTGGGAGAGATGATGGGAGCTCCATCTCTGTATGAGATGTCTGGGATGAGCCTGATGAACATCTGCCTGCTTTTATAGGAGCTGGGAGGACCCCTTGAGTTATACTGGAGGGAATTATGGGGGTTGTAGTTCAACATGTTTGGGATGACACCAGGTTGGGGATGGCTACTCTAGAAAGAAAAGAAAAGTAAGTGGCCCTAAGAACATAAGAAGAGCTATGCTGGATCAGACCATGGGTCCATTTAGTCCAGCCAGAGGCAGCATTCTGTTCACACAGTGGCCAACCAGCTGCCCACGGAACCCACAAGCAGGACATGAGTGCAATAGCACCTTCCTGCCCATGTTCCCCAGCAACTGGAGTACATAAGCATACTGCCTCAGATACTGGAGGAAGCATATAGCCAATCAGGACTAGTAGCCATTGGTAGCCTTCTCCTCCATGAATTTGTCCAATCCCCTTTTAAAGCTCTCCAAAGTGGTGGCCATCACTACATCTTGTGGAAGTGAATTCTATAGTTTAACTATGTGCTGTGTGAAGAAGTACTTCCTTTTATCTGTCCTGAATCCCCAACCAATCAGCTTCATAGGATGACCCCGGGTTCTAGTATTATGAGAGAGGGAGAAAAATGTATCTCTGTGCACTTTCTCCACACCATGCATAATTTTGTACACCTCTATAATGTCTCCCCTTACTCGCCTTTTTTCTAAGCTAAACAATCCCAGCTGCTGTAACATTTTCTCATAGGGCAGTTGCTACAGTCCCTTGATCATTAGTTGCCCTTTTCTGCACTTTTTCCAACTCTACAATGTCCTTTTTTAGCTGCGGTGACCAGAACTGTACACAGTATTCTAAGTGCAGTCACACTATAGATTTGTATAAGGGCAGTATGATCTTGGCAGTTTTATTTTCAATTCCTTTCCTAAATGATGCCTAACATGCAGTTTGCCTCTTTCACAGCAGCTGCATACTGGGTCGGCATTTTAATTGAGCTGTCAGTGTCCACCACAACCCCAAGATCTCTTTCTTGGTCAGTCACTGCTAGCTCAGATCCCATCAGATTATACTTGTTAGGGATGTAACTTTTGCCCGCGCAGGCATGAGTGAGGCCAGAACTCAGCCCGCTCGTGCCCACGCAGGCTCTCCACAGCGAACGCGGGCCTACCTGGCTCCTCACACTCCACGGAGAGCCGGCCGCACCACCCACGCTGGTCCCGTCCCGTCACTTCTGGCACGGCGGAAGTGACGCGACAGGACCCTGCTCTGGCGCGCTTGACCCCCGCACTATGTTTTTGGTGGGGGAAACCAGGGCAACAGGGCTGTTTAAGATCAAGAGCGGGGTGGCGGTGGCATGGAGGGGCAAGCCGCTGAGAGCCCCAAGCCACGGAGAGGTACGGGTAACACCCATACTTGAAGTTGGGATTTTTCACCCCAACATGCATTACTTTACACTTGCTTACATTGAACCACATTTGCTATTTTGATGCCCATTCTCCCAGTTTGGAGAGATCCTTTTGGAGCTCCTCACAATCCCTTTCTTGTTTTCACCACCAAAATAATTTGGTGTCATCAGCAAAGCTTTGCCACTTCACTGCTCACTCCTGATCCCAGATCATTTATGAATAAGTTGAAAAGCACTGGTCCCAATGCAGATCCCTGTGGGACCCCGGCTGTTTACATCCCTCCATTGGGAGAATTTACAATTTATTCCTACTCTCTGCTTCCTGTTCTTTAACCAGTTACTGATCCATAAGGACCTCCCCTCTTATTCCATGACTGCTAAGTTTGCTCAGGAGTCTTTGGTGAAGGACTTTGTCAAAAGCCTTTTGGAAGTCCAAGTAAACAACGTCTACCGGATCACCCGTCTACATGCTTATTGACATTCTCAAAGAACTCTAAAAGGTTAGTGCAGGTTATTCATCATCAGTTTTCCACAACCCCACAGTCATCTCTGCATATCATATTCTCCATCCTGTCTACGTAGTTTATCTGCTTTGGGAGAATGAGAATTTCACTTGCACTTTCTGCCTCCTTAGGGAGGATGTGGTTTTAAGGCTTGTAAGCCTTAGCTCACAATTTCCCTGTTTTTTTGTGCTTGGCTGAAAGCTGCAGCGCCAACTTTTTTGGGTGGGTTTTTTGTTTATTGAGCTGAAGGTTATGGCATAGCAGCAGTGAGGCCATTTTGCACCTCACATTAGTCTTGTTGCAAATGCAAAAGACTTCTTTCATCAGTGACTAGTTTCCACAGATCCCAACAGTCTTTCAAAAGAGGATAGCCACCAATTGAGCTCCGGAGCCCAAATAAAGTGTGTCGGTACAGGTCGACATTGTCAGCCAGAACTGAGGTTAAGTTCCGAGCGGGTTCAAGAGGAGAGAATGAGTTTAAGGTGTACAAAAATGCAATTTATTTAGCCTAAGATTCAAATAATCTTCATAGGGGAACTGGTAGAACAAAGCAATACTACTTCTTATGTGCTCTACCGCAGTGCTTTTACAGAGCATATAGAAAACATTGCTGCTTTGTTTTACCAGTTCTCCAGTGAAGATTATTCAAAACACATAATAAATTGTGTTTTGTGCGGCTTACAAGTTCTCTTCTCTCTTCTCTTGTTTCTTGTCTGAATGAGTGACACATAAATCTTTCCCCCATTCCTTCATTGGAGCCTTCCATCCTTTTTTGCCTTTACTTGTTCAGACAAGACATTTCTGTTTCTGTTCATATGCAAACACAGGAGTGCCAAGTTGAAATTTAGCCATGTCACCACCACCATCATTCCATGACCTCTATACTACATAGGAAATGTATTGTTGAAGGTGATGTTTTCTAGCACAGCTATCATATATGGTATATCTCAGGAGAACACATCAGGATGGAAAACGTATTTGTTATTATTTTAAAAGGAACAGGAAACACAGAGCAAGAGAACTCTCTCTGTAGGTCAGTCAGGACTTAAGCAGCAACATACTGCTGCTGAAGCTTAATCTTAGATTGAACTTGCCACTTCAAACACATGCTATCTGTTGGCTGAGCAAGTGATGAAAAAGGTACAGTACCTGCTATGTGTCTCCATCTTGTACAGAGTACAATGAACAAAGCCTACCAAACTATTCAGGTTCAGGTTTGTAACCTAGAAAAATGTCTTTAGTACTGATTGGCTCTAAGCAGTTGTATAAGTTGCTCTTAAGGAGACAGCTCGCTCCTTCCTTACAGTTTGCCCAGTCCAAGAAACTGCAGAGGGTTAATGAGGGAGGCAAGTAAAAGCAATTCACCAGACTTGAATTCTTCTGCAATATGGAAGATAACTGGAAGAGATTCAAGCAACGCTTCACCCTGTTTGTTCTTGCAATATTCATTCATTCATTCGTTCATTTGTTCATTCATTCATTCATTCACCATTGGCAATATGTACAAGTGGTAACAACAGCTTCTTATACAGGCATCTTAAAAAAAGATGGCTTGTGAGGGAGATGGTAAACAAAGCTAGGTTTCAACTCAAGACCCATTGTTATCCTGTAATTCTGTAGAATTTATATTTGAACTTTAAAAACATGACCCCTCACACTTTAAGCTCAAAGAATTTGCTAATTTAGAGAACAACTTGCCTTTTGAAAACTTGTCAATTGCATCAGTCATCTTGCAGTTATAGCAACTTCCTGACTGGGTATTTGGCAATATATATTTTTTCTGCAGTGCAACCCCCCCCCCCCATCTCTTCATCATTATATTCTCACCAGTCACCTTTTTTTTCTGACTGTAACCTTTTAAAAAATTGAAAGCCTGTTGAACAGATGAGTGTAGAGTACCTTAATAACTGGATAATTGTTCAGATAATTATTAAAATAATAAATCCTTCAGATCAGATTTAAATAATTCATAGAAACCTTTTTAATATACTAAGCATATTGTGTTGCTGTAACTGTTGTTCAGTTCATGAGACTGGGATTGAATTGCTGTGGGCATTAAATAAACTTCACATAATACTCCACTTTAGGCATTCAGTTCTGAACAAGAAGCCTGCAAGAATGAATGGGACTAGTTCTGCCCCTTTGGTGATGATGCATGTGCTGGAAACTCTTCTAGCCAATGCACGATCAGCTGAGTCTGAAGAGGGCCACCTTCATCCCACATAGGATTTCAAATATGGGGATGGGAACCCTGATTGGCCCTCTTCAGGGGATGGGAACCCTGATTGGCACCTCTTATGAAGGTGCCTTCCTCAGGGGCGATACTAGGTACTGAAAAGATCCAGGGGTCAGACCGACAGGACAAAAAAAAAAAGGGCAAATTTGTTTATGCTGATTTACATATGGTCTAAAGTATCTGTGTGTGTGTGTGTGTGTGTGTGTGTGTCTTTAAAGGACCCTGTCTCCTAAGGATGCCTCTGTTTGTAAGAAGAGATGTACAGAAAGGGGAGAGGAGCACATCTGATTTCAGAAAAAAAACCCAGGCAGAGAAATTCGGGGGGGCAGCAGGAGGTGAAGCACATGTGGCCAAAAGCCAGCTAATCCAGGGGGATCAGATGCACCAGAGATCATCAGGGCCACTGTGCCTTTCTTTCAGCAAGTGCCCATGGATAGCAGGGTGGTGGGGCAGGTGGCCTTGCAGAGATTCAGGGTGCCAAATGAAAGATTTGGGGCTCCAGCCCTAGTGGACTGCCCCCTATCTGCTTCTGGCTCCCCTTCAGATTCAGACAATTGTGCATTGGCTCAGAAGGGTTGTTGGAATACAGGTTGTCATTGAGGGGGTGGAGCTAACTGCACATGTTCCCACAGACCCCTTCATGCCTTCGGTATTGAACATCTGAACAGGGCTAGTAATACTCAAACAGATAGGCAAGGATCTATATGTCGGGGGCCCAGTCCTGCAATCACACATTCTAGCACTCTAACACTAGAGGGGAAGTACGGCCTTGACACAATATCAAGTATGTATATTTTCTATCAACAAAAGTAGCATGATCCAAATGAGGGATATTATGGGATGATGGGATATCCATGCTTGATAGTATTTCCCTCTGCACAGAGAACCCAAAGAACTGTAGTTCAGTAAAGGAGGGCTAGGGATTCCTACCAATATTCTTGGCACCCTCACTAAACTAAAATTCCCAGGATTCTTAACGTGAAGATATGACACTATGGGGGATTTCCTCTCCCCAGCACTGCCGCACCACCTATGGAGGAACTGATCCTTCACTGGGCAATTCTAACTATAGAATTTCTTATTTTGAGCAAATGCTTATATTTCTGGGCCTAAGGAATCTCTTCCACTATAGCTCAGAGTTCCACAAGCTGACCCTTTTCTGCTGCCACCCATTTTCTTAGCCCTCGATGTGTGTAAGCCCCTGAACACGGAGGTTTATGCAGAGTGGGAGGAGCAGAAGAAGTGATCTCCACCTCCTTGCTCCTCCCGCTCTGCATTTTAGTTAGACATCCATTTTTGGCCATATAGCTGGTGTGCTTTGGAGGGGGAGAGAAGGAGGCTGCAGAGGACACAGGATATGTTGTATCCTGACCTCTTCAGTCTATTCCCCTCCCTTCCCCACCCCCTTTACCCCCTCTCCAAGGTTGCTTTCCCAACCTTGGAGAGGCAGCCACTGCAATTCTTTCCATGCCAGCTGTGAGAGGAGACAGGGGTCACTGTGTGAATTCCCAGCTCCAAGGTCAGAACTTCTGTTTCCAACCTCAGATCTGGAATCCAAAGTATCCTATGCCTCACCACCACCACCACCCCAGATAATACCTAGGGGGGCATAGGATCACTCTCTTAGAATACTTTAAAACCTCCTAGTAGCATGGTATAAGAGGCTTCGGTGTGAGATGGACACCAACTTTATTTATTTATTTATTTATTTATTACATTTATACCACGCCTATTTTCCTGCAAGGAACTCAAGGTGGCTTACATAATCCTCATTCTCCTCTCCATTTTATCCTCACAACAACCCTGTGGGGTAGGTTAGGCTGAGAGGCAGTGACTGGCCCAAAGTCACCCAATGAGTTTCATGGCCGAGCGGGGACTAGAACCCGGATCTCCTGAGTCCCAGTCCAACACTCTCACCACTACGCCACACTGGCTCTCAGAAACATTAGAAACAAGATAAACTATTAAACAAATTAAATTATTAAAGGGATATTTTGTACATAAGAGATTACTATAATTTACTTTGGGGTTTTCAAAAGGCTGCTTAGTGACAATTCTTAAGGACTCAAGAGACACTGTTGCTGCTACAAGTCTCCTAAGGTGCAATCCTATGCATGTTTAGACAGAAAAAAGTCATACAACTCCCAGCATTCCCCACCCAACATGGTTGGCTGGGGAATGCTAGAAGTTGTAAGACTTTTTTCTGTCTAAACATGCATAAGATTTCACCCTCAAATCAATTACTTCTTTTACCTAAGGCCAAATTCCCTAAACCTTAACCCTAACCAATACATTCACAACCAGTCCCAGCTCTTGGATACAGTCTTCCACTAATTCCAAAAGCTCCTCCAATTGTATTTCTGGCTACTTGGACAGTTTATCTGGGTTTTTACTGTGTAACCTTCTTCTGGCAAGATCTTAGAGCAGCCTCCTGGCATAACACACTTGACACAGCCACCTGCTCCATGCTCCTGATCTTCACCAGCCACATATGGTTATCCCACAGAGAAAGAATAGCTTGACATCCAGGCCTTAGCTATTCACTTTCTTCTCCTCAGCTTTCTCCTAGTCCTTCTAAAACACCACCCACCAACCAGCAGACCTTCTCCCTCACTGACTACAGACTGCAACTTAACTGTAAATGGTCAACTCCGTAACTGTCATTTTCCAACCACTCTTTTCCACCTAGCTCAAATCTCCAGCCAATCAGAATCAAATTTACCTGATCCGGGCCCCTTCTAACAATATTCAAAGCAATTCTTTCCCTCTCCCCCTTCAGAACATCACTAAGCAACTATTACACAGGACTTTGACAGTAACAAAACAAGGCCTCAAGCCAGGGATGTTGAAGAGTCCTTGGTCTCGAGTCACGAGTCGAGTCACGAGTCTTTGGACCCGAGTCTCGAGTCCGAGTCCGAGTCCGAGTCCTTGGTCCAAAATGGTGACTCACGAGTCTCGAGTCACAAGTCACTCCCAAAGCTGACTCCAGGAGTCCCTATTAAAATCAATGGGGTTTTTTCCCAACAAAATAAGGCTACTTCAGATGTGTGGCTTAAATAAATTCTAGGCACAAGTGTGCCTTTTTATTTCAAAACTCTGCAACTGATTTTGGCAAGAACAGACCAGGCAGACAAACCCAAAATAACCAGGCAGGCAGAGGAGGCAGGGAACCCCAAAGCAGGCAGGCAGAGGCCTTTGTCTTGGACAATTCAACTGTTGAACTGATCAAGTAGAGACCAGGCAGGCAGAGGAGGCTGGGAATCCCAGACAGGCAGGCAGAGGCAGCCAAACCCAAAATGTCTGAAAGGTTGCATTTTAGAAAAATGATTTTAAAAAATAAACTTGCTGTACTTCCTAAAACTTATCCATGTTGCATTTGAGGAACATGATTTTTTTCTAAATGTTTGGCCCCCATTCTGGAATGGTGAGATCTCATCACAATTCCACCCTCACTGAACACCCGCTCCACTGGTGATGAACTTGCTGGAACCAGAAACACACTCAGAGCAGCCACACAGAGTAATCTCAGGTCTTTCTTCTGCCTCTCCCAAGTATGCAATACATCAATCAAAATAAATCTTGACACACTGTTGGGGCTGCACTCCTGGTAGCCGTCCATAGTGGCCGAGCAGCGGCACACCTCGCTTCCATGCGCTCTTCGCCGGCAATCACGCTCCTCTCCACTCCTTCTGGCACAGGCCAGGGATGTTGAAGAGTCCTTGGTCTCGAGTCCCGAGTCGAGTCCCGAGTCCCATTAAAAATATTGGGACTCGAGTCCAAGTCGAGTCAGAGGAGGGACTCAGTCCGACTCACGAGTCGAGTCCTCGAGTCCGAGTCCCCATCCCTGCCTCAAGCCCACTAAGATACTTTGTAGCCTCACAGAGGCCACACAAAGTAAATATTGCATAACAACAACAGTTATATACAGATACCATATATGTTTATAGTGTAATTTGGCCCATGAATACTCCATATTCAATTGCCCTTTTTTTGGGTGGAAAACATTTCTTAGGCTTATCTGGTCTGATAGCTTTTGTTCAAAGTTAAATGTCAAAATGGGCATTCTCTAATCCAGTAATTTGTAATATACTTTGGTATAACTATGATGCATTGAACGTTTATTCTGCCTTTTTTTTCTATACTATGTTGTTATTATTATTATTTTTTGACTTATCTACTATATAACTGTGAATGTTTGTCCGTTTGTACGTACGTACGTGGGTCCGCGCGGCGGGTTTGCGTCACATTGGCTCCTACCCAGTTGGACAGATCCGCCCCAGACTTGGCACGCATACTCCCCATCACCCAAGGACAAAGACTGGTGGGTTAAAATCTCTGAAAAACCCTCACCGTGCCAGTACAGCCCAAAATAGATGAGAGCCAATGGCGTCACTTGGAATGTTCACAGGGGCCACTCAGGAGCGGTTATGCAAATAGCTCCAATGGCATTTAGAATGCTGGTATGCAGTGCCACCACAGGGGCCCAATCAGCAGCGGATATGCAAATCCCTCCTATGTCCAAACAGAATGTTCATATGAACTGCAGCTGGGGCCTACATGAGGGTGGGGGTGGGGGAATTTCAAAGAAACAGTGCCTATAGGAAAATGATGACCCGGGCAATGCCATTGTGTACTCCGGGGGGGGGGGGCACACAGGGATTTCATTGTGTGGTCCTGCAGGGGCGGTGCAGGGAATTCATTGTTGTGCGGTCCCAAGGGAGGGGGGAAGCAGGGATTTGATTGCATAGTCCCAGGGGGGAAAGCAGGGATTTCATTGTGTGGTCCCAGGGGGGGGGGACAGGGAATTCATTGTTGCAAAGTCCCAGGGGGGAGGGGAAGCAGGGATTTGATTGCGTAGTCCTGGGGACACACACACAGGGATTTCATTGTGTGGTCCTGGGGGGGGGGGACAGGGATTTCATTGTGTAGTACTGGGCGGGGGGGACAGAGAATTCATTGCTGCATAGTCCTGGGGGGGGGAGCAGGGATTTCACTGTGTAGTACCGGGGGGGCACAGGGAATTCATTGTTGCACAGTCCCAGGGGGGAGGGGAAGCAGGGATTTGATTGCGTAGTCCCGGGGGGGACACACAGGGATTTCATTGTGTGGTCCTGGGGGGGGACAGGGATTTCATTGTTGCATAGTCCCGAGGGGGGGAGGGAAGCAGGGATTTCTTTGTGTAGTACTGGTGGGGAGGGAAACAGGGAATTCATTGTTGCATAGTCCCAGGGAGAGGGGAAGCTGGAATTTCATTGTGTAGTCCGGGGGGAGGGGTAAACAGGGATTTCACAGCGGACGGCTACCTTAAGGAATTTCGAACAAATAGTGCCTATAGGAAAATGACGACCCGTGCAACAGTGGGTAAAAAAAAGCTAGTAATAAATAAATAAATAAATAAGGGAATGCAACCATCTCCTTGTGTTTACTATATAATGGACATTTGCCATGTGGCTGTTCATAGTGTGCAACTCCACATCTACACATTAATGCAGAATCTGTTTCTGAGTGCAAAATTTGAATTTCTGAAAACCAAGGTGTGCATTTTTAAAGATACTGTTTTCAGCTCTTACAGTTTTTAACACACATTTGAACACATGTCAGCAATACTGTAGTGCTCAAAAAGTGGCATCTCTGACCTTTGTGGCTTTCTGTTTCTCTACTCATGTTCTACATTCATATAGAACAATTGCAGAAACATTTCCCTTCTTCTGCTCCCTCCTCTGGAGCAGATTTGGGGGTGTTGGGGGCTGCAGGGAGAGGGGGAATCACTTTTTTCCTTGTTTATTTTATGTATTTATTGTGATATTTGTATACCGCTTAAATATAATAAACTCTCTAAGAGGTTTTGTTCCACCACTGACAAAAACCTTCCATTGGAAGAGGGGCACCAATTGGATTTCACCCAGTGCTCCTGAAATGCAAGGAAGCCCATTTCTTCTATTGCACAAAATGCAATATTGAGTGCCACTGTGCTACAATTATTATTAATTTTTGTGCTGTGGGATCTGGTTTTATTTGTGTTATCAGCACCTATTGGCTAGTGCCTGCATTGTCCAATCAAGGGGTGAATATGAGTCCCTCCATTCCTCACATGTCATCTTGGGCATTGGAATTTCAGTCCTTCCTTTTGAGGATAGGTATTCACACTCTACAGGACTAGAATGAACACGTCCCTTAAAGAAGGTTCTGGTATGATGTAGATATATAGCATGATGTGATGTAAATGTAGCATAGTGCTAAATCAAACATTATCCCCACAATTAAAAAAAGGCACAAATGTGCTAATGAAGTAGCCCAGCCAATAACCTAAATGGTAGCCTCTTGTGGATGAGGCCCAAGTGTTGTTTTGTTTTTCCTGTACTGGAAACTTTGAAATTCTTATACATCATTTCTAATTGGAAGCATCTTCATTTGTTCACATGCCATAAATGGTAAATTAGAATTCGAAGAAGAATTCTCAGTTTAATGGGATTATATTTGATTTCTTCACGTAATGTATTAATTAGCTGACATTTTACCAACTCCAGAGAAATCAGAGGGAATTATGACTATGCAAATGTTTATAAAGCAAGTACATTTCTTAATTTCTACAGTGCCAAAATTAGTTATACTGCTGTTATAGAATACAATGCAGGTTTTTCCAGCAATTTATTAAATTTCCTGACCTCCTTTAGGAACCATGGCAAAACAGTGTATCAGTTCCTAATAAAGAATAAATAAAATTGTGACCAGCTTCAATATGGTGGTATCTATTAAAAGAGCAACCAGCAATACATGGTAGTACAGCACATCCTTTGCATGCAGAAGGTCCCAGGTTCAATCCCTGACTTCTCCTGGCAGGGCTGGAAAAACTCCTGCCTGAAACCCTGGAAAACCACTGCCAGTCAGACTCTTGGCAATACTGGGCTAGATGGACCAATGGTCTTTCTCAGTATAAGGCAGTGTCCTATGTTCCTATTGGGGCTTCAGACATTCCTGCTGGTAAGGCACACTGCCTTGGAATGATCCTTATAATAAGCACCACCATATAATGTGAAAAACTGCTATTTCTCAGATTTGTAGTCTGATCGTAGTGTGCATGTTTATCTGGAAGGAAGTCCAAGTTCAAAAATACACTGCTGAGTCTTCCCCAAACTGGTGTCCTCCAGATATTTTGGACTACAACTCCCAGAATTCCTGATCATTTGCAATGCTATGTGGGGCTTATGGGAGTTGAAGTCCAAAACTTTGAGAGGGCAGCAAGTTGGGGAAGGCTGGTATAAAGGATCATGCTATTAGATATATCACATTTATGTTCAGGGTAGCATGCATGGTTCCTAACTTCATTTTATCCTTACAACAACTTGTGTAGCAGGTTAGGCTGATAGTGGCTGCCCCAAGGTCACTAGTTAACCTTATGATTAGGTAAGGATTTGAACCCAGCTCTGCCAGGGCCAGGTCCAACAGTCCACTATGTCACACCAGATGATACCATTCTGTCATGTGTTGACTACTGCATGAAATGCTACATGGAGCTGCCTTTGAAGACTGTTTGAAGGCTATTCAGAGCACAGTGGATCACCTTCTGAGGATAGTATGAATGAAGATTATGTCAGAGCTCTGGAGAGTATACTGGCTTCCTAGTTCTCCTAGTCTGCAAGTTGGCTCAACTCGCATCATAGTGAGTGGGCAGTAGTGCAGGGCTGGCGAACCAGAATCCATTGGATTTTCACCCCCTATTGGATTCCTCACACATCCCTATCATAAGATCAACCAAGGCCACCCTCTTCATACTAACATACATCTATCCTCCAAATTTAAACATCAAGCTCATATTGAAAATGCATGACCTGCTCCAGAGATATGAACTCTTTTGACCCAGAGGTTCACCCGAAGTTGATGTCCATATAAGCAGTTTATACATCAGTCCAAGTTTATGTCTGGTTTATCTACTTTGGCCCCTGTCTAGGCCTTACATGCAGTAAAGCCTGGGAGTGAACCAATAGCAACTGGCTTTTCCACTAGAAGCATTCAAGGGCAGGATAAAGGGCTCAAAGCATTGGCCATTACCTGCTTGATTTTGTTTCAAAAATCTGCCATCATTAAAAAAAGAAAGAAAAAAGCTTATGTTCATAGGCATTATTTCCTACACATACCAAAAAAGAAACTTTATGCTTTACAAAATTCCACTGTGTTGTCTCTGCAGCAGAATGCATAATTTGCCCCAAATAATTACATTTAATCTGGTTTTTCTGCTTGAGGAATATCCACACACTAATTACAATTTCCTACAATGCATTCATTATTTGGATTTAACAAATTCAAAACAATAACAAGCAGAGTGGCAGCAGGAGACGACGATTTTATGAAGATGACAATCCTTTAACTGATTGAATCCTAGGAGAGTCACAAAAAGACAATCCTAGGCATGTTTACTTAGAAGTAACTCCCACTGATTTCAATGAGGCTTTCTCACATTAAGTGTCTATCGTAGCCTTCCCCAACCTGGTACCTCCAGATGTTTTGGACTACAACTCTGAGCAGTCCTGACTATTAGTCATATTGGCTGGGGCTGTGGAGAGTTGAAGTCTAAAACACCTGGGGGGCACCCAGTTCATGTATAGGATTACAGTCTTAGTGTCCTGGTGATGTTCACAATCACTACTAGGGTCAACCCCATAAGGACCCTTTGAAGTAGCAACCAAAATCAAGCTTCCTCATTCTCTAAACTGGCAAAATGGCTGTCAGGCTCAGGCTGAAGTGAACAGAGGAACCAGCAGGAGAAAGAGAATCTGGCAATTGTTTGCAGTGCTTCAGGGACAGCATCATAGGTAGGCTTGGTCAGGTATCTGCAAAGGCCCTACATGCCAGCAGGGGCCCATTGACAAGAGCCCTCTGGAGATGCTCCTACACTTCACCTGCTTGTTCATCTGTCTCTTGCACTGGTCCAGACAATGGTTGTGGTGACAAGAGGGAGCACTAGGTGCCACTGCCTGTTTCTTCACTGGCTCTTTGCCTGTCAAGCAAACAAGCGGTAACAATGATGGAAAAGAGAGTGAGGAGCAATAGCAGCTTGTGACAATGGTGATGAAAAAGTAGACTCACTGAAAGAGGGGCCCCACTGAGGGTATCTTGCCCAAGGACCCTCAAACACCTGAAGCTGGCACTGTAGTGCTTGCTTACACCTGTGACAAAGCTTATCAAGTAGTAGTTTGCCACAGTATGCATGCAGTGACTTGTTAAGCTGGTTGCAATGTTCAGCCAAGAGGTTAAAATAAATAAATCCAATCACACATTTGCATTCAGAAATCCATTTGCATCGAGAGTAGTACAAGTTCTTATCTATTGACTGTATTTTACTGGGAACCCAAACAGAAGACCAAACTATCTCAGGATAAACTCTCTCATCCTAGGGTAGATTGGTCATATGTATAATCATACCACATAGTAAATATATATATATATATATATATATATATATATATATTACATACATTGGAAACAGATTGAGATAAAGGGTGTAGTAAAATGTGTGATTAAATTGTTGTCTGTATCCACCCAGACAATGGGATTGTTCTTACCTGTGCATCATGGTAAATTACCACTTGATAAAGGTTTATCCAGTCTGATCAAGATATTCAAAATAAGGAGGACATTTTCCTCTCCTATAATTTGGGCCAGTGACATAGAATCATAGAACAGTAGAGACAGAAGGGGCCTATAAGGCCATCGAGTCCAACCCCCTGCTCAATGCAGGAGAACAGATGTGGGCAGCCCAGGCAGTTACCCATCCAAGCACTGACTCGGCTCATACCTGCTTAGCTTCAGCACGTGTCCATCATTATGTGCTCTCGACACCACCTGCAGGTACATCAAACTATGATTTCCATTAACCACAGTTTAGCTAACCCAAACTATGATTTGAGATTCCAAAAAGAACAAAAGGTAAACCATGGTTTACAGTTGCTTTTCTGCTTTTGGTTTTCATAGTCCCAACACTCAGCTATATAAATTCATTCTGGAGTTAGAGCAATGACTGACACTAGACTGGGGTCAGGCCTGGTTTCAGGACTAAATCGGCCTTGGTCACCCTATTGGATGATCTTTATCGACAGAGGGATAGAGGGAGTGCAACCTTGCTCCTCTTATTCAATCTCTCTATGGCTTTTAATACCATTGACCATGGTATCCTCTTAGATTGGCTTCATGAGATAGGTATCGAAGGCACTGTATTTCAGTGGTTCCATTCCTACCTACAGGCTTAGTCTCAGAGACTGGTGTTAGGGGAGTGCACCTCAGCCCCCTGGCACTTGTGCTATGGGGTGCCACAGGTCCCTGAGCCCTTGAGTGTCCCCAGTTGTTTCACCTCAAAATAAGTTATAAGTGCTGGACAAGATCCCTTTTAGGTTCTCAAATCATAGTTATAAAGTTTAAACAAAAGTATATTATGAAAAAGGTATCTGGAGAACTCAATTACAGTTTGCAATATTACTTTGGATGCCTTTTATTAAGTGGTTTGTATAATTTAACAGTTAGAATTGATTTGTAACCACTAATCATTTTGCTTCCAAATTGCCAACTACATAGGCATGTTATGCAGAATTTAATTATTCATCATATACAAAGAGAGATGACAAACATGCTGCTATAATCATGTTGATTGTATCATGGCAAAATTGAAACATTTTCACTTGATCTATTAATCAATATGGTTAGCACTGTTGCCCAGAGCTCATTAAGTTTTCATTGCAAAAAAAAAGTAAAAACAAAAAAGATTAAACATCTTTTTTTCAACGTAGTAGAATTGTTCATAGAAGAAGAAGAAGACTTTGTCAATTTCTTATTTATTACAGACAACACTCTATAAACTCTTCTGTGGTGACAAATGAAAATGGAGCCTTCTCATTCTTTATCTTTTGGGATGGGAACTGACAAAATGGAAACACTGGGATAGAACAACAGCCTTGAAAACAGCTGCACTCTACATCTGCACAAGGAAACTTTTCAGTAAATGTTTTGCAGTGAAAATGATATCTTCCTCACATTTAAATGTGTGCTGCTGGTGGGAAAGGTGGATTGCAGGTAGCATTTATTCATGGGGGAGGGGATCCAATTTGGAGGATGGCTGGGGGAAAATGGGGAGAAGGTCCTAACAAATTAGATTGCCTTTTGGAGGATGCCCGAAAGGGTTTCTCCCCCTCCCCCCGCCCCACACACACATACACAAATATGTCTGTTTTCTCATTTTTAAAGTACAGAACTTCATTTTGTGAGCCCATAAGAAGAGCCTTTCTGGGTCAGACCAAAGATGCATCTGGCTCACCATCCAATTTCCAACATTGCCCAGTCAGATGCATCTTAGAAGTTCACAAAGGCTGCAGCCATTCCCTCTAGTTTGCCTCCATCAAACAAAGGTTGTGGCGGAGTTCCACCCTCACTAGAATCCAGAGAAGAACCAGAATCCAGAGAAAAAGGTTCCCCACCACTGGACTAGAGCAACGATGGGGCACATGTGACCCTCCAAATGTTGTCGAACTACATCTCCCATCATCCCTCCCCATTGGCAATGCTGGTTAGTCCAGTAACATCTGGAGGGCCACACATTCCCCACCTCTGGACTAGAGTATGCAAGGTGGGGCAGACGTATTTCCAGAGTGGACCCACTACTGGCTGCTTTCCAGCAGGTCCTGGGTCAGCACCAGAAATAAACAGAGGCCTCCTGTGCAGCTGGGGCTGTGAGTTCTTGCCTCCCATGGAGGCCTTAGACTGGAGCAGCCTTCCCCAGACTGGTACCCGCACAGTCACTGAGGTCATCGGATGGCATGTTGGGCCCAATTGGAGTCCCCCAGGAGAAGAGCCGTCAGTGTAGTGGATCCTCTTCTTTGGAACTCCCTGCCTCTGGTTGTCAGGGAGGCGCCAAGTCATTGTATTGCTTTTTGGTGCCTCCTGAAAACACTTTTATTTCAGGAAGCCTTCCCGAACTAATCAGCCACGGTTTTACTGATTTTGTCTTTAATATATCGTTTCGTTCTTTAATCTGTTTTTATCTTTTATTGTACACTGCTCCGAAATCTCCATACTGCGATATGGAGCGGTATATAAATTTGGTGAAGAAATAAATAATAAATATAAAATGTGTTGGACTATCACTCTCATCATCCGCAGCCAGCATGGACTAGAGCAGGGGTGGGCAACCTGTAGCCCTCAGGCCACATGCAGCCCTTGGCCTAATTTCATGATGCGCTCTGCATGCTATCAGAGCGCATCACTTTCCCCAGGAGCCACTGGGAAGGAAGGAAGGAAGGAAGGAAGGAGAGGAAAAGTGGTGACAGAAGAAGAGATAAGAAAGGGAATGACAGAAAGACAAAAGGGGTGACTTTTGACTCTAGCCCTACCACCGCTGGCTTTGGCCCCTCTCACCACCAACATACACCTTGACAGATGACCCACAAGGGAGCGTGGCTCTCAACAGAAAAAAAAAATGGTTGTCCATCTCTGGACTACAGTATTCAAGGTGTGGGTCTAGCACAGCCCAGGAGTACATCCAGGCTACAGTAGTAGACCCCTATCTCAAATGCTCAATGGTCCTCTGATACACTGAGAGAGCGGGAAGGTTTTACTGTCCTCGTTCACTGGATTGGACAGCTTATCTTCAGGAGTGAAATGCAGAGAAGACCCCACAACCCATCCCAGAAGTGTAGGCCTCCAATCCAGTGGGCTGTGGTGTTTGTTACCACACACCCTCATTGCATTACACTCAGTACCTCATTCCCAAAGCAAAGCCCTCTAAGACCAGCAGGGGGCAGTGTTTTTGCTGACCCCTCATTTTTGGAGGACTTCAGGCGTGCCAGAAAGGCTCAGCTTCTGCAATCCACTCTGGAGTTTGGACAATATGGAATGATTTCATTCCACTTTAAGCCAAATCTCTGAGGATCAGAACTAGGCAGTTCTGCTCATCTGTAGTGCCTCTGGAGGCTCTACCTGGCTTTAATGACAATTAGCCATCAATAGACATATGCTCCATTGAGTTTCCCTAACCACTGGTTCCCAGCCTTTTAGAAATGCACCTGGGCTACTGGGCATAGCCCACTACATACCTGGGCATAGAATCCATTGATACTGAATTCTATGCCTTAATTATGCCGTGTTCTCCCTTAATTTGTCAAGATTTTGCAAGCTGAAGATCTAACAGGATTCTAATACTGGGTGTATGTGTTGCAAGAGAAACCTGGGTAATTGAAAAGTGCAGTGAATTTTATTCAAACTGCCTGGAGCCCTGGCAACAACTATTTAACTGAAGTGTTTGAAAAAAGATTGGATTAAAAATGGTAAAAAAGAAAGAAAGAAAGAAAAAGCTTGTCCTCGTTGAAGATTCAGGACTGTGCCTCCAGGTCTCTAAGAAAGCCAACAATCCATTTGTGAATATTGCCTCTAATAAGTCCATGATACAAATTTGGGAAGATTGGGTGAGAAGAAAAAGCACTCATTTTAAACAGTTGCTTTTATATAACAAAGGAGGAAACAGGGCCAAAGGGAAATTCACCTGTGGGGATGACTTATCAGCACAATGTGGGATATGCAAATAATAGTGTGTGTTAGGCATCACCTTAATTCCAGGTTACTGTGGCTACCTGCCACTGTAGCCTGCAGCCTGGCTTTATCTGAATGCACAGAACAGATGAGCTTGGAATTGAGGGTGAGCGCAAAGAATACCATGAGGGACAGCCTCAGTAATGTGTTTACAGGTTCTGTAAAGCAGTATCTTTCCCATGCAGCTGTTTAAATCCTGATAGCCTTTGCTGAGCATGGTACCTTTGGGAGCACATCCGCCTATGATGTCTACCACAGCCAGTTTATTTTGCACTATTACATCCCAGCTAAGGAAAATGCTACAGTCTGTCCGGAGTACAGCTAATTCTGTAATTTTCACTGGCTCCCCCTGCAGGGCAGAAAATATTAGCAGTACTAACTGTTCCCTTCTGAGGGCCACTTGAAATCCCATTTAATTAGAGCTATTTCTCTTGACATCTTCTGCAAAATGAGATGCTTATCATGCCCCAGGCCCACAGTCTTCTCACACACAGAGTATGGACATACCCTATCTAGGGATGTGCAAATCAGCAAAACTCAAGCTCATTGAGGTTCTCTAAATTCCACCTCAACACTCTTTCCAACTTAAGTCCATATCAGATTGCAAGAATTGTGGGGGTTTGCACAAAAATTTGTCTGTATTTTGTGCATCATTTACCAAATATATGCATCAATTGGGCACATTTTTTGAAATGAATGCATTTCTCCCATTGATTAAAGCATGCTTGTATGCATTTTTCAAAAAGGACACATTTTTTCATGCTCTTTTTCAAATGCATACATTCTTTAGAACACATGTTTTTGTTCCACAAATCACATTGCAAACTTGAAAATGTATGGACTTTGTAGATTGCATTTGGGTCAAAATGGGTAAATTCTGGTAAAAAATGAACTGAAACAAATTTCTTATACAGTAATACCTCGGATTATGAGTAACCCGGTTTGCGAGTTTCTCGTAAGACGAGGAAAAATTTGACATAAATTTACATTTGAAAGACGAGCAAGTCTTGCAACACGAGCCGCTGCCGCGCATGTGGCTCCCATTGCGAGATGTCTTTCAAATTTAAATTTATGCCTCCACGGGGCTTCCCACGAGGCGCGGCCGGGCTCCGCTGCTGCCTCGCGCTGCTGCGCCGGCCAGCTGAGTATCCAGGAGGTGAAGGCGAGGCACAGCGCAGCTGGGCTCGGCCACCACCTCGTGCTGCTGCGCCGGCCGACCGAGTGTCCAGGAGGTGCATCTCCCTGCCAGGGAGCCGGCAAGTACTTTGCCAGCTCCCTCGCAGGGAGATGCGTGGAGCCGCTCCCGCTGCTTCCTACTGTTGTAAACAAGCGGTGGCTCGCCTCTCCGCCCACCGGCGGTCCCCCCCATCGCTGTCACATCCGGCCACACCTCACGGGAAGCCCCCGCCTCCTGGACACTCGGCCGGCCGGCGAAGCAGCGTGAGGCGGTGGCCGAGCCCTGCCGCGCTGCGCCGCGCCTCGTGGGAAGCCTTCACCTCCTGGACACTCAGCCGGCCGGCGCAGCAGCGCAAGGCGGCAGCTGAGCCCGGCCGCGCCGCGCCTCCAGGGAAGCCCCCAGTCTCCTGTCCACTCCTGGCAGAGCGAGTGGAGGCAGGCGAGGCGCGGCCAGGACCCCGGGAGCCAGCGCATCAAAGCAAGTTTCCCCATTAGAAATAATGGGAACTCCACTGATTGATTCCACAACCATTTAATCACTGCTTTGCCGACTCCCTCCATGGGGCTCCCTGCCAGGGAGCCGGCAAAGCAGTGATTAAATGGTTGTGGAACGAATCATCTGAGTTCCCATTATTTCTAATGGGGGAATGCGCTTTGTTGTACAAGTATTTTGGATCACGAGCATGGTTCCGGAACGAATTATGCTCGTAATCCAAGGTATAACTGTACATCCCTATAAACTGGTGCTTTAACATACACACAGACTGGAACACTGAATGCAGCAATTCATGAATGAAGCCAGAGCACAAATTCTATGTCTCACTGATTAGTCCAACATGTGGATGTATGCAAGCCAAAGTGGGACTTTCAGCCTATAAAAGGTGAGCAAGAGTGCCAGTGTAGTTTTTTGGAAAAGCCAATGTGGAGCTTTAAGTGTAGCCCCATGAATAAGATGGTTGAACTTCAGTCTGGAAGATCTGAATTCAAAACTTGCTGCATCCATACTAATGCTGCCCTTTTTTGTTTCTCCCCCCCCCTTTTTTTGTGTGGAGAGGTTTGCTTTTGTTTTTGATGCAAAAAGTTGTCATTGGAGGTGGGGCAAAGATTTCCTGGGGGGGGACCTGCCTGACACACTTTGTACCATTTCCCCACACCTTTTTGCAGTCATTGTTTTACTAATCAGTGGCTACTTTGGTACCAATGTTTTGACTAGAAAAGCCGTCTTCACTGCATGCTCTCAGCCAATCAGGGAACACATCGTGAACAAGATGGCATTATGCCACCATGTACCAGGTCAGATTTGGCCCACTTGATGACATCACTGAGGGCAGATGAAGCCCTCCCAGTCCCACTGCCCTTACTCTGAATGAAGAGAGGGGAAAGGGAATGCATCCCTGTGGACTGAACGATCAGGCCAATGTTCCCTGTAAAAAAATCATCAAAATGATAGGGGTGGGAGGGCACCCAAAATCTTCACAGGGTCAAAAACGTTCACAAAATTATCTGTCCTATTTCAGCTCAGCAACTCAACACTAAAAAACTGAAGTACCTGAGTGACAAATTGAAATTGTCCAGGGCTCATAAGGATGACGGATAAACAGTGGTTTACCAGCACCAACAGTTGTTCCAAAGATCAGCGCTCATTGTCATGGTTTCTCTAATGCAAGATGCTTAAGACAGCAGTAGCTAGGTGTAGCTGTCAACTAAAACATAAGGTAAACTATATAGTTATGCGACCCCCGAGCACCTGGATTCCTGCATTGAGCAGGGGGTTGGACTCGATGGCCTTGTAGGCCCCTTCCAACTCTACTTTTCTATGATTCTATATTTGCTTATAGGGGCAGTTCTCTTGCATTTAAATCACTTAAACTAATCTCTGCACTCACTTACACACAACCATATTGATTGCCAGAGTGTTGAAAGTACATGCATCCATTGAAGGAATTTGGCTCAAAGGTAGCCTGCCACTAAAAGGCAACCTTTGATGACTGTAATTTCAGATTTGATCATTTTAATTATTTTTTTTAAGTGAACCACATGGTAAGCCTTCATTTAAAGTGAAACGTCTATTATCCTTACGTTTGATGCAGAACACTGGCTACAGTTACAAAGTTCACAGTGTGATACTTGATACATCACTTTCATTGACTTTAGCAAGAGATGCGCTGCTTGGAACATTTGATCTTGGTAGGTCACACAGAAAATGTGCTCGCTGCAACTTGATAGATAAAGGAAGGCTGAAAGTTCGAGTATTCATTAGTAAGGCTGAGTTCTTTGTCCCCTAGCAGGAATGGGGAAACTACTGAGGGAAATTCAGGCATTATATCTAGGTTTACTCTACAAGACTCACACATGTAAGAGTTCCATGAGGCACTAAGACGGCTTCTGCAAATCTGGTGCCCTCCAGATGCTCTGGACTACAACCCATCAGTCCCAACCAGCCTGGCCAATGGGCAGGGGTGATGAGACTTGAAGTCCAAAACATATGGAAGGCCCCAGGTTGGGGCAGGTTGCTCTGCAATATAATCCTGCACAGTCAGACTACTCCTGTTTTGGTTGTGGATTCTACGCTCAGATTGATCTATAGTTTCATCAGGTTCCTGTGTACATTTATTAAAGAGAAAGCATTCATATATGACATTTCTAGTAAGGCTCAAAATATTTTTGAAGTGCTTCTAGCAATTTGGAGGGATCTTGCCTGTCTGCTGGTGGGATATCAAGGTGTTGCTGGAGCAAATGACATTCTTTCCCTATTACTGATAGCAGTGTTGCAACCCTAATTATTCTTTGTATCTTTGCCATCCAGTCCTGTAGCAACTTCATAATTCCCCCACTGTGCTTTGAAAAACATCCAATTAGTAAAAAAGATCGCCAGTCATGTCCATGGGCCCTGGAACTGGAATTATGCTTGCTGCCATTGCCACAAAATCTTCTGCCACCAGCGTGTGTGTAAATGTGCTACTTGAGCCCTCTTTGTCTTCAAAAGAGATTTACTTCTGACACCATGTTTTGGTTGTGGATTCTACGCCCAAGGAAGACAGAGGCCTGGTAGTAGTGGCTGAAGCTTAACTGTGCACGTCTCCTGGCCCGCTGAGCTCACACAGGCTCCTCCCCTTTTGACCTCTCAACTAGAGGTTAGCACCAAGTTCCTTTGCAGGAATGAGCTGCCACCTATCATAACACTGCTACTGACTATCTGGTTTGAAGGAGGGCCCAGAAAAAGCACTTTTGGTAAGCCCCCTCAAATGCCCCCTGGCCCCCAGTGGACTTACCAGGAGATGATGGTAGAGTAAGCAGTGACAGTGCAGTGGACACAGAGAGGAGATGCCCAGGGAGACGCTGTTTTAGAATTGGGACACTGAAGGATGTACAGCCAGAAGCAGTCACACACAAAATCAGCTCTGAAATTCTCATGGTCCTGCCAAGGTAGTTGGTTGAAGAAAGGTGAGTGGGCAAAGCCAAATATTCTTTAACTTTGATATTTATTTGCAGAGCCAGTGTGATGTAGTGGTGGGAGTGTTGGACTGGGACTCAGAAGATCCAGGTTCTAGTCCCCACTCAGCCATGAAGCTCACTGGGTGACTTTGGGCCAGTCACTGATGCTCAGCGTAAGCTACCTCACAGGGTTGTTGTGAAGATAAAATGGGGAGAAGTTGTTTTTGGTTTGCTGTAACTGAAGGTGAGGTTTTGTTAACAGAAAATGTTGTAAGAATAACTGTGGTTGCTTAAGCTGTGGAGAAGATTGGAAGTCCTTTTTAAATTGTGTATATTGTTTGCTATATATGTGTTTTGTGTTTGTATGAAATGAAATAAAATTTACTAAAAAATAAAAAAAAAAGATAAAATGGGGAGAAGGAGGAGCATTATATAAGCTGCCTTGGGCTCCCTGCAGGAAAAGGTAGGATATAAATATAATAAATAAAATAAATACAGTAATACCTTGGATTGCAAGCATAATTCGTTCCTGAACCGTGCTTGTAATCCAAAACACTCTTATATCAAAGCGAGTCTCTGGCGGGCGTGAGCGGTGCTGATTTCAGCCCACTTGAGGCGAGCGGTTACATCCCTACGTATTACTTGTATTGCAAGACGTCGCTTGTTTATCAAGTCAAAATTTATTTTAAAAATTTGCTTGTCTTGCAAAACGCTCTCAGACCAAATTACTTGCAATCTAAGGTATTACTGTATTCATTTTGAAATTAGCACACACAATACAGATGAACAAACTACCCCCCAAAAATACTCATCAGCCTGAACAACATTTGCATTGTTGTTACACTGTTCAGTGCCCTTTTGTTCCCTAGTGTGGAGAAAGCCAACCTAAGCCCCCTTTCTGACACACACACACTCACCAAGGTGGGGGGAAGGAGACCCGGGGGGGGGGGAGACAGCCAGTCTCCACAGAGGCCAAAGGGGACAAACAACATCTGCATAGAATCACCCCAGGGGGGAAGACAGGAAGCATCGCCAGGTTTGTCAATGCTCTCGTATATCAGCCCCATCTACATAAGACTTGAATACCTCCCCAGAGCAGACACTTCGGCACCCATAAGAAAGGACCACTCAACACCACAGGATGGGACCATTAAGCAAGTGGCTTCAAAGGGACCCCACCCCACGGGGGGAAGGCGTCACCCCACCTGACCCAAAAGGCCGCCCCTCAGGGAGGGTGGCAACCCACCTGATTACGGAGGGAGGGGCTACCTGAAACAGCAAGGTATAAAGCACCCTGCACAAGGGAACTGAGTTGTTGGACCTGATCAGCAATCTTGCCCCATGCCTGGGGTAAGGGAACGAAGGATCGGCAACCCCGGGTAGCAGCACCCGGCGTGCTCCAGCTAGCTGAAATCACTGGCCGCTTGGGTTGACCGGACCCCCGGGAAACCAAGCTGAAATCACTGGCCGCTTGGGTTGACCGGACCCCCGGGAAACCAAGCTGAAATCACTGGCCACTTGGGTAGACCGGACCTCCGCTGGGAACCCAGCTAGCTGCTTGGGTAGACCGGACCTCCACCGGGAACCCAGCTAGCAGCAGGCGGTTGACCGGGCCTCTGCTGGAGCCCGAGCTGAACTAACTAGCTGAGAGCCCTGAAATCATGGTGTCCTTGAGACTTCTTGCTTGCTACTTTGTACCGTACTGATAAGCTGTATTGCTGGTGTGTGTCTGGGTTTGTGAAGGTAATTTTGTAAATAAACTTGTTTTATAAAAGATACTTTTGTGGCTATAAGTTATCCCTTTGTTCTGGGCTAAGGGTGATAGTTGCTGGGGAACTCGGAGAAGGCCCGCCCCAGGACTCGCTACCCCCTTAGCATTGAACCCACGCAGAGGACCAGGTTGTCGGTCTTCCACTCCTAGGTTTCTCCCCCCCCCCCTTTTCCTCCTCTTCTTTGTCGTCTCTTCCTTACTGTTCTTGGCCTCATTTTGCCCACAGATGCCATTTAATCCAATTGGTTCTGGTGACCCCATGCGATTTTTCTCTCAAGCATTTTTGGCTTTTTCACATTATGTCTGAATGGCGCTATGATGAAATGAGTCTGAAAACACTGATGTCAAAGAAGCAGAAGAAAAATGGCAAAGGGACAAACAGACCTGAAACAACGTGAATATGTTCCCATGAGTGCTGAATATTGCCAGCGATGGGAGATGATTTTTGAAACCTACAAAAAGAAACTTGAAAATAAGTAGCTTTAGCTCAGCACGGGAGGGGCTGTAGCTCAACAGGGGAGCACATACTCTGCAAACATAGAAATGAAAACAACAGCAACAATACAGAGGGTCCCAGGTTCAATCCTGGCATCTCTAGGAAAACAATCAAGTAGCAGTTGATGTAAAAAGCCCCCACCTGAGACTCTGCAGCAGGGGTGCCGAACCTTTTTCAGCCTAAGGGCCAAATTCCATTTCAGAGAAGTTCTTGGGGGCCACATTCCAGTGGTGAGGGGGGCCAAAAATACCAGCCTACTGTAGCTTATAGCTCTTGCTGCCAGTAACTGCACTTTAGGAGAGGCATTTCAACTTTTTAGAATGGGGGGGGGGGGTGGCATAAAACCCAGGAAGCCACCAAACCAATATGCAGTCTTAAAAGACAAATGTTGCGTGCGTACAGGGTGGAAATGATAAGTCGAGACACATTATGGTGCAAATCTGGGCCACATTTATTGAATCAAGATCTGCGAAAGGAAAGTAGTGCAGGTTCCTGCCTATACTGGCCCCTTGCTGGTAGTTGCGAAGGGGTGAGACATCCATCCCCAAGGATGTGATGTTGCCACCCCCCCATTTTATACCATGTGGTGTTGGGAAGCCTTCACCTGTTGCCTCCTCCCGGAGTCGCAAAACTCCATGCGGGTGAGAAGCGTCTTCCTCAAAGGCGATCTCTATCTCCCCACTGGGCTGCAAAGCCCTGAGTGGAGAGCCTCGGGAACCGCCCATCACCTAAAAGCAGGGGAGGCTGGTGACTCCAGTGTCAGTGGGGCTCCTTATCCATTGCAGCTTTTATTCTGAGCTTTATAGGAGCTATCCATGCGGCTGTACTCTATCCCCCAAATAGGTTCACCACTGGTAGTGGTGGGGCCGAGCCTGGAGTCGGCTGGAGGCTCGCTCCGGGCTCAGCCCCCCGCGAGCGGCAGCGGCCCGATCTCGCTCTTCAGAGCGGCCGGAGAAAACCCCCCATGCACGGACCCCCCGACCCCCGCCGCTGCCGCCAGGACCCCACCCCCGCCGCCTACCTAGTCCTGCGTGTTGCCTCCGCCGCCTCCACCTACTGCCGGAGCCAGTGCTCCGGCGTGCTGGACCCCCTGCCCGCGCTCTGTTTTGGCACAAGGAACCAGGGCAACAGGGCTTAAACAGCCCTGTTTCTCCCACCAAAAACAGAGCGCGGGGGTCCAGCACGCGGTTTCTCCCACCAAAAACAGAGCGCGGGGGTCCAGCGCGACGGAGCAGGGTCCCGTCGCATCACTTCCTCCGTGCCGGAAGTGACGTGCTGGGACCCATCGGACTGGAGAGGAAGGCTCTCCGCGGAGCAGAGAGCGCAGGTAAAGCCCGCGCGGGTGGCCGAGCAGCCCGTCGGGCACGAGCAGGCCCAGTTCGGGCCTTGCTCCTGTCTGACGGGCTGGTTGGCTACATCCCTACCATGGAGCACCATGCTCACCAGCCCTAACCCCACTGCCTGTTCCCGCACTTGCCTGCCAAAATGTGACCAAATTGAACCAATCAAAAGAACCAATTGAAAACAATATTCCATCCAGCGGTGTTCACATACCTTTTGGGGGGCTCGCCTGTCCACCACCTCGCCTCTCCGCGGCGGTGCCCCCCCGCCTCGTTCTTCTGAGTGGCGCTGAGAACTCTCCGCACCGCTCAAGCTGGCGGCGCCGGCCGCGCTGGTCCCGTCGCGTCACTTACAGCATGCCTGAAGTGACGCTATGGGACCAGCGTGGCCGGCGCGGGCGGCTCGCCGCGGAGAGGCGAGCCACCGCCAGGAGAAGGTAGGCCCGCGCGAGCCTTGCACGGATGTGAGCGG
Organism: Shinisaurus crocodilurus; assembly: GCA_021292165.1. Lineage (NCBI taxonomy): Eukaryota > Metazoa > Chordata > Lepidosauria > Squamata > Shinisauridae > Shinisaurus > Shinisaurus crocodilurus. Next base: position 139,014,542 of record CM037876.1, on the reverse strand, counting down.
GGCCGATTTCAGCCCACTACGCCCACACGAGGCGAACGGTCACATCACTAATTCCATCTGCTGCTGCACAGTGTAGAGTAGGCAAAACATACCCATTGCTCCATAGAGCCAATTGGGATAATGAGCCAGAATTCCTACTCAGCCCCCTAACAGGCGACTAGCAGAGCCTACACTGTTCACAGGGAACAGTGCACAGGAGCAGGGGAAGGGGATGACTGCTTGTTTCAATGCTTTAAACTGCCAAGATCTTCACCAGAACAATCAGAGAAGTGCAAAATCAAAATGTGGATAGCTAAATTCAAATTCACACATTAATCTGAGAGTTGCAGATCAGGTCATTTCATATGGGAATTTTTTTAAAAAAGATTGAATCCTTCAAGCATCCCCTAATTGCAATTGCTACTTCTTATAATCTCAAAATAATTTCTCAAGAATGGAATGTAAACTGCAGTGGAGAGCCAAAAGATGCAAAAAGAGGCAGATTTCTAGCCAAATTTTCCAGCCAAAATTCAATGGGATGGAAAAGACCATATTTGTGAGTGCTGTGGGTGGGATCCAGACTGAGTTAGTCATGCTTTAGCCATACTGAAATCAATGGAACAGGTTGGGCATGACTAACAAAGCTTGGCTGATGTGGAATCCTAGGCATATCTACTCTAAAGCAAGTCTCATTGTATTCAGTGGGGATTTCCCCTGTGTCAATGTGTATAGGATTACAGCCTTAGTTTGGTTTCAATCCCATAACTCAGACAGAGGCACAAGTTAATTGATACTGCAGTGCGGCTATAAAGATGAAAATGTGGGGTTGGATTCAGATTTACTGTGCTGATGGAAATGGACTTCCCTGCTCTCCCTCCTTCCCTGGGAAGGCTGCCAGCCCCCGGAAAATGCCACACAGAGAATCAGGAGAACCTGCTGAAAGGGGTGAGCTGCGGTGTGCAGGGGAGGGATCGCCAAAAATCAGGTAGGGGGGGACATCCTGTGAGTGGAGCCCTTCCTCTCGCAGACGGCAGATCTTGGATCCAACCCATTAATATTAATATTTTAAAGATCTTACCACATTTAAGCAAAGATCAGATATCCTTTGTTCCCATCACCACCACCACCACCCAGGAAAAAAAATCTGCCCCCTAAGAACATTTAGGAACAGCAGCATGAAAGAGAATACAGGCATAATATTTCCCTGGGAAGACCCTGTATTTAAAAATGGTAGCACTTTTAAAATAATGTAACTTTCTTCCCTACTCATAAGTAAAGAGGATTCTTCTGCATCATTTCTTCCAAGTAAGCATTTTAGACCTGAAACCCAATATTCTCTCTCTCTCTCTCTCTCTCTCTCTCTCTCTGTATGCGTGCATGTGTTTGATCCATTACCACTGCAATGTCTTCTATTCTGGTGCTTTCAAGGTCTCAGTAGACAATTACAGTAAAAAGGCACCCCTACACATAGCAATTTTTCTTTCACAGCATGGAGGCCCATGTAGTTTGAAAGAAGGAAGTTATAGTAACAGGCATTAAGGTTACAGGTAAAGAAGGGAGGAGAAAAAGCCCAATAATATGTTTCATCAAACCTTTTTTTTTCTTTTTTAAAAGATGTATCTTTTATGTAGATCTAGAGGGAGACAGCTTTTTCATTTAAAAATACTTCTCCGCCCCAAAACTGAATCAGATATTAGAACCATTTAAATGAGATGAAAATGCAATTTTTAAAAGGACTGATTTGCGTGTGTATCTTCTTGACTCCCCGCTCACCTGTCTGCCCCCATGTTGCAGAAATGAACCAAACCGTGGCAACATATGTCATATCCATCATATTTTTGGGCTCCAGTCCAGATAACCTTGCATGCAGTACTATCCTCCGTCCATGCCAAGCAGATGGTTGGCACTGTCAAAACTGACAGTTCCAGTCACCTGTTGCGGGTGCAGGATGGAATGGGAATGAATCGAGCATCCCCTTTCCCCTCTCGGACAGGTGCAGAACACTGCCCAAAAAAGTCGCATTTAGCCCAGTGCTCAACTATTATACTAGATCTGTCAAATTAAGCAAAGCATTTTGAGTGGAAGCATCACTGTTCGGGGAGAAATAAGCTCTCATGCCCTAAACCCAGGATAAATGGGGAAGGGGATCTCTAATAAGTGGTCTGGTAGGTTTTAGATCTAAAGCATTATTTGGTTGTACAAGATCCACTCAGCACTGAGTAGAAAAGGGGGGGGGCTACATTAGTTGGGAAGGGATTAAAATGATGGCTCCATCGCTGCAGTGACTGTTCAGCACTCTTCTCAATGTTGATTAGCAATGGAGGGAGGAAATCTAAATGAGCCCACCCAGCCCAGGGCATAGGCAGGCCAGGAAAGCAGTAGGCTCTGCTGGGGCCAGCAGGCCCTGACATTTTCCCAGTTATGCCATGTGCTGATGCTAGGCCTGTGTACTATGAATACAATCACATATTGTTGCACAAATATTGCAACAATAATACTGCACAAATAAAAATCCTAACCCAGAGGAACTTTGATGGTAAGAGTCGTCATAGAAAGCAGGGAAAGGAAATAGAGGATTCAGACATTAGCCTCCCTGTATGGGAACTTCTGCTTGGTCTGGTCCCCCATTGGACCAGTAAAGAGGAAACTCTCACTTCTGGTTACTACTGATATAGTTTCTTCTCCTTCCTAAATCAGTGTTGCTGGCCCCCAGGAAAGGGCAGCACTGGAAGGAAGCACATCATGGACATCAGAAAACTGTCTACATACCAATGAAGAGATTCCTCTTCTCTCCAACTTCTCCATATTGCTAAGAACAAAAATCCTGGTTGATGTGTTATTGTTTTAGGGTAGTGGGTTGCTCTATGTCAGGGGTCTTCAAACTACGGGGGGGTTATGGGGGCGGGGGGGTCCTGCAGCGGCAGTGGGGGACGGCGTGGGGGGCGTGGGGTCCTGTGGCGGCAGCAGTGGGGGGGGCAGGGGATGGCGGCGGGGGGGTCCTGCAGCGGCAGCAGCGGGGGACGGCGCGGTGGGTGGGGGGCAGCGGCAGCGGAGGGTGGCGGGGGGGTCCTGCACCAGCGGTGGCGGGGGGGCAGCATGAAGGAGGCGGCACAGGGGTGTCCCAGTGAGTCCGGCCCCCCAACAGGCTGAGGGACAATGAACTGCCCCCCGTGTAAAAAGTTTGAGGACCCCTGCTCTATGTTGTTTTATAGCTGAATTGGTTGCTGTTGTTGTTGTTGTTGTAGTATTAGTATTAGTATTATTGGGAGTGACAGAGTGTTAACCCTTGCATGTGTGCCTGACAAACAGGCCTCTGCAGGCAGTGGAGCCCTGAAGAGGGTCTGTCCTGCAGATGTGAATAACCCGGCAGGTTCATGTTAAACACTGTTATTTATACTACTTTGGATATTTTTAATAGTCAAGTAGCTTTATAAATGAACCAGAATTAAGGTTAATTGAATAAGATTTAAATTGAGATATGGTTTCATTTCAATTATTTTAATTTCTTCTTTATATTCATATATATTTCTAGTGGGTCATTTCTTTGTTGATGGGTATGGGGAATTTGCTCCCAGTGCTGCCACCACCAGTGAGAGGAGGCCTCGCCCTGCATTTGGGTATTCCACTGCTAACATCCATCACCTGTGGGGGAAACGATCTCATCTATGAGTTTTCTTTTTTATATATATAGCAATGTTTACATTTCAGGGCCTAAGGAACTCCCTGCAACTATAACTCAGAGTTCCACAAGAGGACTTTCCTCCCACTGCCACTAATTCTCATGCAGCAGAATCCTATGGCCATCTAGACGGACATAGGATTTTTTGGAGTCCCAGCTGCAATCTCAGAAACTTGCTCCAGGGTCAGAGCTCGGACTCCGAACTCGGCACGCCTTCCCCCCACCCTTGCAGCCAGTGTGGAAGGAACCATGCTAACTGCGGCTCCAAGGTCACAAGAGTGACCTCCAAGATGGGCTTTTGGGGGCAGGGGTGGAAGGAGATAGGCTCCAGCAGCCTATGAAGTATCCTGGTGGCACCCGGCACTTGTTCCTGCCCACTCCAAGTCCAAACACTTAGACGGCCGAAATCAGCTGTTTTGCATGGCAAGACGAGCGTGGAGGAAGCCTCTGCGCTCCTCCCACCATGCATAAGATGCCTGTAATCCACTGAGTTCGGAGGGTTTTTATTTTATTTATTCATTCATTATATTTATACCCCACCTTTTTTCCTGCAAGGAACCCAAGGCGGCTTACATAATCTTCCTCCTCCTCCTCCCATAGATTTCATAGATCATAGAGTTGGAAGGAGCCTACAAGGCTATCGAGTCCAACCCCCTGCTCAATGCAGGAAACTAGAGGAGGGGTCTCCCATCCAAGTAATAACCAGGCCTGACCCTGCTTCGCTTTCCACACTCAGACAAGCTGAGCCAGCGTAAGCCACTCCCCATTTTATCCTCACAACAACCCTGTGAGGTAGGTTAGGCTGAGAGTCAGTGACTGGCCCAAGGTCACCCAGTGGGTTTCATGGCCGAGCGGGGACTAGAACCCGGATCTCCCGAGTCCCAGTCCAACACTTGGGTTCCTTGCAGGAAAAAAGACGGGGTATAAATATAATAAATAAATAAATTGAGAGGCTTAGCTGCAAACAGGGTTTACAAGATGCTGGGGGAGGGCAACATTGCCTAGCAGCCAGGTGGAGTCAAAAAAATCTCCCTTTGGCTTGGGTTTCCTGTATATAAAATACTAGCATATTCGGTATGTTCGGTAGTAGCGGTTGTTTCATTCTGCTAGAAGCCTGGTCTGACCCACTCTGACATTTTATAATTCTGGCTACTTACCTGTTTATGACACAGTAAAGTTAGCCAAACCCTTCACTTTCTGGATTCAGTCTGCTTCATTCAGTCACTTCTGCTAACATGTAGTTAGGCAAATACTGGTGTGGCCAGCACCATACAGTACTGCCTAGAACACGTTGAACCCGAGTAGAGTCTTCTCAATCTAAATTTGCCTCTGAAGTGTAATTCCACAGAATCGGAGTAACTCAGATGTGTCAGCTGCAAATTCCCTTAGCAAATTATCACAATGATATTAAATGACATTTTAAGAGTCAGGCTGATGTAATCCGGTCTTTATATTTGTCACCTTTTAATATAATGGGCAATGCTTTCTTCAAGAGGAAGAGCAAGTAAATGGAATGTTCTTCAGTCAATTGCTCATAGTACATAGGAAATGTCATTATTTGCATTACACAGCTTGTAATTAGTTTCACCTCAGTTCTTTTGAAATGCTATCAGAATGGCAATAATCCAAGTTGAATGTGGTATGTAAATTAATTAAGGGGCGGGTTTTTTTTTATTATTATGTTTTGTAACTGACTAAACCAGAGCTCTTAGCTCCCTTGGGCACTGCAGTAGAGAACAGCTGGTCATCTTTTCACCTTAAGAAGAGAATCGGTGTTTGATAATGAAATCTTGATCACCTACCATCTGCCTGCTAATGATCAGCAGACACAGCATAATTTGTCAACCTGCTGTACTCTAGGAGGAATGTAGCCAAGTTGGGCAGCAGCTCAGTTCTATGAATTTACTCAGAAGTAAAATCCACAATGCTCAATGGGCTCCATGCAGTACAATCCAACACATGTTTACTCAGAAGTAAATCACACTGTGTTCATGGGGTTTACACTCAAGTAAGTGTCCCTTGTATGACTTTGTGCAGTTTGTTTTATTTATTATTTCCTTAAAGTATTTTTAGGCTGCCTTTTAGGGCCAAGCCCTCACAATGCAGCTTCCATCTTATACATATAATATAATATGATATAACATCACAATAAAAACAAAACCCTAGGAAGCTGTCCTATACTGAGTCAGACCCTGGGTCCATCTAGCCCAGCTCTGTCGACACAGAATGGAGAGCAATGGCTCTCCAGGGTTTCAGGCAGGATATTTTTTCCCAGCCCTACCAGGAGATGATTTCCAGACCTACCTGGGGATTGAACCTGGGAACTTCTGCATGCAACCCATGAGCTCTACCAGTGAGTCACAGCCCCCTGCCCTGTTATATGCATGCAGCATAAAAGACAGCAACAAGAATCAATAACAGTAAAATAGCAGAAAAGTAACTATAGCAATTATAGTTACTTACTTCTCTTCAATTCTCTTACTTCACTATTAGAGCTACACTCTGAAATTAGGGTGGTTTGCAGATCAATACCAACAACTTCTAAATGTCCAGTGCATCATATTGTAGGAGCTACCATCCAAAGAGAAATAAAAGGTTGTATGGCTCAATTTCCATCAGGATCATTCTGCCAACTGTACACAACAACTACTGTTTTTCAGCATTTTTTTCTCAGCCAAAAGCCATTTGGAAACCATGTTACTTTTCAACTGTTTAAAAAAATGTTCAAATTAAAGACCACCACAATCCCCTACAAAATTGCTCATTATAACTGTAGATGTGTGCATTGAATTAGTGAATACATTTTGTTACTGGTTACTGCTGGATCCATTTATTCTACCAAAGATACATTATTAGATTGTTATATGCAAGTAATTTGAAGAAATCGAAGCCACTGACTGGGTTTGCATGACACGACAACCCATGGGTTGCTATCCATGATGGGTTATTGTGTCGTGTGAACCTGGACTGATTTCCCCAGGGTGGCTTGTTCATGGACAACAAGCCATCCCAACAACCCATGGGTTCTTGTAGGGGTTGTTGTTGTATCCATGATGGGTTGTCCTGTCATCCAAAACTGGGCGAACAACCCTATCGTAGGCACAGAGAATTGGCTACGGAGACACTTGGCAAAAGCAGCAAAAAGACCTTGCTGCTCTTGCCAAGCTGCTCCTGGGTGATTGCCAGTGCCAGTACCAGAAGCCCCAAAAGTGCCCAAGCGGCACTTGTGGGCAGCTGGCACTAGCTTCTCCCCTTCCCTGCTGTAATTGTGAGCCATTTTGGGCTCACTGCAGCCTTCCCCTCCACTTTAAACTTTTTTTCTTGAGATCACAAAAGCCGGCTGTCAAGCCATCTTTTGCAATCCCTGTTTTGACAGCTATGGACAGTCCCTTCAGAGTGCCCCAGTGGCATGTTGGAGGGACTGGCAGTGGTTGCCAAGCATTTTTTTTTAATTGTCCCTCTTAATTTCTGCAATATTTGTGGTGGTAGTGGTGATGATGATGATGATGATGATGATGATGATGATGATGATGATGATGATCCCACACTTGTGCAACTGTGGATATTCAGAGTTGTGCAGGTATGGGAATGGGGAACCTCAGGTGGGCAATGTGCATGGGGGTGCCTGCTGGCAAAGTCCAGCAGGTACCCACCCTGGGCATTGCCCCACACAGGCAGCAGGTAAGTTTATTTTTCCCTTTGGTTACATCTGACAGCTGTCAAAAGGTGAGATGTCAAATGTAACCAAAGGCACAACTGATTTTAGCTTCCAAAAAGGGGATGGGACATCATTCACACATTCACCCCCCTTCATGGCAAGATCCTCAGGTTTTTTGGGAGCGGACTCATGTGTCCCAAGGGTGCCTGCACTTTTTCACTTATTCCCATGGTTCCATCACCTTGGGAAAAAGCAAAAGTGTTAACTCCATTTAACTGGAGTAGTTACCTTTAACAGCTGCCAAAGGTAAAGTTCCATTTTTCACGTGGGATTATAAAAGAGTAAAAAAAAAAAAAAAAAACCTGGGGTAGGAAGTTATACAGGTATATAGAGTCTATATACATGTATACTTTCCAGCCAAAATGTTTTTTAACCCTTTCTAAATCCCACTTGAAAAATGGAGCTTTACCTTTGACAACTGTTAAATGGGGTGGCTTGCGCTTTTGAATGTTTCCAAGGTGGTAGAATCTCAAGAACAAGTGCAAAAGTGAAGGCAACCTTGGGACACACGAGTCCCCAACAACACCACCAGAGGATCTTGCTGCAAAGCGGGTGAATGGCACACCACCCCCTTTTCACAAGCTAAGATCACTTGCACCTTTGGTTACATTTGACAGCTTGCCTTTTGACAGCCATCAGATGTAGCCAAAGGGAAAAATGAATTTACCTGCTGCCTCTGTGGGGCAATGCCCAAGGTGGGTACCTACCTGCTGGACTTTGCCAGCAGGCACACCCCCCCCTGCATTTTGCCAACTGAAGCTCCCCATTCACACACCTACGCAACTGCAAACATCCGCAATTGTGCAAGTGTGGGTTTAATAATAATAATAATATTATTATTATTATTATTATTATTATTATTATTATTATTATTATTCACCACAAATATTGCAAAAATTAAGAGGAACAATTAAAAAAAATGCTTTGCAAGCATGGGCAGCCCCTCCAAGATGCCAGTGGGGCACTTCGAAGGGACTGTCCATAGCTGTCAAAACCACCATCGCAAAAGCCAGCTTGACAGTCGGCTTTTGCGATCTGAAGAAGAAGAAAAAGTTTAAAGGGGGGAAAGCCGCAGCAAGCCCAAAATGGTTCGCAATCATGGTGGGGAGAGGGGGAGACAAGTTGGTCCTCCTGCAGTGTCCCCTGGGATACCCACGGGAGAACCAAGGGAGGAGGAGGGGAGGGCACACCCTGGGTTGTTTGCATGACAACAAGCACACCCTGGCTTATTGCCAGGGTGGGTGAGCATGATGTGCAAATGTGCCCACTGTGTTTTTTATTTTTAAAAAGATTCTTTAAAAGATCTTAAGAAATGTCTTTTAAGGATACTTCTACACTGGCCTTTCCCAATTAATTTTTTAAAATCAGGAATGGCCCTCCAGCTGTTTTGGCCTACAACTTCCATCAGCCCTAGCCAGTATAGCCAATGGTGAGGGATGATGGGAGATGTAGTTCAAAACATCTGGAGGACCACAAGTTACCCACCCCTGCTTTATTTAACGTAGAAATGTAGAAATGCCATTTTGAAGCAGGGAGTTGTGTTCATGGCCAAGATGAAATTTGATCCACAGACTTTAAAACTCTCAGCCCATCCTCCACATGCATATCTTATTCAGTACATAGGCAAGTTTAGCGTTGAGGGACAGTTCCTTGATTCGTTATCTTTTAATAAATTAGCTGTGTCAAAATTCACATTGGTTTTATGAATGTATGAAGTTGGCTTTTGCCAACTCATGCTAGTGGTCCACCAACCCCAATAGTGTACCCCAGTCTTCCCCAACTTGGTGCGCTCCGGTTGTGTTGAACTACAATTCCCATAATCCCATCACCAGCATAGATTGCTTTGAGATTAGGGGAGTTGTAGTCCAACACATTGGGAGGGCACCAGTCTGGGGAAGACTGGTCTACGCTGATGAGGCAGAAATCTTTTCCAACCTAGCATGTACTCTGCCACTAAACTTTGGTTAATTCCGTACTAATGTTTCGTTTGAAGCTCTCCAACCTTGGGTCCCCAGATGTTGCTGGCCTACAGCTCCCAGCATACCCAGCCAGCATGGCTAATGGCAAGGGATTCCGGCAGCTGTAGTCCAGCAACATCTGGGGACCCAAGGTTGGAGAGCCCTGGTTTAGTTACTAAATATCTCTGAAGTACACAAGTGATCACAAAGAGCAAATCATCATCATCATCATCATCATCATCATCATCATCATCTCATTTCCCTTTAGGTCACTCAAGATGGAGAAATTAAAAGACAACGCTAGCTAGAATCCTGTGCATGGCATTCAGAACAACAATTCCTTCCCTTGCTGCTGTATCCAAGACAGTCTTGTACACAGGGAGATTTCTGTAGCTTTTCTTAAACCAAAATAAAATTTAAAAAATCCATCAAGCTTTTTATGTTTTTCTTTTGAACTTCCTACAGTCTGTCTAATCTTGCTTTTTTTTTTTAATATTGGAAAGAAAAAAAAACCAAAGGAAGGAAAACTCTTAAATGAAAATAAACAGAAATAAAAGTAGATAATTGATAAGTAGTTGCACCACAAACATAAGACTAAAGCAACATTAGTGGGCTAGTAGAAATTCAAAGTATCCTTAGATAATAGTTCCCACTGCAACATTCCAATAGCAATTAGGATGGAACTGAACTCTTGCTACTCACCTTAAGCCAATTTTTTTGGGGGGGGCAGAAAGGTGGGGTGTTAAATAAATAAATAAATATATAAATAAATATTCCCCTTTTTCAAACCTCAGTGCAATGAGGGCAGTTTCCTCAATGCATGTGTGAATCACCTTCTTGGATATATTTGGCATAGTTAGTAACATAGGAAGATGCATTACACCAAGTCAGACTATTTGTCCATCTAGTTACTACGGATGGGTAACCTGCGGCCCGAGGGCCATGTGTAGCCCTCCATCTAATTTCATGTAGCCCTCAGCCTAATTTTCATGCAGGACAGGAAAACCCAGGAGGAGGGTGGGAGGGGAAAAACAGGGAAAAGTAAAGAAACAGAAGCAGAGGATGTCTTCAGCAAGCATTCGGTTCAGACTTCTGGCAAGAGTAAACTGGTCCTCCCCTAGCAGCCTGCTGGACAAGGAGGAAAAGAGCGAGAAGGGGTGACCCTGCCCACCATGAGCCTCTGCCCCCAGGAGGGCCATGTAAGCCACCTTGGGTTCCTTGCAAGAGGGGAAAAGGAGGGAATGCAGCCTTCAACAAATAAAAAGCCAGTATGGCATAGTGATTAAAGTGTTGGACTAGGACTCGGGAGATCCGGGTTCTAGTCCCCACTCAGCCATGAAGCTCACTGGGTGACTTTGGGCCAGTCACTGACTCCCAGCCTAATCTACCTCACAGGGTTCTTGTGCGGATAGAATGGACAGGAGGAGGGCCATGTAAGCCACCTTGGGTTCCTTGCAAGAGGGGAAAAGGTGGAATATACATGTAGTAATAGATGATGATGATGATGATGATGATGATGATGATGATGATGATGGTGGTGGTGGTGGTGATGATGATGGCGTGTCCATCCCTCCAATCTTGTGGCTTTCCAAGGTCTCAGGCAGAGGTCTTTCCCATAATCTGCTATCTGATCCTTTAAACTGGAGATGCCAAGGGTTGAACCCAGGACCTTCTGTATGCAAAGCATGTACTCCACTACTGAGTCAAGATGAGAGAACCAGTGATGCTCGAGCTCAGCAAGATTCTCCCAACTCCACTTCGAAACTCGGTTTGCTTCACTCCCATTCAAGTTTGCGGCCAGTTTTTCTTTTTGTTCAAATGGGGAAGGTGAGCATTTGGAAGGAGAAAAGTGTGCATTTCCATTTGCCTTTTTCAAAAATGTGCACTTTCCCCCCATTGCCTAAAGCATGAAAATGCATATTTTGGGGGGAAATGTGCATTTTAAATGTGTGTGTTTTTGAATGCAATCACACAACTTTGGGAATATGCAAGCTTTTGTGGGGGGGGGATGCATTTACATTTGGGGTTGTGAGCGGGGCAAATTCTGATGATTTGCAAATAGAAACAAAATTCTCATATATCCCTCCCCCTAGAGGGGCCCTAGCTGTGGACCCACCCCAACATACCTCCCTGGTGTCAGCCACTCCATTGTGAGTTTATTTCTAGTGTAGTGCGTAGCCCCACAACCTCCCCAATGTTCACCTCAAAGCTCATTCCCACTTGTCTCCATGTCACAGGGGTGGGCAAATGGTAGTCCTCTGCATTTTTGACTGCAACTCCCATCAGGTCCAGCCATCATAGCCAATGGACAGGCATGATGGGAGTTGTAGGCCAAATCATACGTATCAGATTGCAAGCTTTGGGGGGGGGAGGTTTCTTACACAAAATCATGTGTATTTTCATGCACATTTGTCCAAATGTGCAAATCAATTGTGTGCATTTTAAAATGTGTGTCTTTTTCTCACATTGACTAAAGCATGTTTCTGAGCATTTTTCAATGTACACATCTTTTTTCAAATGTGCATATTTTCCAAACACATTTGTTTTTTGGTCACACAGATCGCATTGCAAGCTCACAAATGTACAGACTTCAGACAACATACTGGCATTTGGGTCTGCATTCAGTTCTGAGCAGTGCCAAGTGGATAAATTCTGGTCAAAAATGAACAGAAACGAATTTCTCACCCATCCCTACAAATGGGTCCGTCCTGTCATTCCCCCCCCCCCCAATATTCTGGGTTCAGAAAATATTTGCAGCCATTGAGCCACAAAACAAATTCTTTAACTGGAGCTTGATTGTGACGGTAAATGGAGGAAGTACGGAAAGAAAGAGATGGCAGCCAATGAGCTCAGCTCTGCCTGTCTGAAGTGATTACTTGTTGTAATGGCCGAAGTGAAAGAGCATCTGACAAAATAAAAACCAATAAAGAATTGCTGTCCAGGGTCAATCGCTCACACCTGTGTGGCAGCACAGCTAGAAATGTTTTCTCCAAGGATCAACGGTGTCACAAATATCTCAAGCCTACTGTCACTGAGGTCGAAAACCTCGGCCCTTACTGAAACAAACCTCCCATTCATTTTGGTAATGGTCTGTTCTCAGGCAGGATCAGCCCAAAGAGAATATTTTCTTATACCTAAAGTAACAAATCTGCCCCTAACTACGTAAATTTCTCTCTTCAGAGACAGCACAGGCCCTTTCTCACCTCCTATTGCTTCTTTGTTTTGTCTCAGGGCCAGGAAGGGATGCTTGAATCTTTAATCAATCCTTTCACTGCCCATAATGGAACTCAGGTTCTTCCCTTTGCAGAGCTAAATTAACCCATTACATGGCAGAAGAACAACTGACTTTGAGTTGGCTGGGTTGACAGATTACTGTAGCAATCACAATGTTATGATCAGTATTGGTGCATCGACATGAATACTCTAGCAGCCCTGCGAGCAAATGGTGGGCAGATGAGTTAATATAGCCCCAAGCATGATACCTTTAGAAAATATTCATGAACGTGCTCTGTGTGTGGTGTTACTCTGCTTGTGGTTATGAGATGGGGGGGGGAATCTTGTCCTCCCCCCTCCCCTTCCTCGTTCTGGCTCTGTTTTATTTGCAGACCTCAGCACAGACCTAAAAGAGGGATTTTTATGTGCCGAGTGAAATAGCTCAATAAATTTGGGGAAGGGCTGTGGAGAATAATATAACAGAGGAGCTGTAGGGGAAAGGTGCATATTATTTCACCTCTTCTTCATGGTCCACATATGGAGCGGTTTTGCCGCTCATCCTTCTCCAATGGACTCCAGATTTAACCCTTAAGTGGCAGTGATGCATACCCACTTCACTAGAAATGTTAGAATGCGATACCAACTGAACAGCAAGCCCCCATGGTGGTGTTCTGAATGATTGCTAAGAAATTCAAGGCAAAACAAAGCGGCAGTGCAGCTGCAAAACTGTAATTTGTAAATAGGCAGCCTTGGCTTTTCTCAAGTGGTGTTATTGGTTTTGTCCTAAAATCAGACACAGGGGATTCACCAGAGCTATTTATGGAAATGAAATATTCACTTTCTAGTTGAATCCTGATTATCCACCATTACGAATGCAGAGATTAATGAAAGGTACACAAGGCGATCACAATCCTGTGACCTATGGAAAGAGAGAGCAGTACCAGTTCCACAATATGCTATCTATCTATCTATCTATCTATCTATCTATCTCTCACACTCCTTGCTCCTATGTTTGTATTTCAAATACATGTTCCTTAAAAACACCTTTGGTGTTTATCCAGTGGGGATGCCTTAACAGCTTTGCTGTCGACAAACAGGATAGGCAATGACCAAATTAAACTTCTCATAAACACTCAGGATTGTTCTGTCAATGGCTGTATTTACAAAGCACCTATGTCCACATTTCCTTGCCGGAGGAAAAGCACCTGTGGGGGCTTTCAGAAGCAAATAGACTGGGAGCTAAAATGTTAAACACCCACTTCCCCCCAGCTCCTTCATTGCTGCAACTTTCCCCCTCCGAACGGTACTTTTCAATGAAGAAGCAGCCATTGTGCAAACATTTCACATAGCTTAGCATCACAAGAACATGCCTTCCCCCGGGCTCACACTCCAACACAGCCATAAGACGTTCAGAAGCATTCATTTCCATTTTGTATTAATTGCAGCTTGCTGTGTTATGTGAAGCTGGACAACATTTGATTAAACTTAACTACCATTCGTGGAAACAAGCCAACTTCAAACCATAGTTTATGAAGCTGGCTTTTCTTCACTAGCCATAGTTAAGATGAACCACAGTTTAGGTGTTCATAGATTTCATAGGTTCTAGAGTTGGAAGGGGCCTACAAGGCCACCGAGTCCAACCCCCTGCTCAGTGCAGGAAACTAGAGGAGGGATCTCCCATCCAAGTAATAACCAGGCCTGACCCTGCTTAGCTTTCCACACTCAGACAAGCTGAGCCAGCGTGAGTGTTTGATGACACACTAAACTGCAGTGAATCAAAAATGGAAGCAGAAGGCTAGGTTCATTGTCATTGCACTAAAACATGGTTCAGCATTACATCTGAACACAGATTCTGACCTGGTTCGGACAACATGACAACCCATCATGGGAAACAAGCCATGGTGGGTTCTTGTGTCATTTGAACCCAGACTGCTTCCTGCAAGGGAGCTTTTTTTTCTTCTTCAAACAAGTCACCCTGAGAACCCATGGTCTGTTGTAAGGGTTGTTTTACCCATGGTGGGTTGTTCTGTTGTCCAAACCCAGGCGACCAAGGGAAGCAGCAAATGACAAAATAATCCTTGCCACTCTTGGCGACCTCGCCCATGCTGCTGCCAATGACAGCCCCTCCAAAGTGCCCAAGCAGCTTACTGGAGGGGCTGTCGCTGGTTGGCTACCACTTTTTTATTTTAAAAAAAATGTGTTCCAGATGTGTGCATCCTAATTTTTAATTTTTTTTTTCTAGTCGGACTTGCCCAAGTGCGGCGGGGCACACTTGCATAGGTCCAAAATAGGAAGCCTCATCTGGGCAACCCTGGACATTGACCCAGAGAGGCTCCAAATACGGTTTCTCTTTGCTTTCTCTTGCCAGCTGGCAAAAGATGACCTATCAAGGGGAGAGCGAGCAAAGGGAGCTTTGCTCATGAGAAGAGGGCGGTGAGATTTACATGGTCATCATCTGCTTGCTTTTTTTTTTTTTTGCCCTGCCGCCTGTCCTCAGTGTCCTAAGCGTTTTGCACTTCCCCCCCCCAAGACTCTAGCTCAGTGTTCTCCAACCTTGGGTCCCCAGATGTTTTTGGCCTACAACTCCCAGCATGCCCCAGCCAGCATCGCTGGCTGGGGCATGCTGGGAGTTGTAGGCCAAAAACATCTGGGGACCCAAGGTTGGAGAACACTGCTCTAGCTGCTCAGGAAAGTGCAAAAGTGCAATCCACCCCATTTGTGGGGGGGGGAACAGAGCTCTGAGTCCCTCACCTGGGCTTTGACAGGACAATGGGTGTTGTTGTTGTTTTGACAGGGACATCATTCATGGCTGCATCATCATGGCAGAAGCAAACTGACAGGAAACTGGAGGACAGATTTTGGCATGATGGAACCATCTCCACACCTCTTCCTTGGAACTGGGCACAATACTACTGCCCCCTCACACCTGCTACAGGGGATTTCAGGAAAGGAGCAGTATATTAAACTGTGGTTTTAAATTTGGTTTTTAATCTTTTAAACTATTTTGTATGCTTTTATTATTGTTTTTTATGTATACATTATTGTGAACCGCCCAGAGAGCTTCAGCTGTGGGGCGGTATAGAAATGAAATAAATGAAATGAAATGAAATTATGTGTATCTTTGTTAGAGACAAGATGTAACCACAATCGCCACTCAGAAATTTAATGTTTGGATGACATTGAGTAAGGTGCTGGAACTCTATTTCAGTAGCCTTTTCATTGGCCACAGTATTTCAGTGCCTTTTTGGGAGGCACAGGAAGCTCCAGGGAGGAAGAGGAGCTGAGAAACTTTCCTTCCATGAATGTATCTTAGGATCCAAACCACCGTGTGTGTGTGTGTGTGTGTGTGTGTGTGTGTGTGTACCTTGTGAGAAGACTTTCTAAAAGGTGGGGTATAAATCCATTAAATAAATAAGGCATGCTAGCATGGGAGGTGCTTCCCTGTGGTCTTTCTTGCTACGCTGTTAACCTTTATAAACAAGAACTGTGCGCCTTGACCAAATGGTGTGATTACTCCCCACATTAGTATCAAAAATGTGTGGTGGGAACAGACCATGCAGAAATATACCCTTGTCCACCTTCCTCGGGGGGAGGGGGACTAGAATGGCAACATATGGATTAATCCTCACGTGACTATATATTTTGGTCAATTCCTGGATCAGAACTGAAAGATTCCATTTTAAGTATCATTAACTTGTTTCTTGAGGCACAGCAGATAGATCCCTAAGCAATCAGTCACTCCCACACTAATGTGTGTGGGTGAGACTGCCTTGGTTACCATTTTTAAAAAAAAAAACTTGTTTCAGACTTATACAGAAAGAGTAGGCTGGTTCATAGTTAGGAAAATTATACTTTTCTACTGTTCAGAAATAATGTATGGCCAATTTACTTCAGATACATTGAGAAGAATATAAATGTTTATTTAAAAGGAACTAGTCACCTGGATTTGTTTCTGATTTTTTTGTTTGTTTGTTTTTGACATATAAGTATTGAGTAGCTTCATGTATCAAAACACCCCGGTATAACATGACAGTATGTTAGCATTTGTTTTAAGCTTTCTATGCCTGGGATAGGCTTATATGATAAATAACTATTGTGTGCAGGTCAGTTCTGAAGATTTATTTTAAGCTAGGGATAAAATAGGGTTGTGGCTTGGAGTGCACCTCATTCGGCTGTAGTAGTTAGCATCAGAATTAATAATGGAAGCTTTACATAGACATGCCCCTGGTGATTTTTCTTTTCTTTATTTGTAAATTATTTGTCTCAATGTTTATGCAGACCGAACGGCAGCATGGCATAAGAGTACAGACTGGGGAGCATTTTTTTCTAATTACAGAGCTTAACATTATGTGTGGTGTGCATGGCTTGCCACAGCCATGACCATTAATTAGTCCTGTTGCTGGGCCGTGGCTATAGAACAGAAGCTGGGGGTAGACCTGGGTTCCAGAAGCATTTGTTCCATAGCAATGGGTGAACTGGGAAATCAATTTATACTGCCGCTGACCAGAATGGCTCACTGGAGATTCAGCTACAGTGGTGAATACACCGTTAGAAATAAATACCACCTCCAGCTTTTTGAGCTTTATGAAAGATGTTGCCACGTGAACACTTTGAGTTGGGCTTTTAGGTTTGCTCTTTTACAGAAATACCCTTTGTTCTGAAGTCGGAGACACCTTTCCTTGGGCTGGATCCAGGTTTATGCTGATGCTGGATCGACCTGCACTGGCAGCTCCTCTAGCTCCCTGAAAATGCTGCACGGAGAGTCAGGAGGCCCTGCAGAATGGGGGGAGCTGTCATATTTGGGGAAATGGGGGATCCCCAAAATTGGACAAAAGGACTTTCCACGAGTGCAGCCCTTCCTCTTGAGAAAGGCAGATCCTGGATCCAATGCCTTACTGACAAAGAACACAAGAATTGTCTTGGTGGATCAGACTGAGCTCCATCTGCTGTTTCTGATAGAGGCCCGGTAGATATGAAGGTGATGGCTTTTATCTGCTGGCTCCCCCCAGCATCTACTATTATTCAGAGAGATACTGCCATCATGGAGGCTCTCTTTAGCTCTCATGGTTTATAACCACAGATAGATCATGAAAAACTGCCACAAATTGGTATAATTCTTTGTAAAATCATGTCAGGACCATGAGGTTGCTTACTAAACTGTGTGTGCGTGTGTGTGTGTGTGTGTGTGTGTGTGTGTGTTTTGCATTGTTGAACACTTTATGTTTTCATATTGTACCATTTTTAACTTTTTATATATAACCACACTGAAATCCTTTCGGGGGGAGGGGATTAAGGTATGGTTTATAAATTCTTTAAATCAAGTTGATCAATCAAATCAATCAATCAAAGCAGGGTAGCCAAAGTGAGACCCAGAGGCCATACAGAGTTTGCTAATGTTTTTGTTTTGCCTTGTGTTTAGTTACATGCCGCATTTCCGCTGTGGCTCACAATAAGCATCAACTTATCAAACTCCAGTTTCACATTTAAAAGAGGAAAAATGGTTACAAAATGTAACAAATTCAAATACGAAAAAAACATAGCATAAGTTCAAGGCTACAATGAAAAAGGCAGCATTTGCCTGCAACACAAGGAGAGCTAAAGTGGGGCCGGGATGTGTCCAAGCATCCCTGCTCCCCCCCCCCCCCCGGCTATGTCATACATCTTCCTGGATTCAGCACAACGGTCTGTAAAGAGTAATGCGGTAAGTGCATTTGGTGGGAATGCACTTAGAAACCTCAGGGAACACATGGAGGGTACAAATAAAAGGGGCTTAAGTAATTTGTAATTTGCATGGAGCACTTAAGCTTTGGGGAGGGGTGAAATTCAGAATTAGCATGGAAAAGAATATATTTATATATATTGGCTTGAGGCCTGGTGAGATGCAATCCTTTTGATAGTTTTTACTATTTATTTATTTATTTATTTATTATATTTATTAATCGCCCATCTTGCCGGCCACCCGGCCACCCTGGACGATGTACAATTAAAATACAATTAAACAATACAATAAAATATAATAATTAAAACAATATAAAAAATCCTTTTAAAAACCTAACCTACCCCATATTCCCACCTGAACAGCCATGTTTTTAATGCACGGCGGAAGCTCATCACGGAGGGGGCATGGCAAAGGTCACTAGGGAGGGAGTTCCATAATGTGGGGGCCGCCACAGAGAAGGCCCTCTTCCTAGTCCCCACCAGCCTGGCTGCTCTGGCTGATGGGATAAGGAGAAGACCGTGGCAGACCTTGTTGAGCGGCCTACTTGATGTTGCCGGAGGCGCTCCTTGAAATAAACTGGGCCGGAGCCGTGTAGGGTTTTAAAGGTCAAAACCAACACCTTGAATTCGGCTTGGCAAGCAACTGGTAGCCAGTGCAACTCATTAAGCACTGGCGTGATGTGATCACGCCGGCGGCTGCCCTTAATCAGGCGAGCCGCCGCGTTCTGTACCAGCTGAAGCTTCCGAACCGTCTTCAAGGGTAACCCCATGTAGAGCGCATTACAGTAGTCTAGGCGAGAGGAGACCAAGGCATGAACCACTGATGGGAGCAGATGATTAGGAAGGTAGGGGCGCAGCTGCCGTATCAGATGGAGTTGATACAGCGCCGCCCAGCTCACAGCTGCCACCTGAGCCTCCATGAACAGCTGGGAGTCTAGAATGACCCCCAAGCTGTGGACCTGGTCCTTCAGGGGTAGATGTGCTCCATTCAGCACCAGGTCAACATCCCCTAACCTCCCCTTGTCCCCCACCAGAAGTACCTCGGTCTTGTCGGGGTTCAGTTTCAGCATGTTCCTTCCCATCCAGCCAGCCACTGCCTCCAGGCACTTGACAGGGTCTCAACAGCCAACCTCGGTGAGGACTTAAAACAGAGGTAGAGCTGCATGTCATCCGCATACTGATGACACTGCACCCCAAACCTCCTGATGATAGCTCCCAGCGGCTTGAGGTAGATGTTGAATAACATCGGGGAGAGGATGGAACCCTGCAGCACTCCACAAGTGAGCAGCCGAGGATCCGAAGCCTCCTCCCCGAGAACTACCCTCTGATACCTTCCAGAGAGGAAGGACCGGAACCACTGCAATACAGTGCCTCCCAAGCCCAAACCCTCCAGACGGTCCAGGAGGATACCGTGGTCAATGGTATCAAAAGCCGCCGAGAGATCGAGGAGGACTAGAAAGGAGCATTCGCCCCTATCCAAAGCCCTCTTCATATCATCCAACAAGGCGACCAAGGCCGTCTCCGTCCCATGTCCAGACCTGAAGCCCGACTGGCACAGATTTAAATAATCGGCTTCATCCAAGTGTGCCTTCAACTGAGCACCCACCACCCGCTCGATCACCTTGCCCAGAAATGGTAAATTGGAGACTGGGTGAAAGTTGTTTAAATCCTGGGGATCCAAGGAGGGCTTCTTTAGAAGCGGTCTTATTACTGCCTCCTTGAGGGCTGATGGCATCACTCCCTCCTCGAGGGAGGCATTCACCACCGCCTTGATCCCCTCACCCAGTCTCTCCCTACAGCTCATGATGAGCCAGGACGGGCAAGGATCAAGCAAGCAGGTAGTCGGCCTCACAGATGATAGCACCTTGTCCACTTCATCAGAAGGAAGAAGCCGGAACCAATCCCACAAAACCGGTCTGCCATTGGCCTCCTCCCGCTCACTCCCTGTGTCCATGACGTACGATATCCCACTCCTAATCTGATCGATTTTATCTGCGAAGTGCTTCGCTAAAGCCTCACAGGAGGCTTTTGACTGTTCCAGTGGGTCTGGAGCGACTGGACCGACCAGACTCTGGACCACTTGGAACAGCCTCCTGGGGCAGCACTCTGCAGACGCAATGGAGACAGCATAGAAATTCTTTTTTGCTGCCTTCACCGCCACCCGGTAGGCTGAAGCTGCAGCTCTAACCCGTGCTCTAACTATCACCATAATTCAAAATAGATGGATTTTAGAAGTTTATATAAAGCTTATATACATCTCCTATGTGGTTTTTTATTCTGCAGGGACACACATTAATGAACACACACACACACACACACACAGGCAATGCAATGTAATATGCAATGCAGAAGGAAACCCATGATGGAACATCGGCTGCTTCTTTAAAATTGGCACTGAACGTGGAACAAATCTAGACAAATTGAGGCAGTTGGAGGATTCCAACAACTGAGACAGGTGGAGAATTTGGATACTGATATATCCAAAGTGCATATATTTTCAGATCAAGGCATACCCTCCAATATTTCACAGATGAAAATAGGGAAACACATGTGAATTTGTAAGAGGTATGGTTAAGCAACATGAAGGTGTGATCAAGAGGGCGTGGCCAGGCAACATGAGGGCGTGGCCAAGGGTATGGCCAGGTAACCAAAGGGCATGGTTAAGTACAAAAGTTATTAGAGGAAACACACAAAATCTTATATTTTATACTTATTACATTATTATATTATATATTGTTTTATAATATATTATTAGTGGCTTTTGTATTTTTTTTTAACATTACTTAAACCCTTAATTGTTGATATCTTGTGTTTTTCATTGTGGGGGGTCAGTGCTTGCAGGGCAATCTCTTTCTTTTTGTTTTAAAATTGTCAGGATTGGTCCCGCATTTTCAGGTTCAGGGCAGTTGGAGAAGGAGCAGAAAAGAAGATGTGGAGGAGGGGGAGCTTTTGGGTGGGGGAAAATACAAAAAGACATATTGGGGTTTTGAGCCTCCTCAGCATTTTGCTCCAACACCTCTACAGCTCTAGTTTTTAAGCACAAGGAGTAACTTTGAGGGTCTGAACAGCTTTGATGTTGTTCGTTATTGTGGAAAGGCCCCAGTTTAAAGCACTTTTTGTGTTCTATTCACACAATTTAGATTTAAAGAAACACTTAAACTGGAATAATCTTACAGAATTTAACTAACTTGAATTAAGTTAAAACAAATGGTGCAATCCTATGCACAGTTACTCGGGAGTAAGTACAAATGTCTTCAATGGGTCTAACTTACTTACCAGGGGGCCTGGTCAGAGGCAGCAGGTAGAGCACACATACACACACACACCCTCGGTCTGTTCCCCTCCTGCTTAAAGGGTCCATGGGCAAAATCGCAGCTAAGCTAAATAGCTTGCGGGAAGTGGCAGGGGAATTCAGGGCTCTGCATAACAAATCAGGACTCTGCATAACAAAGTAAGAAGCCATGATTGCTTAAGTGTTTGTGGGACTGACTGTCCTGGCAAATTCGGGGCTATTGGAGCATATGTCAAGGCTAGCAAGGAAGAAGCTAAAAAGACTTTCGAACCCCTCTGTTGAGGTGTGCTGGAAATAGTAATTGCTCATTAGTGTGATCCAGACTGCCATTTTTGGAGGGCAGGGGGTGTCCAGACCCAGTGATTATAAGCGATTTCTGGCCAACTCATGGGTTCAACACATGGACAGCAAAATCCTGTACAGGTCTGTTCAGAAGTAAGCCCGTTAGTTTACCATCAGTCCAGGGTGGTCATGATTACTATATGCAGCCTCTGCTGAATTCATGCCACTGAATTCCAACTCCTGGGGAGCAACAGCAGCAGGAGAGGGTGATGGTCTTCATGTCCTGCAGGTGGGCTTCTCAGATACATCTGGTTGGCCAGTGTGGGAAACCAGTGCTAGACTGGATAGACGATTGGCTTGATGCAGCACATCTACTCCTTCGGTTCTTAAATCCCTTTGCGTAAAAATAAAGGGTGGTTGCTGCCTACTCCATGTTGCTTAGATTGCTCTAGGTTATTAGGAGGTATAAAGAGTTACAACACATTTTCTTAAAATACAATTGCTTTGGGGGAGCAATTGTATCTTAAATGGATTCAGAGATGGACTTTAAACTGTGCCAAGAATATATATATATATATATATATATATATATTGCTACTGAAATCCAAAAGTGCCCTTGAACCTATTCCTTCCCCTCACCTCCAACTCTTTCCACCTTTGAGATATTCTTCTCCTCTATCTGTCCCTGCCTGCCTGCCTGCCTGCCTGCCAGCCAGCCTCCCTTTATTCCTACTTTCTTTCTTGCTTGCTCCCTTTCTGCACAGCTAACTCCTTCCAGTGCTGGTTGTTTCAAACTCACCCAAACCATTAGAGATGTCAACAGCTTTGCAGTTCAGAGGGAGGACATTAATGAGTCTAGCTGAGGCCTTTATTCCACTCTTGCTTACCTCAAGCCTTCTAACAGTCACACCGACTGAGACGGCCACTAAATAATTTCCAAGAAGGCCTCTAAACAAAACATGTGCATGGAGATTAGTGTGCTTGCCGTTCTAAACCTCTGCATTTGGGGGTTTCAAGACAAAAAAAACACTGTTGTCTTTTCTCTCTCTCTCCATCAGCACAATCCAAAACTTCAGCCTACCCATGTCCCTCGCGCGGAACTGCTTGTTACCATGACAGCATTAAACGTTCAGAGGCACTGCAGGTCTCTGAAATGATTAAAGTTTTCTCTCTGCGTGTTCGTATTCATGTTATGAACAAGCTCATTGTAAATCAAAGTACAGTGGGGTGGAGGGGAGGTGGAGCTCACATCTGGTAAGCAAAGAAAAATGGTAACACTGGAGAAATGTTTTTAACCAGACATGTATTTCTCAGCCTGTATTCAGGAGCCACACAAGAATTAAAAAGATATAGCTTTTCTTACATAAGTTGCCTTTCAGAGGCCTGTGCTCAGGACTAAACTATGGGGCGGTGGAGTGTCGCAGAACTGGCCCTCTTTGGGACACGGATCCAAAGCCCTGAAGCTGTTTCCGATTAGAGCATAGCTGGCTGGGGCATGCTGGGAGTTGTAGGCCAAAAACATCTAGGGACCCAAGGTTGGAGAACACTGGATTAGGGTGTCCGCAAAAGAGAAAATGCATCACCAAAAAAGAGAACACTAATTTTTATAAAAAATTGCATGTGCTAATTTATATATATACATGAAAATTTAGAAATAAGTACTAGAATTTAAATAGAAAGACAGTACATCTCACCATAGTGGGGCAGACTGTGACCAGGTCATCTGTGTGCCTTGCTCAGTCTCCTGTCCTGGTGCTGTTGATGGGCAACTCCCAGACCCAGCTCTTCCTCTGATGGTTCTTTATCTTTATACCAGACTTGGACTGGGCTGCCCTTCAAATGGAGAACCTTCAAATAGAGGACTGCCCTGTCCTCTGGCAGCCCTTCAAACAGAGGACTGCTCCATGTAAAGTAGAACACATGACCAGCCTATTTCCAAACTAGGTTCAGTGCCAGGGAAACAGAGCAGGGGTACGCAACCTGGTACCCTCCAGATGTTTTGGACTATAACTCCTACAATTCCTTGACCATGCTGACTGAGGCTTATGGGAGTTGTAATCAAACACTTCTGGATGGTACCAGGTTGCCTTCCCCTGACATATAGCATTTGGTGTGATCTGTCAACCCCACCTGCATGTTTAGGTGACAAAAACCCTGGTTTCCTACAGAGGAAGACATTTTGTTCTTTAGGTTTGCGAATCTCCTACTGAAATGGATTCTCTCCTTGAGCTAAGGTGTTGGGTTCACCCTGCATGTGCTGTGTTGCTCCTGGGGACAAAGGTAGACATGATGTGAGAGTTCCATGACTGGATCTCCAAAATGTATCTAGCCCTTTTTCCATCATTAGCTTATGCCCTTCTCACATACATGTTGTCTTTTGTTGTCAATGTATATATGTATATGAAGGCTCTACCCTCTGCGTACACACCTTCAAATGCATGTCTGCAACATGTCTTACACAGCGCACACGACTTTAAAGACATAGTAAGCAGCTACATCTTTTTTTCTTCTTCTTTTTACTCTAGATTAAGTGTGTATGTGTGTGTGGGGGGAGCTTTTAAACCTTTCACCCCTGCTGCAGTCCCAGTCTGGATTAGGGAGCCTGCACCTGCAATTTATATTGCCAAATAGTCATCCATTAAGACTTGATCATATAGGGTGCACGGTGTGCAGCATATGTGCGTAGGCATCTTGCAGATATGCATTTGAATATGCATACATCAGGTAACAGAATATGCCCCATCACACGCATCACAGCACACATTCATTCTAGTGCTGTGCCAAAAATGTATTCTACATTATTTTCGACCATTCTCATTCAATTTGATAGACAAGAAATTATATTATATTATATTATATTAATTATATTTATACGCCACCTTTTTCCTGCAAGGAACCCAAGGTGGTTTACATAATCCTCCTCATCCTCCTCCAAATTGCTTTTGGGGCGGGGGGGGGGAATTCAAAGGAGAAGAAATTTCAGAGAAATTCTCATGTGTTGGGTTCAGGGTTCTTGTGCTTCCCTTACTTATCAGGTGACCGAGAAATGTGTAGGGGTGCCCTGCCTTTCATTGTACAATCATGTCTCTGCACCTCCATTAGAGACAAGATGTATCCACAATCACTCCTGATAAATTTTGTTCATTTGTTGTGACATCCTGGGGAAGGTGCCTAAAGAATGACAACTAGAACTGAGCCAACATTTCCCAGAAGACATGTTTTTCTCAGAAATGTCCTAAGATTCTTCTTTTCTTACCCCACTACGAAAAACAAACAAAACAAAACCAGCCACTTTGCAGCATTTCCCCAAATTTCTTTTTTTTTTTTGTGGGTTTCACCTTTCCTCTTCCCCCACTCCACCCCCACAATGCCCTGGAACAATGCTAGGTATGGGGTATTGTGGAGAATGCAAAGTGGGGGCAAGGCTGCCAATACTGTTGCTGCTGTTGCCACTTACAGTGACAGTGCAAACCCCCCCCCCCAAAACCCCATGAAACCCCGGGGGGGGGAACTGTGCTACAACCCTTGCCAGTGGTGAGCCCTCCTGTGAGAAATTGTTGGAGAATTTCTCCTCCCACTGGAGAAATGTTGTGAAATTGTCTCCCTAATTTCTCTGCCCACGAATAGGGTGGAGGTCATTTGTGCACAGCTCTCATTCATTTTATGCATGGCAGACCTAATGTAATGACTGAAAAGGACTTCTTTCTTTGCTTAAACACAGCTGGGAAGGAGGGGAATTTGGATTACAGCCATGATTCTAGGGGAGGGGGGGTTTACCTCTCCCCCCAAAGCTGCTATTTGACCACAGGAGAAAGCATACAGATAACCATATGCTTTTCCAGATGGGGCAAATAGAAGCTTGGATGAATTATGTCACTGCCCGGTTTTATTGTCATTCTTGTTGCAAAGGATTTTTTAACTACATATTTTATATATTGTATCATATATACATTTTAATGTGAACTGCTTAGGGATTTTTTTTTAAAAAAAATATTAAGCAGTATAGAAGTATTATAAATAAATAAGGGAAAATCTTATGGCCCCTAGACAATGCCTGAAGGGCCATCGGATAATATTTCAGATTCCCAGATCTGGGAATCGGAGCTCTGACCCCAACCCCTTGTAGCTGGCATGGAAAGAACTGTGCCGGTTGCTCTCCAAGGTCGGGAGAGCGACCTTGGAGAGGGGGAGAAGGGGGCCTTTTGGGGGATGGGAGGGGAGGAGACTGGAGAGGGTGGGATACAAGATGCAGTAATACCTTGGATTGCAAGCATAATTCGTTCCGGAAACGTGCTTGTAATCCAAAGCACTCGTATATCAAAGCGAAATTCCCCATAAGAAATTTGTACACATATTTTTAATTTAAGCTGCAATAAAGAATGATAGCGTAAAGTCTTCATTTTTCTTGACCGTACTACAGTACTTGTATTGCAAGACGTCACTTGTTTATCAAGTTAAAATTTATTTTAAAAAATTTGCTTGTCTTGCAAAACACTTGCAGACCAAGTTACTTGCAATCCAAGGTTTTACTGTATCCTGGACCTGCTCCAGCCTCCTTCCCACCCCTCTGAGATTTCCCAGCTACATTGGCGAAAAAGCCAGTCTAGAGAAAATGCAGGGCAGGAGAACAGGGAGTTGAAGATAGCCTCTGACACTCCCCCCGCTATGCATAGAACGCTTGTAAGCTTATGAGTTTGGGGGCTTATGGGCATCGCGATAGGATTGTACCCTAAATAAATCAGGAAACCTGATTTTACATTCCCCCCCCCTTTTAAACCACAGCAGATTCTTTTCATGGATTTTCCTGCATCATATCTAGGACTAACCATATCTAGAAGAGCCAGGACTAATGTATGCAACAACAAAAACCACAAGTAGGACATGAGGACAATAGCACCCTCCTGCCCACGTTCCCCAGCAACTGGTGTACATAGGCATGCTGCCTCTGATACTGAAGTTAACATATAGCCATCAGGACTAGTAGCCATTGATAGCCTTCTCCTGTAGGAATTTGTCTAACCCCCTTGTGAAAAGCACTCTGCACATGAATTGCACATTTACAATCTTTGCTGTTCTCTGTTGTTGTTTTTTAGACCTCTCTGTACTCAATCTTTTGAAGAACTAAGGTACACAAAAAACCCTGTGTATTTGTCTTCTTTCCCTGGTCTGTGAATCATATGAATTGTCAACACATATATTTACACTCCTCCAACTGAGGTCAAAATCACAGCCATTGAAAAAAGCACTGATGGATGGTGGAAGACCTGGTTAAATGGCTCCACAGTGCCTTACCTCTGGCTGTCGTTTGGATCAGTTACCATAGTGAGCAGTTCTAAGAATTTTTCTGTAAAAACCTAAGGTGTTAAGCATACATTGAATGTTAATTACTGCCTATATATCTCATGGAATTGATCGACATTCTCAATGGGTTAATCTCTGCAAGCTGAATAAAACCATGCTCTTGTGCAAAAGTCGCCATAAATTCACATTTCGCACCCTGCTTTATTTGCCTCTTAAATTTAAATGTAATTAGAGATAGAATTATGGATAATGTGTTGCAGTGCCTTTTGTTGACATGTTTGGTAGTTAATAAAAATGATGCATGCAATCCATACCTGAGACTTAGTCCATGAGGATAAGTTGATCTTTATTGAAGGCTGTAGTCGAGATTTCCCCAGGTGACAACTCAAATATATACAGCAGGATTGCAATTCCACAGTACGCCTGGGCTGGATTGCTTTTTCCACAATGTTACTCTGATCGCCACTAAATAACCTGGCGATGACCTTTAACACGAAAGCAAAACAAATCAGAAGCTCATAATAGAGAAGTTGAGAGGTGGCTTAAACTTGAGTCTGCATCATTTTAGACCTTCAGAGAAGCAGTCAATTATAACTTGCACAAAGTGCACTTTGTTTTGTTGTTCTAAATGCACTGGGCAAAGTTTTCTGATGCAAGCAAATTTATATTCAGCATAAGAATTACAGGATGTGAAACAATGTCAGCTCCAGGTTTTCAGGGCTCTTGGACAAGGCACCCTCAAGGAGCCCCCTCCCTCAGTCAGGGGAGGCTGGTGACTCCTGTGCAAGTGGGGCTCCTTATCCATAGCAGCTTTCATTCTGAGCCTTATAGGAGCTATCCATAGTGCTGTACTCCACCACCACCACCCAAAAAAATTTAGGTTCAGCACCATGGATAGCTCCCATAAAGCACAGAATGAACGCTGCGATGGCCATTATCACTGCTGGCTACTATTGCTCCTCCTCCTCCTCCTCTTTCTCATCATTGTTACCACTTGCTTGCTTGGCAGGCAGAGAGCCAGTGAGCAAGTAGGCGGCAGTGGCATTTGTGGCTCCTCCTTCTCACCACCACCTTTGTCTGGGCCAGAGCAAGAGGCAGGTACAGAGGAGCGGGTCGGGGGAGGGCTCTTGTCAGTGGGCCCCTATTGGGGTGTGGGCCCCTCGCAAGTGCCCCATCATGCCTACCCTTGATGCCGGTCCTGATGCAAAAGTTCTGTTTCAGCTGAGACAGGCAGCGGTGGCAGATAACCCTTTTACGACATTATTTGTACATCTAATGAAGCCTTCCCCAACCTGGTGCCCTCCAGATGTTTTTTGGGGGGAGGGAGGATCACTCTGATCACTCCATTTCACCACTCAGCACTAGAGAAAGGCAACACTTTCCTAGCGCTGAGGTGTCCCCCTCTCTGCACAGAGAAAGGGACTCCTCGGTGCTAGAGAAATGTTGTCTTTCTCCAGTGGTGAATATAGTGACTCCTCCCCGCTCAGTCAGATTGGAGCAGTCCTTTCTCTGTGCAGGGTGGAGCTTTGGAGGAGGGGCCTATCCCTGATGTCATCTGGCCCTTGCAAGGGGGGGGCAGTGACAGGAAGCAAATCTGGCCCTTGGGGCTGGAGCAGTTCCGCACCCCACTCTTAAGAATTGTGGGCAGGAGAAAGAACACAAAAATAAAAGTAGAATACATGGTTGAATCTTCAGATTATATAAATGGAAGGCCTTTGATCTAGCAGAGGCTCCCACTAGTCATAGTGGCTAATGGAAGAGGGGAGGCAGCTTTCAATAATTCCCCCTATTCCCTCCAGAGTTCCCAGATCACCTCCTGGGGGGCAGTGGAGGCTCATGGCTCCAATGTCAGCTGGGCTGTGTATCCTCTGAACTTTTAAGGCGCTGTCCATGGTCCTGAATAGGCTCGGCAAAACAGATAGCTGCTTAAAAGTTCAGAATAAATTTGGAGCAGATACATAGATAGCCCTGCTGACATTGGAGCCATGAGCCTCCACTGCTGGAGGGTCCCCCCCCCAATCTCCAGAGCAGATTTTCAGGGGGTGCAGAAGGCTACAGTAGGGAGGGAGAATCAGCAAATATCACACAGAAACATAGGAAGCTGCCTTATACTAAGGCAGACCCTTGGTCCACCTAGCCCAGTATTGTTGACACCGACTGGTAGTAGCTCTCCAGGGTTTCAGGCAGGAGTTTTTCCAACCCTGCCTGGAGATGCTGGGGATTGAACCTGGGACCTTCTGCATGCAAAGTATGGGATCCATCACTGAGCTGTGACCACTGGGCTTCAGCACCTCCCTCTGCTACCCTTAGCACTCACCAGGAGTACCCTTTCCATGAGTGGAACTCTGCTCGTGAGATGTTAGGATCCGACTCCCTCTTTATGCCCACTTCTCTCAAAATCAGGGTTGTTTTGTTTTGTTTCATGACTGAAAATTACTTAAAGTGTGTGTGTAGGAGGAGAATGTCCAACTTTATCATACAAATAAAATTTCATTATTTATCTATTTCATTTTTATACCGCCCAATAACTGAAGCTCTCTGGGCGGTTTACAGCAATTAACAAGACAGTCCCTGCCCGCAGGCTTACAATCTAAAAAGACACGGCACACAAGGAAAAAGGAATGGGGAGGGAAGAAGGGGGAATATTAATGAATACTCCTGGCAGGGCTGGTGGAATGGCCCTGCGCTCCCTCTCATCTCCCTCCTCTCAGCCTGCTGGAATGGCTGGTGGTGGTGGCAGCTGAGGGAGGAGGAGCCTTCAGGAGGGTGGCCTTTCAGCAGGGCTGATGGAATGGCCCAGCGCTCCCTCTCTTCTCCCTCCTCTCAGCCTGCTGTAATTTCATGTGTGTTCTATTAATTATTATTCTTACTTTTATTTTTATCTATCTATCTATCTATCTATCTATCTAATCTATCTATTATATTTTTAATCTGCCCAATAACAAACATTCTCTGGGCAGGTTACCAAAGCCAAAATAATAAAATGCAATACAATGACTTTCATCCCTTCCTTGATTTTAGTTTGCTTTTCTACTATTATTTTAAGTGTGGTTAAACTTTGTACACACCTATACTAGAAAAAATGATTAAAATTGATCTGACAGTGAGTGTATTCAGTATGATATGATAGAGAAGATGTCAGGCAATCGTGGCACTGAGAGGGAATATAGCACACCATGGCAACTACTTAACATTATTCTGAGCTTGAGCATCTTAATTTTGGTTACAAGTCGATTAGATATTGTAATTTTATTTATTTAAGCCATCTTTCAAAATGCAATATTTTCCTAGGGTGGCATACAATATATAGCAAAATAAATTTAAAACATATAACCATATTAAAAATAACAACATAATTACAGTATGTGGGGGGGGATCAATAAAATCAGACCATTTCATTCAATTTCAAGAGCCAGTGTGCTGTAGTAAGCCAGTGTGGTGTAGTGGTTAGAGTGCTGTACTGGGACTCGGGAGATCCGGGTTCTAGTCCCCGCTCGGCCATGAAACTCACTGGGTGACTTTGGGCTAGTCACTGACTCTCAGCCTAACCTTCCTCACAAGGTTGTTGTTAGGATAAAATGGAGAGGAGGAGGAGGGCTATGTAAGCTGCCTTGGATTCCTTGCAAGAGGGAAAAAGGCAGGATAAAAATGTAATAAATAAATAAATTTCATTTTATTTCAGCCCACCCAACATAGATCTAAGAACAGGCTACTAAGAAAAAATACAAATGTAATCTACCCTCTCAGTTAAAAGCAGTCTGGGCGGGGAACATGGTTAGGGCTAAAAGACAACAGAGAGGGAGCTACCGGTAATTGTATCTCTCAAGGGAAGGTGTTCCATAAATGTGGGGCCACCAACCTTATCTACCCACCAGCCTTCTCCCTTCCTGGCAGGCAAACCAGGAGGGTCTCTGTAGCTGACCTTAATGTTCTGGCAGGTTTGTAAGGGTGTGGGCAGGCTTTTAAGTAACTTGTTTCCAGTTTGTGAAAGGCTTTAAAGGTCTATACTAGAACTTTTAATTGGGTCTGGGAGTGACTAGATAGCCAGTGCAGCGGATGCAGAATTGGTGTAATGCAGGCTGAATGTTTGGCCCCGTCTATATCTGGGCTGCTGAACTCTGCCATGCCAGCTGTAGCTT
The DNA here is from genome assembly GCA_021292165.1 of Shinisaurus crocodilurus. Lineage (NCBI taxonomy): Eukaryota > Metazoa > Chordata > Lepidosauria > Squamata > Shinisauridae > Shinisaurus > Shinisaurus crocodilurus. The sequence continues at coordinate 138,983,263 of CM037876.1, read as the reverse complement.
CTGAACCATCTTCAAGGACAACTCCATATACAGGTCATTGCAGCAATCTAGGTGCTGCTGCATCAAATACAGCCCATATCCCATTTCCTATTAGTTGAATTTGACACCAAGGAAGATCAGAGATTGGGAAGCAAGGCATTTTTGAGGGATTTCAGTTTGGTTGCCTTTTGGTGGAAAGACCTGAACATTGAGATCAACATGTAGATGCAATTACCGTTCAATTTGGACTATGTTTGAAGGTTAGATGGTGTGACCAGCCATGACTCTGGGCTTGGAATCATAAGTGGCTTGATCCTGAATCTGATCTGCTTGGATTTTTTTCACTTTCTTTTAATTCTGCTCACTTAGGCTGCAATCCTATACAAACTTAACTGGTAGTAAGTCCAATTGAACTCAATGGGACTTCTCAGTAGAGATGCATAGGATTGCACTTACAAGGTTATTCTGAGCCATTCATTTCTCTCGCAATAATCGAGGAAATGTTACCATAATTCTTAATGCTCAGACTTCAGTATCAGCACAAATTATGTTATTTCTTCAGAAACTTGTGCTTAAGTTAAGTTTAAACATAGTACTTTATTTTCTATAAAACACATTCCAGGAGTCAGGTATGTGACAGAAAATGCACCCCACATGCTTTCTTTTCAACTTGAAAGAGCATTTGATTGTTTGTTTGTTTGGCAACAGTGATACATACATATATTGTATAATATTTCTGATCCCATACTAGCTGGATTGTAGATTAGTTTTGAGAGCAGTCTGTGTCAAGTACATAGCAAAACAAGTTTTTGGGGGTGGGGGCTTTGGCAGAGGTAACAGTACGCCATTGAGAAGTCTAAAACCTTGTTCTAATTCTCTATTTGTTTGGGGATAAACCCTTCACATATGTATAAAAATAAAAATGTGTTTGTTTAACATGAAGTGACTCTGTCTGTTCTCCTTGAAAGAGAAAGGAAATTTAGAGACAGGAAAGTAGATACATGTAGTCCACAGACAGAGTACAAGATTGAGAGAGAGAAAGAGAAAGTGACGCTTATTTCTTGAAAAACAAAAAGTAAGATAAATGCTTCAGTGTGAAGATTCTAGTTATGCTGTGGGATTGTTGGTTTTTGACAAAACATGGCAACTCTTCATTCATTTGCAACAGTACTACAATATTGTGCCAGCCACCTTCCCTAGCCACCAGAATATTTGAAGAACTGAACATTGTTGTTATACTCGTAGTAGCTCATGCTATGAATTAAATATAATCCTGACTTCTATGAAGAAGGAATGGCATCTGTGAAAGGTTTTACAAGAAATGATAGAGGCAGAACTACAGAGAGAGCTCAAGATATACTTACTGGATCTGTATAAATTGGTTGCCATATTCACATTTGCATATTTATACTTCAAGTCCAAGACACATAGTTGACCCATGTGCAATAAATACTAGATTTTGTTCTACCTCTTCCTCATGATTTTCCTACCTTTTTTCCTCTACCTTTACCTCCCATTAATTTGTTATGGTAGAATAGTGAACAAATCCTCTGAGGAACAATTGAAGAGTCACATGTTCCAATGTCTTGTACTGAATTGTAGTCTTTGGGGGTTTTTTAATGGCATTTTTTAAAAAAAAGTTCAGTCATTAATGTTTAATTCATAATAATAATAATAATAATAATAATAATAATAATAATAATAATAATAATTTATTTATTACCCACCTCTCCATCTAGATCGAGGCGGGGAACAACAGAAAATATAAAATACCTAAACTAAAACAACACAATATATACTATTAAACATCTTAAAACATCCTAAAAACATCTTAAAACATCCTAAAAACATCTTAAAACATCTTTAAAACATCTTAAAAACATCTTTAAAACATATTTAAAACATCCTAAAATTCCGCCGGAAAGGCCTGCCGGAAGAGTTCAGTCTTTATGGCTTTTTTAAAGTCCAAAAGACTGACAAGTTGACGTATCTCCTCCGGCAGGCCATTCCATAATCTGGGAGCAGCAGAAGAGAAAGGTCCTCTGGGTAATGCTAGTCAGCCTAGTTTTGGCTGACTGAAGCAGATTCTTCCCAGAGGACCTAAGTGTGCGGGGTGGATTGTACGGGAGAAGGCGATCCCGTAGGTAGCCTGGACCCAAACCATGTAGGGCTTTAAAGGTAATAACCAACACTTTATACTTCGCCCGGAAACTGATTGGCAGCCAGTGGAGTGCTTTTAAAACTGGTGTGATATGGGCACTCCCAGGTGTACCAGTAACCAGTCTGGCTGCCATATTTTGCACTAATTGAAGTTTCCGGACTAGGTATAAAGGTAGCCCTATGTACAGCACATTACAGAACTCGAGCCTCGAAGTTACCAGTGCGTGCACTACCGTCTTTAGGTCTTCCAACTCTAGGAAGGGGCGCAGCTGGCGTATAAGCCGAAGCTGATAATAGGCACTCCTAGCCGTCGCATCTATCTGGGATGTCATTTGGAGCGACGGATCCAGGAGCACCCCTAAGCTGCGAACACTGTCTTTCAGGGGGAGTGTGACCCCATCCAGAACTGGTTGACATACCTCCAAACCCAGGTTGTGGCCTTTGACAGCAAGCACCTCCGTCTTGTCTGGATTCAATTTCAGTTTGTTTTCCCTCATCCAGCCCATTACTGCCTCCAGGCATTTATTCAGAGGAGACACACTATCCTTAGCTGATGCTGTTGACGAAGGCATGGAGAAATATATTTGGGTGTCATCAGCATACTGATAGCACCCTGCCCATGCCTTTTTTTAAAAAAAAAGTTCAGTCATTAATGTTTAATTCATTCACTATCCACCAGGTCAGGACCATTCACAAACTTCCTTCCCTCAAATCAGACTATTGGCTGGTTCAAGTTGTAACTTGCATATGTGACTGAGCCATCATGGATATGGATCAATAGCCATAAACAGAACTTTCCTGTCACCTTTTAACTTCAATCACACACCTGTAACTTTCTTTTCAATGGAGTCAATTCATACATTCAAACTACAGTTGCAAATGAAATCAAGTACCGGTAATGATAAATCTTGAAGTTTTATTGAACTTTAAGACTGAAGTTAAGAGGTGTCATGAAAGTATCCATGATGGCTTATTCACACATGCATAGGTGCAATGGTTTATGTGAAAGGGAAGTCCACAAATTGGGCTGGAGATGATTTACTTCCTCTTCCTTCCTCCCATGTTTTTTTTTTGGGGGGGGAGGCAATTTGTATGAAAATGGCATACATCATAGAGGTGGCCCCAGGCAAGAAACCTGCAAAGTTTCAAAAGAATAGATGTAGGAGCTAAGGAGTTGTGAAGCTTGAAAATGGGTTTAATGCTTTTTCATATGGAAGTGTGGTGGTGGCGTTGGAAGAATAGGACGTGTCACAGTCCCACCCTTGGCAGCCCCATCTCATCTACCCTATATTGGCCTGTCCCAGCTAACTGGACCACTCTGCCTGACTCTATAACCGTATGGCAACTCCAGGCTTATGAGGGGAGACTTCACAAGTTTTACTGCTCCGTGTTTCTGATAGGTTGAAGGTGGAAAGGAAACGACATGCATGCAGTACCCAAGGGCATACTTTGAAAATCACTTCTGGAACTGGTTGTGGTGAATGTCAGTGTGGGTGAACCATGAAGGTGTCGGAAATGACTGCCCCATGAAGTCTGTGGCTACTGGCTGGTGCTGGTGATATCCCACAGCGGCCTAGGCGGCAAATGAAGGACCAGCTGATGAACCTGGAAAAAATGTTCTAGGAACAAAAAGGTTATGAGCTCATTCATATCTCTACTGACCTGTTTCCTGATTCTCTCTAGGGGCAGCATTGGTGGAGCAGCAGCAGCAAAGTTCCTCAACTGATGCCTTGACAGACAACCAATGAAGTGCAAGGCTAAGTGAAGGTTTACCACTGACTTATGTAACAGTTTGTTTTATGAAGGTGCGGCAAGGAAGGCAGAGAGAACACCACTGGCATAAAGAAGCAGGAAATTGAGTACGTAAACGTAACCAAGGTGATGTTGCACTGAGCATGCCCACACTCCTCAGACAAGTACAGGCTGAAGTGAGGCCTTTGCTTCCAGAAAAAGAGCCCTCTTTGCAGTGGAACTGAGTGATGGATCCTGTGCTCCCAGAAACCTACACACACAGCCACTAATCGTTGCCACTCTTCAGAATTTTACCTCCCTATTGTATATTAGAGCTGTGATGCTAAACACATTTACCTGGGAGCAGTGCAGGGTCATGACTCCAATGTCAGAGGGGCTGCATATCCGCTATGGATTTGACGCTGAACTTTTATGGTGCTATTCATGGTGCCAAACCTATTTTGGGGATAGGGTTCAGTGCCATGGAGAGCTCTTTTAAAGTTCAGAATAAAATCCGGAGTGCCTGGGAGTAAGCCCCTTTGAAATCAGTAGAACTTTCTTCTGAGTAGACATGCATAGGATTGCACTGTAAACCTCTGTAAGTAAACCTGCAAGTTAAACCACAGCAGAAGGGACAGACGTATCTTGATCCTTGCACATGCATGTAAATGCACATGCATGGCGCATATAGTAATATAGTGCACAGCCTGCCAACAGTAATTTTTGGTCTAAGAATGGGGTGTTACTGGTATATGGGAGCGCCTCTATTATGTGAAACATCGAAGGATATGAGGTTAAGGACATTCGCCAACCTCTATGCATTATATGCATGCAGAAGCATTTGCACCATTCTTCAGCTGGGATCAGGTCCCCCACTGCTTCAAAAAATTAATTTCCCAGAAGATCCCCCCCCCCAATCAGTCTGTTCCAATGCTCATAAAAATCAAAGATCCCATATTCAGATTATAATGTCATTCTTTTCTGGAGGAGAGGCTTGATACTAACTCTTTTAGAGAGAAAGCCTGAAACTAATAATTTATGAACTTAACTTGTGAAAGTGAAGTGTTTACAGCCTGCCCATCACTGAAACAAGAAGTTTGGGAAATTGCCCAGTTCCAAGCAACCTAGTCTGAAGATGACAGTAGAAGTATTTATTCTCTTTTTTGCTTGCTCAAGCACCGCAAAAAAACAAGAAAACACAAGGAAGTTATGCTGCCTATCTCTTAGCCTAGGGGACAGAGACTTTATATTGCAGTTAATGGGCCAACTACAAACAGAAAATTAATTTGGCAGCAATTGACTGATGTTGCTGAACTCACAGATGCGTGGCCCATGTTTAGAGCAATTAATCCTTCATACCAGGAAGAAGAAGAAAAGTTTCTGAAGGACAGGATATTTGCCAAAAGACATATAAGCTTACACAAAGTTATTATAAAGAATTAGCCTGGGGGGGGGGAGTGACAGCTTTGGATACGGAATGCTAAGGAGAGCTTAAACTGCATTTCCCTGGAAAGGCTGTGTGGATGGCCCTTGGAGGACTAGCACCATTGAAGTGATCACGAAAAAAAAAAAAAAAAAGGATGCCAGGAACTTATGACCCGTCTGTATGCTCCAACTCAAGAACCGATAGCCTTTACACATAACTGTAATGGCCCCAAAAATCAATTATCTGCTTCAAGCATTGGTAATCTGCTCACTGTTCACAAATACTCTATGAAGAAAAGCCATGATGTAAATCAGGGATGGGGACTGTCTGGCCCAGGATGCTGAATTTGGTCCTCCAGTCCTGCCATCTGACCTGCAAAGGCCTCCAGTGAGGCCCCATCCCTACCCTGAAGCCCCTCCCCCTTTCTTGAAGCCCTCTTCTCCTTGGAGAAGGGAGAGGGTGCAGTACAATAGCTACTGACTGAGCCACTGCCACCTCAAGGAGAACTCCTTGAGGAGGCAGCTTAGCTGGCTTCACTTGCCCCTTTCCCATCTGTTCTGTGTGTGTGAATTGGCAATTGGGTGTGTGAATCATGTGTGTGTGTGTGTATGTGTGAACAGGGAATACGCAAGCACTTGGAGGCAGCATGCCAAGAGTTGCGGGGGTTGCTGACATGCAGCCCCCAACATGCTCACCTGGAGCCAATGCAGCCTTCAGGCCAAGAAACATTCCCCACCCTATGTAATTACACTGTGAATCCTAACTAACATGTGAGCTCTCTACAAAAGGTTTGAGAGATATGGTAAGAAGGGGAACTTACCTCACCAGCTTTACCATACCAACCTTTTGTCCATACAAATACCCTGCTGCCAAACCAGGGATGTTGAAGAGTCCTTGGTCTCGAGTCACGAGTCGAGTCACAAGTCTTTGGACCCGAGTCTTGAGTCCGAGTCTTTGGTCCAAAATGGTGACTCACGAGTCACGAGTCACTCCCAAAGCTGACTCCACGAGTCCCTATCAATGGGGTTTTTCCCCAACAAAATAAGACTACTTCAGATGTGTGGCTTAAATAAATCTGAATGTTCTGAGGTACTGGAAGTGAAATTATCAATCATTTAGGTGCACAGGGCACATCTCTGGAGACACGATGCCCCTGAAAAATTCACTCTACCCTCCCTAGCACAAACTGGTTCTTTCTTCTCCATTAGCCCCCAAATGTCTCCAGCATGTGAGGCAGCCATATTGACTAGGTTCAGGCAACACAATAACCTACACTCAAGGGGAGAGTGTGGGCTGTTGCTGAAACATGGGTTATCATATTGTCTGAACCCAATCGAGATAACAAACCATGGCAAACAATGCACAGTTCACAACCCAACAACAAACCATGGGTTCTATTCATGGATTGTTCATGGTTAACGAGCCATGGCTTGTTACTGCAACTAGGTCCAGACAGCACCTGCAGGTGGCGTCAAGCAGGGATGTTGACGAGTCCTTGGTCTCGAGTCCCGAGTCGAGTCTCGAGTCCCATTAAAAATATTGGGACTCGAGTGGGACTTGAGGCAGAAGGAGGACTCAGTCCGACTCGCGAGTTGAGTCCTGGATCCCTGTGCCAAACTGAGGGTAAGCTACCACACAGCACAAGAAACATAGGGTGGATTCATACATCATGACAACCCAACCTGGCAATAAGCCATGGTGGGTTGATTGTTCTGCAAACAACCCAGGGTGAGCCTGACAGACGATCAGGCTCACCATGGGTTGTTCACCGCCTCCTTCCCTCTCAGTCCTCCAGGCAGTATCGCAGAGGACACCATGGCAGGACCGAGTTGACTCTCCCTCCCCACTGTGATCAAAAGCCATTTTATTATTTATTTACTATTTACATTTATTTTTTGCCCATATGGCCGGCAAACCGGCCACCCTGGGCGATGTACATAAGATAAAAACAGGATAAAATACATTTAAAACAGTATAAAATTTTAAAATCTTAGCCCACCCCATATTCCCGCCTGAACAGCCAAGTTTTTAGTGAGCGGCGGAAGCTTAGCAGAGACGGGGCATGGCGGAGGTCACTCGGGAGAGAGTTCCACAGTAAGGGGGCTGCCATAGAAAAGGCCCTCTTCCTAGTCCCCACCAGTCTAGCTGCTCTGGCTGAAGGGACAAGGAGAAGGCCGTCTGTGGCAGATCTTGTTGAGCGGCCAACTTGGTGTTGCTGGAGACGCTCCTTGAGATAGACTGGACCGCAGCAGTATAGGGTTTTAAAGGTCAAAACCAACACCTTGAATTCGCCTCGGCAAGCAACTGGTAGCCAGTGCAGCTCCTTGAGCACTGGAGTGATGTGATCACGCCGGCGGCAGCCTTTAACCAGGCAAGCCGCCGTGTTCTGTACCAGCTGTAGCTTCCGAACCGTCTTCAAGGGTAACCCCATGTAGAGCGCATTACAGTAGTCTAGGTGAGAGGAGACCAAGGCATGAACCACTGATGGGAGCAGGTGATTAGGAAGGTAGGGGCGCAGCTGCCGTATCAGATGGAGCTGATACAGCACCACCCGGCTCACCGCTGACACCTGAGCCTCCATGGACAGCTGGGAGTCTAGAATGACTCCCAAGCTGCAGACCTGGTCCTTCAGGGGTAGATGTACCCCATTCAGCACCAGGTCAACATCCCCTAACCTCCCCTTGTCCCCCACCAGAAGTACCTCAGTCTTGTCGGGGTTCAGCTTCAGCATGTTCCTTCCCATCCAGCCACCCACTGACTCCAGGCACTTGGACAGGGTCTCAACTCTGGTCCAGTTTATCTCAAGGAGCGCCTCCCGCAACATCAAGTAGGCCGCTCAACAAGATCTGCCACGGACAGCCTTCTCCCTGTCCCATCAGCCAGAGAAACCAGGCTGGTGGGGACTAGGAGGAGGGCCTTTTCTGTGGCAGCCCCCAATTTATGGAACTCTCTAGACGATTTCGGCCGTCTAGATGTTTTTCCTCATCTCGCAAGGAGGAGAGGCTGAGGCGCCACCTGGATTCCTCGGAATCTGGCAGAGCCTTCCCCTTCCCCTTCCCTCCCCCAGGAATGCCCCCCAGGAATGTCTCCCACACACACATGGGAACCAAACATCGTCTTCTGTGCTCGGTTCTCTGTGGTTTCCTTTCTGCACGGAAAGAACCTCGCTGGCTACGAGGTGGTGGGGTGGCCACTCCAAGGCACTGCAACCTCCGACAAGATTTCTGAGATCACAGCGCCTTCCAGGCCAAATTCTATGCCCCCCCCAGACAAGGTTGGGGGGGACACATAGGATTGTACCCTTAGTCAAGTAAGGATTGCAGCCAACTTGCTCCCAAGCTCCATCCCTAACATGGATGCAGGTTGGCTGCAATCTGAAATCCTTATTAGACTAACCTGTGGTGCTAAACACACATTTACCTTGGTTTGTGGATATCTGAGAAGTTCTGCCGACATGGAAATGCTTCAGCTGATCAGGCCCCTGTACGATCACGGGGTGCTTGTGCACACATAGAGCTTTTCAGATGTTTGTGGATGTCAAGGTGGGGCAGGGCAGGGTAGCCTGTGCTGCCCCACTCCACATCCACACATTCCTTGTATGTATGAGCCTACACAATGGTTTGTTTTTGTTTCATCTTCTTTTACTCCCTTGCCTCACTTTCATTTCCTGATGGCATCTCATATGGCACCTGGCAACCTAATACCCATAAAAAGCACTAATGCACCAAAAATTGCATTTCAGCATCTTTTATCTGTCTATTTCCCTTTGCTTTCCTGAACCACTCATTTCTCGAAAAACCTTCTAAATTCACATACATATTTTTTTTAGAAATCAGAATACTTTGGGATAGTTTCAGACCATTTGAATCAGCTAGATTTGATGGATCCGGTGAACTTGGCTGCAAATCTCTGATTCTGCTACAATATTGTTGCCTTTGTTGCCTCGGATGTTTATATTTTCTCTTGTATATGTGTTCAATAATAAGAAGAAGATTATAAACTTCAGAATAACTTACTGTTTAATTAGTTGAAACCTTTACAAAGATAACATCTGCCTTGCTATAACTTTCAGTTCCAGAACCTTCAACTTGACCTTATTTCTGTGATGATTTATTTATTTAGGTAAAGTAGAGAGAAAAGAGATCCGCGAAACATTCTGCTGAGTGAATCAATATTTTGATTATTATTTTTTATCAGTTTAAAAAAATTGAATGTTTATTGCCAATTCTCAACATGTTTACAGGATGGGGTTTGATTATGTTTGTTATTGCAGCGGATGAGAGGCTGGTTCAAATATAAAACCAGAAGCCTTAATTACAACTGAATATTCCTTCTGATCATCTTCCATGAGATGAACATCTTGTGGAAAATAATATAATTTTCTAAAATATAACATCTCATTTCACAATACATTGTCACTGATTTGGCTGAATTGTTTTTGAGTTCTTAACACCTGTTAAAACTAAGGACTGAAAACACAACGAAAGCACAAAATGTAGTTTTAGGATTGCAGATGCCTACAGCTGGGGCAAGTCCCTTTCTTGCACCACTGGCCACAGGGCTGCTAAATAACCTGATAGCCATGATGACTACCAAAGGCTGTACATAAATGACCCATGCATTTGAAGGACTGCTTGGTCCACAGTACCACAACTGACTGGTTCCAAGATAAGCATTGAGAGGAATGATTCATGATTAAACTGGTTTCTGTTGAGATATTAATCTTGCTCTGTTGTATGTAGCTATATATAAATTTTGGGAAACTGCATAACTCACCCTGACCTTTTAGGATGGAAATGGATAATGATCCAAATAAATAAATATAATAAATACTAGGCCAATGAAGCTAAAAAATACATGAATAATGTCTTTGTATGTATGTTTTAATTATTATTTCAGCAAGACGCTGAAGGACATGCGGGTAAAGCTGTTCCATACATTTGTTAAGGAAAGCAGAGAGGATAGTGCCACCCAGGAAAGATACAAGTAGGAATGGGGGCAAAATCCATTTGGTTCGCATTTTAATATGAACCAACTTAGTTCACACTTTCTGAACTAATGGGTGAACCTGAGAGCCAGTATGGCGTAGTGGTTAAGAGTGTTGGACTGGGGCTCGGGAGATCCGGGTTCTAGTCCCCGCTCAGCCATGAAGCTCACTGGGTGACTTTGGGCCAGCCACGGACTCTCAGCCTAACCTACCTCACAGGGTTGTTGTGAGGATAAAAAGGAGAGGAGGAAGGCCATATAAGCCACCTTGAGTCCTTTGCAAGAGGAAAAAAAGGTGGGATATAAATGTAATAATAAAATAAAAACCCAAATGCAATTATCCTTTGGTTTTCGCACTTCTCCGAATTTTGTGACACAGTTCTCTGAACAAGCAGTGTGTTCACTGGGGAAAGTCGCATACATAAATAAGTACATACATTGGAGAAAACTGCAAGCAGAGAGACATATATTAGGGGAAAGTGATTGTAAAAAAAAAAGTGTACTAGAGAAAACTGCACACACAAAATGCATATGAATTTCTGTACACAGGAAAATGCATACACATTTTCATGCAGATTTTAAAGAAACGTTCATAAGCTGATGCAGAAACAGGATGGAACAAACCTGAAATATGATCCTTATAGAAAGCGATACAGAGAGTTTTGTCCATCCAGGGATGTCTAAGAAATTCATTTCAGTTCATTTTTAAATCAGGATTTACCCAGTTTGCACCTCCCAGACTGAACACGGACTTGTACGCAATCTGCAAAGTCCATACCTTTCCGAACTTGCAATGTGATTCACAGACCAAAAAAAAAAAAATGCATTCAACAGCATGCATACATTTGAAAAATGCACATGAATAATGCATGCTTTTGAAAAATGCCCAGAAACATGCTTTAATCAATGAGAGAAGAATGCATACATTTCAAAGATGTTTGTGCACACATCTCTATCCAAGTGGCAGCTAAACTCCAGTACTAGATGCAGATTCAGTACACATTGGCAAACCATTCAAACAGGGAAGAATAGGATGAGAGTGAACCTGTGAATCAGTTGCACTTGGTGAATCTGCTGATCAAAAACATTATTTTTCCAATCTACCTGTGATGTTCTAGCTACACAGCTCTCGTTAATGTTAACGGGTGAGCAACTCCGTGGATTTTGGTTGCTTGCGCAAGGTTTCTAGCAGCCTCATATATTACTAGATTGTGCATGAACTACATAAATATGAGCACAACCTCTTTAACAAGTTCAGCCTCTTTCTGCTATGATTCAGCTATTAGGTCTATAGGTCAGAGGGGTTTGTGATTATTATTTTTTTTAATTTGACAACTCAAACATGACAATATGTGAGGGTGTGTAAGAGAACACTCAATTTCCTGCCTCTCAATTAACCTCCCATTTTCAAATTGTGCGCGCAGCTTCCCTCAGCTGCTTTCAGAGTACGTTACTTCCCTTGTGGGGCACCCATTTAGTGGCAGAGGAGCTCATCAGTTGCATTAAATCTGCACCTACTGAAGCAAAGCTTTCCTTTGTCAGATCCTCTACTGCAAAAATGGATGCTTTATCCACTAATGATGGGTAGCAGCAAGGGCAGAACATACTCGCAGATGCTTTAATAAAACCATTTAGGTCGGTGGTCAGAGAAAATGATGAGCACTCTGCCACAGGTTTTATCTCCTCACGTCAGAACTCAGCCTTAAAGCAAATCTAACCCACCCACCAAAAAAGATAATTTTTAAAAAAAAATGAAACAAGCAAAGGAGAACAGCTAACAGCATTGCTAAACATTATCATGGGCAGAAAGGGGAGGTTGTTGTTATTACTGTGTATCTTCAGTGTCTTTTAAACACAGAGAAATTGCCTTCCGACTACAAAATGCAGCCATTTATTTTAGTTTAACAGCCACAACTTCCCCTGGACTGATTTGTACTAAAGTAACAGCATGTAAGAAGCACAGTGGGCACCTTCAGTCCAGCCCATTGCCAAGGCATATGGCAAGGCAGTTGCAGACGTCTCTCAGCACATGCAAAATGACTCCAGAGTTCAGGTACATAGTGCTACCAGCACCTGTATCCAGCCCCCAAACACTGCATATGTTGAAGGTTACAAGAAAGTGAATAGAGAAATATCATCTCACTTTCCCTAATAATACTAGAATGCAGAGCCAAACTACTTGTTGTGCTAATTGTATAGTGTGTAGCTGAGGTTTGTGCTTTGTTTTACCTCAGTGCAACTGCATGTGGTCCCGTTATGAAGACAGTGGAGACTTTCTTCTTCTTCTTCTTCTTCTTCTTCTTCTTCTTCTTCTTCTTCTTCTTCTTCTTCTCCTCTTACTCCTCCTCCTCCTCCTCCTCCTCCTCCTTCTATTTTTTTAATCCCCCCCCCGGAGGAGTGAAATTTTGGGGGAGGAATGAGTCGGAGGGAGGTTTAATCTTCCCCTCCCAGAGCATGCTGGTCCTGATCCATGGGACCACACGAAGTTACACTAAAGTAAAACAAAACACAAGCCTCAGCCACAAGCTACGCAATTAGTGTAATGTATAGTTGGCCATCAGGGTCCTCCAATGAAATTGAGAGGTAGAAGATTCTGGAGAGACAACTAAGGAATTTCACACATTGCATAATTAACTTATGGGATTCATTACCACAAAATGTGGCTGTAGTGACCAGCTTAGGCAGCTTTTTAAAAGGACTAGACACATTCATAGAGGATAGGTTCTCTGTCATCGCTGCTAAATTGAACTCCAGGGTGGTCACTTAAGCATCACTGAAAAAGAAGAAATGCATCACCCCAAAAGAGGACCAACAAAGACACAGATTTAGATACAGTTGCATATGGTAATTTATAAGACATGTAAATTTAGAAATCATTGCTGTAATTTAAATAGAAATACAATGCATTTCACCATAGTGTGGAAGACTATGAGGAGGTGATCCCTGTGCCTGTACAGTCTGCTGTCCAGGTGCTAACTGGTTATGGGCAACTTCAAGGCCTCTGTTCACAGTTTCTTATGGTTCTTGATCTTTAAAGCAAACCTGGGCTGGAAAACCCTTCAAACGGAGGACACCTTCAAACAGAGGGTTGTCCTCTGACAGCTTTTCAAATAGCAAAGTGTCCTCTTTAAAGTAGGAGAGCTGGCCACCATACATGGTGAGAGGATCTGGCTCACCATGGCTGTACCCTCCAGACTTCTGCCTGTTGAAAGGAAGCAGTAAATCCTCTCATGATATAGGGGCCCAATGGAAGGGTGCAATGGGTGTGTGCAGCCTTCTCTTTCATTTGCACCCTACTGGCCAGCCCTGCCCAAGTAGTTGTATCAATCAGACAAAGCCACTGGCCACTCAGGATAGCTTCGAGGAAAATCAGCTCCAATAAAGGTGCAACACTAGTTAGTGATGTTCCCTTATTGGACTGTATGTGGATTCTAAGCTAGCCCCTGAAGCAGGAAGGAAGAGGGTACAATTTATCTATGAAAATATTTTTAGCCCACCTCCCTGTCCTTTATGACATCCAAGGCAGCACACATAACAGATACTAGAAAAGCACCATAACAGATACCAGTTAGGTCATTTATGTCTTATCTTTCCTTCTTGTTTTCAGTTCCCCATAGATACGAGCCAGCAGTGAGCCTGGCTTGGTTCCAATTAAATTCTCCTTACATTGAATGTGAAATAATCACAGTGTGGACTGGTTGCCCCATGCAGGGCTGGATCAGGTGAAACATCCTCCCACACATACAATCCATGGCATGGAGGGAGCACAAGCACACCTGTTCTCCCCACTAGTGCTCTGGTCCCACCTGCCATCCCCAGACATCCATGTGGGGAGCATCTCTGAATATGGCTTGCATGCACTGAATCTAAGATACATAGATTTGGCCTATGCCATGCATGTTTGAATCCCTGTGTATTTAACCATGCAATGCCACCTCTCTCTTTTTTTCCTGACAGGCTCCTCATCTTTAACAATTATATGGCAAGCGGGTACATCCTGGTCCTCACCAAGCTGGGAACAGCTGTACCTGTTGAATTTAGCTGGTGCAGTTGGGTGAGAATTTTGTTTCAGTCCATTCTTGATAAGAATTTACTCTCATATTCAAGAGAGAAAGAACATATGATTTTGAAATTTCAAATGTGGGAGAAAGTGAAACTGTCAGATTTGACCATCCCTAGCTGTTCATCGTGAAAAGAGGGGGTCCAGCATTTACTGGGGATCACAGGCCAACATTACTTTTGGCATAACCCACAGGACATCACATGGTTCCTACCTGAATTTTTTGTGTGAAGCACGGAGTCCTGTTCACTATTGTAAGCAGAGGATGGAGAGTGGATAAACAGGGCCACCTCTGCTGCTCCTTCTCATGCAATTTCTGATGGAGCTTAGAGCTTCCTTATCTTTTATTAGGGGTTTCAGCAGTTTATCCTCCGCAAATGTCAGAAATTGATCCTCCAAGAAAAGTTTCAGCCAACTCTGTTGGAGTAAGAAGACATTTTGTTGTGACAACTTGTTTGCTGACCTGATTCATGAAGAATTTTCCTTTGGATACACTTCAGTATTTTAAGCATTTGCTGGCTCAAGTGATCCTTTAAGAAAGAAATTCAGCAAGAACAAAATTACACTGAAGTCAGCAGGGGGGGGGGATCCCCTTACTTCTATGGGGTTGGTAGTCAGAGCCGTAGGAACAGCAATGATGCTTTTCTTTTTCTTTTTTTTCTTTTCTTTTCTTTATAAGCAGGCACAAGACATTTATATGAACTTCATTGTTTTGTTAAGTCTATTGGCCCATGTGCTCTTTTAGCACACTAGTCAGTTCCACCCCAGGGATTATAAAAAAAAAGCTGAAAGACATTTTTGCTGCTGTTGGTGCCTTTCCTGGAGTGTTTGGCAGAATTGCCATCTAAGAGATGGCTTCTTAGATCTCATTAGAAAAATGGAGTTTATGTTGTAGCTAATGGGTAATATTTTGAGAACCTCTGGGTGTCAAATGGGCAGAAGAGTGGAGAAAGAAATTCAAGAGGGAAAATGCTTGCTTCTCTCAAGGTCATAGGTGACAAACCAATTGTTTTGGGAGATGGTGGCAGTCTCGCCCATCATTTTCAAGCATCTGGTCTTGGGAGAGAAACGTCATGTCTCTAAAATGGTGTGTGAGGAGATTATGGGCCGGTTCACACGACATGGGAACCGCGGGGGAGCGCTGCTCCCCCGCGGTTCCCGTGTCGTGTGCACAACGACCGGAGGTGCCCCCGCGGGACAGCCGCGGGCGGGACCCACGGAAAGTGACCACGGTCGGTAGCGGGGTAAGCCCCTACCGCGCGTGGTCACCGTGCCGTCAGAACAGCGGGCGGCCGTCCCGCGGGGTCCCCACAGAGATGGCAGCCCAGAGCGGCCGGAGCCGCCGCCGCTCCAGCCTGTAGGGGCAAACGGCCCCTCTGGGCATCCCGGGCCTCACCCCCTACCGCCGGGAGGCCCGCACTGCGGTGCGGGGACTACGGGGTCTGCCCACGCGCGCGGGGCGCCGGTCGTGTGCGGCGCCCCGCTGGACCCCGCGGACGGCCCCGCGGTTCCTCCCCTGCCGGCAGCCTGGGTCGTGTGAACCGGCCCTATATCATTCCTCAGCATGGTTCCAAATTAACAGCAAAGAGGTGAAGCTATGGGGCAGTTCAAGGCCACAAATGTTCAGGAAGAAAGCTGGCTGGGGAACGGCCTGCATAAAAGGTTTGAAACATGGTTGTACTAAACATAATAAAATGAAAGAGGGAGTGAATTTAGGAACAAGCAGTGGCTGAGGCACCAAATATCCACATCAAATCGAAGGCTTAAGAAAGCCAAACAAAGGGGAAGCTAGGTTGGTCAATGGTTTCAGTTAACCTTGTGAGATCTCCACATCTTGAAAAGGTATCCACACAGGAGATACCATATTATCCCACTCTATCCCTTTCCTAAGCATGCATTGGGAATAAGAAAAGTAATTGGGGTGGGGGCAATGGCACACCATCTCTCACCCCATCTTTGCCCTTATATCTGCTGTGTCATGAACCAGGAAAACCGGGTTTCTCGTTGCTTTGGGCATGAGCAGTTAGTATTTAGGAGAAGCATGGAGGTGATCGGAGATGCCTCAAGTGAGGTGTGTGGGGTATGAGTCAGTGGGAAATCTGGCACAACAATCAGAGCGAAGAATCATGAAAGCCCTATGCAGGCAACATGCTCACACATTCCATTGGTGCCAGTGGGAGCTTTCCTCCCATTGAGAATAGCAGGCACAAGTGGTGCAATTCTGATTAAGACCACAGAAGCAGCATAGGGTTAAAGCCCCCCTGCCCCCATGCCATGGTCCCGATCCAGTTCCCTCCCTCTTTTTATAAAAGAAAAAAAAGAGCTATAGAGAGAGCCAGTGTGGCGTAGTGGTGAGAGTGCTGGACTGGGACTCAGGAGATCCGGGTTCTAGTCCCCACTCGGCCATGAAACTCACTGGGTGACTTTGGGCCAGTCACTGACTCTCAGCCTAACCTACCTCACAGGATTGCTGTGAGGATACAGTGGAGAGGAGGAGGAGGATTATGTAAGCCGCCTTGGGTTCCTTGCAGGAAAAAAGGTGGGGTATAAATATAATAAATAAATAAATAAATAAACAAATAAATAGAACCCTGGACTACATGACAATATCACATCTAGTTTGGCCTTTAGACTCTATGTTTATCAAGGTTGAAATTTGTTTTGTGCCTAGCCAAACTCTGGATACTCTACAAATAATATTCTTAAAGACATCCCCAGTATTAGTCTAGTGAGGGCTTTTCCAACCTGGTGCCCTCCAGATGTGTTAGTGTACAGCTCCCATCATTCCCCAGCCAGCATGTGACTTGTAGTCCAGCACATCTGGAGAGCACCAGGCTGGGGAAGGGAGGCTGGTCTAGTATCAAAATCTAATACACTGAGAGTTTTAAACTTGTCATTCTCTAGTTCATGGAAGAGGACTTCTGGTGTTGAGTGAATTTGATGGTTCGATGTTGCACTGCTCAGGTGAGTAATTCACTCATGTTCAAACAATTTCCTGCAGGGAACATAACTGAAATCAGCTCTCGGTTTACCAATATAGAGATGATCTCTCCGTGGAAGGAAATAAAAAATTACTAAAACGTGTGCTGCATTGACTCCGTGATATGTTTCCTTGCCATTGGCTCGCTGAATGCTGGAATCGCAGCACCAGGCAGCATCCTGATTACATGGTCTATATTGTGTGGGACGGACATACAGGATGATCCTGCCACCAAACTTGTGTCAGACACAATCCACAGCCACGTGGGATCATATCTTGAACAAGGGGGTCCCATAAGGCTGCAGCAGCTACGGGCAGTATCCAACGCATCACTATCGCTAATGGAAATTACGTTGCACTAATGTAAATGACCTCTACTGCAACACTAATAATGCTTGCTGATGCAACAGGTTTTCCCAGAACACCCATTGTACCAGCAAGCATTATTGGCATTGCACTAGAGGTCTTTTATGCTAGCGCATCATACATTATGGTAGCGGTACTGATGTGTAGGATATGGCCCATAGGCTACAAGGACAGCTGATACTTACCCAAATATAACACATGTGGAAAACTGTATATATGACTTAACACTTGGGGAAGCCAGCAAATGGCCAGAGTATTATGAGAAGAGGGCCTTGGTTAGCTCATTCCACAATCCAAATGGACCACAACTGGGGCACAAGGATGAATAAAATATCCTTCGTAATTACTCTACTCCAGGGCTGGGTCGAAGGTAAATCTCCAGATGTTTTGCACTTCAACTCCCAGAAGCCCCTGCCAGCATGGCCACTGTTCAGGAATGCTAGGAGTTGAAGTCCAAAGCATCTGGAGATTTACTTTCTGCCCACCCCTGCTCTACTCCAAAGACAATGTCAGGAGAATTGTCCTGAATGCTATACATCTACTGTAATAGTTACGGGGAATATTTTTTTTTAATTTTCAGGAGCACAATCTCCTCCATTCTCTACCCAGTGCCCTGCATGCATGGAGAGGTGCACACATGGGACATCACACAGAAGTATATTAAAACTAGGATTGCCAACCAAAAAGAGGGGTGAACTCTTTGGGGGCATTTTTGAAAGAAATATTTTGTTTTGCTTTTTTAAAGTGTATTTTTTGCATTATAATTGGTTCATTTTGTGCATTATTAAAATATTATTAATGGAGGGAGAGGAGGAGGGCAGGCAGCCACTTGGAGTAACCCCGGCTGGCTTGCTCAGCAAGCCTTTCACATTTCAGTGTTTTAAGATGGAAAATAAATTGACATATTTTTCTACACTCTCCTTATAAATCCACTAGTTGAAACCTTTATACTCATCATCATTAATTACACCAACATAAATGGAGTAAATGGGATGACTGAAAACTTAATTTAGTCATACTTCTCTCCTCCCTGCAACACCTTTTCCTCTCCCCCCACCTTTACTACACTTCATGTCCATAAAAGCATAAATCATAATTGCCCTTATGAAAGCACTGTAGCTGAAGACAGATTCAAAGAGCTAAAAATATGTAGAAGTGTATGTGATTCTACGTGAACAGAAATTAACTAATCTAACAGGTCCCACCAATCTTTTTCTAATTTATTTCATAACTACTATGAGTTTAATAAATTGAAGTGATGAAGTGTAACCACCAGTCGTAGTATGGGTATGAAAGGATGAATCCCATCCTAAATTTATCTATAATGCTAATGCCAGCCCCCCTTTTTTGTGCACTGCCTTTCATTTTCAATAATACATAAATCAGCTGTGTTATCCTTTGGATAAAATAGTAATTCTAATGAAACCAATAAGACAATTCTGTCTACCTTCAGTAAGTCCTGGTTCCACTGGTTTTATTGTATTTGCTTTTATTATGTATGCTGCTCTGAGAGTTTCAGCTATAGGGCAACCAATACATTGAAATAATACTAATACTAATAGAGGAGGAGGAGGAGGAGGAGGAGGAGACATTGTCGTCCAGGTTTTCACTTTCTCTGATGGAGTGAGAGAGAGAGAGAGAGAGAGAGAGAGAGAGAGAGAGAGGTTGTATCCAACAGTGTTGTTCAGCCAGCAGAAGTGAGACCACTGGTGGAACGGATTCCCCCTCCAGAACAGATTGGGGGGGGGGCAGTGCATAGGCTGCAGCAAGAAGGAGAGGATGGAAGTGTTGTTGTGTGAGCGGAAGTTCTGCAAGGTTGGCTCCAAGTTTATATAGTCATCTCTAAACTTGCAGGTGAGTATACATGTATTGATTCATCATCAGTTTTTTCCCCTCACAGCAATGCAGTAAAGATATAAGTTAGGTTGAAAAACTGGAAATGGCCCAATGTCACCTGTTACTAGTTTCATGGCTGAAGGGAAATTTGAGCCCAACACTGGCCCAACATTCTGGTCAATCCAGCACTAAATTTACTGTTCATTTGTTTTTCAAGATGATGCCAAAGTGTAGCTCAATTTCCCCTTTAAAATAAAATATAATGAGTGCTTAATAAAGTCTTCAGGCAGAGTTATTTTACCATATTTTATATTTTAAAAATTTTAAGGATATTTTATCTACAGCCATTTTATTCTTATGCAGAAAAAACTTCAACAAGTTTCGGAAGTGAGTACTGTTCCTGTGTTTAATTTTGCTCAGCTACTTTTACAGCTTCAGAGTCTCCTTTGCTAGTAGAAGTACTTATTAAGGCTGATCAGATATCTCGTCCCGTGATCCAGGTTTATAAATATTTGTTATCAGTGAATAAATGTGATACACAGGATCTTAAGGGGGAATGGAATAGGGAACTGAACCGTTCCATTTTACCCAGTCAATGGATCGCCATTTTAGCAACTGTATTAGAAGTGCCAATGGATCTTAGCTAATGTCTTATTCAGCAAAAACTCTTGTTCCATGTTTATTGGATGCCACAACATCTCTTTAATAAGGATTTTTTGTCTAAATCGGCTAATTGCTGGAGGTATAATACCGCTAATGCTTCTCTTACCCATCTGTTTTGGCAATGACCAATAGTTGCCTCCTTTTGGGAGGACCTCATAATATGGATAAACTTTGTATTGGAATACTCATTAATATTTACTGATGTATATGTTCTCTTGAATTATTTACCTGTTGCTTGGAAGTTAATGCAAGGTCAACATAAATGGATTTTCTGCACCCTCTTGACAGCCAAAAGACTGATATTACAACATTGGAAGGATAAACATCCACCTCCTATAACGCAATGGATTGAGGACCTAAAGATGCTTTCAGCATCTGAATGGGTGGTATTTAGACACCACCTGCGGATGGATAAATACATGGATATTTGATCTGCTTTTCATGAAGCTAATGCATAACTGTTTCTATTGATAGCTGTATTTTCATATATACATAAATTCAGATAGGTATATATTTCATATGCATTTATTGTAAGTGATTTGTTCAATTTTATGTAAGAAATTTCTATTTTTTCTTTTTATGATTTCTTTTGTTTTCTTGAAATACACAATAAAATAATATTAACAAATAATTTTGCTCAGCAAGCCACACTATCTTAGTGATATAAGTGATAGTAATTTTGCTATTGTTGATATTTAATTACAGGGATACTCAAAATGCTTACCTGCCTCAAGAATACTGTAACAGAAAATAGAGACACATTGAAGAGTTTTCTAAATCCTTTTGTATTGCCAGCCACAGTACAAAACTATTTATTTATTTATTTATTTATGCATGCATGCATGCATGCATGCATACATACATACATACCCCACCTTTTTTCTGGCAAGGAACCCAAGGTGGCTTACATAATCCTCCTCTCCATTTTATCCTCACAGCATCCCTGTGAAGTAGGTTAGGCTGAGAGTCCATGACTGGCCCAAAGTCACCCAGTGAGCTTCACGGTCAAGTGAGGACTAGAACCCGGATCTCCAGAGTCCCAGTCCAACACTCTAGTCACTACACCACACTGGCTTTCACTGGTTGCACCCAATGGTGGCTTTCTCTTAGTGCAACCTTCCCCATCCTGATGCCCTGCATATGTTTTGGACTACAATTTCCAGCCTTCCTGACCATTGGCCATGCTGGCCAGGGCTGATGGCTGTTGAAGTCCAAAACATATGCAAGGCACCAGATTGGAGAAAGTTGCCTTAGTGGAAAGTGCTTCTGCTTGCACAGCCTCAGGTCAGGTAACCTCATTTGTGTGGATCCTCCTACCTACTGCAGTCCTCTGCATCATATCCTGTTGTGTTCCACAGAGGTCCCCCAACCCCCAGGAGCAGCTTTATGGGGAGAATGGACAGCTTATGTGGGTAGAGGGGATTGGTGAAAATCAGGTGCCCTGACAGGTGTGAGCAGAATCAGTTTCCACTAAGACAAAGTCACCATTAGATATAAGACATTGTTCATTTAAGGGTGCATCTGAAGTTGCAGCATTGGTCAAAATGGTGAGTGCATATGTAATGTAATTCTCTCCTCCTTACCCTCTATAATGACAATTCATGGGTCATCACATGGCAAGAGCAGGCAATCCATGACATCATGACACTAATATGTTTTGTTAGACATTACAGAGGACTTACCATTTGCGGGGGTGGGGCTGCATGCACACATAATATCATATCATATCATATCATATGTAGTTCTATTCTCAGAAGCACAGCACTGATAATTACTATCACAAACCAGCCTTGAATCACAAAAAAATGTGGTTTCACCACTACAGCCCTCAGCAACATGGCTAACACTGGATAATTCCTGTGGTCAGCAAATGACCACTTCATCAAAATCTTAAGAACATAAAAAGAGCCCTGCTGGATCAGACCAAGGGTCCATCTAGTCCAGCATTCTGCTCACACAGTGGCCAACCAGCTGCCCATGGGATCCCACAAGCAGGACATGAGTGCAACAGCACCTTCCTGCCCATGTTCCTTTCTGCCCATGTTACTACCTTTCCTAACCTGTGGTATACATTCTATCTGAGCTTCTGTTATTGTAGTTTTGAGTAATTTCCAAGCATTTTGAAGGGCTTAACTTTCATTTTCACTGTTGTCATCTCCTCTTAATATATGCATTAAGGACTTTATCAGTGTTTATACTGCATATGTACTTCAAAAGCATAGGTGCCATGCTCCCAGATGAAAGAGATAAGAAGTATTAAACAAATTAAAGAGTTCCCATTGACATTATTAACACGTCAATTCAACTCTGAAGCTCAGAGCTCACGTTCCCTCGGAATCATCATCATCATCATCATCATCATCATCATCATGTTTTGTGGTTTGGGAATTTTATTCCAGAAATATATTTCCATACTTTGGGCAGTATCCAGCTGTCATTCCACTAGCACAAATGATGTTATGCTAGACGAAACTAGGTTCCAAACTTTGTGCAAGAGGAGAATTCAACAAAAGTTATGTTTGCACAAGTATTGTTGTGCAAACAGCTGTGCAAGTGGTTGCACAACCACTTTCACAAATGGTTGTGCAAATTTAATGTGCAAGTGTAATGCACAAGCACTTGTGCAACGGAAAGATCTGGCAGAGCTCTGCTAGCATTGTTTGAGTTTGCATAATGACACCATTGGATGCTGTCCAATGTTTGTTTTTATTGAGTGCTTATGAGGCCACAGAGCTCCGGGTTCTGTCAAAAATGGAGCAAGGCATGTGAACGCACTGTGGACCCAATCCTCAGGCCAGCCAAGCTGTTGGGGCTGGGCAATTACATCATCACTAGAGGGATGCTGTGGCCCTTCAGCAGTTTGACTGGAAAGAATCTGCTCTCTCCAGATAGAAGACCTTGGCCATTACTGTCTTAGGGCTTATCTAGAAATCCAGGGAGATAGCCTCTCTCCTCAACATATATATCCATAATAAAACAACACTAAGGCTGCAATCCTATACACACTTACCTGGGAGTAAGTGCCATTGAACATAATACGATCAAGTTGTCATGATAAATTTTGAAGTGCTGGAGCTCAGCATGAGAGCCACTACTACCACACCTCAGTAAGATACCACACATTCAGGCAGCCGTGTTGATCCATAGGTGTGTGTGTGTGTGAGAGAGAGAGAGAGAGAGAGAGACTGGAGAGAACAGGGTTCCCATCCCTGATCAGCATGAAGTTCACTGGGTGACCTTGGATGGTCATTGGTTGAGCCTAGACTACCTAACAAAAGGATTATGCAACATGTCCTCCAACTCTCCAATCTGACAACATTGGCCAATACTGCTCCAGCAGATGATGTCATTGCTCCTGCTGTGAAAAACATACCATGTTCCTGCTTCACTACACCACTGAATAGGACTTCGTAGACATGTATAGGATTGCACTGTAAATAATACACCAATAAGGCTACTTCGCAATGAGTGATCTTCTCTCGCCCATGCAACTGCATCTCATCGCATTGCATCAAAAAAGATCTGCATCTTACCACATCCGTTTCAGTCGTTTCTCTTTCCTCTCCCCCAAATATGTTTGGTTTCCTTTAATTTTCTGTTTTCTCATAATATTTTGTATGTGTTCTTCATCTTGAGACCTCTGTGATTTAGGGCAGATTTCTGTAGTCAGGTTCATTCACAAACTACCTGTCAATCTTGTTATATGTGTCTCAAAGTCTGTGAAATTATGGCATTTGACCCATGGAAATCAAGTGGGGCTGCAGATTTGCAGTATGCAAGCCAACCTCTTTTTTTAAAGACAAGCTTTCAAGCATATGCTCAAGTGAAATCAAATCACAGAACCTACCACATTTTAATTGCTAGAAACGTTTACCGGTGGTTGAAAGATCTAATGCTCATTAATTCATTCTGAGCAATTAACAGTATTGCTCTCAAAAGCTGTGCTGCTGGAGCTGAAAATTAGACAAGGCCAAATTCAGGAAGAGGTGGAAGAAATTATCTGCTGTATGAGTTAATTTTTTTCTATAGGAAATGTGCAATCAGATGCTGCAAGTACTGGAAGTAAGAAAGTACTACTCAGTGTGAAAGCTTGTCAATCAACCTGGGAAAGGTTTGAAGTACTTACTGAAATGCCAAGTATTTCTGATTTTCCATACTGATTTACAGAGTTAAGTATTTTCTTACTGCGGTATTGGCAGCACAAGAATAATAAACCACACAGAACCCTATCAAGCTGCGGTGGTTTGCATCAGAGAGGGACAGGCTTCAGGCTTGTAGGATTGACTTTGCTTTTTAATAGAACCCCAAGATCCACCAACTAGAGCCAGGCATCATGTACTGGTTTTAGGGGCATGCCGGAGAATTTTGTTTAGTCCACATTTTTTATACAAATCAATCCAATTCACACTTCCTTGCCTAACAGGCAGATTGGAATGTGGATATCCTTTGGATTGCTCAGTTCTCTCAATTTTGCAACACAGGGCGGTATCCAATGGGGCCGTTGCACAAGTGGCCCCTGGCACTGATTTTGTTGTGCAAGTCACCCCTCCCGCCATTCCCATTGCACAAATAGGACTCATAGCTTGCACAGTGGAGATTTAGCACTTCCTACAGGAAGCCCCGAAATGAGTGGAAATGCTCATTTCTGTATCGGGACAGGTTGGAAGAGCTCCCTTGTGCAAGCTCCATTTACCTGCCCTGTTCCAGAAATGAGCGTTTCTGCTCATTTCCGGTTGTCCCTAGAAACAATAAATCTCCATTGTTCAAGTGGAGGCTCTCGCTTGCGGAACTCAATCAGCAGGAGTGTAGTGCCCCACTGGATACTGACCGTCCATTTTTTGGCTCAAAAATTGTGTCCCAGAGTTGCATACAAACGTGTGTATATTAGGGAAAGGTACAGACAAAAACGTGTATATTAGAGAAGGAGTTGTAAAAATGCATATAAAAATGAATGTGAATTTTCATGCAGTTTTTTTTAAAAAATAATAATCACAGAATGATGCAGAAATTGGATGAAAGGGACTCAGGATTGAATGTATGCATAACTGACACGGATTGGATATAGTCTAATTTAGTAATTTTACATCCATAAGGGCAGGGTTGGGGAACTGGATTGGTCCTGGTGCCCAGATTGCCTCCAGGAACCAGGGGACTGGATGATGTCAGGGGTGGGTCTTTGCCCCAAAGCTGCACCAATATGAAGCCCCTCCCCCTGATGCCATCTGCCCCCTTTCTCTGTGCAAAAAGAGGCACAGAATGATTGCTTTGTGCTTCTCTCTGCACAGAGAAAGGAACTTGGAAGCCAGCTTTGCCCTCAGCCAGCGCCTGGAGATCAGAATGGATCAGAATTCCATTCAAGCCGGTCTGTGATGCAGAGTCATTGGTACAGCTCTTATTTTCTTGTGGAAAAAGCTGGTGTGTCTACGTTTGCTTAGATTTTGTCTGGCTGTACTGTGAAGGTTGCAAGGAATTGAATAGGGGCACTCACAAAAAGTGAGGAACCCTGTTCAGTTCCTCAAAGAGAAGTAGGGATGGGCCAAGCAAGGGCCTGCCTGAAGCCTGACACAAAGAGGCTTTGAGTAAAGGCCTGCTTGACCCAACCCTCAAGCCCCCACTGCCACTTCCCGGCAGAAATGGATACAAATAGGATCGTTTTCCTACAAGGAATGCTGGGATGAGTAGTCCCAGTCCCTTCCCATTCCATGCTTCCCCTTCTCCTGTCCAGGGAAGTTTTGTGGGCCTGAGGATGAGCAGGGGAAGGAGGCAGTGAATCCTTTGAATGCCCATGAGTGTTCTGCGCTTGCTTGCACAGACAGCATGCAAAATATCATTCCTGTGTGTGTATGTGCACATGGAGTGAATGCAAAGGATCAAGCAACCAGGGTAAGCAGAGGGCTGCTTATGTTTCCATAGGCTGTACCAAATGCTGGTACTTTCATATAATAGAGTCATAGATCATAGAGTTGGAAGGGGCCTACAAGGCCATCGAGTCCAACCCCCTGCTCAGTGCAGGAAACTAGAGGAGGGGTCTCCCATCCAAGTAATAACCAGGCCTGTCCCTGCTTAGCTTTCCACACTCAGACAAGCTGAGCCAGCGTGAGCCACAGGCCTGGTTTAATTTAACTTAAACAGATGTACAGAAGTTGCGTACAGATTTGTACAGATTTACAAATGCTATGTACAGATTTAATCCTTGATGAGTGCACCAGGAGCAAATACCTCCCAGTTCTGGTGAAATAAGTGGTACAGGAACCTTTCCTTATATTTTCAAAGGTGGGAACTCTTGATGTGTAACTCAAAATGCATCTTTATATGAATTAGAAACCTGATCTGGGTAGGCTGGGTGGTGAAGGCACCGTTTTTGATAAATGGTCAGGTCTTCACATCTGATCTTCCATGGGATCAGAAGTTTCTAAGAGCCTGCTGGTGTATTAGCAATATGAATCTATTGAGAAAATCTGAAGACTGCAAAAACCTACAAAAGCCATGAACAGATCTAATAGTGAGTTGGACATGTACACTGTAACCATGTACTTATTGCTTTCAGATGCACTTATTCATAAACAAATGTGTAGACAATTGAGAAATTGATTACTTTTACTGTAGTGTACACAGACCTTGAGAACTGAGGACTGGGTTGCAGTCTTCAAATTACTCATGTTAGAGTGCACACTTAATCACTTCAACATCACACTACTCCAGAATAAGAAGCAGTTGATTGTGTTAGGCTATTGCATTCAGTGTAGTCTTACTTGGGATTCTGTAAAAACTCATTATAATGTGCCCAGTGTAAATTACAAATGCTTATAATCAGAGATGTGCTAATCTATTCAGCTATACTTTACATATGAAGCATAGGTTCCTGAATTATACTGATAGGGTGTGTATAAACTTTGAATGTTACATAGCTTTTGGTATTTATTTTTTTACTATTATTCCTAAAAGCATGCTCCAAAAACATCACCCCAACTCATCGTTCCCTTGCCCCTTTTACTGAATTAAGTTTTGTGGCTGAACAGAGGGAGATGAGAGGGAGAAGTGGGGCCATTCCATCCCTGCTGAAAGACTGCTTTAATTTTTTCCCCTCTTCCTTTCTCATCCCTTTTTCCTTGTGTGTTATGTCTTTTTAGATTGCAAGCCTGCAGGCAGGGATCTTTTTTTTTTACTGATTGCATGCAGGCTGCTCTGGGAACCTTTTTGGCTGAGGAGCAGGATAAAAATACTTTAAGAGCACAATCCTAGGCATGTTTAGACAGCATTCTAGGAGTTGTAGGCCTTGTTTCTGTCTAAATATGTATAGGATTGCACCTAAAATAAATAATAATAAGTTTTATGGAGTGTGTGTGTGTGTGTGTGTGTGTCCTGAACTATTAGTAATAAATAGCATCTGGAACATTTATTCAAAAGGTATTTGACTATCTAATCTGAAGGTCAAAAGAAGAAAATAAAGAGGAAGAGGCATCTGATGGTTGAATGGGTCAGATTCCAAATTGGGGGTGGGGGGATGACATTGATAATTCCTCTTATGCTGCAGCACAAAATCTCTTGAGTAGAATCACATAGTTCAGTTCTGGGCACCACATTTTAAGACGGATGCAGACAACTGGAAAGCGTTCAGAGGAGGGCAGCAAAGATTATCAGGGGACTGGAAACAAAGCCCTATGAGGAGAGACTGAAGGAACAGGGCATGTTTAGCCTTCAGAAGAGAAGATTGAGGGGAGATATGATAGCGCTCTTCAAGTACTTGAGAGGTTGTCACACAGAGGAGGGCCAGGATCTCTTCTTAACCATCCCAGAGTGCAGGACACGGAATAATGGGCTCAAGTTACAGGAAGCCAGATTCCGGCTGAACATCAGGAAAAACTTCCTGACTGTTAGAGCAATATTTTACATGTTCAATCATTATATTTAAACTTTCTTTTATCTATTTTTGGAATGTTTAACATTTTTTTACAACACATATTGATTTAATATTTATATAAACTTTAAAAACTTTTCAATAATCAAACTTTACAAACTGTTCACTAATCATGCTGTAACACAGAGCATACATCATGTATAATTATATTCAATGGTAATCACCCCCTTATCTTTCAGGGGTTTTTAAACGATAAAAAAAAAATTTTAAAGATAAAAGAAAGTTCTATCACGGTGGTGTTTTCACACTTTTTTTGATATACTCATATTTCCGTGATTCTCCTTTGTTGTCAGCTGTTAGAGCAATATGGCAATAGAACCAACTACCTAGGGTGGGAGTGGGCTCTCCCACACTGGAGGCATTCAAGGTGCAGCTGGACAGCCATCTGTCAGGGATGCTTTAACTTGGATTCCTGCATTGAGCAGTGGGTTGGACTCGATGGCCTTGTAGTAGGCCCCTTCTGACTCTACTATTCTATGATTCTATTATTCTAGTCATAAACAGTTAAATTCCTAAACGTATCAAAGTAGAAAGATTACTTCTAACTTTCCAAGATGAAATACTTTGCAGTGCAAAACCTAGGCTAGGGAAAGTATGGGGGGAAGGGGGAAGGCAGAGGGAAAATGATATAAATCTGTCCTAAGTTTTAATTCCCATTTGGCAAAGTTTGCCACTTTAATCTTTTTGCAGCAGTTGATGCATTTCAAGCAAGCTTTTTAATGCTAACCTTTGTATGGAAACCTGCAGGAGGGCTTCACTTTCAAATGTACAGGAGCCAAAACCTTTCATACAGACTTGATATAGAGGCCTGTTTGAGTCCCTGCCCATTAAATCCTCTTTCCCACCCCCAGCCTGTTTTAAGTTGATATTGAAGAACAGTATATATCTGTGAACTTTTTCTTTCTCTAAGGAAAAAAAATTAAAACAATTGATGGGTTGCAGGACCGACATTTCTGGGAATTTGCTCAAGAAGGAGAACGGACAACAGAACTGGAAGTGTGTTTTTGCACATCATTTCACAACCCATTTTATTTTAATGGAACTTCTACCAAGGATGGAAGGATAGCTCTTCTTTCATGCCAGAGAAGTCCTTTGCATTCCTGCCAAGGATGCAAGCAAGCATGCCAATTAGTGTGATTTGGAACTGGGCTTTAGATTTCCAGTAAAGATTGTCCTCCATACCCTTTGAACTGCTTCCCATTACAAATTCCTCAAGCCTATTAATTAAGAATCCTCTTTATATGCTTCAATCAATCAAGCTAGGAGATGCAGCATTGAGCAAACATTAACATACACCCATATTAATTGGAAGAATTGGGCATGATCCAGCTGAAGATAAGCACTTTGAAGTTCCGTTGACGAATGAGAGAGTTTTAAGAACATACATAACTCTTTCTTTGAAATTAGTGAGATTTAAGCACTTTGAAGTCCTGTTGAAGAGCAGTTTTCCTATTGAGATCAATGGGACTTCGAAGTGCTTACATTTTCCTAGATCTTGGCCATATTTTTGCAAGTTATTTAAGGAGATTTAAGGGGTTATGCATCTTACTTATCTGAAGCCAGCAATGCTATCTGTCCATTTACAAATAAGTCCCATTGAACTCAATGGGATTTAGTTTTCAGTAGACTTCTATAAGATTGTGCTATGAATACTTTTGCAGAATTCAATGCAGAATTAAACTGGCATGCCTGTCAATCTATATTTTGAATAGCAGATCTTGGCATTTCTATTGTAGCATTTGCTTCGAGAAATAGTTCTACCTTTGTTAATAGTGGAGAGGGTTTCCCACATACACACTTATATGGGATTAAAAATACATTTGTTTGCTTATTTAATGATGCCTCCAATTATTGGGAGTGGGCCAAAGGAAATAGTTAGTACCCATATCAGCACTAAAAACAAAAGGAGAATACTGAGTGACAGCTGTCATTCCATGAGATCAGACACAAAGGATGAAGGCAGTTAGTGGACTAAAAACAATAAGGGAGCGGAGGGTGGTTCAGATTATTTTCAGCATTCACTCTTCATGCTCACCTTCCTGCTCTCTGTTTGAGTGACAAGTCCTGGCTTGAGAAAGCCACTGTGAGCAGCAACTGACAGTTTTAAATGCCACACGCCCCCCTACTCTTTCAGAGTAATAGTACCCTAATTAAGAATGTCCATCTTCTGTATATCCCAAAGACATCACAGTCTATTTTAGAAGGTTTCCAAACTGAGGAGGTGGCCCTATGGAAGTGGAGGGGAGGAGCTATCAAGGATCGCAATAAAATGGCAAAAGCATTCAGTTTAGCATCAATTGTGTTCTAGCCAAAGCAAAGAACACAGATGTGGTACAGCCCTTAGCTCAGAAAGCATGTAAATAAAACCTGTTATTATTGTGAAACACACATGTAGTGCCACACACACCTTCAGTTATGCAAAACAATAGGGGGAAAGGCTATGCATCACATAACGGGTGTGTTTGCTGCTATTGGTATTATTTACAGTATTTGTATACCGCTCCACATCAAGCAGATTTCAGATCAGTGAAAAATAAAAAGACCAAAAAGAGATCAAAAGAAACAAAAACAATACACTGAAAACAAACTAAAATTACATTGGTGGTTGAAGAGCAGAGAAGGCTTTTTGGAACAAGGAGATCTTCAGCAGGTGCCGAAAGCAGCACAATGTCGGAGGCTGCCTGACCTCCAGAGACAGGGAGTTCCACAGAAATGGAAATGCCACAGTGAAGGCCCTTCTCTTGGTGGACTCCAATCAGGCCAAAGGTCCATGAAGAACCACCAGGAGTATGCCATCTGATGACCTCAGCGACCGGACAGGTTGGAATGGAAGGAAGCACTCTCTCAGGTAACCTGCTCCCAAGTTGTTTCAGGCTTTGTACACAAGTACCAGAACTTTAACCTGACCCAGCAGTGAATAGGTAGCCAGTGCAGTTCCTTCAGCAAAGGAGTTGAATGCCGAAAAGGGGCAGCTCCTGACAATAGCTGAGCTGCTGCATTCTGCACTAGCTCCAGCTTCTGGAGCCGCCTTAAGGGCAGCCCCACATAGAGGGCATTGTTGATTGTATGTTGTGAGTTGCCTTGAGGAACTTTGGACTAAAAGACAGAATAAAAATATTGAAAGAAAGAAAAAAAGGAAGACAGGCAGATTATTTTCTGGCACTTTCCAAGCCTCAAGTAATGGTTTTCAATGGAAAAAGTTTGCCTCTGAATTTTGTTTGTAGAATTGCTTTTTAATTGGCTTGGATGTTGTTGTCATACATGCCTTTTTCACATGAGCAAGTGAATTATTGGATTGACTGCATAGACACAATCCTCGTACATTTGTATATCATTCTAGACCTCATTTCATTGTGCACATTGTCTACTTATAAAGCTACACAAGGACTTTGACATCTTTCAGCTCCTGTGTTTCCCTCTAGGTCACACCTGCTCTTTGGGGACTTGATAACATTACCTGAAATGCTTTGTTTTCAAAGGATTAAATGAGAATGCAGCTATTTCCAACACAAAAATCTTAAAATAGTGCCCAATATCTCAAAATAAACATGACAACAATGGAAGGTTACAGGTCTAGAATGAATATGTATTAATTCTGTCACATATTCATTAAAAGCATGGGAGATTTTGGAAAAGCGAACCAGAATTTTGCGAGCAGGCTTGCAAACTGCTGGTACCAGAGTATTCAGTCAAGATTCAATTTTGTAATGAGATTGACAACAAAATTGTCAAATAATATCTATTTTTGGAAATGTAACATTATGGGTGTGGGTGGGTGGGTGTGCGTGGGTGTTTTAAATTGCAGACTGACAGAGATGCAAGATGGGGGTGGGGTGGAATTGTTAAACAGGGGTGCAGAACCTCAGCCCTCACAGCCAAATCTGCCTGGGCTTCCCCAGAAGGCCATGCCCCCTTACCCTAGACTCAACCTCTTTCTTCTGGAGGCTTCCCAGCTTTTGTGCAGTTTTTCCCCCCATTGTAAAAGGTTGAAATGCCTCTCCCAAGGCTTAGTTACTGGCAGGAAGAGCTTTAAGCTAAAATATGCCGGTATTTTTGGTATTTTGACGCTGCCCCTTTTAGCCTTTGACTGAGCCCACTCCTGGAACACGGCCCCTGAAAGCTTCTCCAAAATTGATTTGGCCCTTGAACTGCAAGAAGTTCAGTATGCCTGTGTTCAAAGAAGCCCTGGTTCCACTTAACTAGGGCTGGAAATATTTATTCATTTATTTATAAAATTATTTATTAGTCCCCTTTTGGCCCCAAAAAAGGTCCCCCAAGTGACATATAAATTAAAACATATAAATCATAATAAACAAATAATATACTAAACAAATTAAAGCAGGATTTACAGGGAAATCTTTAAAAAAAATAGAGTGCAGACTATTATAGGTACCTGGAGACTGCTATCACTGTAGGATAAAGTGTTATGCTGGTTTTATGCTGGTTTGTTGATGCTGTTTTTTAATATATATCTTGCAGTTATGTTCTGATTATACTTTTGATTTTATAGTTTTACAATTCTACAAACCACCCAGATGATGTTCACGTTTCGATGATGGGCAGTATAGAAATGCAGTGTAAATAAATGAATAAATAACAAAGAGAAAGTGGGAAATGCTTTCACTGCCAGTAATGAACAGAGGAGTAGAAATCAGAGGAGAAATTCAAGCCTGTCAGAGGCTCTGTGCTCCAATACTTGAAGACATCGTGGTGGTAATGAAATGCTGCTATTTAAAAATAAATTAAACTGAGCATACCAGTTAGCATAGATGCTAGCAGAGTTGTCACTTCTATGTCCTAGTATGAGAGAACTCCTGCATCTCTCACACTTGGATAACTATGTCCCCTCTCCTGTACAAGACTTATAGCACAATCCTATGCATGTCTACTCAGAAACAAGCCCTGGTGCTTATTCCCAAGTATGGGTATGTAGCATTACAGCCTTGAAGGCACAGAAGCCTCCTCCGCAGTGCGGTCTTGGCCATTTTAAATGCTACAAATATACAGTTTCATATGCATAAATTATGTGCACAGCTTATTTGGAATTTCCCCTGCTTGTGACTTCTCTTCATTGGTGCAAGTGGCAACTTTGAGCATCATACTAGGGGATGCGGAGGACAAAGCAGAAGAGGAAAGGAGATCTTTCTTCTGTGTGCCTCTCTCTTACCACCATGATGCCTCATTATTACACATTATTTCCAAGGGAAGGGAGGTCCTTGCTTCTTCCTTTTTATGCATCCCTCATTAGATCTGCATATCCCCAAACAGACGGTGCAGATATAGGGAAAGAAAATCTGCTGTTCTCCCTCTGTTCTATCCATTGGAAGGATGGGTGAATCTGTCATGTTCAGTTTCTCTTAATTTCTTATTTTGCCAGTCTTAAATTTGATTTGTCCTGAACTTTGAGATTTTTTAAAATTATCATGAACATTTGTTCCTATTTCTGTGTGCATTTCACCTAATTTTGGCAAAAAAATTAATGCATTGTTGCTAAATATACACATTTTTGCAAGGACTTTCCCCAACGTAATGCATTTTAAATCTTTATTTTCACTAATATACATATTTTTGTGTGGAACTTTCCCAAGACATACAGTTTCATATGCATTTTTTTAAATGTTTTATTAAATTTTTCCCAATCTTACAACTACTAATGAATACAACAAAAATACAACATAAACATTGTGCACCCCCACCCCCACCTCTTGGGACCAAGTTATATTTCTCCCCCAAATGCATTATTTTTAATTAGAGAACTCCATTGTAAAATTCAGGGAAGTGTAAATTTTGAAGGATACTTGAGTTTCAATCCATGAATTGGTTTGAGAGTGCAAAATCAGGTAGGTTCATGTTAAAATGCAAACCGAATAATGTTTTCACCATCCCTGGTCCATTGGGAATTATAGCTGCAATGGCGTCAAGGAAAATACCCTATGATAGGTATGGAGGGCAGAGGCTGGCTGAGCATGCTCACTCGGCCTCCACTCCTGAAATAATCCCAAGAGTTTGGGTTGGGTTGAGAAGAGAAGGTAAATGGAGCAATCTGTGCTTCTCGCCTCAGTCCCAGCCTCATAATGGGTTTAGGGAAAGTTTTCCTAATCAGGTTTATACTCAAACAATACAATGTATATACATAACTGATGCTTTCCACCAGGGATAACTATTTCTTAAGCCAAGGGGCTATATGCTCTAGTACCAACGCTTCAAGCACATTAACAGGCAGCTTTGAATAAAAGCAAACATAATATCAAAATAATCAGAATAAAACAGATCAACAAAGTACAGTGAATCAATATAAGCTGTTCAAACTATGTATAACTTATTCTTAGGAATTTCTAATATGCTAAATAGAGATGTATTTTGGTACAGCTATAACCATAAGAAGAACAAACAATAAAGCTTTCTTATGAGTTCTCTGTCTCCCAATTGAAAAGTTCAAAATATTTCCAGCAGCTCATTTGAAATAGCATACTGGCCATATAATTACCATTTCGACGCTTCAGAGCAGCAACGGTTTCTCTGAAAAAGTATTCAATCAAGTTCAGTGATAATTTCCTTGCATAAAACTGAAATGAGTCTTTAAATCAACCCTGTGTCATTCCCTTAAATATGCTTAAAGACTGTAAAAAAAATGATGTTTATGTCAATTGTGTAGTCGAGATTATTCAGTAGATTTGTACTGTTGCAATTATATACATTGTTGTCAAGTTGTAACTGAAGTCTCAAGGCCAAAATCAGCTATACTCAAAAGTCAGTGAATTTTTAAAAAGTGGTGTGTGTGTGTGTGTGTGTAACATTTTTACTGAAAAAGTAAAGCTACTGCTTTATGGTATAGAACTGGGCAGGTTCCCAAGAAAAATCAATATATACAGCTTACATCAATATTATACTCTTAAAAGAAGTGCATTAAACACAGCACTGGTGAAGAAAAGCATTTTTAATATGGGGAAATGGGCTAGAAAGTGATGTTCAAAAACACTTTTAAGTCCCTCCAGCTTTCTTTTAAAAAGCTCTTGATGTTTAGAGTTAGCCCATTATAATCAAGATGAAGAGACATATGAAAGTCTGCTGCAAATTGTACCAATGACCTATGTGGAATTTCTGATAGCTTCAATTGTCTAACAACAGGCAAAGAATCTTTTGAACCTAAAAAAGGTCCATCTGAAGTTACAGAAATGCAGACCTATTTTTTTCTTCTGTAGCTGATCTTTACTGAATGATCGAAAAGCACCCAGAAGGCTAGTTAAACAGGTTGTACATATTGTGTGTACTGACATTGGTAATAAGAATCAGAAAGTAGAAAAGAACTCTAAAGAATTCTCTGCATGTTTACTTTTTCCTGTTATGTTGTAAATTAAATGTGATTAGAAATAGATTTTTAAAATTGTAGAGTTTTTTTTAAATTAGGGATGGAAAATCTGTCTATTTTGGTTTCTCTCAGTTTCTTATTTTTCCAGTCTTAAGTTCAGTTCATTCTGAAATTTGAGAATTTTTTAAAAGTTTGCATAAAAATTCATATGCATTTCTGTGCAAATTTTCCTAATACTTTCTAATAATACTCTTAATAATTTCACCTTATTGTGAGCAATTTTGCCTAAAATACATATTTTTGCAAGCAGTTTTCCTAACATAATGCATTTTATATTAATATTTTCACGAATATATGCATTTTTGCATGCACTGTTCCCCAATATATGCATTTTTGATTGGAGAATTCCATTGCAAAATTCAGAGAAGTGTGAATTTCAAGGATAACTGAGCTTCAGTTCATGCGTTGGTCCAACAGGGTGAAATTAGTTCAGTTTACATTAAAATGTGAACCAAACAAATTTCTCCCTTATCCCTAGCTTTTATACATAGCTGTAATCAACAATAAAACAAGGGGAAGGAAAACAATATAACAAGGGGAAAGTAAAAGTGGGGAAGAATAAAAATAAAGAAGGTGTAGGGAATGTTGTACAGACATAAGTTGAAATTCCATAAACCACAGCAAGGGTGAACAATCATGGAAGTCAAAGCTTAAGGGTAAGTAGTATAGTGGTACGGTTGTAAGTAATCTGAGAATTGTCATCTAAAGAACCTGGTACCATACAGCATAGAAAGAATCCAATTTTACTTATCTTTTAATTCCCAGATATTATTGTTCCAGGATGGCAAACCTGGAAATATTGTAGATTTCCAATGAAATGACGTAATACTCAAAAAGCCTCAAGCATTTTGAGGGTAATGTGGAGGACAATTGCCCATCCTGATGTGACTAAAAGGTTTAAGATGTGGTCCTTCTGCAATAAATGAACTCTTTAAGGATGATACCCAAGAGTTGTGTGTATTTTTAAGAACTGACAACGTGTAATTATAACTGACTGAGTTTGCACGACACAACAACCCACCATGACTTATATAAGCCACAGTGGGTTAGCGTGTCATGCAAACCCAGCATGGGTTTGTTGGTGTAGCTTACATTTGGGTTATACACCATCATTTCTTGTAGGGGTTGTTTCACCCACAATCAATGGGTTGTTGTGTCATTTGAACCTGGACGACATTGTGGCTCAACCCCATCGGCAAGTGAGCCACTTGGCAAGAGCAGCAAAAAACCCTTGCCACTCTTGCCAAGTGGCTCCCAGGTGATTGCCACTGCCAGCCACTCCAATAGTGCTCAAGCAGCACTTGGGGCCAGTTGGCAGGGACTTCCCCCCTCCCCCTGCTACCACCATGTGCCATTTTGGGCTCACCACATCTTTCTTTTTTTTCCATTTTAACATTTTTTGGGGGGGAGGAGATCATGAAAACCAGCTGTCAACCCAGTTTTCACAATCCCCCTTTTAACAGCTACAAGCCATCCCTTCAAAGTGCCCCAGTGGCACCTTGGAGGGGCTGCCCGTGGCTGCCTAGAATTTTTTTTTTTTTTAATGCACACAAACCTGTGGGCAAAAAAAAAAATCCCATTTTTTAAAAAAGGGCTAGCCTTAGTTGCGCAACTGTGATCGATTGCAGTTGCATGACTGGGGAGTTGACGCCCCAGCTGGGGCAATGTCTAGGGGGGGTGCCTGCTGTCAAGGGGAAGCAGGTACCCACCCTGGACATTGCCCCAGCTGAGGCTCCAATTTTCATTTTCCCCCACTTTGGTTCCTCTTGACACCTCGCAGAAGGTGAGCTGTCAAAAGGAAACCCAAGGTGTGAGGGAGGGATCTTTGGCTGAGAAGAGAGTGTTCAGTGGGATTTCCACCCACTTCTAAGCAAGAGCCTCATCTTTTTTCTTTATTTTCCCCCTTTAGTGCCCATGGGGGTGCACAGTTTGCACTCTGTCCCAAGCCTCTACGGACTTGGGAAAGTGCAAAAGTGCACTCCCCACTTCTTTTCTTTTCTTTTCTTTTTAAAGGGATAAGGGGTTTTGACATCTAGCTGTCCAAAACCGGTGTCCCTTTGAAAATGGATTTTTGTGTGGGAACTGGGAGTTCTGGACTCAGACATAAACAGAGATATGTCCCAGTCCAAAACCACCCAGTTCCCTCTCAAAGAAACCCTTTTTATACAGACTCAGAGTTTTGACAGCTAGTGACAAAACCGTCAAGACCCCTTATCCCTTTAAAAAGAGGGGGGAGTGCACTCGCAGCTTGTGATCTTTTGCAGCAAAAATGGGATTTACACCTCCTTCACAGGAAGGTACTCATCTCTTCTCTTTCCCTCCCTTTAGATCACATTGGGGTTCGTATTATGCACTTTGCCCCAAGCCTCTTTTCATTATTGAGTATCAATAGTGCTAAAGGCTTGATAGACAGGGCTAAAGAACAGGCAGACATGGGGCACTACTTCCTCATTCCCCTCTGGGGAACTCATGCAGGAAATCTGTTGGCATTATGCCTGTGACATAATATAAAATTGGCTCATAACATGCATAAATGTGTGACTCATGCCCATCTTGAATAGCAAGTGTTTCATTACCAGCCATTCAAGCCTATCAAAAGCCTTCTGGGCATTTAATAAAAGAATAATAGCTTGTGTGTTATGCACATTGCTATGGAGGATACTATCCAGGATTCTTTGGATCAAATCCAGTATTTTTCTCATGGGAATAAAGTCAGATTGCTCTTTGTTTATATACTCACCTGCATCCTGTTGTATCTGTTGGGATGAGAAATTTTTAATTTAGTGTAATTGTTCAAAATGACAAAAAAAAGTTATGTGGTGGGGTTTTCGATAGCAAAATTTTCCTGGTTATATGCCAGCTAGATCCCAACCTTTATCAAGAATAAAATTAAGGATCATAGAGTTGGAAGGAGCCTACAAGGCCATGGAGTCCAACCCCCTACTCAATGCAGGAAACTAG
Organism: Shinisaurus crocodilurus; assembly: GCA_021292165.1. Classification (NCBI taxonomy): domain Eukaryota; kingdom Metazoa; phylum Chordata; class Lepidosauria; order Squamata; family Shinisauridae; genus Shinisaurus; species Shinisaurus crocodilurus. Next base: position 138,944,828 of record CM037876.1, on the reverse strand, counting down.
AGGAGGGGTCTCCCATCCAAGTAATAACCAGGCCTGACCCTGCTTAGCTTTCCACGCTCAGACAAGCTGAGCCAGCGAGGAGTATGGCCAAGTGTGGTGTTATACTCTTTAAACTGCAGGTTGACTTTGCTATGGAGTGCACTAATTCCTAAACTCATAATTAATCACCTCAGGCAATAGGTATACAGAAGTGAGGGAGAAGGAGGGGTTTGGACTCTCCAATAATTTAGTAGAGGAGAAGGGGATCTTGTGACATCAGACTGGGAGATGAGGAAAGAAGAAAAAGAAGTTACTTACTTTTACAGTCATGCTGGTTGTGGTTGGAGAGAGGAAAGCTGAGAGAAGAAAAGGGGTAGAGTAAGAGAGCAAACCTTTGCCCCCTAGACATCATCTGGGGGGCCATAGGATAATTCAGATTCCCAGATCCAAGGTCAGAGACAGAGCTCCAATGTTGGAGCTGGGAATCTGTGCTCTGATCCTTCTCCTCCCACCTTGCAGCCAGCGCAGAGAAAACCACGCTGGCTGCCTGTCCGAGGTTGGGAAATCAACCTCAGAGAGAGGGTAAAGGGGGTAGGGAGGGGAAGAGACTGGGGTTGCCAGGATAGAAGCTATCCTGACATTGCTCCAGCCTAATTCCCCTCCCTTCTGAAGCGCCTCAGCTAGATGGCCAAAAATGGCCATCTAGCTAAAATGCAGAGTGGGAGGTGCAGGGAGGCAGAGATTGCCCCCACCACTCCTCCCACTCTGCATTGGATGCTCATAAGCCTCTGAGAGTTAGGATCTAGAATCACTCAGTGTAGCTGGGAGGGGTACTGATAGGGTACAGTTTTAACTCTGGCATGCAAGGAGAGCTTCAGGATCTCTTGATAGGACAATCAATATGGCAGCTCAGATAAGAAAGGAGCCTACTGCTTCCCAGCATATTGGGGTGGGGTGGGGTTTTTGTGAAATTATATTTTCATTCAAGCCTGTGGCTGAACATATAAAGCTGCTTTATATAAAGGTAGACTACTTATCGAGCTGGCCCAGTATAGTCTGTTCTGACTGACAGTGGTTTTTCAGGGTCAAGTATGGTTTCCCCAGCCCTGCTACCTAATAACTGGATCTGTTTTTAACTGGAATTGCTGAAAACAGAAACCTGGGAACTTCTGCATATAAAGCATGTACTCTATCGCTGACCAATGGCTCCTCTCCCAGGCTCTGGCAGGCCACAGGTTCCTGTTCATTTTTTGTAACAATGTGAGGTTCTAAAAACTTTGGGGTTTAATATTCTACAGCACCTATTCCTCCAGAATATCTGGGTATCCCTCAGTTTAAGGGTAAAATTCAATGTGTTGTTGGCTTCACTGTTTATTGTATAATTATTGTATAACTGGTTTTTAAATGAATTGCCTATCAACAGATTTGTTCTACTTTTGTTGATGGAATGGTCCCAAGGTCAGAATCCCAAATGTCTGGACTCCAGCCTGGGAACCTCAGCAGAGCCACAGTCCTTCCAACACCATTGGAGCCAAATGGTTGCTAAAGCAATCAAGGACCCTTTAACCTCAAGAGGATTCTCCTAGTAGAGGCAGAGCTAGCCACGCAGACTGAGCTGCAGCCCTATTCAAGCCTCAGTCCAGGGTTGTCTGTTGCTGAAGCAACATCTGAACCTCCTTGTATGTATGCCTCCATTCTGAATTTCACATAGAACTGCCCAGCATCCTGCCTTGAACCTCAGTTCTTGAACTGGAACCTCCTGCTTGGGCTTGAACCATCATCTGGTTGTGACCACCACCTGGAGCAGAACAGTTAGCTTTGATATATTTATATCTGGTTTTGAGGTGAATTTGTAATGGTTATTGGAATCTTATTACCTTGCTAATAAAATGAATGGCTCAATTAATCCGCCATGAATTTTGATAGGTATATCATATTGTGATATTGTTTTGATATGAATTTTGTATGGCTATTTTATTATTTTTGATTGATATGTTTCTGTTTTCACACTGTTGTTGCTCATGTGTGTTTTTCTGTTAGCTGCCTTGGGTTTTCTCTGGAAAAGAAAGAAATGGAATTATAAATATGAAAAGAAATTAAAATGAAAAGTTGGGGGTGCAATGATTTCAAATATTTAAAAGCTTCCCAGAAGAAAAAGAGACCACAATTGTTCATCTTATCTGTCTGTCTGTCTGTCTATCTATCATTTTTTAAACCCACCCTTCCTTCAAAAGCTCAGGTTGCATATATGGTTTCTCCTTATACCCTCACAACAACCCTGTGAGTCAGGTTAGGGAGAGAGAGAGAGAGTTTCTGGCCTAAGGTCAGTCAGTAAATTTTGTGGCTGAGTGCGGCTTTGAACCCAGGTCTCCCTGACCTAAGACCAGCACTCTAACTGCCATACCATGCTGGCTGTCTTTGAACAGAAGATGAATAAATATTTATAAGAACAACAACAACAAAGCAATGGCAGTGGTGGAGTTAAACATTAGGAAGAACTTATCAATAATGTTAAGTGCTTCCCACGATGACCAGTGAGAATTACTGGGGCGGGGCTACAGGAGGTAGCTTCTTTTGGACGAGAGAGCACTGGAGACTTTGTAAGTGTCTTTGTAACATCTGTTCTATTACCAAATGTAATAACAGAGCATGGTGGAAGCAAATAGACTTCTAAATCAGACAGCAAAACCACTTATCCTGCATCAGATTCCCTGAGAGAGAAACTGTACCCTAAGGATGCTTCCGTTTAGCCAACTCCAGGTAAGAACTCACGGGCATGGCCTCTGTTAAAAATCTACTTCCTTTATAAGCACACACATACGGCCTGCAGAGCATCTGTCTCAACTCAAATCCCATCCTGCAGGAAAATCAACTGATCATCCCTGGCTATTAGCAAGCAATCAGCTTTACTAAGGAAGGTCACCCAGCAGCCACAGCAAGAACATTTACATGGAATAGTCTGCCAGGTGTTTGCATATAATCTCCTTTGGAAATCTGAGGAGAAGCCTAGGTGAGCAGATATATTTAGGTATGGGATATAATGTTTTGCAGTAAGGCTGGACGAGATGATCCATTACATTATCCACTTCCAGGGCCATCAACATAAATCCTACATTCAAATCCTGCACTGTTATTACATTATGAGAAGAACATTTTTAAGCTACCATTTCTTTCTCATCTAAGTTTGTAAAAGGGTTTTCCTTATTCTGCATTCTTCCTTCACAGATGTTCTATGCATTTCAATGTCAGCAGCAGCATTTTTAAAATATCTTGAAATGTGTGCTATAATTTGTTTTCCCGAAAGTACTACATTTTTCTGAGTGGGGAAAAATATATTGCTTCCCTGTATTTTCATGTCACAGAAAACAGCTAGATTCTCATAACATTTCAGAGAGTAACGCCATCACAAAATACACTAGGCACTTCATGCAACTTTAAACTACAAACTTGCTACTCAGCTACCATCTTGTCCTGCATGAAGGAGAGAAGAAAACTGAATAGTCTGTTGAGCTGCCCACCGTCTATTTCCTGTTGTTCCTAGGGATGGAGGAGAACTAGGTTTGGTCTGCATCTTTAAGCAAACCAACCCGATTTGCACTTCCCAGACTAATAGGTGGAGCTTATCCTCCAGATTACAGTAATACCTTGGATTGCAAGTAACTTGGTTTGAGAGCGTTTTGCAAAACAAGCAAATGTTTAAATATTTATTTAATTTTTTCTGACTTGATATACAAGCGACGTCTTGCAATACAAGTACTGTAGTACGGCTTAAATTAAAAATCTCTGTACAAATTTTTTGGGGGGTGTTTCGTTTTGATATAAGAGTGTTTTGGATTACAAGCACGTTTCTGGAACGAATGATGCTCTCAATCCAAGGCATGCCTGTATGTGCTATTCTGAATTTTGCAATACAGCTCTCAACTCAATTCAGGGTGGGGTTAAAAATACAACCCCCACCCTCCCAATTCTATTGTTACCAATTCATAGTAGGAAGCATGTCTACAGAACTAAGCGAGAGCAGCATGCCTACGCACAAAGAAGCAGGACAAGCCTCTGCTTGTCTACTCAAAAGTAAGCAGGAAAAGGCTCAGAAAGAAGCAGAACTGAATCACTCAGCAGCTTCCTCCCCTTGGCCCTGGTGCCCCATAGGTAAAATCTCTTCTCTCTGATCAGTAGCTGATCAGAAATAGGTGCTTTCCCTTGCTTAGCACTGAGAAAGGGAGTCTTTTTTGGTGTTGAGCAGGAGAAAGCACTTGCCTTCAAAGAACTGCTTTGAGTATCGGAGTTTAGAGATGAGAGCTTTTCCCTCCATGGCAGAGGAGGCAGGGCCAGGGGAAGAAGCTGCTGAGCTGGGTGGGGAACCCCCATGGGCATTATCAGGCCGGCGGGTTGGAGGTTCCCTGACTTAGAGAGTAGTAAAATGGTCAGTATCAAAATACAAAGCCCAGGGAAAACTCAGATGAATAAAGCTTTTTTTTCTTTCTTTCTTTTTTTCTTTTTTTCTATTTTAAAGAATTTTAATCATAAAAAATAACAACACAAAAACACATATACAACAAACAATAAACACAGTTAAAATAGACTTCCAATCTTCTCCACAGCTTATAAGCAACCACAGTTATTCTTTAAACATTTTCTGTTCACTTCCAGTTATAGCAACAACAACAACAAAAAAGGACAAACACAAGAGGTCTCCACCCTCCCCAAATATAGATCAACTATTTAATCTAGTTTAAATTCAACATTTATGGATAAACCAAAAAAAAAAGGAAAGAAAAGAAAACCTATAGTTTCATTTAATAATGTTTTCAATTCCAAGATAAAGTATATTGCGTATATTGAGAATCCCAAGAATAAAAAGTAATTATAAACTATTTAGTAAATGACCACATGACAAAGGTTTTTAATACTTCCCCCTTCCCACTCTCTAGTACCTAACTATCTAGCCAGCACATTTATCTTATTACAGTTGCTCATTATTTCTTTCTATCTATCCAACAGAAACTCCTTCACTTTTAATTTTAAAAAAATTAAAATAAAAATAAAAATTAAAAATTAAGAACTAAGGGACAGCTAACAAAAACAACAGAAAAGCTTTTGTTTTTCTTAATTTAAAGTAGTCATGCCATGCGGACGGTTCACAGCTCAGTGCTAGAGCACATGTTTGCATGCAGAAGGTCCAAGGTTCAGTCCCTGGCATCTCTAGGAAGGCTGGGAAAGATTCCAGTCTGAAATACTGTAGAGCTGCTGCCAGTTTCCACAGACAGTACTGAGCTAAATGGACCAATGGTCTGATTCGATATAAGGCAGCTTCTTATATTCCGATGTGCAAGATGCACAGGAGGAATTCCATGTCCAATTCCATTTTACTGTTCTAATTCCATCTCCAATGGAATTTTCTATATCCAATTCCATTTACACACACACATACCATCTGCTGCCTCAAATTTCCACCCATCATGCTTGCATCTGTTCAGTGTTTTATAAATTGTTCACTTTAATGCTCTCGGCCCTATATATTTTCATACATGCATTTTCACTCATGGGCACAATACATCATGGTCTTTGTAGCATTAAAATTACATACTCATATACTTATTCTTATAAATTTGTAATCTTAAGGTGATGCAAACACTAGTTCTCAATTTCATGCATATTAGCTTTTATTCTAGGTCACACCTGATAGCGTATGATTTGGTTGGACAACCAAGCAGAGAAGAAAATGGTCTGGTAATATATTGCTACGGTGAAGATACCTTAAAAAGGCATAATGCTAATTGATCCCATGAGACATTATAAAACTACATGATGTGTAGATCCATTCAAAGCATGGCAGTTTTAACTTGGATGGCAGACTTTGCAGAGCAGGATTCTGAATAAACAGGACTGCACTATAACGTTCAAATTCCATTTTTTAATATATATATTTTTGGGCAAATATTGAAACTTGAACTACACAGAAGAAACCAAATGTATTTAATATCTATGGTCAAGACAATTAGGGTGCAGTCCTAGGGGGATGCCCGTAACCCTCTGAGCTTGGAAGGTTACAGGCACCCTATGCAAGGTGGGAGAAGAGTGGAGGCGAAGGTCACCTTCGTGCTCCTCCCACCCTGCAAAGCAGCTAGACGGCCGATTTCGGCTATCTAACTGCTGCACTTCAGAGCAGGCAGGAAGAAGGCTGAGGCGCTGCCGGAATACCCTGTATCTTGGCGTCACCGGTCTCCTCCCTTCCCCGCCCCTGGAATGCCTCCTAAACCTCTTCTCTGAGGTTGCTAATTAGTGACTTAAGAGAAGCAGCCAGAGAGGTTCTTTCCACAATGGCTGCGAGGGGGAGGATGCTCTGAACGCAGAGTCCCAGCTCTGACGTTGGAACTGGGACTCTGAAAAATCCTATGGCCCTCTAGACGCTGTGTAGGGGCCATAGGATTGTGCTGCCCATTGATTTAAGCAAGTCACTTAAAAATGAACAATTTATGTATATGAAATCATGGTTATGAGAAAGAAATGAAAGACTGAGGCAGGAAAAAATTAGAATATGTTGTGGGAGATCTATAAATACTTTAAGGATTAATGCTTGATAACTTGCAAAGTGTTCTTTAGGTTGGACTAGCTGTTGCCCGTGGCTTCGCTCGCATGGAAGAAACATGATGGAATCCCAGCTCCCCTGGGAATCCCAGCTCCCCTGGGATTACACAATGAAATCCCAGCTCCCCGGGACTACAAGCTCCCCCAGGACTGCACAATGAAATCCCAGCTCCCCCCCCCCCCGGGACTACACAATGAAATCCCTGTTCCCTTTCCCCCAGGACTGCACAATGAAATCCCTGCTCCCCCGGGACTACACAGTGAAATCCCTGCTCCCCCCCCGGGACTGCACAACAATGAAATCCCTGCACCACCCCCCTCGGGACTACACAAGTGACATCCCAGCTCCCTCGGGTCCACACAACAATGAAATCCCTGCTCCCCCCCCCCCAGGACTATACAACAATGAATTCCCTGCTCCCCCCTCCGGGACTGTACAATGGAATCCCTGCTCCCCCCCCCAGGACTACACAATGAAATCTCTGTCCACCCCCCGGGACTGCACAATGAAATCCCTGCTCCCCCCCAGGACTACACAATGAAATTCCCTGCTCCCCCCCTGAGACTACACAACAATGAAATCCCTGCTCCCCCCCCCGGGACTTCAAAATGAAATCCCTGCTCTCCCCCCCCCCCCGGGACTACGCATCAGTGAAAACCCAGCTTGCAATTAAATCCCTGTTCCCCCTCCCCCTAGGGACTACCCAACAATATAATCCCATCTTGCCCCCCCGGGACTACCCGACAATGAAATCCCAGCTCCCCCCCTCCCGTGTAGGCCCTGGCTGCAATGCATATGAACATTCTGTTTTGACGTAGGAGAGATTTACATATCAGCTCCTGATTGGGCCCCTGTGGCGGTAGTTCATACAAACATTCTAAATGTCATTGGAGTGATTTGCATAACTGCTCCTGAATGGCCCCTGCGAACATTCCAAGTGATGCCATTGGCTATCATCTACTTTGGGCTGTACAGGCTCAGTGATGGCTTTTTTGGAGATTTGAACCTGCCAGTCTTTGTCCTTGGGTGATGGAGAGTATGCGTGCCAGGTTTAAGGCAGATCTGTCCAACCGTGAAGGAGCCTATGCGATGCACGCAAATGCCCGGACACATGGAGGACACACAGACACACAGGACTTTGGGACGCCCCACACACAACAGTCATTCTCTGACTGGAAGTGTAACATTTAGGCTGGGTGCTGGCAGCAGAAAACTTTTCTGACAGAAATATCTGATCTTAAAGAAAAATCAGGTTAATCCTGAGAGTCTACAGGTGATGAAGAGTGACCGTGCCAAGTTTGGGGTAGATCCGTCAAAACGTGATGGAGCCTATGCGATGACGCCCCTACACACAACAGTCAGTCATTTTAAGTTTCCCTCCCTTTTCACCCGCTCAGAAAACTAAATGGTCTAGGGGAGATTTGCATACCCACCCCTATTGGCCCCTGCAGGAATTCATACGAACATTCTAAGTGTTGTATGGGCTATTTGCATAACTGCTCCTATTGGCTCCTGCAGCAATTATGAGGTGAGGCCGATTTGCATAACTGTTCCCCTGCTGTTTTGCCCATAGGAGATATGAGAGTGGGGCGATTTTGCCCCCTTTTTTCACCCCCTTAGGACGGAATTTCCAAAAATCCTTCCTTAGTGGGTGTCTACATCATAAAAACTATGTTCCTTCAAAATTTCATATTCCTACATTAAACGGTTTGAGATGGGCGTTGATGAGTCAGTCAGTCAGTCAGGACTTCTTCTTTTATATATATAGATTATCTCTTGTTTACATAAGAAACAAAAGTTTATTGTGTTAATTTTTTAAAAAAGCTTTTAAAACTGACAGGAATTGTATAAGTATCATTTCATAGTTGATATTTCAAAGTTATCAGTAATTCAGCTGCAAAATTAAGCTATATATTTAAACTCGGCAGTATTCAGTCTTAATTAGAATTTCAACTGGTAGTATAAAAGGTAATGGGATTTGTAGTCCAATGCATCTGGGGGGCACCAGGTTGGGGAAGGGCTGATTTATTTATTTATGTATTTATTACTTTATATCCTGCCTTCTTTCCTCCAAGAAACTCAAGGCAGCTTACATGATGATCCTCCATTTTTATCCTCACAACAACTCTGAAGATTTAAAGCAAAAGAAATACCTTTATTCTTCATTAATCAACCAAGTGCTGTGCAAGTCTTCATTTCTGGTAGCCATCACAAAACCACATACATCTAAAGTTACATTTATGGTTGCATTTGAAACAGGATTTGTGTTATTGGGAATGCTCTGAATGTTGAGGAGCTGCCATTGTAAAGATGTACAAAATGACTGAGGAAACTGGAAAACACATCGTCACCTAGAAACATGCTTCAGAATTAGCTGTGGATTGAGTCAGCCAGCCACATATCAAAACGCATAACTGAACACTAAAATAATGTAACGTTACCAACAAGATTGATCAATTCACCAACAATAAAAGTTGAAATACAGAATAAACTTTGCAGCCTTAAAGAGCTCTAATCTCTCTCTAGTAACAACAGTACCACCTATAGGGCAATAGTTAGCTATTTCTGCATTATCCTCCTTCAGCAAAAAGAGCCTGAACTTTGAATTTATTGAGTTCAGGATTGTGTGCATTCATATATCTCTATGTGACAGTTTCAGAGCCGTCGTAAAGGGGCACAATTCCTTTGGCTACCCTGAAAGCAGTAGAATTGTTTCAGCTGAAGATATGACCTTCATAAATAAGGCATGACCTTCATAATGAGGTACATTCTGGTGATTTTAGAAAACTAAATGGTCTAGGGGAGATTTGCATACCCACCCCTATTGGCCCCTGCAGGAATTCATACGAACATTCTAAGTGTTGTATGGGCTATTTGCATAACTGCTCCTATTGGCTCCTGCAGCAATTATGAGGTGAGGCCGATTTGCATAACTGTTCCCCTGCTGTTTTGCCCATAGGAGATATGAGAGTGGGGCGATTTTGCCCCCTTTTTTCACCCCCTTAGGGACGGAATTTCCAAAAATCCTTCCTTAGTGGGTGTCTACATCATAAAAACTATGTTCCTTCAAAATTTCATATTCCTACATTAAACGGTTTGAGCTGGGCGTTGATGAGTCAGTCAGTCAGTCAGGACTTCTTCTTTTATATATATAGATTATCTCTTGTTTACATAAGAAACAAAAGTTTATTGTGTTAATTTTTTAAAAAAGCTTTTAAAACTGACAGGAATTGTATTGTATTGTAAATTGTAAATTGTATTGTAGGAATTGTAAATCTAGAAGACTGATGGTGAAGAGAAACGTAAGTGCTGAAGTTTCAGTTGGCACAGCTCTTAAATTTTGTCCAGGAATTTCAACATTTATAGTGATGTCAAAAGAATCAATATATGTGTCAGTACAAGTCAAAAGAGATCATGACATTTTTCACATAAATGATGTTCCCAAAAAAAACCACCCTGAGGCAGTGCGTAAGCCCTGCCCACAAGCTCTGTCCACAGAGCCTTCCCACCAGCATTACCCACCATGCTCTGCATCTTTTCAAGCCTTCCCCAAGCTGATGACCTCCAGATTTCTGGACTACAACTCCAGCATGGCCAACAGGGCAGGGATGTTGGGAGCTGTACTCCAAGAGGTCTAGATGGTGCCAGGTTGGAGAAGACAGCCATTCAGCTCTCCTTGGTTCATATATCTAATGGGGTGGAACCACCTTCATGTGGAGGAGGAGGATTAAGATTTGTCGCTTTCCCTCATTCCACCTGAGAGATGGCATCCAGCATGAGCCGGACACTCCACAAGAATTAACATATCATGCAGAAGCCTAGCTCAAGAAATTCCTCTCCCTCAAGAAAGAGCATGGAGATTACACAAAGAGGGCATTCATGTAGAAGACATTTATTTTGTATTATTATTTTGTTCATTTATACCAGCCATCCCCAACTTGGTGTCCTCCAAATGTTTTGGACTTCATGCCCAACCAGCATGGCCAATTTTATTTTATTTATTTATTGTTTTTATACCCCGCCTTTTTTCCTGCAAGGAACTCAAGGCGGCTTACATAATCCTCATCTCTCCTCTCCATTTTATCCTCACAACAACCCTGTGAGGTATGTTGGGCTGAGAGTCAAGTGACTGGCCCAAAGTCACCCAGTGAGTTTCATGGCCGAGCGGGGACTAGAACCCGGATCTCCCGAGTCCCAGTCCAACACTCTCACCACTACGCCACATTGGCTCTAAAGAAGTCAGTGGTCAGGAATCCTACAAATTGTAGTTCAAAACATCTGGAGGGCACCAGGTTGGGGAAGTGTGATTTATACCCTGCCTTTTAAGAAACAATATAATACAATACAACTAATAAATGGAATAGTAAAAACAATTGCAAGTAGCACCCTAGAATACATCAATATAAAAGTTCTAAAACAGAGTCAGTGAAGAGACAATAGGAATTACTCATAAAATGTCTTGTGGGAGAGGGGGGGGGAGACACTAAAAGAGTGGCTTGCTGGAATTCCAGAATTCCAAAACTCTGGTGTCACCGTGCTCGGATCCCTCGGAGGGGCGGGAGACATTCCTGGGGGCAGAGAGGGGAGGGGCGAGGCTCCGCCAGATTCCGAGGAATCCAGGCGGAACCTCAGCCTCTCCCCCTGAGGAGGAGGGGGAAAACATCTAGACGGCCAAAATTGGCCACCGAGATGTTTTTGAGGGTGGAAGGAACGTAGAGGATATCCTCTGCGCTCCTCCAGCCTTCAATAGGATGTCCATAATCCTCCGCATTCGGGAAGGTTACGGGCAGCCTCATAGGATCGTGCTGTTCATGCAGTCCTTGATTTCAGTGGAGCTGACATTTTGTAATATGTTAATTCATTTACTCAGTGAAGCACTTGCTAAGGATGAGGGAAGCTAACACCAAACCAGAGAACCCACAAACCACATTGGGGCAGAGAAAATAGGCCATAGTACCAAATCGAAGAACTTTTAGAGCTATCCAAGACAAATCATTAAAATAAGATGCTTCCACGGCTCCTGCAATATTTAGGTTGCATCGAGGACTTGACATCCCTCAGAGGGCATTCCTCTGCTGCCCTTCCCCAAGTGGTTCAGTCAGGTAACGTTAGACTCTGGACTTAATGATCTTAAGCTCTCGCTCTAGATGGTAATGTGCTTTACTTTGCTTACTTTAAAATTAGGTGGGTAAGCCACCCATGCTGTGTTTGGGGGGCCCTCCTGCTTATTCTGCTCTTTGGGGGCCTGGATTACTGCCCCCAAAGTGCTGTCCTGAATGCACCACTGACTCCCCCAGGAGATTATCTCACTATCACTCTTGGGTGAAGCACAGTTGGGTTATGTATGGTATCTCTGTTTTTCAAGGAAATGTGTTTTAAAATCCACCCCATGAGGCAGTCATAAACAGTCTTTTTTTGAAGGAATAAACACTACTGTCTTGGATTTAAGCATGGGTTGTTCTCAGTCAGACTCATACTGAAGTTAGATTGGAGAGTTTTTAATCCAGTCATCTGAATCCCTACCCAAATCAACATGCTAAAGGGCTCTCTCTCTCTCTCTCTCTCTCTCTCTCTCTCTCTCTTTCTTACATGCTGGCAGCCCTTTTAGACTTTGTCCTGCCAATTCCACTTTGCTGAATTTAAATTTGTTAGGCCATCGGAGTTGCCAAAAGAGCTGCAGGAAGTTCATTTACTAGCAACCAAAATCTGATTATCACAACTGCGGCAACTCCGCCGGGATTAAAGCTCTTTATGATACTTTTCCAGACTGCAAGCAACACATGCAAGGTGTGAATGTACCCAACATTTTCAGTGCTGGGGGAGATTGATTGATTGATTGATTGATTGAGGAGCTCTCTTTCTTTGCCAGGGATTATTTAAATATTCAAGATAAATGATGGTAATCCCAGAAATGAAGACCCTCTTCCGGTGGTAGATGCCCAATACAAAAACTGCGTGGAAGTAACTCCATGTAGCACAGTGTTTATGCCAATGCAAATCCAGGATTTTCAGCTCACCACCAAACAATCCCACAGGGTTATGTATGTCTGCAGTAGCATGAGAAGCATGAGAAGAACGGAAAGAGCTACATTGTGACCCATTGCCCAAGAATGGCTCAGCAACTGGAGCAGTTTCCATGCAGCTGCACATCAGATGACCACCATGCTACCATTCATTTGTGCCAGTGCTTGAATTATGAGGGGGGGGAGTCTGGGGACCCTTAATGAAAGACACAAACCTCACTCCCTGACTGCCCACAATTTTAGCAAACCAGGCCCCCCAGAATGAAGAGATCAGGGATGGGGACTCGGACTCGAGGACTCGACTCGTGAGTCGGACTGAGTCCCCCCACTGACTCGAGTCAGACTTGAGTCCCAATATTTTTAATGGGACTCGAGACTCGACTCGAGACTCGAGACCAAGGACTCGTGTTCCTCAAATGCAACATGGATAGGTTTTAGGAAGTACAGCAAGTTTATTTTTTAAAATCATTTCCCTAAAATGCAACCTTTCGGACATTTTGGGTTTGGCTGCCTCTGCCTGCCTGTTTGGGGTTCCCTGCCTCCTCTGCCTGCCTGGTCTCTTCTTAACCAGTTCCATAGTTTGAATTGTCCAAGACAAACGCCTCTGCCTGCCTGTTTTGGGGTTCCCTGCCTCCTCTGCCTGCCTGGTTATTTTGGGTTTGTCTGCCTGGTCTGTTCTTGCCAAAATCAGTTGCAGAGTTTTGAAATAAAAAGGCACACTTGTGCCTAGAATTTATTTAAGCCACACATCTGAAATAGCCTTATTTTGTTGGGGAAACCCCCCCGTGATTTTAATAGGGACTCGTGGAGTCAGCTTTGGGAGTGACTCGTGACTCGTGACTCGTGAGTCACCATTTTGGACCAAGGACTCGGACTCGGACTCGAGACTCGGGTCCAAAGACTCGAGACTCGACTTGTGACTCGAGACCAAGGACTCTTCAACATCCCTGAAGAGATACAGCTTGGCTGACGCACAACATAATTTTAACATTTCACTTGGCTCCGGGAAGATAGGGGGCCACCACTGAAAGGACTCAACAGCAGTCTCTGCTGCCATTTTGCAGCCATTTACACATCCATCCTAACCCCACACTGAAGTTATTGATAGGGCTGCAAGAACTAGATGCCGTTCCCCGTTCTGCAATGCCAGTTCATAGCACAAAGGATACCGATCTCTTTGTCTTCCATCTAGGATTCAGTGGGGGGGTTAGCCACAATGAAATACTGCACCAATAACATTGTAAATGGAAATTCAAACGATGAAGAAGCATCACCTTATCCACTGATACACATTTGAAAGAAAAATAAGGCAACGCTTACCGAAAACCGTGATGAACTGACCACAACAGCAGGCGGTGACAGCTTACGATGGTGACCACATTCAGTTCAAATGTCTGGAGGATTTTAAAGGGGAAGAGGAGAATCTATTTTGAACAAATTGTGAAAGACAGGAACTAGTATGTCTACATGGCACATCCAGATGATGCTTTTGCTCCTTGATCCCTAGCTTAGGCAGCAACCCTGGGTTTTCCCCGACATCAGTCATGAGCCGTCTGCCAGCCAGCCTTTGGCTCAATTCCTTTGGACTAGTTGATGAACGTATACATTTATTTATTTTCATGGTTTTAATATTTAATGTAAGCTCCACTATTTACATTAAACATTGGTTATATTGCACCTTCTATGATCCTTGACAGTGCAGGGTCCCACTAATGTTATGAGACAGCCATCTTTGCTTTTTGTGTGACATTGAGAATACTGGGTTTAGCCATTCAATGGGGGGAACCTACACTGGAGGAAGAGGGTTCTATACCACCTGGAGCTGTGGGTCCATCCCCTCAAACTACTAGGTAAAGCTACCCAATTTGGCTCCTATTGACTTTTTACAGCTAGTGACAGCATCTAATAGGATCGTTAGCTTTATTAATATAAGAACAACTTAGTTTCTCTCTACTTCTGTTTTCCATCTGCCACAGAACCTGAGAGTTTCGCCCAAGGATGAAGACAGTTCTGAGTAACAGCTGCATTTTATCTATTTTTTAAAAATGGGAAACCAACTATTGTTTGTTCTTCTGTTGTTCCCAGCAGTCCTGGGGCTAGGCCCAGGAGCAACCAGAAACCATCACATCATCTGGTAAAGCTTAATTTGAGTGGTTTCAAATACCTCCTCACCCATTTCATCTTAAGATTCTGACCATGCAGACATCAGAACTTCAGCATCAAGTCAGCCCTTCCTGCCCCCCTCCTGCCCCACTCCTTGCTTTTTGTAACATCTTGTCTGATGAAGAGATCTGGAAATCCCAAACGCTTGCACATTTGGTGGGGGTGGTGTTGACATTTGAGTTGGCCTAATAAAGGTCTTATACTAATATGGATTTTGGAACTTTGTAGTGTGGGTGGGAGCGGGATGGCTTCAAATATATTTTTGTCCTATGTCTGTATGGCTTCAAATATATCTCCACTGAGAACAAAAGAGCAGTGGTCAAATGTTCTGAGAAAGATGGTTATTCTGGCCAGGCAAGAACTAGTTAGTAGCCACACTGAAAGCAACAGCCTTGCATCTCCTCTTCTTCCCTTCTTTACAGTGTCTAGTACAGCCTTCCCCAACCTGGTGATGTCCAGTAGTTTTAAACTTCATCTCCCATCAGCCCAGTCAGCATGGCCCAAGGATCAGGAATCCTATGAGTTGTACTCCAAAGCATCTGGAGGGCACCAGGTTGGGGAAGGCTGGTTTAAGATCATGAAACTAGAGGAGGGGGTCTCCCATCCAAGTAATAACCAGGCCTGACCCTGCTTAGCTTTCCATGCCCAGACAAGCTAGTAAAACATAACTCATGACATGATGTCATCTTGATGCCAGCATGAGCCACAGGCCTGTTAGAGTCCATCTCTGCTAAGGGGGCAGTTTTTACAAGACTCATGATGTCATCTTGTTTTGACTTTCCTTCCCCTTCAAATGGCAGCCCCTAAATGGAATGGGGGTGGGGAAACTCACACTGCCGAGGAAAGGAGAAAAGAGGGAGAGGTGAGAATAAACAGGCCACAACTTCATTGGAAGAACATGGCATCTAAGGGCAGTGTGGAGAGGATAGGTTTTTCCCCTCCCTAAAAGATTCCCAGAGAGACTGGAATGGCTAGGGAGCCATGTTGTCTCCCTGGCACCACCAAGCGTTGTATTCCCCCTGTGGAGAGAGGCAAGTATGAAGTGGTTACCCATATTAGCCACCTACTGCTCTGCTGGGTGTATTGCTAGATGTCACAGGGGAGGAAGTGGAGGAGGAGCAGGACAAGACATGGGGCTCCTCTTTCCTGTGGCAACTATGCATTTTCTGTAACATCTAGTTCTAGGCTTGGGGTGGTCAGAAAGCCTGTGAAACCTCACATTATCTTGTATCTGGGGGACAAAAATACATGGCCATTGGCATACAAAACCACACACCCCTGCCCTCTAATACACCGCTGTCCTCTAATGACCCCACCCCTCTTCCGATGCACTGATTATTGATACTACAATCAGCCATGAAACCATGCTTGGCTCTCAAGGTCTCCCACAATGTGTTAAACAGATGCAGTAAATAAGTTCTCAGCATTATTATTGCTAGAGATGTAGAGTGACACATGATATCCTGATACAATTAGAAACAGTTAACAAATAATCAGAAATAACATTTGGCAATTCTAATAATTGAATTCATATAATTTAAAAGGAGATGAATATCCCCCAAATTAATTTTACACTGGGTGGTTGAGTCATTTAAAAAAAAAAAATGGGGGGGGGGTGTGGAAACAGCTTCATGTACCATGAAACAAAGTGTAATAAATTTATAATAAAATTAAGTAACATATCAATGATTCAACTAGCAGTGCAACAGTTTTGAAATGACATTTCTCCAAGAAAGCAATTTGCTGCAAAATATACAGCATTTATAGGAGTGGAATTCATTTAAAATTTGAAACACATTCCCATTTTCAATAGCATGAACATGTTAAGTAGTTAGCAGTTCTTGTAGTGCAGAGAAGCTACTGTTTTCTGACAAGATCAGAGAAAATGCAGAAATGTAACCATTTATAGCTTCAGCATCTCTTGAGGACTGAAAGCCTAATTATTCTGATAAGACTCCAAAGAAGAGCAACAGAAATAAGCCTGATGGGACTTTTAAAAGGTCTTTTTAATCAGCACTCTGGGGACCGAATGAATAGTAAGACCATAAGTGAAATCATCATTGAGGTGTTCAAGCTGATCATTGTGGCCTACAGTACTTTGAATGGTTTTTCTAAACTTGGAAATAAGCTATTAAAAATATTTTGTATATGCACTTACACAAATACGCTTAAAAATTAGCAATTAAAAATACTAGGATAATCTACAAGTGAAATCCTGATTTTAATTACCGGTATGTATATTGCACACCAATGGTGGTCAACCATTTTCACAAGTCTGCCAAAGTATATGATCATGCCACTCTAGTTTGCCCCATAATAACATATACAGCCCTTCACACCTTGGGATGGTTTTGCTTCTAGCCAATTGAGCTTAGTGGCTGGCATCAGCATCATTTGAGAGAAGCACCATAGCAGATCCATCAGCCCACCTGCTCTTGGCTAGGAAAGCTCCAAATTCTTGCTGCCTAGGCCATTGTGGCACCCATGCTTGTGGTTGGCCTGCCATTCATGTTTAAAGTGAAATCACCTATGGGTGGTATGTCAAAACCCCTATATTCAGATGAAGTCCAACAGTGCCACCTAGAGTGTCTGGGATTTCACCTCCCCCCATCAGTGAAGCCTGAATAAGCATGTATCCTGCGATTTCCCTCTGAATAAACATAGAAGTTAAGCTCTATTTCACAATGCTGCCACTAGTTGTAACCAGCCAACTCTTTTGACAAGTAAAGAGCTGTTAGAGAGGTGGACCTAGCCTCTAAATTTTGATTGGCTGACTAGACCACTGACATCAGAAATTGAGTTTATCTCACCATGCAATGAAACAAGATTTCATAGATTTCATAGATCATAGAGTTGGAAGGAGCCTACAAGGCCATCGAGTCCAACCCCCTGCTCAATGCAGGAAACTAGAGGAGAGGGTCTCCCATCCAAATAATAACCAGGCCTGACCCTGCTTAGCTTTCCACGCTCAGACAAGCTGAGCCAGCGTGAGCCACAGGCCTGTTAGAGTCCATCTCTGCTAAGGGGGCCGTTTTTACAAGACTCATAAATATGTGAGACTTCATCCTCAGACTTCATCTTCCTGGTAACACCTAATAAGGAGTCCAAAGTTGCTCTCTTTCTCTTAGACAGTTTTCTTTGCAAGGAACTCTGCACATTCTCTGGAACCCAAGATTCTACTTAAGCAGGAAAAAATGTATTAGCAAAGTTAGGTTGACTTTATTGATTTTTACTTGGAATTCAGTGTGTGTGGTTGTTGCTATCTCTTGTTCTTTCCTTCTCCCCCCCACCACCTTTCCCCTAATAAACTTCTTTTTAATATTTTGAGATTAGGCTGAATTGTTTTAAAAGGGCATTTCTCACTTAAAAGCTTCCCCGTGTACAAGACTGCACTGTTGCTAAGCTACCTCTCGTGTTCTTAGAATTTTCCACAAGGTTTTGTTAAGTTCTGTGACTTTCAGGCTTTGGACAAGTCAATCCAAAACACCCTTTTAATTTTTTTTTCCAGTTGGTGCTGGCCTGAAGGATGAGTAGTCCTTGACAGAAGGGCTTAGAAATACCCCAAACAGATTGACAGACTAGGGTGTGTCAAGAGGTTTAATGTGACAGGGAGCAGCCAATCATAATGCTTTTGTGGGAGGGTGATGCTTATACAGAAGAAGGTCTGTGTAGGGAAAATCTCCCCTCCCCTGATCCATAACAGGTGGAATCCATTATTGGATCATTTGCTGATGATGAAGGACAGGATACATCTAGTTCATCATTTAAAAAAAAAAAAATGAGGCTGGAGCATGCACGGACTCACACCCTCTAACCTTCAAATCCTTTCTGCTAATACTAAATCAGTGATATGTCTTATCTTCTTCACCTCACATGCTTCATAGGTGATATTGGGATGGGAAACAGGTTCAAAACAGATATTGCTTTAAATGTGTGTCTAGCAACCATGTCTTCTTTTAATTACTCTAGAGTAGGTGCAGGGGCCCCATTTAGGGTTGGACCTTAGGATAGAGCAGGGCTCTCCAACCTTGGGTCCCCAGATGTTGCTGGCATACAGCTCCCAGCATACCCAGTCAGCGTGGCTAATGGCGAGGGATTCTGGGAGCTGTAGTCCAGCAACATCTGGGGACCCGAGGTTGGAGAGCCCTGGGATAGAGGATGGGGGCGGGTTAAGATCTAGATCAGGCCCCCTGCACCTACTCTAGAGTAAAAATGAAAAGACGACATAGCTCTAGATGCACATTTAAAGTAATGTCTATTTTGGCCCTCTGGTGAGCCTTGGTTCAGATCAAAGCCTGGCTTTACCACAGGTGAGTTCCACTTCCTATGTGGAATATGGTTTTCATTGTGTGATGAAACATTTCAGTGTAAACAACAATTGGGCAGTATCCAATGGGGCTGTTGTGAAAGCAGCTCCTCCCGCCAATTCCATTGCAAACGCGGGACCCACCACTCATGCAACAGAGATGCTTCCTTTTAAATATATATATATATATATATATATTATTTACTTTTCAAAACAAAATATAACAAAATATAACAAAATATAACAAAATACAAGAATATCACAAAAATATAACCTAAACAGCATACAATAAATCATAAAGTGCATCCCCCTCTATGCATCATAGAGATGCTTCCTATAGGAAACCCCCACATGAGTGGAAATACTCATTTCTGGATTGGGACAGGTTGGCGGAGCTCCCTCATTGCACCCAAAAGGGTGAGACCAAAGGGGGTTGCTCCTTTGCGTTGTGCCTTCGGGTTTGAAAAATGATGATGGCCATTGATTTTTGCCTTTTGGCCTAAAAGGGAGTGTTTTTTCCACAATGCTAGTAGGAATGTTAAGGGCTGCCAGAAAAAGATAGTGGAACGGTAAGGGGAAGAAATGATGGTAGGTGTTTGATGTGCCAGATGAGTGGATATCACAAAAATATAACCTAAACAGCATACAATTGAGGGCTATTCCTTTATCCATGGATATTCCTTTATCCAGTTTGCTACCCAACCTGGGTCCCCATGTTTGCCATACCAGTCTCCCATTAGGTCTTCAGATCTTGCTTTTTTAATGTCAGATCAGTGAATGGGAAAACATGTACGGAGTAGGCATGCCCTGCAAAAGTGAATGGGCTGGGGCCAAAAGTGGACAGAGGCACCCTATCTCTCCCTCCCTCCCTCCCTCTCTCTCTCTCCTTCTTCCTCCCTGCCCAGCAGGCTGGTGGGGGGAGGGATAAATTGCTCTTGCCAAATTTCAGAGGCCCTTCCTCCTCTTTCCATCACTCCATCCATGTTGGCTTCACCAATGGAACAATGGAATTTGGGAGGGGGTGGATTTTTCAGCCTTGCCCACTTTTGCCTTTGGTTCCCCCCACAACTGGAATGTGGCCCCCAACAGCTTCTCCAAATTGGAATCCAGCCCTCAAGCCAAAAATACGTAAGTTCCCCACCTCTGGTCTAAAGTATATCTAGCAGGAAAGGACTTCCTTCCAAAGTTGCCACAAAGGAACCAAAAACAGACATATCTATTTGTGTTTAGTACAAAATGTTTAATATTATTGTAGGAGGCATTGTGTTACAGATACTGCTGAGCCATTTATCATAATATAATTGGAGGATACATAGAGGAAACCAAGAAACTTTTATTATGTTAAGACAAGACTGTTATTAAGTTACAACTGCAGACCCATCAGTACAGGACAGGTAGATATACATCTTCCACTGACAATGGTCAGCAAATATCTGAACATAAAACCACATCACACCAGACAGAAGGATCTGTCTAGCTCTACAGTGGTAATTTAATATTTCAATTTTCAAAAAACACATTCATTTCCAAAGCACCTCTACACTACGTTAAATAAAGTCAGTATTCCTGTTTCATATTATTATCAGTAAATGATCCTGCTGGCTCCCTTAATAAAAGCAGACCATTTGCTGATGTTGATAAATCAACATAGCTTCTTTATCCCTGTAGTCACAAACTAGAGTGACTTTCCCATTTATTGTTAAACAAGTGGGTTTTGAGATTATTATTATTTTTAATGATAACTACCGAAAAAGTGGCAGATCAAAAGCAATGCTGATTACTGGAATATGCATAGATGTTGTTCCAGTTTACCCAGAGTTTATAAGCTGATCACACACTTGAGCTAAATGTATTTTATTTGGGTTCCATAGCCCTTTGAAATGTATAATAATTAAAACTACTGGGATGCTGAAGCCTTGATTTCGTCGGGTTCAGTGAAACATACATAATGTTTGAAGTAAATCAAGGGTTTGTTGAGACCCTCTAAGTCTGTTAGGCCTGTGGTTGAAGCAAAGCTTGTTCTCAATTTCCTAGCTGCTCATTTCAACCTCAAGTTCAGACAAAAAAGGACCACCTCAGATGCATAACGGTGTAATTAGTCAAGCGAGATGAAGCCTTTGGTTTAACTTGTCCATTTGGCATTCCAGGTTGTTTGTAAGTTTCTGTGAAAGCTAGTTTGTGATATGGTGACTCCACCAAACTACTGGAATGAAATTCAGGACATGATTCAGGTTTCAAGTTCAACAAGCAGCTGAACCCTACACCCATTTTCAACGGAAAGGGGGGAAATAACTTGCTTTGTATCCAAAGGTGCCATGCCATGAGCAGAAAGCAATTCCACTCACATTGGGTGGGGGACTCTCCTCACAATTTTCACCTATTTCCTCCTTCCACTGCATCCCATCCCATTTCAGAGGCTTGCTCAATCCTTAGGAAGAGGTGGGGAGGCACAAGGGGCAGCTATGGAAAGGGGAGGATAGATTCATAGATCATAGAGTTGGGCCTACAAGGCCATTGAGTCCAACACCCTGCTCAATGCAGGAAACTAGAAGAGGGGTCTCCTATCCAAGTAGTAACCAGGCCTGACCCTGCTTAGCTTTCCACACTCAGACAAGCTGAGCCAGCATGAACCACAGGCCTGCATAGGAGGAGGTAGGCAATCCCAGTTTCAGGGTCAGTCTTGCCATACATGGGGGCGAAGCAGCCTAATCTAGGTGGTACCATGAAAGGGGATGGGTGGGGACTGATAGAGGCAGAAATGGGTGTCTGAGTGGTGCACAGATACTTTTTCAAGTCTTAGTGGAGGGGGGCCCTCTTGGGTTCCACTTCCAGCAGTAAAACGTATTGAAGCAGAACTTCCCAGTTCAATGAGCAGAAGTCCACCCACGGACGTTCGTATTGATCCATTGTCCCCCTGTGTCATCTCTTTTGAGAACTGAGATATCACAATGAGCCTAATATTTACATCAGGGGTGTTGAACGTCTTTCAGCCCAATGGCTGGATTCCATTTCGGAGCAGCTCTCGGGGGCCACATTCCACTGGTGGGTGGGGCCAAAGTCGAAAGGGTGAGGCCTAAAAGATCAGCAAATCTTAGCTTATAGCTCTTACTGCCAGTCACGAAGCCTTCTAAAAGCATTTCAGCCTTTTAGAAGGGGGGCTGCACAAAAGCCAGGAAACCAAGTGAATGGTGGTGGGAAGGAAGGGGTACGACCAGGAGAAGAGGGCATGGCCATCTAGGGAACACTGCAGGACTGGATTGGGACCCAAGGAGGGCTGCATCTGACCCCTAGGCCTGGGGTTCTGCACCCCGATATATATATTTATTCCATAGACCTCAGTTTGAAGACCATCCCAACCACCACATCCATTGTACAGCAGAGGGGGAAGAAATTATGCCAGTTCATCACAAAAGCTTTATCAGTACTACCTCAGGAGTGAGCTTCACTGGGATTCTGCCGAGGCCCACACCCCTGCAGGGAGCCCACCATCAATCCCCAGAGCCTCCTGGCCCTGCTGCTCCTCCTCCTTGCCACCAGTTCATCTGCCCTTCCCGAGCATGCCAGCCATGACAAGGAGGGGGAAGAAACATGGGTGGATGTAAAGAGTGGGCCAAAAATGGAGCAGGCAAGTGAGTGTGCAGCCAGGACAGAAGCAGGTGGGGGCCCACCGAAGGCATGCTTGACATTGATTTCAGTTGCTGCTCTTCTATATACTGGGGATAGCTATTGGAAGTGTATTTAAATCAGTCAATACATTTTTCAAAGGATTCAGATGCTAAGGACACATAGTTTAGAAAGACAGTGTCCCCTCCAAATTATTCTGTCATGGCAAGCTTCACTCAGAATTTGGGGGTTGTCACCTTTAATTCTCAAAAATCCTGTCAAATCAGGGCAAGCGTGAACATGTGCCAAGGGCCTCTTCCTTGAGCAGAGAACTATTTTTTTTAGAAAAGAGCTAAGGACAGAGTACTCCTGAGCAGGTGCAGAGCACCTGCATACTTTGGTATTTCCCTTCTGACCAGAAGTATCATTTTAAAAAATAATAATAATTTAAGGGAGTCCGTGTGTGTGATGTTGGGTCTGGGTGTCACCCTTTCTAGCTTTTAGGTCTGCTGTCATCATGTGTCTGGATCTTTCGTGCATCACCCCGTACTTGTCATTCCCACCCACCCCAACCCCTCTCCTATGCTTCTATACATCATCACCATGACAGTGCTTCATTCATTTTCCATCTGCTGACCTGCAAATGTGTTCTACCCCCTAAACCGTGGCCTGAAACTGCCCGGATGCCTGTCAAAACATGGCAGTGGTGAAAACAGATGATTCAATAAATTACACAGTATAATGGCAGCAATAATTACTCTGCTCCCAGGTGGGTATTTTATTTTGGCACTCAAGTTGGGCTTTAGGACTCAATCATAGCCCAGTTCAAGCATTTACCAGTATCTCCCAAAGCTCTCCTTGTAAAACCATACCTTGAGACTACCTTGGTCTTTCCTTTCTAATTTCTAAAGGTCATAACAAGATAATAGTTTTCAACAAAAAAAAATGTTAGTCCTCAAGAACAATGATTAGCAATTTCTCCTTGTAACAAGAACCTCCCTTTCTGTTAGCCCTTTACCGCTGAAATGTTCAATGTATTACATTTCTGACTGAGGCTAATCAGACTCACCCAGCTTCGCTACCAGCATGAGCCTTCAAAAAATAACACCATACCTCCCATTAGCATCACGGCAGCCAGCTACAAAAGAGCACTTTGGGTTAACAGTTATACAAGAGCAAGAGCACTTCATACTCACATAATGTATGGGAAGCATTTCCTCCAGCCAACAGGAAAGGAGAGGCAGAAACTGCTTTAAAGAGAAATGAGACCAGGTTGGATCACCTGTACACGTCTTCTTTTTTAAGTCAATGCACATCAATGTGATAAAAATCCCCAAAGTTGGGAAATTACCACACAAAACCCTAAGAAGTATAACCAGACAGTGCTGTAAAGTCTCTGAGATAAAATTCAGTTCAATGCCTACTTAAAATTCAATCCCATATAGGAAAGCAATTTTAAACAATCTTTCTTGGTTCAATAAACTAGTCCTCTAGGTCAGTTTCCTGATTGTAGCCTCACCAGGAAAAGACAGAAGATTGGTCCTCTATGTAGAAATTCTGATAATTGGATGAGGAGGAGGCGCATGAGTTGACTGAACTTGTCTTATTTGTGTGAAAAACAAAACATCAGTGATAGAGGACACTCCCCGCTAAGCCTCCACTGTACTTAGCGGAAATTTAGTACATTCCCTTCTCCTTCCCATTTTACAGGAACATTAAGTCCACCATTTCAATACAGTAAAAAACCAAGAATGAGCCTTTAATGGCAAAATCCTTCACAGACAACACACTACAAGATCTCTACAGCAGATACATAATTAATAGGAGAGAAAGCGGTGGCTTTTCAGGAAGGAGAAGGTAGAAACTTCAAGTGAAATAACCAGTCCCATCACGACATTTTGATTCTGGCAGAAATTAATTTTATGAACTGCAGGAGTTTGAAGCAAACATGTGAGCACTAAAGAGACCTATTGCTGCCTTCTCAGCATGGAAGAAAGATTGAAAGCACTGTCAAAAAGAAAGGTTGCATTCTCGAGGCTACTCTGTGTATGGACAATTTTCTCCTTTCTTACAGGCTTTCAGAAGGGAAGAGAATAAATGGAACCACATGTCCTCACAGTGGGAACATCTGCTGCTTAAAAGTAGGCACTGAAGGATAATCTTAGGTGACATGGCTAACCTCTAAATATGTGATGAATCGGAGAATACTTTTTGGGGTTGGGAGGGGGGGACACAGTACCACCAACTGGGGCTGTTCTGATTTACACCAAGTTAGGGATGTGCCTCTAAGGTGGCAATACCATACGCTTACCTAGCAGTAAGCCCCACTGAGCACAATGGGACTAGATGGCTCTACACACATAATGATACTAGAAATACAGGGATATGTCCAACGGCACAGGAGCAGACCTCTGCTCATGCAATGGGTCAGCCCATTCCTCCACCCCCAGCATCCCCACCACCAATCCAGAGCAGATGGGGGGGGGGGCAAGCTGGCATATGGACACCATAGGATATAAGCCTCAGATTTTGTAGGTTTGTAAATCATAGATTTAATGAAACGGTATTGTCTCATTGATAGTATTTTATGGTATTTTATCATGGTGGTGCCTTTTTTTATATCTTCTGAATCGCTTTGGGGTTGTTGTTGGGTTTTTTTTTGAAGAAAAGTGGTATATAAATCTTCCAAAATAAATAAATAAACAAACAAACAAACATATTCATTTACAGTTTTATATTATGCTCAGATGGTTTAATTTAATTTGTAATACACAGTCTTAAGTATTTGGACTGGTATCGATTCCAAGCAACCCTGCAAACCATAAAAACAATATAAAGCTAAACTATAGAAGATGTGCAAAAACTTGTCTTTCCTACTAAGAGACCTTTTGACATTACCTATGCATCACTGGAACTGTTGCAGCGTGGTTCCTTCCCATTAATGTTACAAGCCACAGGTCACAGGGGTACGAGATGACTCCTTCCCACACCAGCGTCACCCACATTTATGGGAGGAATGTGTTATGTGGGTGGTCAGAAAAGGGAGAAAGATCACAGAAATTGGACCTCCATGTCTACAGGCTTCCACATGGAGCACCCACTTCACATATAAAGTTATTTGTTGTGGAAAGAGTGAGGTGTCTCCACTTCACCACCATAGGAACAAGACTGTGGTGGAGATTCTGCCAGAGAAAAATAATATACAGTAATACCTTGGATTGCAAGTAACTTGGTTTGAGAGCGTTTTGCACGACAAGCAAATGTTTAAATATTTATTAAAACATTTTTGACTTGATATACAAGCGACGTCTTGCAATACAAGTACTGTAGTACAGCTTAAATTAAAAATCTCTTTACAAATTTTTTGGGGGGGATTTCGTTTTGATATAAGAGTGTTTTGGATTACAAGCACGTTTCCGGAACGAATTATGCTCTCAATCCAAGGCATGACTGGATAAGAAGATGAACTGGCCCTGTGCTTTGGAAGCAGGGCTGGCCCAAGATACTTTGCTGCATGAGGCAACAGTGTCCCCATTCCACATATAAAAACTGTCCAGACTGGCAGTTGAATCTTACTTTGACCCTGAAAATGGGACAGCATCCTCCACTGCACCTGAGGGCAGCAAGCTAGCTTAGGCACACACAGCTCTGTCCTTCAACATCTCATTGCTATCCCCCCCCCCCAGCCCCAGCACTTGCCTCCTGAGGTGGCTGCCTCCCTCGGCCTAATGGTAAGGCCTCCCCCCATTGGAATGATACATACACCAGCAGTTGTCTGTGGAAGCAAGCCCAACTAGAAATGAAATGCCTTAGCTGATCCCGTTTCTTTACAAAGAACATAGCAACAATGCTTTATGCGTGTTCTAAAGATCCATAGGTTGCCAAGCACAAAAGAATGAAAGACTTGTTTATAGAGGGAAACTGTTCTGAACATGAATTCAGATTACCACCAATGATCTGATGTTTTGCCATCAATATTTTTCTAGGTTTTCAAGTTTGAAAGTGGCTAAGTCAGGGTCAACAATATCTATTTAAGAAAGAAACTGCCTTTTTTCACCTTAATGTCATGCTCAGTTTATATTTTATACACAAATTGTTCTGATTGATTTTTTTTAAGCGTTTTACCTGGAGAGGGTAAGAGAAAGGGGGAAAAAACCGATCTCCATATCAATGCTCTCTTTACGATGTGCTAATCAAGGAAGGGACATCTCAATTCTCAGCCAGGAGTGGGAATTCAAACAACAGGCAGTAGAGAGAGCTTAGATTTTGATGCTTTCATTTCTGCAAAATGCTTAGTGACCTCCCGACTCCAATTCAGCCATACAAATGGAGCAGTGGTTTTTAATAGAGATGTACAGTAACCAATTGAGGCTGTCATTCCCCAAGAATATTTCACACTAGACTTTCTCAGAAAGAAAGCATAGGAAAGCACGGACATCAATTATCTCATGTATTAAATCCTTTTTCTATAATATTAAAGCGATTGCAACTGCTGTTCAGGCAGACAGAAAGAGACAAAAGCGCCCCTCTTTTTTTAGCTGTTGGCTCTATCCACAACCAAAATGGCAAACAATCAAATGTGACTTGTAAGGTCACACTTTTCAGCGCTTTCAGCATTCACTGTCATCTCCACACTCGCACTCCAGTTGCCACCTCTAGATGTGACTTTTTTCCATCCACTAATAAGATGCTTATGAAACTTCATATTTTTATTGTTATTTCACCCTGTTACAGCTCCATGATTCTGCACCATGCCTGAGTTGGACCGTGGGGCATGTCCTACACGTATTCTTTGTATTGTATTTATATTATAGTGATCTTTGTATTGCAGTCTTTATGCTGTCACAGAGGAAAATTAAGCCAAGTATTAATGCCACTTTAGGGGTTATTCTGGATGTCCCAAATTAAAATTATAGCATTTGGGCAAAATTGTGGCAAGCAGCCTGTGCATTTCAGATCTGAGTCTAGTACAAAAGCATAGTATGCCAAATTTGGTGAAAATCTTCCACTTTATTGGTGGATCTACCTATCTGGCTGTGTACTAACTACACTAAAGCTTGTTGACAGTGTCCAATCTGCACAGGCTTCTCCCTGTGTAGTCTAATTGATCCTGTGACAAAGCTAAATGCAGCTCATGGGACTGAGGAATATTGGAAGCTGCCTTATTCCAAGTCAGAACATTGATGGGTTTGTGATGGGCGTGTGGACCACATGGTAAATTGCCTACCTGGTGAGTAGGTTGTTGCAGATATCACACACCGTCTAGATAGCTTTGTAGATAGTGCTGGGGTGGAGTGAGTTGTCGTGGTCCGTGTTGGTACCAACAGCATGAGGAAATGTAGTTGTGAGGCCCTGGAAGCCAAATTTAGGTTGCTGGGTAGGAGGATGAAATCAAGGACCACTCTGAAATGCTACTTGTTCCATGCGCAGGGCCAGCTAGACAGACAAAGGTGAGGAATCTCAATGCGTGGATGAGACGGTGGTGTAGGGAGGAGGGTTCAGATTTGTTAGGCACTGGGGAACATTTTGGGACAAGCTGGGCCTGTACAAGAGGGACTGGCTCCACTTGAACCAAAATGGAACCAGACTGCCGGTGCTAAATACAGTATAAAAGTGGTAGCAGAGCAGCTTTTAAACTGAACCCTGGGGGAACGCTGACAGGAGCTGGGAAGCATGCAGTTCAGACTGAATCATCCCTAGCGGATGAAGATGAAAATATTTCTAATTGCCCAAATGGAAATGGGGAGGAAATAAGCCATGAGCGTATAGTGAAACATGATAGCCAGTCAAAGAGGCCTGAGTGCCACAGCAGAAGATGCACATGCCAGAGACATCTGGGGAGAGACACGATTCATAGGTTTTTCTATGCTAATGCTAGAAGCATCTGAGCCAAAATGGGAGAGTTGGAGTGCCTGGTTTTAAAGGAGTACCTAGACATAGTGGGCATTAGGGAAACCTGGTGGAATGGAGAGAACCAGTGGGATGCAGTAATCTCTGGATATAAGCTCTATAGGAAGGACAGGGAAGGATGCAATGGAGGAGGTGTTGCTCTGCACATCAAAGAGGGCATAGTGTTGAGCCAACTCTGGGTCCCTTTAAAAAAGGGCTTCTGACTGGGAAATGGGTTTTGGGGGCTGGGACATACACAGCCATATACACAGCCCCTCCCACTCCTCTGCTGCTTCAAATAATCAGTTTACTTTGCTGGAGAAAGCAGCACTTTGCTGAGGCTCCTGGTGGCAGCGGCAGCAGCAGCAGTACACAGCAACGGCTTTTCCTCAGATCACTTCCATAGGATGCTAGGGGAGACACTCCCTGAAGGCTCTATGGTTCCTGCCCCAAAATATGTGGAGGATGGGATTACTGGCAGGGCAGGGGATCCATTTACCCATGTATAATTTTGTAATAATAATAATAATATATATATTATTATTATTATTATTATTATTATTATTATTATTATTATTATTATTTCTTACCCGCCTCTCCATCTAGATCGAGGCGGGGAACAGCAAAAAATATAAAACACATAGACCAAACAAAACAAAACACATACCATTAAAACATCTTTAAAAAATCTTTAAAACATCTTTAAAACATCTTAAAAACATCATAAAACATCTTAAAATAACTTAAAAACATCTTAAAGGCATCCTAAAATTCCGCCAGATAGGCCTGCCAGAAGAGATCAGTCTTTATGGCTTTTTAAAATTTCAAGATACTGGTGAGTTGACGGATCTCCTCCGGCAGGCCATTCCATAATCTGGGAGCAGCAGAAGAAAAGGTCCTCTGGGTAATACCTGTCAGCCTAGTTTTGGCTGACTGAAGTAAATTCTTCCCAGAGGACCTGAGTGTGTGGGGTGGATTGTATGGGAGAAGGCGATCCCGTAGGTATCCTGGACCCAAACCATGTAGGGCTTTAAAGGTAATAACCAACACTTTATACTTCGCCCGGAAACTGATTGGCAACCAGTGTAATGCTTTTAAAACTGGTGTGATGTGGGCACCCCTAGGTGTACCAGTAACCAGTCTGGCTGCCATAAGTCATTGTAAGTCATTCAGTGTTTCTTTCAGCAGTGGCAGTGGAGGTTGGGGCGGGTTGCCACACAGGCCTGCGGGAGGGGTCACATGTGGCCCATGGGCCATGCTTTTGCACCCCTGATTTACCGGCAGCAGTTCACCGGGGTTTCAGACAGGAGTCTTTCTCAGCCAGACTTGGAGATGCCAGGGATTGAACCTGGGACCTTTAGGATGCAGAACACGTGCTCTACCACTGAGCTATGGCCCTTCCCCTAAACTTGTGATGCCTAGTGCTGTGCTAGGTTGGCATACTCTGAGTTTATTTATACACTCTAGCTCCCTTCACACGTGTCCCATGAGAAGGGGTTCCATGCAGTGAAAAGTAGTAGGGTTGCACTACCAGCCCTGAGGTTGCTCCTGCTCACCTGGCATTCCCCCTCACTCAGTCTGACCTCATGTATTGACACAGTGCTTGGAGAGGAGCCTCCATGAGTACTGCTCCCACTTCAGACTTTCCCCCCAACATGTGGAGACTGGGGGACAGAGCAAAGTGACGGCACACAACATCAGGGACAGGGGCAGTGGCACAGCCCCACTGCCCTTTAATTGTGCGGAGCCCTTTCATATGGAATAATGCATGCAGAGGACTTACGTTTCCTATGGCTTTGGGGTAGTTTGTCAATGCATGCCAATGTCAATGGATCCTGCTGCCACCAACGTTCAGAGTGGCCTATTTAGATGCAAAATGGTTTCTGTTCTCTTCAATGGAAATGCCTGTCTGGTATAGATCCTGCTGGCACCTCAGCCCCCTTTCCTCCTGTGCTGAAGGGCAGCAGCTAGACAGCCGTCTAACTGCTTTGCAGAGTGGGAGGAGCCTGGAGGCAACCTTCACCTCCACACTCCTCCCCCCCCCCCGCATATGATGCGCATAATCCTCCAAGTTCGGAGGGTTACCAGCAGTCTCACTGGATTGTGCCCTAAATTGCTTAAAACCTACAACCAGATGAGGCTCTACTGGTGTTCATGCTTTTCTCTCATAGCACAGGTTTAATTTAGATGGATTTCTAGGGCAAGGCACTGGGAACACAGTGAGGAGAGAGAGAGAGAGAGAGAGAGAGAGAGAGAGAGAGAGAGAGAGAGAAGATTGTGGTCTCACTGGCAGCTGCTGCGGGATTGCATTAGAATTCCTGTCCATCAAGGATTTGCACTTCTACGTCTCTAGTCCTCATCCATTTCTGTGAGGCCTCAGAATCCAGGGAGGTGTGCTCTTTTGTGATGAGAGATTCTGTGCCCCAAGGTCATAGGAGATGCTTTGGAGAGAGGGCTCTCTAATTTTCTGAAGAAGTTGTCTGTTGACCTTTGATTATTGAATTCAGGCTTCACACAGAGGTTAGAAATGTAACAGGTTTAAACAGGATTATAAATAGGTCCCCGACAGGGCTCTAAAAAACAGAGAACTCAAGAAGGGTTTCTCCTGGCCCAGAGAAACAGAAGTGAGGATCAGTCGGCTGTGCTGTACATAAGTGGACAGCGCAGAGTTTAATTCACTGTCTGGTTGGACACTCTGTGAACAGACTGCTATGCCGGACTAGATAGGCCATTGGTCTGATTCAGCATGGCTCTTCTTATGCTCACTGTGCTCAAATTCAACACAAGGGCCCTGCCACAGGATCAAACCAGTGCTTTCCAATTAATCCATTTAAGGGCTGCGAGTACAATGCAGAATGAATTTGTGCATTGCCTTTCATTTCAAGAGCATCAACAAATAGCCTCACCCCTAAGGTATCACCTAAGGCAGCCTTCCCCAACTTGATGCTTTCCAGATGTTTTAGATTACCAGCATGGTCAATGGTCAAGTAGATGTAGAGGCTCATGGGAGCTGTAGTACAAAACATCCAGTTTGTGGGGAGCTGACCTAAGCTAATGACAATAATTGCCAAATAGTTACTGTCACATCAAACTCATCTAGCAGCCTGCACAAGAGAAGCTAGTTAGAATCATTTGGCTGACTATTCATATATCTGGACTTCTGTATAAAAGATGAAAATAACACTATACTATTAGGAATTTCCAGATCAGCAAAACTCAAGCTTGCCAAAGTTCTCCAAATTCCATCTTGAAGCTCATTCAGACTCAGGTCTGTATCAGATTGAGAGCTTGGGGGGGGGGGTCCCCCTTTTTCTTTTCACATAAAAATCTGTGTGTATGTGTCCGTATCAATTGTGCACATCTTTGAAATGTACACATTCTTCTCCCATTGATTAAAGTGTGTTTGTCCACAGTTTTCAAATGTACACATGCTGTCTAACACCTTTTTTTTTAGGTCCGTGAATTAATTATAAGCTTGGAAATACACGACTTCAACCACAGATTCCGCATTCAGTCCAGAAGCTGTGAACTGGGTAAATCCTGATTTTAAAAAATGAACTGAAATGAATACTTCAGCAGGTGAGGTGATAGTGTAGGAACTACAGAATATATATTTTTCTAATGTGAAATTTACTTGGAACATCTTGCAGAAAATGCTACAGGTTAATCAGTTGGAAAGAAGGGATCACATTAAAAAGAAGATGCACCTAAACGAAATCTAAACTGATAATCTCTCTGCCATTTGTCTAATGTCTTTGGTGGAGAGAAAAAATTAGTTGCTTTTACAAGCCAACTGCTATTGTGCAAGAACAATTATGAAATAGCTCCATGGTAATGATGTATATTGTATATTTGGTTAAGTTTACGTTCCAATCTTTCTTTGGGAGATTAATTCTTAGCACAGTTTATATAGACACTTAAACCGTAGTAATTTAGACTGGATGTCTTCTGCCCAGCGACATTTTCTTTTTAATACTCTATCTCTTATCATTCATTGCAGGAATCACAGAAAATAATTCCTTTGTTTACATTAAAGTTTCTCTTGTAAATGACCCAGGGAGCCTTTTGGCTGATGGGCAGTAAATAAATATATTAAATAATAAATAAATAAATAAATAAAGTTTAATCACATAATCATCTTCTCCTCTCATATATGCCTGCCTAGACCATAAGATCGCCTTCTGAGGCCCTTCTCTGGGTGCCCCTGTCAAATGAGGTGTGTGTGACTACAAGAGAAAGGGTCTTTTCAGTAGTGGCACCACAGTTCTGGAATGCCCTCTCTACAGAGGCTCACCCATCACCTTTGTTGTTCTCTTTTCGGTGCCAGGTAAAGACCTTTTTCACCTGGCTTTCCCAGGCTTTGGAGCTTTTCAGATATTTTGTATTAATATTATTTGCTGTTGCTAGTTTTACCTTGGTTTATGCTGCTGCTGGTTTTATTCTGTTTTTAGATCTTATGTTTGAGTTTTACATCTTTTTATGGTTTCTTTTTATTTTTTTTATTTTTTTACTGAAAACTACCCAGAGAATGTTTGTTATTGGGCTGTATTTCAATATTGTAAATAAAATTAATAACCTCAGCATGTAGTGGCTATAAGCAAGCCTATCGGTGTGGACATAAACTGCTTCCAGCCTGCGACAAGCCAACTACCACTACTCACCATCACAGACAATAACTGGCCTTGGGGCTTGGGTGCAACACTGCAAACTAACCTAAATGTAGGTTCTCTGTAATGTGCCAAAAGCCAAATAATGTTAGTGTGGTGTTAGGCATGGCATCAAGGGTAGGCATACCTGGGCACCCAGTAATGGCCCAGACCCCAATAGGGGCCCACTGACAAAAAAAAAAAACCTGGACTGGACTTGCTCCTCTTCACTATTGCAACCTCCTTGTTGACCTGCCTCTTGCTCTGGCCCAGACAACAGTGGTGGTGAGAAGAAGAAGCAGGAGATGCCGCTGCCTACTTGCTCACTGGCTTTCTGCCTGTCAAGCAAGCAGATGGTAGCAATGATGAGAAAGAGGATGAGAAGCAGTAGCAGCTGGTGACAATGGCAGTGATAAGGTAAGAATTACTGTAGGAGGGAGCCCATTGAGCGTGTCTTGCCCAAGGACCCTCAGAAACCTGGAGCCAACACACAACAGGAATGCCCAGTGATGGGGTAAGAGCAGCGAAAGTATACATACACACATGCATTTCCCCATATCCACCATATGTTGAGAACAGGTCCTTCTGAAGAGATGGAGATCATTTGTTTTTGGATATTTAACTTGTAATGCGATTAATAGTCTGCCTATAGTCATACAATTGGGTGAAGATCCAGTAATTGTATGATTGGCTATTTGGTGTAAATGTATTTAACAATAAGTAGTGCTAATGGATACTGAACTTTTAATTCAGGATTATATCCACCATATTTCCTTGTTTGGAAAGCAAGGCAAGTTGGTCATTGTATCTTCTTCTGCAATAAATATGGGACTAGTTAACTTACTAGCATGTGTGCTATGGTTTTATGCAAGGAGAATGTCCCTGTCTTGCTTGGCTGAAGCCCATAGGGCTAGGCGGAGCCCCTTGGTTATTGGATGGAGCCACAAGGATGCAAACTGGTGACAACAGGGAGTGGTGACAGATGTTGTTGGACTGCAACTCCAATCAATCACCTTAGCCAGCATAGCCAATGGTAAGGGAACAATTGTTTTTAATTATGTTTAATGTATTTGTTTTATTATTAAGTTTTATTAGTGATTGTAAGCCACGTTGAGTGCCATTTTGGGTAGAAATAGAATAAATGGGAGCTACGCTCCAAGAACATCTGGAGGGCCACAAGTGGCGCACCCCTGCAGAACAGGATAGAGAACGCCTTTGCCTTCAATAATCGCAGGAGGTTCAGTGGTTCAAATTCAACCTTTCTGTACCTACCAGGCTCCTGTAAGTTGCTTGCTAGGTTCTTGCTATTAGTTGGAGCTTCAGGCATGCCATGTGCGCCAATAAAGTTTTGTTGCTCAAAGTCCTGCTTGATTATTTGGCAAGTGTAGTATTTCGAAAGCAGAGTTTGCGCCTGACAAAATATTACGTAAAAATTTTTGAGAGAAAAGAAGATTTAAAAGCTCTTTAAATTTTTAACCTGGAATCACTAACTAGAAGAAAGCTTACCTCCAAGGATCATTAACCTTTCTGTTATATCGATGGGATTAATGCGGGAGGAATGTTTTCTGGGTATAATTGGAGTTGTGGGGGGGGGGTTAGGAAGAAATATTATGTGCATATATGCTTGCACTCAGGAACCTTCAGCAAAACGCATTGTCCCAATTTGCATCTTGTATGTTTAAGGAAAGTCTGTGATTTGATTCAGATGCATGAAATAAACATACAGCTCAAGATACGACACTAGAGGAGCCTACGCAGACTAATCAGCAATTCAGTGCTCCCCAGTGACAGATGCCCAAGAAAAAGTTCAGAGTGATGAAAGAAATTAACAAAACCGCTCCGTGAGAGGAAGGATATAATGGAAGGTTAATGCAAAAGTTTTACAATGTTCAGAATAGAGCAAATTGGTTTGAGAGAGAGGTTAGCGTCTTAAATGTTAAGATCATAAAGCTGAAGAGTTCCCATGATTTATTATCAATTGAACATCGCTAATGTAAATTCTAGGTAACTGCAGTGGGTCATTCTACAGTGAATCAAATGCTGTCTACCATTAATAATACATTATAAAGTCCCATTGATTAAGGACAATTTCAAATGGTACCATATGTAACAAAATTTGCAAAGTATTGTGGAAATAGGATGTAATGGACTTAGGTGCGAACACATGCAAAACCAAAACAGACCAGAAACAAGACTCCTTCTCCCATCCTTAATTTTAAAGTGCTTTGTACATTTTAAGTACTCCAGAATAATGATGATGATGATGATGATGATGATGATGATGATGATGATGACGACAACAATGATGATTATTTCGACAATGATTATCATGATGATGAATTAGAGAGTGGTTGTCCTGCTAGTACAAGATCCCTTTGCAAAAGCTCAAAATGTACATATTTCCAAAGGCAATGTGAGAGCCAGTGCAGACATTCAAGAATTCATTTAAGCTATTCCTATACCACTTGATATCTACCACTTGATAAGATCTCTAAGCAATTTACATAAAAAATACATATAATACAATGTAAAAACAAATTAAAATAATAAATACAGATGTTATAACAACAACAGTAAAACAGAATAGTATCATGGTCAATTACAAGACAGGGAAAGGCTGAGTAAACAAATGCATCTTCAAGAGGTTTTTTTTTTAAATTCACCGCAGTTTCCACCTCTCGAACTACATGTAGGAGAGTGTTTCAGAGGGTGGGTGCCACTACTGAGAAGCCCTGCTTATGTACTGTTACCTGCCGAAACACTGTTGGTCATGGGACAACCAACAAGACCTCCTGGGAAGATCTCAGGAATCAATTGATGTAGATAGGGAAGTTTCCAACGAGCAATGCTCTTCCTGACATGCTAGCTTGGCATATAATGGTTATGGAAGCTTCTTCTTCTTTTTTAATGTGCAGGTGAGTGCATTCAAACATTTGATTTCTCCCACAGGCATTATGAGTAGGAATGTATGAGAATGTCATTTCAGTTTGAAAATCACCCAAATTTGCCCTGTTTGGAAGCATAACTGTGAATGGGAGAGTGTTTGTTTGTTTGTTTGTTTGTTTTGGAGAAATATTTGCACTTTCCCGAACCTGCAATCGTGTTTGAAAAATGTGTTTGTTTGTTTTTTAATTCACACTCTAAAATGCACATTTAGAAAAATATATATATGCATTTTCATGGTTTATTCAATGGGGGGGAGTGTGTGGACTTTTGAAAAATGCACACAGAAATGTTCTCTTTTCCCATTCTAAATGTGCAGTTTTCCCATTTGGATGAACCAAAAAACGGTCGGAAATGAAAATGTGAGCAAGCCAATCAGTTTCATAGGGAAGTTTGGAGAATTTCAGTGAGCTCAAACATCCCTGGTTCTTTAATTTATGAGGTGGTATAGTCCTGTGAAAACTAACAGTGTGTCCTTTGTGAAGATTTGCACCAGCTCTATCCCCTGCATGAACCAATAGGAGGCTATACTGTTGTTGATTTCTCTTTTGAATTTTCTGTCTCCTTGTTTTACAAAAAAACAACAAAACAAACAGCATACCCACTTGGATCCAAATTTAAATACATAAACATTAACTTTGGTGCAGGGCAAGTTCTTAAATCAAGACCGTCATATCAATAATTCACCACACTCCAGTGACCCTGGGAATCTGCCAGAAATAAAAAAAAATTAAAAAGTACCACCTAAGATAGCAGTACTGCAAATAATAACAGCCATCCTGTTTCACAGAGGGGGGAAAAAAATATGGCTTCTTGTCTTTCATATATGCACTCAGCAGCAGTCCAAAACAAGAAAATGGGGTTCAAGTTTTGTGCTGAACTCTTGTAAATCCCAGCTATCCAAGCATCACTTCTCTTTATCACATTATACTTGTTTGTGAATATTTATCTATCAGTCCCTTTGGCAGCACGCGCTGTCAGACCTGTTCAACTCTTTCGTCAGTCTGTCATTTCCACGTCCCTCTGTAGCTGACCCGCAAA
This sequence comes from Shinisaurus crocodilurus, assembly GCA_021292165.1. Lineage (NCBI taxonomy): Eukaryota > Metazoa > Chordata > Lepidosauria > Squamata > Shinisauridae > Shinisaurus > Shinisaurus crocodilurus. The sequence goes on along the minus strand of CM037876.1, from coordinate 138,907,646 downwards.
GAGGGTATGAGCCACCAGTACTTGCAGATTTAATAGACTGAGAGTGTTCAAATAGAAATCTTGCAAGACAGTTCTCTCAATCTGCTTTACCCTTGGCTTTTTTGATGTTAGTAGTGATGTATATCTATGCAGTTGCTCTAACCTCTTTTATTATTTTCCCTTTGTCTATGAACTTCATATGTGTAGGTCTTCAGACTAAATTATATATATTTTGTTGTTATTATTATTATTATTAGTAGTAGTAGTAGTAGTAGTAGTAGTATTTTCCAGAAATGAGTGCTGCTGCTTTTGTAGCCAAACAGCACCAACCATGCACAAGAGGGAGATATTAGCAGGCTTGGGTAAAACCCAAGGTTTGCAGAAACAGAAAAATATTTAGAAAAACGATTTCATAGATTTCATAGATCATAGCGTTGGAAGGAGCCTACAAGGCTATCGAATCCAACCCCCTGCTCAGTGCAGGAAACTAGAGGAGGGGTCTCCCATCCAAGTAATAACCAGACCTGACCCTGCTTAGCTTTCCACACTCGGACAAGCTGAGCCAGCGTAAGCCACAGGCCTAAGAGAGGAACCCCAAACAAGAGCCCTTTGCAAAAGCTTTTTTGCAAAGCCAGTGTGGCATAGTGATTAGAGTGTTGGACTGGGACTTAGGAAATCTGGGTTCTAGTCCCCACTCAGCCATGAAACTCACTAGGTGACTTGGACCAGACACTGGGCATGTTCGCATGACACTGGAACCGCGGGGGAGCAGAAGTCCTCCGCGGTTCCTGTGTCGTGCGGACGCCGACTGGGGGTGCCCCCGCGGGACAGCCGCGCGCGGGACACATGCAAAGTGACCATGGTTGGTAGAGGGGTAAGCCCCTACCGCGCGTGGCCACCCTGCCGTGGGAACAGCAGGCGGCCGTCCTGCGGGGGCCGCACAGAGGCAGCAGCCCAGAGCAGCCAGAGCGGCCGCCGCTCCAGCCTGTAGGGGCAAACGGCCCCTCTGGGCATCCCGGGCCCCGCCCCCTAGCGCTGGGAGGCCCGCACTGCAGTGCTGGGACTGCCGGCTCCACCGGGGTCTTAGTGTGGGGGAAGGTTCATATTGAAGCAGATGGTCCTTAAGGTATCCTGATCCCAGGCCATTTCTGGCTTAAAAGGTCAGAATCATCACCTTGTACTGAGCTCAGAAACCAACTGGGAGTCAGATAAATTCTTGCAGGATTGGAATTAACATGATTCAAATGGCCCACACACTTGTTAAAATGCTTTGAGTGCCATTTTTTGGTAGATAGGCGAGGTATAAATAAAATAAAATACATAATCTTGTATTTATTACACAGGTTTATTTCAGTGAACTATCAAAGCAATATAATAAATAATAATAATAACAATAACAATAACAATAACAATAACAATAATAATAATAATAATAATAATAATAATAATTCCAAAAATATAACAATACACTGGTCTACAATAAATCTATAAATATACTGGCTGGGTCAAACCTCATGGAAAGTCTTAACCAGATGTTGGGGTGAGCAATCCTATGGTCCTTGAGCGAGCATTCCAGGGACCATAGGATGGCTCAGATTCCTCCCTCTGAGAAGACAGTGTTCCAAACTTGGCAGGGGTAATTTTAGATCCAACCCCCCCCCCCGCTCCCACCCTCTTGAAGTTGGCATGAGGAGAACCATGCTGGCTGCCTCTCCAATGTCAGAAAAGTGACCTTGGAGAGGGGGGAAAGGGGGCATTCCAGTGGGAGGGGAGGGAGGGAGACTGGAGAAGCCAGGATATGATTTATCCTGAGCCTCTCTTCCAGCCTCCTTCCCTCCTCCTCCAAAGTGCCCTCACTTGATGGGCTGAAAGGCCTGTCTAATGAAAAAAGCAAAGATCGGAGGATGGGGAAGCAAAGATCACCTCCACCAATCCTCCTGCCCTGCTGACTTCAGCCCGGCAAGGCATAGGAATCTTGGAAGCCTCCAAGTTTGGAGGCCTCCAAGCCGTGAAATAAGGAGGATCAAAACAAAAGTTGCCTGTCTAATGTCAACAGGAAGCGTGTTCCAAAGGGTGGGTGCTGCAACACTGAACACTGTTACATTTAATTCTGAGGCAAACCTCAGGAGCATGCAATCCTCAGAAGTGCTCTTTCTGAGGACTGCAAGGACCAGGCAGGGACATAAGGGGTGAGTTGATCCCTAAGGTAACCTGGTCCCAAGTTATTTAGCGCTTTATATGTTAAGAACAGAACCTTACCATTGGCCCAGTAGCTTACTGGCAGCCAGTGCAGTTCTTTTAGCAGAGGTGAAAAGAGGCCCCTGTTAGTAGCCTCACAGGTGCATTGTACACCAGCTGCTGCTTCCAGACCAGGCCCAGGGATAGCCCCACATACAGCATAAGCCAACCTTGAGGTTACCAAAGCCTGAACCACCAGGCATTAACTTGAAGAGCACAGTTGTGAAACTTCAGCAAAATAAATAGCCAGAAGGTCCAGATTCTACTGACCTCTAGGAATGGGGGAGAAATTCATTCAGTTGGCATTTTAATGTGAACTTACATAATTTATTTCGCACTTTCCAACCACTCTGAGAACCAAAACTCAGTTATCCTTCAAAATCCTCCGAATTTTGCATTTGAGTTCTCCAATCCGAAAATGCCTACAAAAATGCATATATTAGGAAAATAATATCTTAAAAAGCATTCTATTAGGAAAATTGTTCACAAAAAAAAATGCAGATTAGGTAAACTGCATACAAAAATGCATGTATGAGGAGAAACGAGTACAAAAAATACTTATGAATTTCCATGCCAACTTAAAAAATAAATCAATCTCAGTGTTCGGAATGAACCAAACTTAAGGATGGAAAAATGAGAAACTGAACAAAATTGACAGATTCGTCCATCCCTACGTGACCTTTTGTCCTAAGTGCACATTGATTTATCACACATTGCAAAGCATATCTATTTGCCCAGGTATGAAACAGCTTGCTACTTTGAACAACCTGCACAGTGCATCCCATTTAAAGTTTACACGTACTAACCATTTTTGACAGCCAGCTAAATAACAGGCGTGAGCCAATGAATCAGAAGAAGACAACTGTTATTGCTTCCGACACTCATAATGTGCTTTATCATTTAATCAAGATTAACTAACCTGTGTTTCTTCTTCAACACAGTTATTGCTCAAGAGGGACAATTAACGATAAATGTATGAAACCCCGTATCCTAATATAATTACCAGAGCAAATAGTCAAGGATATTAGCTGGTAAGAGACACCTTATTTGTACAGTCGGACTAAGGTAATAGTGGCATCCTGACTTCCTTCCAATTAGGGACCCTAAATCAGGGTAAAAAGTAAATCACTCTGTGTAATGCTGTAGTCAGGGAGGTTAAGCTGAAAAGATTGATTTCAGCCAGCATCCATCTTAACCGACTGATTAGAGAACCGCTGAAGAACAGTTTATTCAGTTGTTGCACACAAGATAGAATACAATATATAGTTGCCGCCGCCACAAAGTTTGGGGGCAGCAAATTCTGTAAGTTAGGGCGCAATCCTGTTGGGATGCCCATAAGCCCATGAACTCGGAAGCTTGTGGGCATCCAGTGCAGAGTGGATCCATCCCCCCACCCTGCATTTTCTGCTAGACAGGCTTTATCGCCCATCTAGCTGGGCACACTTCAGAGGGGGAGAAAAAGAGGCTGCAGCAGCTTCAGGATGCCTCATATCCGGGGCGCTCCAATCTCCTCCCCTCCCCCACCCCCTTTCCCCCCTCTCCAAGGTTGCGGTTCTTTCCATGCCAGCTGCGACAGGGCAGGGGAGGGGGAGGGGAGCTCCAATTGGAGCATTGTCTGGGAATCTGAACTATCCTATTGTCCCGCAGACAGTGTCTAGGGGGCCATTGGATTGTTCCCTTAGTTATGCACTGTGTGAAGAAATACTTTCTTTTCTCTGTCCTGAATATGTTGCCATCCGTTTCATTCAGCGTCGCACATTCTTGTGTTATATATTTATGTCCACTTACTCCGCTGTGCATAATTTTATAAACCCTCTATCATTTCTTCTCAGTCCACTTGGGTTTTCACCATACTGAATAATTCGGTGTCATCCACAAATTTGGCCACAACCCAAACTTCATTTAGAGACAAGTTTAAAAGCACAAGACCCAGTAGAAATCCTTGGGGGATACCACTGCTTATGAAAATGCAACATCTGACATTGATATTGTCTATTATTATTTTTCTCATGACTGCCGCGTAGGGATGGGTAAGAATTTTGTTTCAGTTCTTTTTTTTTTTAATAAGAATTTACAAAAAATTGCTCTCTCTTTTTCCATATTCAGGAAGGAAAGAACTTGAGCTTGTTGTTTTTAAAATGAATGTGGGACTGGAGAAGCTGTAACTGAGAGATTCATCCAGCCAGGCCCAGGGATTTGAGTGCATTGCTATTAAAAGTCTGGGTTTGAATCTCTGTGTACTCAACTAGGCTCCTCATCTTTAACAGCTATACGGTAGGCTGGTACAACATGGTCCTCTCTGTGCTGGGAAAAACCATAGCTATTGAATTTTGGCCAGTGCAGACGGGTGAGAATTTTGTTTCCGTTCGTTTTTTATAAGCATTTGCTAAAATAAGCAACATTTCTTCAAGAACTTGAGATTCAAAAAATCCAAATGCAGCAGAAAGCAAAACTGACAGATTCATCCGCCCCTACTGATTTTCGGTCATTTTCACTAATTTAAAACTTAGTTGCTGTAAAATGTAAAAGGAACATCCCTTACTTGTCCTACATTGATTAGACTGGCCACAAGTTAGCCCACGGGTACACAAGCTGAATTTCTTTTCTTTTTTTAATGGGATTTAAAGCATGCACAGTATTGGGCCTATATTTTAAATTTTGGTTTAATCAACTGGGTGGATCTTTGCTAGGAAATAAACAGTGTGTGTGTGTGTGTGTGTGTGTGAGAGAGAGAGAGAGAGAGAGAGAGAGAGAGAGAGTGTACTTGTCATATTCACCATGAGGAAATGGGAGCACTGATCCCATATATATGTGTGGGCTGGCTATGGTTGCTCAGTATGACACAAATGCACTCTGCACATGGTCAAGATAAACATAGTCCTCAAGGTCTTTCAAAACTGGTTCTGATTGCTGGCCACTAGGCAGTTAAAATTTGTAAGTCCTTTAAGGGTGGGGTGAAATTTCTTTAAAAAAACGTTTTCTGAGAAAGTTTCTGAGACTTTTCTGATCTCAGAATGTCAGGCCCCACTGAAGAGTAGAGAATTTTCTGAGAATGTTTGCTTCTGGGTAGCCCTGTACCAATGGAAGAATTCTGCTCTCTCCTTGTGAATATTCAATAAAATTTCACAATCCACAAATAGAGTGGAGAATTTTGGGAGCCATTTTTGCTAAGCCTTAAAATCCTTATTTAGCCCTTTCAAGACTGAATCAATAGATAGCATGAAAAAGGCATGCTTTGGCTCTCCTCTACTTGCATTGTATCCTTTCCTTGTGAAAGACCCGAAAGACACATAATAAGAATAGCTGAGTACTTCCCCTGTGGCCCATCATTATCATTATTTAAAGCATTTTTACTCCATTCAGCTGAAAATATTCCCAGAGTGCCTTACCAAGTCAATCCCTGTCCTCGGGTTTACAATAAAAGAAACCCAACACAAAAGGAAAGGGACTGGGAGAGGGAAGGAAAAAACAGACTGAGTCACAAGTTCTTCCATATAAAGCTCTTATAATAAGAGCTTATATAAGTAGAAAGAGTGAAGGACACAGGAGCAGGCAAAGGGAACATCAGGGCCTGCTCCAGTTGGACTGCCCTCAACCCCACCTTGGGAGATGAGAAGGGAAGCAGGGCCACAGGGAAGCCAGTGTTTTTGTCAATTGTTGTGAACCGCCCACAGAGCTTCGGCTATTGAGCGGTATAGAAATGAAATAATATATAAATAAAGCCCAACTGGAATGGAAAGAATTCAAGTGCAGGACAGGAGGAGCCAGACATTGCTGGTCTCTCAGTTGGCTGCACAAGATGGCTGCATCCTGATTGGCTCAGGGAGATGATATGCTCATACTGGGCTTTCAGGCCAAGCAGGCCTCCTAGATGCCCTGAATGACTGACTGTCTCTGGCCTTCTGCTGGAAAAAATGACTCTGTACATGCACGCCCACTACATATGCACAATTAGCCCAGCCAGCCAGCCCGCACAGAGCAAAAAAAAAGTATTGGCTGCCTCGGGGAATCTAGGAGGAAGTGCCAGACACTGAAACACATACACAGAGAGTGTATCTAACATGGGGAGGGGGTAGATCCTTTCCCGGAGAAGCATGGCCCTCCTCACACTTACAATAAAATTGCCTCCAGCTGATCCAATGGACTGGCCCTGCTTCCCATCTCCCTCCCCCCTCCCCCTCTGCTGCTGCCTGCAGGAATGGCTGCTATCAGGCAGCAGTTGATGGGATTATTCTCAGCCCTTAACCCATCAAAACAGTAAGGTAGCTGGCTGCGAGTAATACGTGATATTATTGACCTGAATTTGTTATTGATGCACTATGTCAAATGCAAAAGAGAATACATTATTAAAAGTGTCAACTAACCACATAGAATGAAAATACAACCTAGCTTTAAATATTTTAAAAGACAAACCACTTCTTTAAAAAAATGAGAGACCAATAAGACTTCCTATCTTTTTAAGCCAATAGAAAACAACATTAAAATAGCATTACAGACAGTTTGCTCAATCGCTTTTCCAAGCTCAGCTGCCTTTTTGGCATAAATTACCACAGCCCAGATGTGTACATTCTTGTTAAGGAAGAAATCAAGAACTGGAGAAAAGTCAGCTGTTGTTCTTTAAGCACATACTGCTCAATAGGAATGATCTTGGCCAGATTCACAGAGGCAGAATTATTCTAATCTAGTTTTGATTGAATCTGTCCATGTGTTAAGAGAGGAAATCTGGGTGGAGCTGCACATCTGCGCCCAGTATTCCCCATGTAACATGCAAAGTGGGGATTCATGCACCTCTCAGGAGAATGCATGTGATCCCAATGCATTTACAGCTCATGCATCTCCTTCTGAGAGAGATGAATATGTTTGTCCTTTGTATATTGCAACTGAACCACAAAAAGGCCACATTACTGTTTCTCTGCCTGCACTTCAGCACATTTAAAGCTGTCTCACTTTTCAGACACATTTGGAAAAGTATGGAACCAGAGGGCAAGAAAGGACCTCTTAAATTAATGCAGGCATATCTACACCAGTTTAATACCATTTTTTAAACTGTCATGGCTTCGCCCAGGGAATCCTAGAAATTATAGTTTGGTGAAAGTGCTGAGAACTCTCTGTTTGAGATCCCGACACCCTCAAAGCAGAACCTCAGTTCCCAGAGTTCCCTGGGGAGTGACTGTAAAACTAATTTAAGTCTATGTGTACATCTGTTCTACAGTCAATCTGTCCAGGCAGTCTTCCATTTTATGTCTTAGTTTAAGCTGTGGACAGGCACCAAAGCAATATTATAAGTTGATGGACTACCACCATTTCAAATACTCTGCTTCTATGTCTTTGTCAATGTGGCACACTACAGAGAGTGTTGGGTTTGTTTGTGGGAGACCTGGGTTCAAACAGTTCTTCATGAAACTTACTGGATGCCATTGGGCAAGTCAACATATTTCAGGACTCATTCGTACAAACAACCAGTGCTTATTTTCTCTATGCACTCATGTACCCACACAGATGACCATGTGGAAAAAACTTTAGTGTCAACTGACAGCTGTAGCTCTTTCCGGGATTGTGGTGGCCACTTTTCAAGCTACAATGATCACAGCAATGTCTGTTCCAACATAAGCTACAGGTTCACGCCAAGAGACCGTTCATGTATTGTGTGCATCAATTGCTGACTGCAAAATCAAGAGATGATTTGCATCTGTGGATTTCAGCTAGCATTTGCATATCACACATTGACCCCTCAGATGAAATGTTTATCAATTGTGCTGCCAGTCACCAAATGCTGAGTATCACAGTGTACATGCATCTGTGAATCTGACTTTTTCGGTATGATCCAAATTCATGCCTAACCTACATCACACAGGGTTATTGTGTGAGTATTTATTTATGTGGTGCACCATAACAACACTTCTCTGGTTAGCTCACAAAGGCATTCTAATTGTTTTATGGAGTGTTATAGAAATTTTAAACACTTCACCTCAGGCAGCCTTCATAAGAAACAATATAAAGTTTTGAAAAAACAGGAATATCGCTTCTTATAGACTCTCTGCAATATACGTGGATAAATATTGATACAGATATGGGAATGGTAGCATTCTTTCATCGTATTTACCACAATAGTTTTTAAATACCATATCGGGCAGCGTCATCCAATGTAGCTACCCATAACCCTCCAAAGTCTGGCACCAAATCAACCATGGAGGCAAGGATTGCCTCTGCGCTTCCCTTGCCCTGCAAAAGACATAGGCGGCTGATTTCAGCCATCTATGTCTTTTACCCCTGCTCAGAGAAGCAGGGTCTGAGGCCCCGCCGCCGGGATACGTTGTATCCTGGCAGAGCCTCACTCCTCCCCTCCCCACCCCCTGGAATCCCCCCCCCCTGTTACAAGTGTGACTTCGGAGCCACAACCGCTCTGGCTGTGAGGGTGGGCGCTCCGTGGTCGGAGACCCAGCTCTGACCTCAGAATGCATTTCCGAGGGACTCTGACCTATCCTATGGCTGCCTAGACAGCATCTAGCAGCCATAGGATTGCACCCTAAAAGTTTAATAAAAACAGAAGAACTGCAAATATTTTTTTTGAAAACTCATGTCCCTGCAATATAAAGTCCAGCTCTTCCGATAAAAGATTAGTGCCCTGGTTCTTTCCCCCCTTCTTCCTACTATTATTGACAATCATTATGGAAATTTCTCTTTTTGACCTATGATCCGTAATAGCAAACAATATGTCTGGCTTATGCCAGCAGGCACCATGGTGAGGACCCATTATACTTAGACAGTAAAACATCAAAAAGATGGACTAGTGACACTTAGGAGATCACAGCTAATATTATATAAGAATTCTCTGTAGGTGATTTAAATCCTATAATGGTTTGGAAGAGGAGGAATAAAAAAGAACAAGAAAAGAAGGGTATCACATCACAGGGATCCCTGTGATTTACTGGCATTACGTGACTTTTGAAATACTGTTCATGAGAAAATTGTTTTGCACAGAGGATCACAAACGCCAGCTTAAGTTGAGATAAAAGGAGAATCTGAAAGAACATTTTCTCTTCAAAAGCTGGCTACTGTACATGAGTGGGGGGAGGAAAGGAGAGAACTGAATATGTTAACTGGAAGGCTTTTGTTAAAGTGGAATTTCAAGGGAAATCATCTATTTTTAGCCTCGGTGTTCTTACCTTCCCTCTCTCATTTCCACCATAATTAGCAAGCAATTAGAAATAAAGGGTTTCATAACTGCAAATAAGTATTTTTAAAGGAAGCAGGAATATCAATGATCTTAATTAAATTGAAGATAATTATAACATTCACATTGAGTGCAATGGGCCAGGAGGATTTTGTTCTCAATACTCTTTTGTCCTTCTAAAAACACAGTTTATTAACAGAGGGTGCATGATATGGCACATAAAGGAACGAGTGTTGGTCATCAGTAATGTCCAGGTTGATGTTGCATGTCCACAACTGGATCTAGAATGGCCCCAGGGGATGCCTTATAGACATTATCTATATCCATCAAATGATATGCAGCATCCATATGTTAATATAGGCTGCACTCCTGCAAATCGTTTGTGGATGCTCAAATCCTACATCCCCGAGAACTAGCCTGAGCATACTTTCCCACATTCCAAGAAGTGCAAGTCAGGGCTCAACTCGACGTGACATTAAATTCATCTTTGTAAAAAGAAAAAAAACAGTATATGTCTATATTTAAAAAAAATCTATAAAATTTAATTATCCCTGTGAAACAGAGCAGGTCAAGAATTATGTGTTGAAACAGGAGTAAGGTTTTGGAAAATCTGTATCATGGGAATTTGTAGGATCTAACGGAAATAGATTCTGCTTATGTTCTAGGGCCAAAGTATACATTATGCTTAATGCAAAGTGTGCAGGTACATCTCTTGTCTCACTTTAATTAATTACAACCATGGGGTGGGGGGAGGCATTGTTATCAGGATTGCAGCACATGGGAAGCCTTCTTCCTTTTGTTCCCAACTATGACTCCCCCCCCTGAAAATCACCCTCCCCACCACCACCACCGCTACCACCACATGTGCATAGTTACAAAGCTACATTTGCATAGCACAGACGGGGGGGCAATTTTTATGGGGGGTGGCGGCTGGAGATGGAAGGGAGACCTGCAATAAAGATTGTACTCCCTGCAGCTGTGAATTCCCAATGTATGAATCGCTGAATCTCTGGCTTGGTCTACACCTGCAGCATAATAAGGTGGAAATAAGGTCATAGAATGGACTGTGCCACTTTTGACCAGGGATGTTGAAGAGTCCTTGGTTTCGAGTCACGAGTCGAGTCACGAGTCTTTGGACCCGAGTCTCGAGTCCAAGTCCGAGTCCTTGGTCCAAAATGGTGACTCACGAGTCACGAGTCACTCCCAAAGCTGACTCCACGAGTCCCTATTAAAATCAATGGGGGATTGATTCCCAACAAAAATAAGGCTATTTCAGATGTGTGGCTTAAATAAATTCTAGGCACAAGTGTGCCTTTTTATTTCAAAACTCTGCAACTGGTTTTGGCAAGAACAGACCAGGCAGACAAACCCAAAATAACCAGGACAGGCAGAGGAGGCAGGGAACCCCAAAGCAGGCAGGCAGAGGCCTTTCTCTGGGACAATTCAAACTGTGGAACTGGTTAAGAAGAGACCAGGCAGGCAGAGGAGGCTGGGAACCCCAAACAGGCAGGCAGAGGCAGCCAAACCCAAAATGTCTGAAAGGTTGCATTTTAGGGGAATGGTTTTAAAAAAATAAACTTGCTGTACTTCCTAAAACCTATCCATGTTGAGGAACACAATTTTGGAACACGAGTCCTTGGTCCCGAGTCCCTGAGTCGAGTCTCGAGTCCCATTAAAAATATTGGGACTCAAGTCTGACTCGAGTCAGAGGGGGGACTCAGTCCGACTCACGAGTCGAGTCCTGGAGTCTGAGTCCCCATCCCTGCTTTTGACTTCCGGGCTACATTTCTTAATGCTCCCCTCCCCATATAAACATTCTCCAAACAGAAACTGAGCATATCTGGGAGAAAGGATATTTTAGCCCAGACCTTTTGCTGATGTACTCAGTTTCTATTTGCAGAAAGGAGTGTGTGTGTGTAAAAAATATATATATGAAGGGCAGCTCTCAAAATATGACCCGGCCCTTTCTGTAGTCTGGAGCCCATGCTATCATTTCAGTATTTTCTTGTAGTATCCTCATTCCACTGTGTGTATAAATCCAGCATCATACTTTTCAAAAGTGTTGTGAGATCTTTTTATCTGGGCTGGCTTTTAAAATGTTATGCTATGCAGGGACAGAGTAACTTTCAAATATAAACATATCTATAAGAGATCTTCAAGACAGGAAAACAATTGAGATGATAGAGAGAGGATACATATACACAGTGCTGGATTGATTCATACTCAGAAGTATGACTAAGTCTGGATCCAACCCAAAGAGCAAATGCTGTCAAAGCATTCTTTTGCACTGGTGAACTAAGCCACTTGTGGAAATTTTTTAATTTTAAACGGTGGAATATAAATGCATAAATAAACAGAATATAAAATTGTTTTGCATGTGTAAATTAAAAAAGTAAATTCTTTATGCAGGGAAGTTCAGTTATGTTTTTAAAATATTTTTTCTTATCTGATGTCCCTGACTATTCTGTGAAAACCAGAAGATACATAGACACATTCTCCACCGAATGATTCCTTTTTTCTAAATCGATAAGCCGATAATTGCCCTCAGTTCATTATTTTGCATCAGATTTCCACTTTTCTTGTATTCCTCTTTTCTTTTCGAGTTGAATGGATTGAACGAACACTAAAAATATTGGCTCAGATCTCAAAGCTCTGTTCTTTCCCTGTTTCACTCTTTTCTTCCCCTCCCACACAATTCGGACTCTGGATTTTTATTGTTTTAAAGTCTACTAAGAACATCAGCCCAGATTTAAAGAGTAGTTTCCTTTCCAACAGCTTTCATGCCATCTGCTGAAGGTTGAGCCATTTGAGTATATTTAGCCATTTTAACCCTACAATTGACACACATTTTTCACCATCTGTTATTCCTTAATTGCTCTGTCTTCATTTTCTTTTCTATCTGCTTCAAGCTTACTGGGGTGTAAAGGGGAAGATGAGGAGAAGAAATAAAAAGGAGACCTGTAAGAAAAACCTGATAGGAACTTAAAAGAAAAAAAGTACCATAATAGAACTACGAAAAGGGGCTAGGATTTAATAATGTCATGGAGCTGGTTCCCTGCACCCAGGAGAGGGTGCCCTATGGTTCTCCCATGGAAGCCCTTCACACCCCGTTACAACTCACTGTTGAAGGTAATTTCAAAAGCAGTTTGTAAAATTTACTACCGTATTTATTTATTTATTTATTTTATTTAGAGTCCATCTTTTTTCTGGCAAGGAACCCAAGGCAGTTTACATAATCCTCCTCCTCCTCCTCCTCCTCCTCCTCCTCCTCCTCCTCCTCCTCCTCCATTTTATCCTTACAACAACCCTGTGAGGTAGGTTAGGCTAGGAGTCAGTGACTGGCCCAAAGTCACCCAGTGAGCCTCATAGTCAAGTGGGGACTAGAACCCGGATCTCCCAAGTCTCAATCCAACACTCTCACCACTGCACCACACTGGCACCATTAATATGGCATGTGGGCCAAATGTTCCAAGAAAAAATAATGTCAAAAATCTCAACGGCATATCTAAACTGGATATTTGAGGCCCAGTAATTAGGGAAGGAACACTTCTATCCATCCCTCTAACCCAGCGGTTCCCAATCTTTTGGTCATTCAGCCTATTTGGAATTTTGAGAGCGTGTCACGTGTGCTCTCATATTCAACATGGCTTCCATGGGATCGCTTGCCTCTTCATAAAATGGCTGCCATGGTGGGTATGCCTGGTCATAAAATGGGGAGACTAAAAGAAAAGTTACAGTTACATCCTGACATTTAACCAGATCTATGAGGCTCACCCTGCATCCTACCAGTAAAGCAATCCTAAAAGAAATGTTAATAACAGATTGGCTACTAAATGCTCAGTTCTAGAGCACAGTGGCTTGTTAATTAACATATAAGAATTTGATTTGATGACCAGTTGGGATAAGAGGGTGGCCTAAGTGAGTTTTTTCATGACTTCTGATCAGCAATTTCTAATACCATTAATATTATTCTAAGGGCTTTTCTACACAAGGCATCATTGCCCCGTTAATCGCTGTATCTACTTTCGGTTTCATGGCAGCATTGAGATCTAAGCTCTACACAAAGAGCTCTTCCTTTCCCATTTTCTTCTACACAGTGTCTAGGTGGAGCTGTGCTGTATCGGAATAGTGGGAATAGAGCACCATTTTCCCCATTGTAATTTAATAGCTCATTTTTCCCATTCTAAAAAAGAAAATGGGAAAGTGCTCTGAAAAAAATAGAAGTGAAACTGGAGGATCACAACTGCAGACAACAGTGAATAAGGAATCACGAGCACACAATAAATGCCTCATGTAGAAAAGCCCAAAGTTTGGGATGGAATTTGCAGCTATTTGGATTTTAGACTTGTGTCCTAGTAATCCACTCATACATCTGCTAATCTGTTTAATCCTGAACTCTGGGAATAAGTACATTAAAATTCATCAGCCACAAAATTAAATACAAATGGGTAACATTGTGAATACACTTACAGTTAGTCTATTAAAAAAGAGAAATAAGACAGCCCAGTCTGGTCCACCATCTTGTGGAAACAGATGAGTCCCTATTACTGACTTAGGGGGGAAAATGCTATTAATGTCCAGTACAAAATTACTCTGGTGCCAAGTAATTTTCCAAACCACCCTTGGATTGCCTTCATTTCAACTTGACGGACAGACACACACACACTTGATTGTTACATACATTTTAACAGGACAGACTCCAAAAGTAATCTGTTCCCCCCCCCCACTTTCCCAGCAGCAAGAGCAAAAGTTGCCAGACACATTGTAACATAAGGATCATCACCTCTCAACAGGAGACAAAGTTTAACGGTACAGTATCAGGAAAATAACTTCCAACTTGGAGGCCTGTTGTCAGACAGAAAGGTGGGATATAATTTTTTTAAATAAATAATCAGGCAAGTAAATAATTAACACCCTCTTCCTAGCCACCAAAAGCCAGCTCAAATTAAAAGACGATATATAAGAATAATATGAATTATTGTTCATTATGAGGTTCTCCAATTCTTGAAATATCCATCAAGGCAAGGGACAACGTAGATAAACTGTGGAAGAGCCATGCTCATATTTCCCAATATTTTTTCTTTGGTTAAAAAACAGCTGCAGGAGGATTTAGGGCTTTGGATTGGGGCCATGGCACGAAGGGAAAAGGACTTTAACCCGTTCTCACTGCACCAGTCCACAGCCACCCTGCAGCTGCTTTTAACCCAAAGGGAGGGGGAGAGACAGGAAATCTGATCATGGATACCCTACTTACTTTGTGTCTAATTTGGCTGTGAGAGACAGAGAACTGGAAAAGCCAATTTCACCTGCTAATATTACTATGCTTGATATGTGAAATGTTTGCAGTGAATATCCCTTTTGGGAAGAGTTCCAGCTCTGATTTGCAGCTACTGGCATGCAACACACAGCCAGCTCCAACTTAATACTTTTTCTTGCATGGAGTGTGTCTTTCGATATAGGAAAACACAATGTGTGAAGAGGCCTTTATGCACGTCCCATAGAAATAGGTCAAGGCACAAGGGACTACCATACTGAACATGATATTAAATCAGCTGTGCCTTTTTTCTTTTTTTAGCATTCAGGGATGATTCACTGTTAAGAAGCACAAGTCATCCATGTGATCATATATTCTAGATGAAAGGCATTTAAATATCTATATATACTATAGTATGGAACATTCATGAAGCTATACATTTATTAAGTAATTCATTAACTAATACAAAGTTTGTAGCCAGCTCTGACATTGTTAAGCAGTTTCTTTTTCTTGCATCTCAGTTTTAGAGGAGACACCACAACAAAGTGGTCTATCATGAGCCAAATGAGCTAAATTTCTAAAAGATCCCATTTCAGAAAAATGAAATCCTTATATGGCTACTTCCCATGTTATCAATAATTAGCAAAGAATTTGAAGGTCTTTTATGTTTGTTTTTGTTTGGTTAGGGTTTAAAAAACACATTTCACATCACTTCTTGATTCCCAAAAATCCTCAAACAGTAAAAACATTGGGTGCTGGGTTTGCATTAAAGGATGAGTTAATCCACTAATCCTAACCACTCCCTGCAGATAGATAAAAAAGTAATAAAACAATCATATGTTTTGTTTCCTTGCTAAGAGGATTTCTAGTGAGTTTATAAATATTAATGAAATAAGCCCTTCAGTTAGGGACAGGAAGAATTTTTTGTTTTGTTTTGAACAGCAGTTTGTTACAGATGTGAAAATCATGCCACAGTGAGAGTACAGGTACAGATGTGTGTACCACAACTATCCACACACACACACAATCAATACTAGATTATCAAGATCACCCGCTTCAAACATTATTCAAAAGCAACCCACTGTGCCTAACACAAAGGCAGGGATTTGCAAATCAGCAAACCATGAGTGTTCTGAAGTTCTCCGAATTCCATCTCAAAATTTGTTCCGACTGGAGCCCATATCAGTATGATAGCTTTGTTTTTTTTCCTTTTTCCATGAAATTATGTGCGTATTTCCACATGTATTTTTCCAAATGTACTTATCAGTTGTGCACATCTTTGAGATGTGTGCATTCTTCTCCCATTGATTAAAGTGTATTTGTGGACATTTCTAAAAGTACATATTTTTCATGTGCATTTTTCAAATGTACACATGCTGCTGAATGCTTTTCCTTTGGTCCACGAATCACGCTGCAAGCTTGGAAATGCACAGACTTTGACCACAGAGTCTATCCGAGTCCAATTTTTAGTCTGGAGGGTGCGAACTGGGTAAATCCTGATCTGAAACAAATTGAAATGAATTTCTCACACATTTATTTATTTATTTATTTATTATATTTATATCCTGCCTCTGTTCTTGCAAAGAACCGAAGGAGGCTTACATAACCTTCCTCTCCATATTACATCCCTACACAAAGAAGGAGGTGGCTGGGAATGGGAGCCCTTCAGAGGGCTGATAGTTCAAATAACTCGCCACACTAGAGCCAGTGTGGCGTAGTGGTGAGAGTGTTGGACTGGGAGTCGGGAGATCCGGGTTCTAGTCCCCGCTCGGCCATGAAACTCACTGGATGACTTTGGGCCAGTCACTGCCTCTCAGCCTAACCTACCTCACAGGGTTGTTGTGAGGATAAAATGGAGAGGAGGAGGAGGATTATGTAAGCCGCCTTGAGTTCCTTTCAAGAAAAAAGGCAGAGTATAAATGTAATAAATAAAATAAATAACCTAGGTCAGTATTCTCTCCACATTGTAGGTGCAGCGGCATGAGTAGTTTGCATATAGCAGCCTGCCCCGACCTAGAGCCCGCCAGCTGTTTTGTATTTCAGCATTCCTGACTAGGGGCCACGCTGGCTGATGGGAGCTGGAAGTTTGAAACATCTGGAGGGCACCAGGTTGTAGAAGGCTGGCCTAAGGCCATCTAGCAAATTTGTGACGGAGGTGAAATTTGAACTGGGGACTCCCTGGGTCACAGTTCAGCCTCTTGGGCATTATGCTACGCCACCAATCAATAGCTTTGCAGGCAATATACTGACTTGATGAACTATTTACGACTGTGGCAATGTATTTATTATTTATTTATTTATTGAATTTGTTTACCGCCCAATAGCCAAAACTCTCTGGGAGGTTCACAAAACAATATAACTAAATATGGCAGTTGGGATCCATGGGCTGAACTGGCTTGCACTCAGCTAGACTGTGAAGCCATCCATTAATGCATGTGCAGGCACACATGATGTGATATTATAATATGCGACAAAGATGACATGGCTTGCATACACTGGCTGCCCAGTTTTGCTTCCTCCCTTTAATAAAGCTGTAGGCCCTGATACCCAATTTATGTTGTGTGCACCTTCCTTTCAGCTGCTCTACCAAAAAACAGCTGTAAAACAGGTTTAATGGAGCTAGAATCTCTTTCCCAACACACAGTATTCATTCAAACTCTGGGGAGAAATCGGGTCTTTTATACCTCAGCTAGCTCTAAAATAATGATTCTTCCCTATCTATCACCTTACCAAATAATCAGTTCAGATGCAATAGCATAGACTTTGAGATGTAGACCCCTATAACTTCCCAGGAGATGGCATCACTCAGGATGGCTTGGCTTTGCACGGGAAATTTGCCTGTAATCTCATCTGGTTTTATTGGTGGCAGTGTGTGCAATGGGTACAGTAAGTTAGTTTTTCAACATATGTGCATGCCTTTGGAATGTACAAACATCCTGTTGATGTTTGTAAATTACTCAAAATCTGGTAGAAGAGTCCTAAAATACCTATGTGGTTATCAGCACAAGAAGCACACTATAAAAAAGAAATGACAAGTATCTCTAACTGGTTTACAAATCGAGATATCCTAGAATTTTCACATGGTGAACATAAGATAAAATCAAGAGAGGATTTGATAATGGAAGGTTATACATGTCAATGGTTTGCTTACTTACAAACGATAGAAAGGTTTAAAGTAGATAATAGGCTTTATGATTTTGAACCAGATAAGTCTGAATTTGAAAGGGAATTATGTACAAACGATGAACATGTTATTGCCAAAATGTATAAACTCGTATTGAAGTTTGAGACAGAAGATGAACAAGTGAAAGAGTGTATGATAAAATGGGCTCAAAATTTTAATAAGATGATGTATCGTTGGTATATGTCTCCAGAGAAATTGTCTAAAATTTATAGGGGTACTCTGAGCACCTGTTAAAAATGTCAGCAACAAGAAGGAACTTTTTACCATATGTGGCGGAACTGTAGGAAAGCTAAAAAAAATTCTGGATACAAATCCACTAATTAATTCAGAAAATCTTAAAGACTAATCTACAATTGAAACCAGAGTTGTTCCTCTTGGGAATAATGGATAATCAGTTAGAAAGAAGCCATAGAGCTATACTTTTATATATGATAACAGCAGTGAGATTACTGTATACGCAAAAATGGAAATGTCCAACTATACCTTCAACAGAAGAATGGATGGTGAAGATGCTGGAGTTAGTGGAGATGGCTAAACGTACGTTTTTAATTAGAGAAAAGTCAGCATCTAGGTTTACAGTTGAGTGGAAACCTCTAATAGACTTTTTGCAGGGTCTAGAAAATAATGATTTGTTTATTTGTGGGTTTGATGAATAAGAAAAAAAATTGGGTAAATGGAAAAAAGAGTGCCTTCTTCGTAATTATAAGAATAAGAAAAAGTCCTTTTTTAAATTTAAGTTAATTTAAGTTTGCTGTGGAGAACATCAGAAGTCCATTTTATGTTTTGTTTGTTATATGTATTTGTAGTGTTTGTTTTCTTTGGGTTTTTTTCTGTTATAATAAAAAAATAATTTAAAAGGGGGGGTGAGCTGGTAGAAGAGAAGCACGAGTGACTTCCTGTTTCCACCTCCATTTAACTTCTGGAACTCACAGTAGGCAACATGCAGGGGAGGGAACCATTCCCTTCAATGTGTAAGCCATATTAATAGGCTTGGTTTACATGCTATCCCTCTGCCCCCATCCCCACCCCATTTTGAATATGAGAACAATTCTGTGAAGTGATGGGCAGAAACTTGGAGCTTACACATTAGATTGTGCCTTGAAATGTACCAGACGGTAGGGGAAAGGGTCACAATACTCTTCCGGCAAGCTCCACACCGCTAGGTGAGTATGTGAAATGACCTTGTGTGTTTCCAGAGACAAAGGATAAAACCCACCAGCAACATCTCCTCTGTAAGCCCCACTGGAATGAATGAAGCTTGCACAAGATCACGGAGTAGTAACTAGTGAGCAAAAAAAGTCATAAATTAGCTCTGTTCTCATTAGTACTGAGTTGTATCCAATTAGCCCCACCACCACCTCTTGGAACAGAGATGGCAGGGGATCACAACAAAAAAAAAGGTGCAAGCTCACGTGGTTAGTTTGTCCTTACTATTCTAAAGCAGTTAGTAGGAACAATAACAAAGGTCACTCAGGATGCAGAGCTAATTAACAGCTCTCCGTGCATCAGAGAACCTTGGGTACAAACAGAGGCCAAAAGAAGGGGGATGTTGCCTAGCAGCCAAGTGGAGCCTGCTTTTTTTGTGTATTAAAAAAACAGCATGTTCAGTATGTTCTGCAGTTGTAGTGGTTTCATTTTGTTAGAAGCTTGGCTTGATTTCCTCTGATGCTTAGCCAGGGGACTTTGCCTGCAAATGATTATTTACAGCTGCTGTCCTCCTGCTTTGGCTGAAGCAGACTCCATGTTATGGGGCAATCCAAAAAGCAAGGTCACGAAACAGGCAAATGGTCAAGCACCAAAATTTCAGTCCAGTAAGGGAGCAGGCAGGCAGGCAGGTGTGGTCAAAGTACAAGCAAATGTCAAAGCACAGTTAAGCAGCCAGATATATTACACAGTCCAGGAGCAGCCTTCTCCCCCAAGAGCCCAGGCTGCTCCTGGTCTTCTGACATGGATGGTGCATGCAATAGCATCCATCTCTGGGAGCTCTAGAGGGTGGGTCCTCCAGCAGGGGCATGACAATAGCAGTCTTATTGTTACAGTTTTGTTTGACTCAGTAAAGTTTGCCAATCCATTCACTATCTGGATTCATTATACTTTATTCAGCCACTTCTGCTAACACCACCAACAGAACGGCTTTTGTCAGCAAAACAGGGGGTGGGTAAATCCCCCTGCTCCTGCAGCCCCCCAATTGTCCTCAAAATCTGCTCATGTGGGGAGGGGGATGTTGGTGCTGCAGGGAGAGGAGAGGAAAGTCCATTGCACAGGCAGGGGTCTGCTCACACAACATTGGATTTCACCCTATATTTTTCATACAGATGATTAAAAACTTTGGATTTTATACATGAGGCAAAAAAAAGATCATTAGTTAAAAAGATACTTTGATGACACATTTAAAACAGACAAAAGAATTTGAAATTTGCCAGGAGGTTAGAGAACCCAGGTCAGCCCTGGATTGGAGTGGGGTAACAATTAGGGTGAAAGAAAAGATACAGACCAGATTCGCATGATCACAGCAGGAGAAATAAGCCACAGCGGCTTATTTCCTTTGCCATTAAGGGAATTTGCATAATTACCCTTGGTGGCACAGCTTGCCCTGTCCTCTGAACCCAGCAATGGTGAGTTAACAAGCCACCCCAGAACCCTAAAATAGCCCATGCTTTCTGGGTGGCTTGTTAACTATGGCAACAAGCCACCCTTGCTGGGTTTGGACAATATGGCAAGCCACTGTTGCCGAGGGTAATTATGCCAAAAAGAACCAAAACTTGACATGCAACTGGTATGCACAGTGGGGGAAATAAGCCAAACCAGGCCATATTGTCAGAATACTGTCGACCCACTTCCCCCACCATAGGGGCAGAGGGGGTTTCTTGCTGTATGTTTTAACGGCATTATTTTAAGGGTGTGTATATTCAAAAGGGAACCCCTTTTGAAGAGATAGCTTAACAAATGATTATAGTATACTGGAAATTTTATTTCATCAGTCAAGGTATAGCCAAGTAAATATATTACAATGGCATGAAAGCCATTACAGAAATTATTCCATTCAGAGCAAAATAAACTCCCCTGAGGTCAGACACAGTACAAAATGTCTCTATTTTTAAAAAGTAAGGGGGAAGGGAAACCCAGACACATCAGTATTATTTACTCATAGTCCTCCCTGGAAAAGTATTTGTGTGGTTTGCTAGGAAGTCCCAAATTATCACTCACAGTAAAACACTTCTCCAATACTGCACCCTAGGGATATTGTGCGAAGTAAATCTTTTAATATTTTATAATCCACTGTTAATATGGAGCACCTCAACCTAATGAGCAATTCTTATTGCTTCCATTCCACTCAGAGTTGTAGGCCAAAAACATCTGGGGACCCAAGGTTGGAGAGCCCTGCTCTATTGCATTCCCACTCTGAACTGCCCCACAAGTTTCTACTTCCACCACCACCACCACCACCACCAGTCAGTCAACATTTTGTGCCTCCCTCTTCTGCATGGATGGTGTCATTTTGGCTTCATAACAGCACAAACTCAGAAAACTGGGTTGGTTGGTTGGTTGGTTGGTTGGTTGGTTTTACTGCATGCTATATAACTCTTAATAAAAAGGGGCAAATCTCATGCTACCACTATGACCAATAAGATGAATATCCATGTGTATATTCAGGGAGTTGCATGACAGCAACCCTTGCCTTTCATTTTATTTTATTTTTACTAAATTGTCTCTATCATGATTAGTCTCGAAGCCCTGAGCTGACTTCAGTATATCTGAAGTGTGACTTTCCAGTACACACAAGACAGAATAGATGTGTGTAAAGTGATGGAAAGTTTTGTTTTAATTGCCAGAGTTCACTCTTTTCAAATGTCATCTAAAGGCATTCAATAAAAATAGAATTAATTAATTAATTAATTAAATTAATGCAATGTTTCCCACGGCAAAGCAAAAAATAAAAAGGTCTCAAAGCCACTTACACATACACAGACTCAAATATAGATATCTATAAGTAATATAACAGAGAAACAAAACAAAAAATATTTTCTACAGTGGCCAAAGAAGCCATGTTGGACTTTGTGCTGCTGAGAAGTTTCAATCTTCTTCCAGAGTAACAGTGAGTTACCAAAAGCTTCTGTTATTAGTAAAAACAACAAAGGATTGTACTGTACGAAACCCATAGAGCATGAGTTAAGCCTTGCATAACCCATATTTGCTGGGTTCGCGTGACACAACAAACCCCAAGTGGGCATGCAATATGGTGCCCACAGGCACTGCAGTTCATCATGGGTTAAATAACCCATGACGAGCTTCAGCGTGTCATCCAAACCTCCTCAGTGAATGAGTGGAGAGAGGAGAGGAGAGGAGAGGGTGTGCCCCTTCCTTCACTCCCAGGTTGTCTTTCTGGCATGCTAATTAGCAGCACACCAGGGCACAAAGGCTGGTTGGCCCATGAACAGTGTAAATCTTCCAGTGATGACTACAGTTGCAGTATGGATAGAAGAAGAGTAAAGGAACATAGAGATAGAGAGGAGAGAGATTAGAGGAGGGAGGGAGAGAGGAGAGAGAGAGAGAGAGAGAGAGAGAGAGAGACAATACACTCTAATGATTAATCTAACATCAGCTATTCTATAAACCTTTGAAGCATCTGTATCAGGATTATCTCCCCAAAGGATCCATTAAACATCTAGAACTGGGGGTGCTGAATACAGAACATCCCCTCTCTCCCCCCCCCCGAATCTTGCCAGAAGTTTCTTGAAATGAAACTTGCTTCTCTATGTCTTACAAACATTGCCAGTTTTGTACATTTTGGCTCACTTCCAAACCTTTCCCGGCCACCTGTGAATAGCTGGTAATTCAGAATTTTTGCAGCAAATAAGCAACTCAGAATCACATGTGCCGGAGAGCCAGAGGTTATTTCCTTTAAATATCCCAACAGTATAATAATTGGATCGAGTAGTAAATATTTCATGAATTGCTGGCTGTTCCCTTATTATCACGTAACGGGAACAGCAACCTGGGCTCCAATTGGTGTCGAAATGTAATACTATACCATTACATGCTCCCCACTTCTCTCCGTGGGCTGTAGTTCCAGGGACAGCACTATCGAGTTTAGCTTCCTTTGGATGAGAGAGAGTGCTGGATGCCTACAGTGTCCTTGTAATATCTGCTTTAATAGAAACATAAGTAGAGAATACAGAAAGCAAATATATTCCTATAAGCAGACAGCCACAGCCTACATCTGAGAAAAAAAATCCGGTGCAGTTTCCCTACAAGACTGCACCCCATTCTGCTTCCCTAATTCATCCAACACCAGCTAGAATAATCCCCGGGCTCTTTCTCTGACAGTGTTTCAAAACTGCTGTTTCTCAGGCACAATCCGCCAAGCACTCGTCATCTCAGAATACCCTCCTTGCTTATTCAGGAAACATCCACAGCAATTAAAGAACATTAAGGTCCTTTTGTGTCCAATCCCTGACTCCCATCCCAAGTCACTTTAGACAAAACTGCAGTGATGATAAACCCATTCACAGTAATCAGACAGCAAATTTGCAATAGCACTAAGAGTCTCTTAGCTAAAGTTGCCAATCAACCAGATAAAAAGAGACCCAGTGATATATTTTTCTTGTTTTGTTTTGCTTTCATGACAGTTGTCTGAAAAGCAAAGACAAAGTTGTCCCCCCCCCCCTCAGCTTTTCTTTTCTTGTTAGCTGTACACAGCTGATAGTGCTGGGCTGAAAGATTCCCTCAGCCATTCTGCAGCCCCAGTTGCAGGTCGTAAAAGGGGGACAAAACTCACGGGTGCGCCTCTCATTTGTCAGCTGGCAGGCGGCAGCCACCATGTTGTTTTCCACAGAATGCCCCTTGGAATTACACTACATCATGACGTAGCCTCATTCTAAGGGACGTTCAGAAGAAAACAAGATGGTGGCCACCAACTGAGGAGTGGGAGGTGTGCTAGTGAGTTTTTCCTCCCACCTCCAAGATTTGTCCCACTTGTCACCCAAAATGCAGAAGAGTAATGCCGTGTCTTCCCCTTTCACCTCCAGCCTGCCCAAATATTGGCTGAAATTGTGACTTTTCAAACGTTTGGCCCAGGTCTAGTGAACAGAGTGATTTTGCACTGTGATTACCCACTGAACCTGCCAAAAACCACTGAGTTCCACACTCCTGCCCCCCCCACCACCAAAAAAAGCCCTCCAACCTTTTTGAGCTCTGTCTGCCCTGCCTCTAGCCATGGGATCCTGCTCATGTACTAGGTTTTATGATTTCTAGAGTTTTAACCTTGCTTCCATACAGCAAGTCACATTGGGAGGAATATATTTATTTATTTATTGTAGTTCATCAAAATGGGACATTACTGGATGGCCGTAGAATTTGAATTCATTACTTTCTGTTCCAACAATGTATGTGCGTAATTTAGCTTTTGGCTCCCTTATTGTGACATAGTATCCATTAGCCCTGAAGTATTGCTTGAGGATCTCTTGTGGGGGCATAATGTTGATTAGCTTTCAAGCATTGTAAACACTGTACACTTGGATTCCACATGAGATACATACAATTTTACTCTGTAATGTATGCATGGGAGGTTTTTTGCATTCATTATAAGAGTGCAGTAATACATAAGTCAAGGGTCCCCAATGTGGCACTCACGGGCACCATGGCACCCGTATGCACTTCCAATGGCACCTGCAAAGGGGTCCCCATGTGCTCCCCACAGGCACCCAGGGAAAAATAAATCTATTTTTTTTAATATACATACATGGATTTGTATGAAACACATACAACTTTCTAGCAGTTATGCATAGGCTTCAACAAAAGCGGAGCAAATATTCAAATAAGTATCCATTTGAAGTTGGCATCTATATGCCACCTGTTCATATATCGAAAGCACTGTAAGGTCCTCAATCCATTACATTATAGGAGGTTTATCCTTCCAATTTTGCAATATCAGCCTTTTAGCTGTCAAAAGGGCACAAAGCATCCATTTCCCCTTCCATCTGTTAATTTCCATGAAGCAGGTAAATAATTTAAAAGAGCGTGTACATCAGTGAATATTAAAGACTGTTCTGGACAACATTTATCTGTGCAATAACCTCCCCACAAAAAGAAGCAACTACTGGTCATTGCCAAAAGATATGTTTAAAAGATGCATTAGCTATATTGCACCACCAGCAATTAGCTGAATTAGACAATCCCTTATTATTAAAGAGATGTGGTGTCCAATAGACACAAAACAAAAGTTTTTGCTGAATAAGACGTGGTCTAATATCCATAGACGGGACAGGTAGATGCCAAAGTGGCAATCCACTGATTAGAAATTTTGTGGTGGTGCCCACTGAAGTTTCTCAAATTCCCAAATATGCCCACCCATCCACAAAGGTTGGGGACCCCTGACATAAGCTGCATGCTATCTGGAGGAGAACCATTACCAATCTCAGTGACATGGAAGTCAGGGCCAGTGCAAAAATTGTGTTGGCTGAGGCAGACAGGCCTCCTCCTCCTCCTCCTCCTCCTCCCCTATGCCAGCCTGCTCTTTTAAATTGTTTTTGCTGCTGCGTTAGCAGCAGCGCTACAAGCAATCACAAAAAATTTAAGGCCTGCTCACCTCAACGGGGTTCACTGGGTGCTCCGGAGAGCCCCACAGGAGTGCCATCTTCTGCTTTCCACCAGACCGTTTAAACTTAAACAGTCTTTGCCACAGCAGCAGAAGTGGCAGCAGAAGTACTTCAGAGCTGGCTTTGGGCCTGCAGGCAGTGGTAGCAACAGAAGTTGGGGTGGGGGTGTAGATAAGGTAGTGCTGTAATGGTGGAAGCAATGGGCAGTTCTGCAGGCACCGTATGAGTGAGCGGCTCCAATCCGCTGCCCTTCGTGATCTGCCACCTGAGCCACACGGCTCATCGTTGTTCACGGGGCTGGCCCTGGGAGAGCTGCAAGAGATTCAAGTAACAAGGTGGCAAGATTCAGCAAGATCCAAATTCCTGCTCTTGACTATATTCAAGCTTAAATGACCCCCCCCAAAAAAAAAAGCAGGGGAGAGGAAAATGGAAAAGAAAAGAAAGGGGGTGTACTTTAAGTGCATGTTCACTTTTAAGAGCAAACTGAGAGCCCCCTGCAGATCCACCGAATCAAAAAAAAAAAGTCACTTCTAGTTTGGTACTCGGTCACAACTTGCTTTTGGTGAATTGTGACCCTGTACAGCAAGGGGTGGTGAACCTCCGGCCCGGGGGCCAACTCTGGCATGCCTGGGAGCCAAATCCAACCCTCTGGGTTTCCCCAGAGAACCACACCCCCTTTCCCCCAACCATCACTTGTTTGGTGGTTTCCTGGCTTTTGCGCAGGGCCCCCGCCCCTTCTAAAAAGCTTGAAATGTCTTTCCTAAGGCTTAGTCACTAGCAGTAAGAGCTTTAAGCTAAAATATGCTGGTACCTTTGGCATTTTGGCCCCGCCCCCTTTTCCTTTGGCCCTGTCCCCTTTGGCTTCAGCCCCACCCACCACTGGAATGTGGCCCCTGAGAGCCTCTCCAAAATGGAATTTGGCCCCTGGGCTGAAAAAAGGTTCCCCACCCCGATGTATGGCATTCATAGTTTCTGACCCAGTGTTAAGTAAAACACCACACAGTGAATATGGAGGGTGTACTGCTCACACAGCACCAGTTGGTCATCGGTGCTTATCCTACCATGTTGCCTTTCTGTGAATAAATAGTTCACTGAAAGCATCATAGATATATACCAGGGGTGGGTAACTTTGGAAGGTTCGGGGGCCATTTTTCCCCATAGGACCCCTCCCCAGTATGGGCTACACCTCCCACCTCCCTCACGGCACTGAAACAAATGACCAAAAAAATTAAAATGGTGCCTGGAGCAGCTACGGAGTGCCAAAATGGTCAAAATTAGCTTAGCACTAAAAGGGTCAAAAGGGTCAAAATGGCTGCTCTGGGTGCCATTTATTAATATTAAAAAGTTTAACAATTCTGGGCGGTAGCGGGGGCCGCATGCAGCCCGCAACCTGTGTGTTGCCCACCCCTGATATATACAGTTCATCACTTCTCAAAACAAATACAGGATTTACAATCAATTGCCAATAAATTTGAGTAGCTTTTAGCAACTGTTACTTTGTTTTTTCATTGTTATTTTTTTGTTTTTGTTTTTAAAACAAAGAATTGTGTGGGTGAAAGAGCAATCTGAATTTCTTGTCATCCGAGAAAGTAAGCAACTTGCTTTTGATGTCATGACTTCAACTCAAATTGACCTTATCTAACCTCTATGGGCTTCCCTTACACTGTACCTAAAAGCATTTTAGACCTCAGCTTCAGTCAGCTGGTATGTCAGGCAGAAAAACACAATAGTAGCCAAGTTTGTGTTCCCCCGGAGGAATAAAATGGTTTGATGCAATTTGTCAAAAGCTAGAATGGTGCTTTAATGGACAATTTACTTTAAATGGTTGCAGTTATTGCTGGGCAAAAAGACCAGAGCCAAAGATAAAAACAGTTTTTCAGATGGTTTTACTCAGATGGATTTAATTTGCTAAGATTAACTAACAGTATCCATGCCTTCTATGGTGCCTGTATGTGATCTAAAAGTTATAAAACAAATAGTAAAAGCTTACCCGTACAGTCTGAGCCCTTTTCAGTGTATATAAGTTGTTTTCAATCTACCCTGTTCAATGCTATTAATATACCGCTGGCTATATCAATACAAATTATAATTAAATATACACTTACAAGTCTGTAATCATTTAATAAACATTATTGCTCACATTTTAAAATCAAGCTACATTTTCCCTGTCTTCCATTAATTCCTCTTATCTGAGCATCTCTAACTCTGATATTTCGTTATTACCAAAAATAAAAACCCAAAAAACCTTGTCTGTTGCATAATTTACAAACATGGACTCAACATTGTAAAATATTATTTTTATTTCACTTCCAGGATTAAGATTTCTATGTCTGTAATACTAACCACACTTATTAGGGAGTAAGCCCCATTGGACACAGTTGTATTTAATGTCTGAGTAAACATACATAGAGAACTGCACTGTAAATGTACATATGATATAATTAAATCCATCCACTGATTTGCAGTGGAAGCCATCTTGAAATTATCTACTCCATGAGGCAATGTAACATGTCACCATATCAGTTACATGAGTTAATTTGTGTGTGCTCTCGCCATTTATGTATAGCAATGTTGATTACTGAATGCTTGTGTTCTTCTTGACCTTTCGTATTAGCACATACGGTACTGAGTTGTAGCCCAACACATATGGAGGGAAAGTAGCCTGGACAAAGTAGGGAAAGAGAACTTATGCAGTATGTTTTGAACTGGCTAGATTGCACAATGCCATATTCTGTCTTTAAAAGCCCCCTTTGTGCATTACTCCCATAAAGGGCCCACGCCCCACACACTGTGAGTGGATGTATGCAGTGGGGAAATTTATGCACGTAGAGGTATATGTGCTTGGACATTGAAGGCAGAGCTGGGGAAGTAGCACAGTATTGGGTGTGGTGCCAGCAACATGGCCCCACTGCTCTTTAAGCCCTGGAAGACTGACGCCAAATTGCACAGAGAAGCCAGAAGTGAAAGGGCATGGAAGAAGACAAGATACATGATGGGGCCTTTGAACCTTACTATAAATCTTGTCCCGTCTCTCCACTCTGCCTCCTTCCCCCACTGAAACCTGAAAAACACAAATGTAAATTTTATTTATTTAAAACAGTAGCTCATTGGAGCAGGGGATCCCAACTAATCAAGGATCTCATAGTGAGCAGGATAACATCACAATGCAATATATCCAATCACATGAGGCTTTGTGATGACATCACCGAGAGCAAGTGAAGGCAACTTGAATGAACAGGTGAACATTTTCACAAAGGGTGCTACAAAACTGTCAAACATGGAGCCATGTTTGGACACTGCTGGAAATGTTTGCAAAAACACCCCCCCCCCCACCCTGGCTAATTTGGCTCAACTGTGATAAATGTGATTCCAGTGGGTAAATACATAAAAGATCTTAAGGTGTGTGTGTGTGGGGGGGGGGTATCCTGGCTTGATGAAATATTTAAATAGCTGCTTCTAAAAGACTAGGATAAAAATTAATTCAACTTTACAGTTATTTCCACCAACAGCTTAGTGCCCCTAATTAAAATTTATATTGCATTTTGAAGAACACAGCCTACTACAGCAAAAGTGTACAGTATCTCCAAAATAAATCCAGAGGTTCTTAATTCATATTTACGGGTAGAGCTTAAATTATTTTAAAGAAGCATTTATTTAATTGTCTCATTAAGGTCCACTTTGGACCCGAAGCAATGAAATAAGACTTCCCAGCAAATAAACCAAGTCCTGAGAAAGGGAGGGGGAGCTTGCAGAAGAAACACAGTACATTTTGGAAGGAACAAAATAGCTCTGAAGGCCCAAGATAAAAGGCCCCTAACAGAAAAATTGGGGTCAAAGCCTTTAGCACATAGCAGATAAATCCAGAATCAATTTAAGATGTTCTGTAGGCTCAGAGTAAAAAATAATTGATATTTGATCAATGCTGGTGTTGGAAACAGCCTGGTTTTCGGGCACTTGCTGCAGTGAATCAATATCCTACAACTTTTTAAACTTATCTAGCATAACAAATGGCAACAAATGAAACCAATCCCATATGGTAAAGGCTAAATGGGGGAGCACAATATAAATTGTGTACGAAAAGAACCATATGCTGCACTTAATGGAAGGGATGACTTTTGTTTTGCGGCAGACGATGAATACAAAAATCAGAGCAAAGAGCCATGTTTAATCCACCTCTCAAATGAGCTTCAATTCAGAAAATCGGTTGCCTGCTGATGGAAAGAAATAAAGAGGCAGACATCAATAGATGGGATTAATGAAGGCCACAACTTTATTAAAGTTACCGTTGATATTATGGAAGGAGCAGCGTTGCCAGCCCTAGATATCTTGCTACCTGAAGCCAAGCCCAAATGGCAGGTCCTTCTCCTGTTAGGGCTGTCACCTTAAAACTGGGATAATGTCATGCTCATGGGCATCAATGCAGCACCGGGCAACTTGCGGCCATTTTAAGGTTGTTTACCTTAGTTTTTACATTAAAAATGCAGCGCTGGGGACCCAGAAGTGACGCGATGGGGACCTGCTGGAAGTTCCTTTCCCCAGCTCCTCTCGCAGGGACTTGTGCCAAGCCAGGGAAAGGTAAGTCGTGTGGAGCTCGGGGGGGTCGAGCGGGGTGTGTTCGTCCCGCTTCCACCCCCGATCGAGCTCTGCTACATCCCTAGACTGCACACTGAAGGAACTTCAGTCAGACAATAGTAAGGTCCAGGCCATGCACCTAGAGCATTCCAAAGTTATCAATATTACACAGCAGCTGTCTTTGTAATTATTCACATTTCATTTCTCCCATAGATCACTGGAGCGGTGGGCAGCTGGAAATAGGCCTGTGGCTCACGCTGATTCAGCTTGTCTGAACGTGGAAAGCTAAGCAGGGTCAGGCCTGGTTATTACTTGGATGGGAGACCCCTTCTCTAGTTTCCTGCATTGAGCAGGGGGTTGGACTTGATGGCCTTGTAGGCCCCTTCCAATTCTATGATCCTATGTTTGTGACGGGCATAGCTGGTCGACGAATCGCCAGTGGCGGGTCCCATTTGGGGCCCAGGCAGTTGCCATCATCCAGGTTTGGATTGGCATGGGATGCGATTGGAATGCCTCCCACCCACCCCTCTTTCCCAGCCTTGTCTGTGCGCTTCCCCCCGTGGGTATTGACCTGCTAATGGGGGGAATGACTTGCTTCATTGATGGGCATGAGCATGACCCTGATGCAACGGCGTTGGCCGACTCGAAATCATCCGGTGGTGTCTGCGAGTGCGATGCATGGTCTACCCCCGCAACTGTGGACTGCAAATAGTGGTACTGGTTCATGATGGGCATGGCCCTGATGCGGTGGCTTTGGCCGACTTGCAATCTTCCGGTGGTGTCTAGGAGTGATGCATGGTCTACCCTGCAGCTGGCGTCTGCAAATGGGAGCAATGACCTGGTTCATTGATGAGCAAGGCCCTGATACGGCAGCTTGGCTGACTTGAAATCATCCAGTGGTGCGTGGGAGTGCGATGCACAGTCTACCCTGCAGATGTGGCACTGTAAATGGGGTCTACGACCTGTTTAATTGATGGGTGTGTCCCTGATTCACAGGCTTTTGCCGATGTGAAAGGGAATGGTCTCTTGTCACGAGACATCCCATCCCTGGAGGGAGCCCGGTGGGTAGGTGGTCATTCACTTTCCCATGGTTGGTGATGGTTTTTGACTCAGATCTGTGAAGGGCCCTGCTAGTTTTATTCTAGGCAGGTGGGGGATGAGAGACTAAGCAGAGGCTTGACTCTCACCATGGTGGTAAGTGTGGGAATATTAGTGAGGCTAGGGGCTGGTGAGCATCCAATGGCACCTTTCAGGTGATTGGCGAATATACTGAGGCTCCCTGCTCTGGATTTGCGGCCCATCTGAGGAGATAAGGCTTGCCTTTGAGGCTGACTCACCTCGCTCGCTTGGAGTTTTGTAGTTCTGTGTGGTGGTGACATTGGGAAAACCTCCCAACACCAGGATGGCGTATAACTGGTGGGTGGCAATTTACAGGTGCCGCCCCTCGGGGATGGATGCATCAACCAAAAGACCTCTACAGGCCAGCAGCCAGTATAGTTAGTAACCCGCACTTCTTCCCCTTCGCAGATTTCGACTGTGTAATAAATGTGGCCCTATTTTTTTTTTACCATAATTACTGTCTTGACTCGTTATTTCCACCTTTTACACATGCAACTTATGCCTGAACCCCACTGCTACCTTGAGCCCAATAGGTACAATCAACCATGACAACTCATCATGAAAGGGAACAGGGTGGGGGAATCAGGGGAATGGTGTGCAAAAACACTCACTCAGTCTCAGAAAGTTTAGGCAAGTGGCTTTGCCTTATGCAAAAGCATTGTAGAAACCCAAAATCCAATTTTGCCACATCCCTATTAAGTTGGCAACTGACATTTCAAATCCAGGGAAGCAAGAAATGGACGATGCTGCAGACACTGGAGAAACAGGCTGATATATGAGGCAATGTTGACAGAGGTAGTAAGAGAGGAAGAAAGTGCAGTAAAGAGATAAGAGAAATAGGGTGTCCAAAAGCCTTCTGGTAGTGGACGTCAAAGTAGGCAATAGGAGATACAAGTGGATGTGTTTCTACAAGGCAAAAAATAAGGAAAGCATAACTAGAAGTTGTGGGAGTGGGAGATAGAGGTGTGTGCTTCTCATACCCTGTTTTGCAAAACTAACAAGCACCCAAGGACAATGACGGCTCAGCAGCTGCAGTATATAAAATGCCAGGCTAATGTGTGGACTACATGCTGCTCTAGTGCTCATGTGCATGCATTTATATGAACAAACACTAGAGACAAGGTTCATCCAGTGCCCCACACATTTTCTCTTGGAAAGGTATCAGGAATAATAGGGACCGTCCCAGGTAAATGACGACAGTTGAGGATCAGCCATTTTACCTTCTGATCTGATATGCCTAACTGTGATGGCCCTGGTGTTTGTGCTAACTTCATGAAATCACATTTCCCCTGCTCAACTGACCTGATTTCTACACCCTCCCAACCAAGAAGCCTCATTAAGTATATCCACCCACCTCCTATGCCACCTGCCATTATACCACTCACTTCTTCTACGCCTTGATGAGCTCCTACAGATACCAGCTCACCCAGCTTCGTCGAGAGCACACAATGCAGGCCACATGCTGAAGCTAAGCAGGTATGAGCCGGGTCAGTGCTTGGATGGGTGACTGCCTGGGCTGCCCACTGAGCAGGGAGTTGGACTCAATGGCCTTATAGGCCCTTTCCAACTCTACTATTCTATGATTCTATGATAACCCATCCCTTCTCCCTTACACTGTATAGAACGAATGTGTGCTAGGGGAGGGGGGTTGCATCTGCTGTCCTTTCCCTGACCTGCAAATTGTATGCAGATGGGTTTTCTTTTCTCCAAAGGATTGGGTTCTAAAGCTGGTAAATGCATAGAGCAGACTTCCCCAACTTGGTGCCCTCCAGATGTTTTGGACTACAACTCCCAGAATTCTTGACCATTGGCCGGGCTGACTGGGGCTGACTGGAGTTAGGAACATATGAACACAGGAAACTAACTTCTACTGAGCTGGTTTGCAGAGAACAAGAAGCCACCATGGGTGATTTTCCCCATGGGGCTTGTCACAGTGGCAGTGGCCATTTTGAATATTCAGGTTGTGGTGGGAGGGTGCTGTAGCTTCTCAGTTACCTGCAAATCTGGTGAAGGGGGGTTCTTGGGGTGGCTAACAAGCCACCCAGAACCCAAGGGCTGTTCTAGGTTTGCGGGTGGTTGTCAACTATCCCAGCAACCCACCCTCACCAGCTTCACATGTAACGAGAAGCTATGGTGCCCACTCCCTGCTGCCCCCCGAATATTCAGAATGGTGGCTACCACCATGACGAGAAGCCCTGTGGAGAAATTCACTCACGGTGACTTCTTGTTATGTACAAACTGGGTAACTGAGTCAGACCAGTGGTCCATCTAGCCCAGTATTGTTGACACTGAATGGCAGCAGCTCTCCCGGGTTTCAGAGAAGGGTCTCTCCCAGAGCTACCTCGAGATGCCGGGGATTGAACCTGGACCTTCTTCATGCAAAGCAGCTGCTCTACCACTGAGCTACAGTCCCTCCCTGCTGGAGGTGGAGTCCAAAACATCTGGAGGGCACCAGGTTGGGGAAAGCTGGCATAGAATCTGGGGCCAGAGACAGCATGTGTGATCCTGCTTCTCCTGCCAAGCATTCATCATACATAATTTCAGAGGACTGCAGATTACCTTCTTCTCATCTTTCAGCCAGTGCCAGTTTCCCAGGGCCCTTGGGCAAGGTGCTCTCACTGGGGCCACCTATCTCCTCCTCATTCCAGTTGCCAATTTGCTTGCCTTGCCTCTCCCTCTGGGCCCAATCCACACCACCCCATGGAGGGAGAGATGTGTGCAGAGCTCGAAAGGGGCGTGGAAGCTTGGTGAACTTTCCAGGCTCAAACACCACCACCCCAAGCTCCGCTCGACTTACCTTTCCCCTGCTCAGCTCGCATTCTCGTGAGCCAAGCCAGGGAAAGCTACTTCCGGGTTCCGGGCACTACATTTTCTATGTAGAAAACAACATAATATACACTGTTTACATAGAAAATGGCATCGTATTCAGTAAAAACGGCTGCAATTTATGCAAATTGCAGCCATTTTTAACGTATACTATGCCATTTTCTACATAAATGGCATAGAGCCTGGGACCTGGAAGTCCGGCAAGTGCCAGCTGAGGCACTCACTGGAGGCTTGGCTTGCCTCGCGCAGCAGGACGCTCACCGAGCACCCCACAAGTCGAGTCCCGGGCTCGGCACACATCCCAAGAGAGGAGAGGGATGAGGAGGAGGTTACTGCTCCTTACTCGTCTTCTCGCTTCTTAAATTACTGTGAGAGGGCAGGTGAACAAGCACAAAGAAAGCCCGAGACATTCTGCTGCCTTAGGCAGAGCAGAAAATAATTGCCCCACCTGCATAAGTCAAGGTACGTACGTAGTACCCAAGACCAGTCAAGTTATTTTGTCACTTGAGGCAGAAAACCCCACACAAGCACCTCTCCCACACCGCAACCCGGACTGTAAAATAAAGCCAATAAATCAAATAACTTGCAGCACAACCCTATAAATGCGTGCTCCGAAGCAGGAGTTCATTGGGGCTTACTCCCAGGTAAATGGGTATAGGATTGCAGCCTTTATAAATTAAATAACTAAGAATTTGCTGCCTTTTCATGACACCTGAGGTGGCTACAGGGGAGGCTGGTGACTCCTATGTCAGTTGGGCTTCTCATCTTTTTGTTAGAGCTTTATAGGAGCTGTCCATGGTGCTGAACTCCAACCCCCTCTAATAGGTTCACCACCATGGAGCACCATGGATAGCTCCTATAAAGCTCAGAATAAAAGCTGCACTGGATAAAGAGCACCACTGACATAGGAGTCAGCAGCCTCCCCTGGGTGGCCATTTCATTCTGCCTAATGGTAGGACCAGCTCTGAAGAAGCACCAACAGCAAGGAGGAGAAGCAGGAAAGCCAGGAGGCTTCAGGGATTAGAAATGGGGCCCCTATTGGGTCATGGACCTCAGCAAGTGCCCAACAGTGATGACCCAGTACTATGGGTGGTACACAAACCTGGTGGGGGCTCGCGGCTCTCCGCGGCTCGCCTCTCCGCGCCGGCAGCCCCCCGTGCTCAATCTTCTGATCCGGTCGAGCCGGTTGTCCTCCGTCGTGTCACTTCCGGCGCAGCCGGCGTGCTGGACCCCCGTGGTATGTTTTTGGCGGGGGGAACCAGGGCAACAGGGCTTAAACAGCCCTGTTGCCCTGGTTTCCCCCACCAAAAACATACCACGGGGGTCCAGCGCGCCGGAGCAGGGTCCCGTTGCGTCACTTCCGCCGCTCTGGAAGTGACGCGACGGGACCAGCACGGACGGCGCGGATGGCTCACCGCGGAGAGCCGAGCCAAGGAGCCGCTGGCCGGCCTCAGGTAGGCCTGAGCAAGCCTCGCATGGGCGCGAGCGGGGCCGAGTTCGGTCCCACTCAGCCCGCGCGAGGCAAATGGTAACATCCCTACGTACCAGCCTGGCTTTCAGCAATCCCAGTTCAGTTATTATGCATGCTTTGGACCCAGACCTGTAACAGCTAAGGCTCAGGGACTCCCAAATGAAAGGATTCAAACTTGGTTTTGCTCCTGCCCTCTGTGTGCACAAATACACAACACACACAGAACACCAGGGGGGTTTTAAAGTCAGTTTTAGTTTAAAAAAAAAAAAGTCGTAAGAGAGTGCAAACACAGTTCACGATCTTCATCCAGAACATAGTATTTTATGCAACAAAACAACATTATGAGTTTCACCTGAGAAACCACAGCACATTACACATCAGGGTCAAACTAAGGTCAATAAGGCAAACAAAAATACCCTTAGAAGCACTGGGTGGGCATATGTATATATATATATATATATATATATATATATGCTTGATAAGCACAGAGCCTCAAAGAAATTCAGTGAGAAAACAAGTTGCTGGATATAAGATCAAGAGAAAGAGGACAAACTTGTCTGAGTAAATTGCCTTTCATCTGTTCATTAGCATCTTCTGTTCACAAGCCACAGGAACGAATCATCTGCTTTCAAGGCAACGAGGACAGTTGAGGACAAAATCAAAATATAACAGCAATTTTGTTTAAGCAACAGCTCTTGCTGATGTTTCGCTGATAATTCTGTGCCTCTGAGGAGGAAAGGAGAAAAAGAGGGTTTCACAAGTTTTCCTTTTTTAAAAAAAATAATGCAGATGGCTGGAGGGGAAATGTGTCTGCCTCAGCTGAAAAGGACAGAACATACAAATGCCTTTGCTTCACAAATTGAGCCCTGTGTTTGGCTTCATTTGCCTAGTGCAGCATTTGCAGAAGAGGTGAGAACAAAAGGCGCGTACTATTCGGAATGCAACCAAATCTGCACTGCCATGCCCACATGAACTCATCTTCCAATCTTCCCAAGGTAGGGCTTTAGCACACAACTGGAAATATGAGTTGAAGTACTGGAGTGCAGGAGAAGGAGGCACTGGCCACGTTCGCAATGTCACTTTAAACCAGGAATCCTGGCTTATTAAACCCCATTGTGAACAAGCTGTGTTCACATAACCCACTTGCTCCCACTTTGCTCTTCCCGCTCTCATGAGCAAGTAAACAAACTCAGCATGGATAGCTTAGCATTACATCCAAACCCAGACTTACTTTTTATTGTGCGCAAACAAGTCAGAGAATCATAAGTCAGCTTCAAATCAGGGTTTGTTGTTGGCTTGCAAATCCTGGCCTTTCAGGGCACAATAAACTATAATTATGGATTTGGATGTAATGCAAAGCTGTCCATGTCTGGGAGTTTTTATCCATGTACAGGGGTGGGAAGAACAAAACAGTATGGACCGGCATGCAGCTTACAGTAATACCTTGGATTGCAAGTAACTTGGTTTGAGAGCGTTTTGCAAGACAAGCAAATGTTTAAATATTTATTTAAATTTTTTTGACTTGATATACAAGCGACATCTTGCAATACAAGTAATGTAGTACGGCTTAAATTAAAAATCTCTGTACAAATTTTTTGGGGGGGATTTCGTTTTGATATAAGAGTGTTTTGGATTACAAGCACGTTTCCAGAACGAATTATGCTCTCAATCCAAGGCATGACTGTATACACATTGTGGTTGAATAAGCCAAGATGCTCAAAGTGACAAGCGAGTGCGGCCTATGTTATACTGCATTTTCTATGTTCTTCCATGCAATGGACCCTGCCACCCACACTGACCCCACAAGTACGTTGCTGTGCTATGTGGACTACTGGTGAATTGGCAACTGCACTAACTTCATACTATATGGATTGCTGAGGCAATACATCCTGAAATACATGTGCAGAATCAGGAAGGAGCAGAAAGCAGGACGTAAGCTGTTACTAATGTGTATGCACACACGTACACAAAACACACAACCCCACCCAAAAGGCATGTTTTAAAAATGAGTAGTTTAGGATAAAATACATTTAGAAATGCATATTTTATAAGTAAATATATTCAAAAAGATGTATTTGAATGCATATTTAAATACAAATTTTCAGGTGGATTTTTAAAAAACTGCACATTAATGCAGAAACGGGACAGATCTATGAACGCATTCTCAAACACAACTGATATGGGTCAAAAATAGACTGATCCATCTATCCCTCATACAGACAGCTATTTTGTAATGAAAAAAAAGCTGTTGGTTTATGTTTTTGATGAATGCTATATTCTGAACAGACCAGCTGTGCCTCCCACAGCATCTACATATCATCACCCCCTGTGGAGTTCCTCTATAGGCATAATCTTGGATTTTATTCTTCACAGGGTTGTTGTGAGGATAAAATGGAGAGGAGGAAGAGGATTATGTAAGCTGCCTTGGGTTCCTTGCAGGAAAAAAGGTGGTGTATAAATATAATAAATAAATAAATATACATCCAGAGATTAATCCTTTCTTGACAATATTGCATCTAGCGGGAACTGGCCAGCTCTTTCATAATGTAAGTCCAGAGTTGCTGAGAAGGTGGATCCAGCCTCTAAATATTTGTCTGATTAGCCAGCCAGATCACTTCAGAGATGGGGCTTATCTCACCACTGGACAAAACAAAAGTCGATCACCACTATGGGGGGTGCTTTTTACTGGTCTCAAATTCCTGGAGAGACCTATTCTGTGATCCCTGGAGAGCATTCCGGGGACCATAGGATTGTATGGATTCCCCCTACCGAAGCCGTACACACTGCTACGACTTCGGGAATGGGACTACACAAAGCAATCCCTCCCCCGTCTCCTCCCCCGCCCCCTCACAGCTCGTGCGGAAAGAATCGAAGCACCTGCTTTCCGGAGTTGCAAAAGCAGCCTCAGCGCACCACGGAGGGGTCACAAAGGGGGTGTTCTGGTGGGTGGGGATGGGAGAAGCCAGGATACAAAAAATCCTGTGGCCTCTCCAGCCCTCCCCCTGCCCATCAAGAGGAAAAAACAGAAAGAGGAGGATGGAGAGGTGAAAATCACTTCCATCACTCCTCCTGCCCTCCCGCAGCAGCTCCGTAGGGCACTGGATGCTCAGAAACCTCCAAGATCAGAGGCTTCCTTCTAAGGGAAGCATCTAAACAGGTGAAGCCTCACATCATTATTTTGTCTCCCTGGAACCGTACAAATCAGGAGTCCAAAGATGCACTCTCTTACAGATCCTTTTTTCTATAATGCACTCTACACCTGCTCTGAAACTCAAGACTCTGCTCAAGTAGGTAACATGTAACTAGCAACTTTTTGATTTTATTTACGTGTGTGAGAGAGAGGGGGGGAGAAAGAAGAGAGAGAGAGAGAGAGAGAGAGATTTGGTACCTTTTACCTTCTCACTCCCACTTTTTCCCCGAAGAAAACTTATTTTACAATACTGTGACTTTGGGCTGAATTGTTTTAAAAAGGGAATTTCTCACTGCATGGTTGCTACCCCTGTCATATGTCACAAGATTTAGTTAAGTTCTATGTCTTCTGGACTTTAGGCAAGTTAACCTTCCTTTTATTTATTTTTCCCAGAGCTGCATGGAAAGAAGGAATCCTTGGCAGAGCAGTTTAGAAACTTCCCGAGTAGCTGGACAGACTAGGATGTATCAAGAGTTTTAACCTGGCTGGTGACAGTCTATCATAATGCGGGGGGGCGGGAGCATTGATCTGTCAGCAGAGAAAGTTGAAGATAGTGAAGTTAATTCTTGGGGAAGCCAGCGAGATAAAGATGCAACAAATATCTCTGTCCAATAACACTATTCAGAGGCGCATTTCAGATATGTCTGCAGACGTGAAAGAGCAGGTTTTGAATGAAATCAAAGTTTCTCCATTGTTTTCTTTTCAAGTTGATGAACCAACAGACGTAAGTTCATGTTCTCAGTTGCTTGTCTTTCTGAAATATATTCATTCAGGTGACATCAAAGAAGAGTTCCTGTTTTGTGGTGCATTTGAAACTACAGTAATACCTTGGATTGCAAGTAACTTGGTCTGAGAGCATTTTGCAAGACAAGCAAAAAATTTTAATAAATTTTGACTTGATAAACAAGCGACGTCTTCAGTAGGGATGTAACCGCTCGCCTCGAGAGGGCATAGCAGGCCGAAATCGGCCCCGCTCACACCCACCAGAGACTCACTTTGATATAAGAGTCTTTTGGATTACAAGCACGGTTCCGGAACGAATTATGCTTGCAATCCAAGGTATTACTGTACTACAAAAGGTGAAGATATTATGGAGAAGATAAATACCTTTTTTTGAAACTGGAGGACTGCAGTGGAAAAAAACATCTGTGGGTTTTGTACAGATGGAGCACCAGCTATGCTAGGGTCAAAGTCGGGCTTTCAGACAAAAGTGAAAGAATTTGCTCCCCAAGCAAAGGGCATTCACTGCATGATTCACCAATATGCTCTTGCCAGTAAGACTCTTCCAGCTCCTCTGCAAGAGGTACTTGATTCTCTGATCAAAATTGTGAATTACATCAAATCTTGAGCCCTAAAGACAGAGTAAAGTTGTAAAGCTGTACACTGGTTGTTGAAAGGAAATGTCAGTCGTGACTCGTGTCTTTGAGTTGAAAGATGAAATCAAGTTGTTCCTGGAAGTGCAAGGGAAACATGACCTTGTGGCTTAGTCTAATGATGAAGTTTGGAAGAAAAGAGTTGCTTACTTAGCAGACATTTTAGACCAGCTGAATAAGCTTAACCTGAAACTTCAGGGAAAAGAAACACACATTATCCAGTTTCAAGACA
This sequence comes from Shinisaurus crocodilurus, assembly GCA_021292165.1. NCBI lineage: Eukaryota > Metazoa > Chordata > Lepidosauria > Squamata > Shinisauridae > Shinisaurus > Shinisaurus crocodilurus. The sequence goes on along the minus strand of CM037876.1, from coordinate 138,867,436 downwards.
ATCTTCAGATATTTGTATCCAAGCTGCAAAACTGGCGTCAGAAAGTAAATCTTGGAAACACTGCCATGTTTGAAAAACTCTGCAGTGTGGTAGAGGAATCTGAAAGTGAACTGGATGAGAATCTGCTGAAAGAGGAGATTACTGGGCACCTTGAATCCCTTGAAAAGGAATTTCAGCAGTACGGTACTTCCCTGAGCTTACAGAGGAAGAAGCTGCCCTGGTATGAAACCCATTCTCTGCTTCCCTGAATGTAACCAGCATTCCCGATGAAGTACAGGATGAATCCTTGGATCTGCAGAATGATTCCTCAGCACGTGATTTGTTTTATGAAAAATTGCTGACTCAGTTCTGGTGTGCTATGTATCAGTTATATCCAAATGTCACCATGCTTGCCTTTCGAGTTTTACTTCCATTTGCCCCTACATATCTCTGCGAGAGTGGATTTTCAATGCTTCTTCATATCAAAACAAAGGTGAGAAAGAGACTGAATGTTGAGGATGACATGAGGTTGGCTTGAGCAAATACTCAGCCACGAATTTTGAAGCTGGTTGCCCAGATGCAAGAACAACCATCACATTAAATATTAGGTAAGAATTATATTCTGAAAAATCTATTTTAATGTGTTTTCTTTGCCCTATTAAAAATGCCTTTGTATGCAAATGTGGCAGGGGGTCCCAGGTTACTTTGCTAATATAAAAGGGGGTCATGACTCGAAAAAGGTTGGGAAACACTGAGCTGAAGAAACAAAAAAAAAAATGGTTTGCTTAGTGGTTTGTCTGAACCCAGGAACCCGGCTTTGTGTGCCTTTTACAAGCCAGGATCATAAAACAAGGTTTTGTCCTTGGCTTACAAATCCTGGCTTGTCTGGAAGCAACAAGCCAGGATTCTGGGTTTAGCTGACATACTAAGCAAACAATTTCTGGTTTGTTTAGCTGCTTGTGCTTGCAGGAAGAGCCAAGCAGGAGTGAACAGGCTATGTGCACCGGCATATAGCCCATTCATGGTAATCCAGGGTTCACCAGAATCCCTGCTTACTGTTTTGTGTGAACACAGCCACTGTGTACAAAACCAGATTCTACCAGAACATTCCTATGCTATTGCCTGAATTACCTAACTAATATATGTTTGTTTATTACTATATTACTTTATGTAGCTGCTAAAGAAAATAAGCTTATTATAATGTTGATCAGAGTTATGAGCAAACCTGAGACTCTGAGATGGAGCAGGGTCTAGAAGTGAAATAAGCTACCACTAAAGAAACCACTAAAACCCATGAAACAGCATGTCTAGAAATGTGTACCAAGGGAGGCAAGCAGAATGATGTTGTTGCAGGAGAAATTCACATTCTGCTGCACTCACAATCCAAAGAGGAAGAAAAAAAGTTTACTGCTTGCTGTGAAATAGATGTATCATCAGCTGAAAGAAACACAGCCCTGTTGTCCTTTGCCTGGCTCTGTCTTTAAGCACATCTCCCGAAGGGCAATCCATGACTGGGTTTCTGTAAATGTGGGAGCTTGTCTTGAAAGAAATTCAGCAGTATGCCATCATTAATGCGTTCTTAATGAAATATTAAATCTGCTGTGACAGAAAGTATATGGAAGGAGCCATTTCAACAGCAGTCTAAGCACACAGAAAAAGAAAAGTACATACATAAACAATGAGATGGTCCTCTTCTCTCTGTTCCTAGGAGTCAAACTAAGCCAAATCAAAATAATAAACTCTCTCTGGTGACTTAGACAGATTAGGTGAGATTTAAAAGATCTTTCTCCAGTGAGCAATACACTGATCACTTCATTCTTCTCATGTTTTCTGACTGCAGGCTCAAATTACCAATTTCTTCTGAAGTTACTAGCCAGATCCTGTTGCTTAGCAGCACTAAAATACATATTCTCCAGGTTCTTGTCCTTTGTGGGGAAAATAAATTGCCATTTTCCACAGATGAGTGTGTCATTTATGATTCTTGGTCCTGGTGGTCTTGGAAGCAATTAAATGTGAGCATGTTGCAAGCCGAGATGCTTTGCGTAGACAAATATACATGTCACATCATCACATACGAGTACACCCAATCTCTAGGTGGAGTGCTAGAAAAGTTTGGGTTAGATTTCTGGTTTATTTATTTATTTCTATACCACCCAATAGCCAAAGCTCTCTGGACAGTATACAACAATCAATTAAAAAGTACAAAAGAGTACAATTAAAAGAATAAAAACATTATAAAAATTTAAACCCAATTTTAAAAATATCACAAAAACTAAAAACAAGTTAATAAAACACAACCTCTAAAAGAATTTACCACCCCACCATGTACCATTTAGTTGTTAAAAGCCTCAACGTAGAGGGCAGTCTTAACCTGGCACCAAAAAGATAGTAGGGTTGGTACCAGGTGGGCCTCAGGGGGGAGCTTGTTCCACAGTTGGGGAGCTACCACAGAAAAGGCCCTCCCCCTTGTTGCCACCCTCCAAGCCTCCCTCAGAGGTGGCAGTCGGAGGAAGGCCCCAGATATTGAACATAGTGTCCGGGTAGATTGTGGCTGGGAGAGGCATTCCATCAGGTATTGTGGTTCCAAGCCATGTAGGGCTTTATAGGTTAAAACCAGCACTTTGAATCAGGCTCAGAAGCATTCAGGCAGCCAGTGCAAGCAGGCCAGAACAGGTGTTATATGTTTGGACCTTTTGGTCCTGGTGATTAGTCTGGCTGCCGCATTTTGCACAAGCTGCAGCTTCTGAACAGTCTTCAAGGGCAGCCCTACATAGAGTTCATTGCAGTAATCTAACTTTGAGAGTACCAGAGCGTGGATTACTGAAACCAGGCTATCCCTGTCCAGATAGGGGCATAGCTGGGCCACCAACCGGAGCTGGTAGAAGGCACTCCGTGCCACTGAGGCCACCTGAGCCTCAAGTGACAAAGATGGCTCAAGGAGAATCCCCAAGCTAGGAACTTGCTCCTTCAAGGGGAGTGCAACCCTACCAGAACAAATTGAACACCCTCCATCTGGTCAGAGGAACCACCCACTGACAGCATCTCAGTCTTGTCTGGATTGAGCCTCAGTTTGTTAGCCCTCATACAGTCCATTGTCGCAGTCAGGCACCGGTTTAGCACATCAACAGCCTCACCTACTGAAGATGAAAAAGAGAAATAATATTCCCCAAGTACCACCTTCTGGAGCCGACCATCCAAGTAGGAGCGGAACCACTACAATGCAGTGCCCCCCACTCCCAACTCAGACAGCCACCCCAGAAGGATACCATGGTCGATGGTATCGAAAGCCACTGAAAGATCCAGGAGTATCAACAGGGTCACACTCCCCCTGTCTCTCTCCCGACATAGGTCATCATACAGGGCAACCAAAGCTGTTTCCAAGCCAAAACTAGGCCTGAACCTCAACTGAAATGGATCCAGATAATCAGTCTCATCCAAGAGCACCTGGAGCTGGTTGGCCACCACCCACTCAAGGACCTTGCCCAGGAAAGGAACATTCGCCACCGGCCTAAAGTTATTAAGATCTTCTGGGTCCAGGGAGGGTTTCTTCAGGAGTGGCCTCACCACCGTTTCTTTCAAGCGGCCTGGGACCACTCCCTCTCACAAAGAGGCATTGATCACCTCCCTGGCCCAGCAGGCTGTTCCCTCCCTGCTGGTTTTTAAGAGCCAAGAGGGGCAAGGATCCAGTATGGATGTGGTTGCACGAACCTGTCCAAGCACCTTGTCAACATCCTTGAGCCGTACCAACTGAAACTCATCCAAGAAATAGCATGTCTATAATTCACAGCTAGACAAAATGTAGATTCCAAAGGTCAGATATCCATTAAATCTGTTGCTGGAAAGGTCTCTGTTATGTGGTCCAAAGAAGCAAAGTGTCTCCATCTTTCATTGCAAATATGTCTGTTATTGGTATCACCAACATTTCGAACCAGTCCTTTTTGCACCAGGGAAATATATTCCCAACACCCAGTTCTGGTTAGCAGTCTTACAGCTGTACTCTGAACTAACTGGAATTTCTGAACCACTCTAAAAGGCATCCTTGTGTACAGCACATTACAGTTGCCTAACCTGGAGGTTACCAGAGTACAGTATAGATAACCAAGGCAAGGCTGCCTCTGTCCAGAAATGGTTGCAGTTTGTACACCAGACAAATATGGTAGGAGACACTATGTGCCAGGAAGAACATAAGAAGAGCCCTGCTGGATCAGACCAAGGGTCCACCTAGTCCAGCATTCCGTTCACACCATGGCCAACCAGCTGCCCACGGGATCCCACAAGCAGGACATGAGTGCAACAGCACCCTCCCACCCATGTTCCCCAGCAACTGGAGTACATAACCATAGTTGGGCCTCCAATGACAATGCTGGATCTAGAGTACTGTACCTCCACACTGAGAACTTGCTTCTTTAGGGAGAGTGCAAACCACATGCAGAAGAGGTTGCACTCCACAAGCTTGGAACCACTAACAGCATCAGGATTGAGCTTCAGTTCAACAGCATAGCAGCAACAGCATGGTCTAGAAAAGACCTGTCTTCAAGTCTTTCTGTTGATGCTTCAATGTTACCTGAATAACATCTGCCTTTAAAAAAAAAAAAAAAATCTATCCATTTGAGAGTTCAGATGCCTTTGTATTAAGTCACAATCTATTTATAAGCTACGTGATCTCACTGACTGGAACAAATAAAAAGCAACCATTATCTATGGGTGGCTTGGTCGCTTGCTTGAGTCAACTATAGCCGTTGCTCTTTGGGCACCTTAAAGAGATAATGCACCCATTCTCTCTAGCACATGGAGCTCTGGATTGTACAATTTGATTTGTACAGCTTAGGGGAGTGGGGCGTCTACAGTTGTGGATCAAGAAAGCCTTTTAGCTACAGAGAGCAAGTCAGTTCTATGACTGCAGTGACAAGCCTCACGGGCTACAATTTGGTGATTTAGCACTTATTTGCAGACAGGTGATTGCCATTTTGATGGCTTCTCACCCAAGCACAAGAGCCAATGTGGTGGAGTGGTTAGAACATTGGACTGGGGACTCGGGAGACCCGGGTACTAGTCCCCACTCGGCCACAAAGCTCAGCGGGTGACTTTGGGCCAGTCACTGATTCTCAGACTAACCTACCTCACAGGGTTGTTGTGAGGATAAAATAGAGAGGAGGAGAGTTATGTAAGCTGCCTTGAGTTCTTTGCAGGAAAAAAAAGGTGGGATATAAATATAATACAGTAATACCTTGGATTGCAAGTAACTTGGTTTGAGAGTGTTTTGTAAGACAAGCAAATTTTTAAATATTTATTTTAAAAAATTTGACTTGATATACAAGCGACATCTTGCAATACAAGTACTGTAGTATGGCTTAAATTAAAAATCTCTGTACAAATTTTTTGGGGGGGAATTTCATTTTAATATAAGAGTGTTTTGGATTACAAGCACGTTTCCAGAACGAATTATGCTCTCAATCCAAGGCATGACTGTAAATAAATTAAGGAATGTGGGCAAGTGCTGTGGCTACTCAACAGCTTACCAGATATCCTTCTATGCACATCTATAGTATCATTGACTTCCTGAAACAACCTGAATGAAGGGGGGGCAGTGTCAAACTGTGTTGAGCCATTTTGCTAACTTGGCACCCCAACGAGCTATTAAAATGAAGGTGCCAACCATAATGTTCTCCCAATTGTTGTGATATACAGAACTTATCGCTTGTGGCAAGTCGTCCTTCATCTGTCATAAGTCATCATGTTGCACCCTGTGTTGGTGCAACTTTAACAAACGATGATGTACAGTATTTCTAATCTATTCATAAATGGATTAGAGGCATTGCAGAGCCTTACTCGTTAAGGTATTGCTGAGTCCTACTCTGTGCCGCTTAGTGGCTTAATTATGTTAGACAATCTAAATTGTTTCAAATGAACCCTTACAAAAGGGTATTTAAAAACAATAAGAAGTCTTGCTGCACCTTAAAGACTAGCCAATGTATTACCGCATACAATGCCACAAGACTCTTTGGTTGTTTTGCTGCAGCAAACTAACACAGCTTTCCCTCTGGGAATGGGTCTTAATAAGTCAAAGCGCTTGCTTCATTTTATTCTGTGTACTTACCACAGAAAGGCTCTCCACGATACCTTATGTGGTTAGTTAATTTGTTTGTGTGTTTGCTGCCCTGTGTTAAAAACAAAAACACTGAATGCAAGTCAGCTCGTTAACAAACAGGGCTCTTTGCAAGGAAGAGATTTACTTCCCATTAACAGGAGCTAGGGAGAGATTTGAACAATCTAGGCAGTCTCTTCCCATATATCTTGGGGTTGCTACTTCAGTGCACTGTGGAAACTCACTACTGCAGTCTTCGGAGATGTGCATATTTGCATTGGGCGTAGTGAATGCCTACACATGGGTCAGTCACTCCGGCTCGCTGTCTTTGACTCCTGTTCTGCAGATCCACTGTTCTGGATCTACTGCTGCGCATGAGGCGTCAGGTAGCAATGGTGACTCAAACAGCATTTCCACAAACCATTCGTTGCAGAGGCTGAGAGGCCATTCTTCTACCCATCACGCGTGCCTCTGTTACCTAGGGGCTAGCAACATACTATGTGTAAATGTATTGCCTTGGTTGAATTGAGGGATATATTGCCTATGTTCATTTCTCTCACTAAAAAAACAAAAACAAAAAACAGCTCCAAAGAGGGATTTGGGGCAGAAACATGGGGGGGGGAGGTGATGCTTAACCCTTTCTTTCTGCACAAAATTGTCCCCCATGGGCTTTTCAACCTCTACTGTGTATTTACCTATATTTTGAACTCTGCCATGATATGCTGCTGTGGGGGGGGGGCACTTGTGGGGGACAAATTGTGAACAGAGACACAATATTGGCTATGTTATTATTAAATAATAGCATCCACTTGTATCAGATTGATTTTTTTCTTAATGAATTGCATAGATTCTTTATTTATTTGTAGATAATTACCTTGCATCGGATCTCACAATCATGGCTACTCTCTTTGTATGGTGGAGTTATTTCCTCCAACAACAGAGAATCATCAACCGCTCAGCAATGCTGCACAATTCAAAACATATAATTATCCAAGATTTAAGTAATTACAGGACAAAACATTTAACTAGGTACTTAAAACTTTCATCATTATTTCATAGAAGATAAATAAGTAATTAGGACTTTAAGACTACCATAAAAAGCATTGTTTAAAAAAATAATTTGTATAGTAGTTCTTTGCCAAAATTAGACTACCATCTCCATCATTTCCCTGCATAATTATGAAGATTCTTTCTTTTATGTGACACATACATAGCAATTTCAAGGAAATTATCTTGCTGCAAGAAAGGGAAAAAAACTTAAGAAAGCTCTACATTCCAATGTATTTCTTTGTCAAACTATCAAAAAGGAGCTTCACTTAAAGACAACAGAACTTGTATCACATTCACACACAAACACAATTTTCTGAACTTCATTAATTGAGTTTTATGTTAGAGTCAGCCTAGAAGTTACACTCCCCTTTGAGATTGGCATTCCCATGGCATGTTTTGGACAACTGACCAAAGTAACGACCAAAGCAGACATTTTTGTTTTACTGTAGTGTAAGAGGAGAGGGAGCTCAATCCAGATTGGGACCCTAGTGTGGAAGGTAGGGGGCTTTAACCCTGTCCCCTGTGCTGTGGTCCTGATCCAGACTGGGGGCCCACACCTGCAGGTTATGTTTCCAAATAGTGATACATTTGCTGCTTAAGGGTAAGGTGCATGTACTCAAAACCACAGACAGTTGGATTAAGTTCTCTTTGGGTGTAGACAGCATCATTCTGGAAATATATTATTTGCACTAATATGGAGATTCTTTGAGAGATTTGCTTGAAGATTGGGATCCTGTGAGCTTGGGTCAGCAACCTGGAACTATCAGGTGCTGGTAGCCCTAGTCTCTTAAGACAGGGCTCTCCAACCTTGGGTCCCCAGATGTTGCTGGACTACAGCTCCCAGAATCTCTTGCCATTAGCCATGCTGGCTGGGTATGCTGGGAGCTGTAGGCCAGCAACATCTGGAGACCCAAGGTTGGAGAGTCCTGCTCTAAGAGCTAAGATAAGTCATAGACTTTGGCAATATCAACTTGTAAATAAATAAGTTGAAATACATTCACTGCAGGTTGTGGGCAAAACCCTTGCAAATATACTCCACTCTGAGAATGTATTGGGTCTCAAAGTACACTAGAAACCAAATGCATCAGGTGCTAACAAATTAGTATTATTTTTTATTTTATGACAGAACATGGGCTTGGTCTACCCCCATGTGGGTCAGATGGGTTCGTGAAGGAGATTATTTTTGTACTTTTTCATTTCAAAGTTACTTTCTTGGAAATCTTAAGAGGCTTTTATTGATCTGCCTGTCATTTGGAGACCATAGAATCGCTGATCTGGGAATGAGAAGCTAAATATAGATTTTCAGATAGGAATCCATCCTTTTTAAGGGATTGCTTTCTATGTCCTTTAGAAGTTTCCAAGCCTTGAACTGTGGTCTACAAGCTAAGCTTTCATTATCTTGGTTGCAAAAGCGTGTCCCAAAGCTTCAGCAGGCAGCCGCTTGCTAAGACTATTTAAAACATTTCTTTGGAGGCAGGCAGGCGGGGGGGGGGGGGGAATCTCACAGAATCTGTGTGCTTGGGCGAGAGAAACAGAAACCACATCTGTTTTAAAACAAACCAATAGTGCTCAGCCACAAATGAGTTCACCTTTGGTGGCAAGCACAAAGCTTTGTATGGCATATAAAAATAATATTAAAAGTCAAAGCAGTAAAATAAGTTGCCCTAATACTTTAAAGGCAGAGAACTATTGCTAAAGAGCTGGCCACAATGACCTCACAGGAATGCTCATGGTAACAGCATGCAAGGAAGAAAATGATCAAAGAATAATGAGCTCATGTAGGAACTCAGTGAGACAACTCTTCAGCATGTCACACAGACTGTATCTGTGGTTAAACTTATTTCTTTTCTTGCTTCTAGCACAAAGAGGAACTATAATGCTCAAGTGTTGCTCATATTTCACATATAATACTGAACAGTTCCCAAATTTAAAAGGTGCCAATATGTACATTTCTGTAGTGTGTTTTTTTTAAGAGTCTGTAATATAAATGAAAGGTTGTTGTTGTTGTTTTTAAAAGGGATGATTAGGAAATAGTAATCGAGCTTTTTCTATACATCTATCTTAACTGGAGACACAATCATAGAATTTTAGAGTTGGAAATGACCTTGGAGATCATCTAGTCCAGGGGTGGCCAGAAGGTAGATCTCCAGATGTTTTGGACTTCAATTCCCAGAAGACCCTGCCAGCATGTCCAATGGTCAGGAATGCTTGGAGCTGAAGTCTAAAACACCTGGAGATCTACTTTCTGCCCACCCCTGATCTAGTCCAACTCTGTGCTCAATGCAGGCATCATAATCTAGTACCATGGTTTTCAAACTGTAGTCCAAGGAACCCTGGTTTCTTTCAGGAGCATATCAAGGATTCCACCATAACAAGTGCAGTAATGCTGATCAAAGATTTTACAAGACAGCTTGCTTGCCCACCATCACCAGTCTTCCACTGAGTTATGTCAGGCGTGTTCCTGGATTGTATTCACAATCCACACAGAGTGATGAGTGAGGGTCAACAGGCTTGGATAGCACTGCATGTGAATTTGAGTGTGTGACTCCAAAACATCCCCCAGAATCCTCTGCAACATGCAAGATTTTCCAGGGCAAACAACTTCATGCTGGGTAGGCCCTCCTGAACATGCAGCCATAGCTGTAGTAGGCTGTGGTCCAATGTATTTCAACGTATCTCACAAGGCACAGATTCTAGAAACATCCTATTGTAGGGAGGAACTGAACCTCAGTGTAGAGCACATGCTTTGCATGCAGGAGGTACCCAGTTCTATCCCCAGCTTCTCCAGGTAGGGCTAGGAAAGAATCCTTCCTGATGTCCTAGAGTGCTGCTGCCAGTCAGTGTTGACAATACTGGGCTAGATGGACCTATGGTCTGATTCAGTAGAAGGCACCTTCCCGTGTTCCTATATTAATGTTACATCTTGCTGATGGGGCTTCTGCTATGGAGCAGAGAAGCTGCAGGAACAGCTTGGTGAGCTGCTACCATTTAGCTCCCAGTGGTGGCCCCTCCCTCCCCCAACTGCCGGCAGAAGATCTTCTGAGGAACTTCTTGCCCTCAGGGGATGGGAGAAGATACAGATTATGGTTGAACTCAAAAGAAGAGAAACTGCAGAAGAGAAGAAAAAATGAGGAACAGGTCAGCAAAGAACAGGCCAGCCCAGATGGACAATAGATGCAATGCAAGCCTGAGTTCAACTGATATATTCCCATCCATCTGGGCAACTGAATCAAGTGTCACCATCATGCTTTACCCTTCTCCTCCCTCCCAATCTTTTTCCTTGTGTCTTTTCAGATTGTGAGTCTGTGAGTCTGAGGGCAGGGGCTGCCTGATGATAGTTCTTGCAAACTGCTCTGAGAGTCCTTTGACTGAAGAGCAGAAAATAAATAAATAAATAAATAAAATGCCCTCTACTGGCCACACGTTCCTCTCTTTCTCCCCCTGCCCCCACTTCTTTGGGTTGCTGTTTAACATGGAACCGGAGGAAGAGTTCTATGAATCTCAAAGGTTAACTCGAGAGCCACTGTGGCGTAGTGGTGAGAGTGTTGGACTGGAACCCGGGAGATCTGGGTTCTAGTCCCCACTCGGCCATGAAACTCACTGGGTGACTTTGGGCCAGTCACTGACTCTCAGCCTAACCTACCTCACAGGGTTGTTGTGAGGATAAAATGGAGAGGAGGAGGAGGATTATGTAAGCCGCCTTGGGTTCCTTGCAGGAAAAAAGGCAGGGTATAAATATAATAAATAAAAATAAATAAATAAAACTCACTGTCTTGCAATTTGTAGTGAAGGGATCTTAGTAAACCTATTAAGATACTGTTCCCTTATTTTCTTTCAAAATAAAGGATGCTTTAATAGAAGAAGAGTAGATTACAATTGGAGAACTTTACAAGTATGTGGTGGGGGGAGGGGTAGTTGGATGGCTGGAAAAATGAAGTCAAGGCTTAACTCTGGCTGCAGAGGCAAGAAAAGCTTTGCGGTAGGGAAGGTGTGGAAAATATCTAGTTCAGACTTGTAACACAGGTGGGAGGCAGGATAGATGGGAGAACTGATAGAGATAGCAGGTTCTCTGCCATGCATGGATGCTGGGGGGGGGGGGAGAGGAGAAGTAAAAGATGTACAGTGCTAAGTAAAGGAGGTGCAGTGCTAAGCAGAGCCAGGCATGGAGGGGGGGAAGAGGTGTAAATAACCTTCACCTGTCTCCTAGCCCAGATGGGAGCAAAGGTGGGAGGGAGAGGGGAGAGCATGTGTGGCTTCGGTGCCAGGTGGCACAGAGAACAGAAGGAAGGAGGCAAGGATCAAAAGCCACTGCTTGGGACAAGGGGACAAGGGTAGGGATGTGGTGAAAATCGATGGGGGGGTTGAAGTGGGGGCGAACTCGCCCCACTCGACACCCCCCCAAGCCCCGTGTAACATACTGTACCTTTCCCCGGCTCGGCTCACATCCTCGCAAGATCAGCCAGGGAAAGGAAGTTCCTGGTCCCCAGTGCTACTCTTCCGGGTCCTCGGTGCTACGTATTTTATGTAGAAAACAGGGAAACCACCTTAAAGGGGCCACGATTTGCATAAGCGACACTTTACGGTGGTTTTCCCTGTTTTCTACTTAAAATATGTAGCGCCGGGGACCCGGAAATGCCGCGAGCGGCTCTGCGACCGCATCAGCTGGTGGTTGCTGAGCAGCACCAGAGGAACCACACAGTGGGGGGGAGATCAATGAGCGCCCAGCGCACGGACAAAGGGGTAAGTCCACATCCCTAGTGTGGGGGAGGGTGTATAATGTCTTAATAATCATCACCTGTATGGTAGACCGGGTGGGAACAAAGACAGGAGGGAGAAGGGGGAGCATAAAAGGTGTTTATGATGGGCAGCAAGGTTGGGAGTGATGGCTGGGTTAGGAGAAAGTCAAGCCTCAGTTCATACTAGGGGTGCCAGGAATGTGGGGTGGGTGGATGGGGGAGGAATGCTTCTTTGCAGTGATGGAAGCAGCCAGGTGAAAACAGGAAAAGTGACAGGTGGAGAAGCACAGAGCAACATACACAGGAATCTTTTTTTTTTCAATGGGAACAGACAACAAAAAGGATATCGATCAGCTACAGGGAGGTAGAGAAAGGGTTAAAGATTCCTGCAGGAGGAGGAAGAGGAGAGCACTCAGCGGACCAATCACAAACAGGCTGCCTACATAGAGAGAGAGCAATGGCCCCTGGCTGGGATGCATGCCTGGAGGAGGAGGGAGGACTGGGTGGAAAGAAAAGCACGATAATGGCCAGAAACAATGATTGCCTGTCAGAACCATCATTGAGTTACCAACAATCATGGTAACTTGCCACAATAGCTTGTTGTGTCGTGTGAACCCACCCAAAGACTAGGTTCATGATAGGGTTGTACGATCGAGCCTCGCCGGGCAGAAATGAGGCCAAAATTGGCCCCGCTCACACCCAGTGAGGCCTTACCTTGTTCTTCGGGGCGGCTCGCCCTCTCCGTGGCAAGCCGCCTGCGCGGTCCGTTCCATCCCGTCGCGTCACTTCCGGGACTGGAAATGATGCGACGGAACCCTGCGCAGGCGCGCTGGACCGCTGTGCCACGTTCTGCGCCTGCGCAGGGTCCCGTCGCGTCATTTCCAGTCTCGGAAGCGACGGGACGGGACGGAGCAGCCCGATCGAGCGGCACGCCGCTAACAAAATAGAGTCAGGTCGGCAGAAGCCCCGAAAAATCGACTCGGAGGCACCGACCCGCTTGGATCCACTGCTATTCACACAACACAATAAGCCATGGTGGCTTATAAGCCATGTTTGTTTCAGAGTGGCTTGTCGTGTTGTCTGAACCCAGCCAGAGTGGCTTGGGTGTGGTTAACCAACCATGCTGCTGGGTTCAGACAACATGACAAGCCACTCTGAAACAAACATGGCTTATAAGCCACCACAGCTTGTCGTGTTGTGTGAACTCAGAATTAAAGGGCAGTATCCAATGCAATATGAACGCTAACATAAATTACGTAGCACTAGCATAAGCAACCTCTAGCACAATGCCCGTACTGTTGGTTGGTGAACTGGGATTCCCCAGAAAACCCGTCACAACAGCTAACGCTATTGCTATTGCATTAGAGGGTTCCTTGTACTAGCACAATGTAATTTATGTTAGCAATCTTGTCATATTGGATACTGCCCAAACTTGCCCTCTTCACCTCCAATGGTCTCAAGGCTGCTTAGGTTTCCCCATGGCTGCTATTTACATAGCAAAAAATGTATGTGTTCACTGCAATCCCATAATTAACATCACATCTGGCTTGGCTTTTCCTGCTAGCAGCAGTTAGTGAATCTAGCACTTAGCACTTAGCACTACGTCCTTGTCACAATATCACCTCTTTTAAAGACATATTTTGGTGCCCACTTTTTCCCATTTGCCCTGCCAGGGGATCACTGGTGGGCTCAGTTAAAATGTTATTGTTCCACTTCTAGTGAGTTTTTCTATTTATTGCATTTATACTCTGCCAGCATGTCCCACTGGGGCCTATGGGTGGCTAGTCGAAGGAAGAACACAAGAGCCATTTGCTGAACAAATACTCCTAAAAGGCAGCTAAGCTATCAACAACATTGAGAGACGATATGGTATGCAATGTCCCCCATTGAGTAAGGGGCAGATGGTAAAAGCAGGGGGGGGGGGGAATCAGAATTAAATCATTATCTAATCTGGCGATGATGTACACAGCACCATACAAGAAAGCCATTTCGAAATTGCTACCTGTTTCAAAGTTGTTGTCTCTCTCAAACACCTGTGCATACTTGCAAAGTAGCCCCAAAGCAACACATGGTATATTTGAGTGTTCTCATTTGTTAGCCTCGTTCTTTCTCCACTTTATAGCTGTAAGACTGAAATGCATGCTGGGTCTTAGTATTCAAATAATTCCCAATGATCCCCCTCCTATTTTAGTTTTAAAAATCCATCGGTTCAATACTGCCAAATCATCATATACAATTGCAAGGCTGAAAAATAGCCGCCTACTTGCAATAAGTTGGTCGGTGTAAGTAGGGAAGACATAAAAGCATGCAAGATAACCACAGAGCCCTGGCAAGTGCTCAGAAGATAACAGGCAAACAACACTCTTCTTAAGGACTAACGAAAACAAAATAAACCTCTACCTTTATGACTTATTTATTAAATTTATATCCCGTCTCTCTATGAAAAATGGTGCTCAAGGAGGCAAAGAATAATAACATTGAGATTAAAACAAAACTTAAAACATAACATAAAACAAATACATTAAAAACACAATTGAAAACACAACAATAAAAGAAATAAACAGCACCCAACTATGGGGGTTACACGAACCTGTCCTGCACTCGTGGTTCTCCGCAGCTTGCCTCTCCGCCGTGGCGGCTGCCCGAATTCGTTCTTCTGAGCGGCGTGGAGCGTTCTCCGTGCCACTCGAGCTGCCGGCGCCGGTCGAGCCGCGGTCCCCCGGCGCATCACTTCCGGCTGCTCCAGCGCGGGCCCCCCGCGCTATGTTTTTGGCAGGGGGAGCCAGGGCAACAGGGCTTAAACAACCCTGTTGCCCTGGTTTCCCCCACCAAAAACACAGCGCGGAGGGCCAGCGCGCCGGAGCAGGGTCCCGTCACATCACTTCCGCCGCGCCGGAAGTGACGCGACGGGACCAGCGCGGGCGGTGCAGGCGGCTCTCCACAGAGAGCCAAGCTGAGGAGCCACCGGACGCCCACAGATAGGCCCGCGCGAGCATCACACGGGCGGGGCTGTGTTCGGTCCCGCGCGAGCCACCAGTTACATCCCTACTAACTGAAGGGGTTAATGGGCTTCAGCCTTGAAGGCTTACAATCCACCCTGTAGGCTCGCCAGCCTACGTGGATACAGCAGAGCGTGAGATGAAAGATTTAGATCCTGCCTCTGTGTGCAGACGCCCATAAATCTACAGACAGAAGTCCAGACCTTCTCCCCCTTTTCTCGCAGCGTTCCAAGCGTATCGGATTTCAGCCAGCTTGCAGCTCGTCCTGTCGCAGCTACGCTGTAATTAGGAATTAACTCCATAGAATCCACAACAGGTTTTCTCTACCTGTTTATTCTACATCAGAGTAAATACAATCTCCTACGTTACAGTCCATATTGCAGATTATAATGCATAGCACTAGTACAGTGGAACAAGTCCACCTCAGCAGCTCATTACATGATTGCAATAAGTCAGAGCATCAGAGAGAAGAACAAGACAAAGACGCAATCCATCTCTCTACTAAAATGGCTACAGAAATCGAAACCTAACTGATCTGTTATCAGAAAGTACAAACCATGTGATCAGCTCGTATTTCGTTTACACCTTCTTTTCCCATGAGAACACTGAGAACAGAGACAGGATTTTGCAGACATAATATGACTTGTTTTCCTAGTCTTTCTGTACCTTTCCAAATGAAAACAATGTGCCACAGCTGTTGTTTTGTTACATGTCACAACACTAACTTTTCTGCACCAGGGCAGCTTACATGCCAAAGGCCTGCCTGAATAAAAACATATTATCCTGCTGGCAGAAGGACAACAGAGAGGCAGCCAACAAGTCTCCTTGGCAGTGAGTCCCAGGGCCTGGGAGTGGCCACCAAGAAGGTCCTCTCTTGCATCCCCATCAAACATGCCTCCAATGATGGTGGGACTGAGAAAAGGCCTCACTGGAAGCTCTTAAACCCCAGGCAGACATACGAGAATGTGGACTTTCAGATAGCCTGGTCCCAAGTTGTATAGGGCTTTATGGGTCATAACCAGACCTGATAACAATACTAGCTAGGGATGTCCCGTTCTGTTTTTTTGTGTTCGCAAACGATGCTCGAACAGAGCTAAAAAGGAGAACGTTCGTAAACAGACTCACGTGAGCTGAACAAGGCGAGTTTGCTCTTGCTGAACGGTTCCTGAAAAATTCTCACACAACCCTAGGCCTTGTACCAATCTGTAAAATTCTCACACAACCCTAACTAGAACTAGCCTACTTGGCTCCGAAGTAGTAAAAGAGAACAGACAACTCTACACCCAGTCTCACTAGCCAATTGTGTTATACCACAATTAT
This sequence comes from Shinisaurus crocodilurus, assembly GCA_021292165.1. Lineage (NCBI taxonomy): Eukaryota > Metazoa > Chordata > Lepidosauria > Squamata > Shinisauridae > Shinisaurus > Shinisaurus crocodilurus. The sequence goes on along the minus strand of CM037876.1, from coordinate 138,851,267 downwards.
GGATCACATTGGATTAAATACCATTGCGGTTTTAAAATGCACAATACAGAGTCACAGGAAGTCGCCTTATGCCAAGTTCCACTAGCGCAGTATTACCTACTCTGTGGCTCCCTGGGGTCTCGAGCAGAGGTCTTCCACATCACCTGCTCCCTGATCCAGGGATTGAACCGAGGACCTCATGGATACAAAGCATGTGTCCTCTCCTCAAACATGGGACAAAAGTGTACCTCAAAAAAGAATAAACATAGCAAGGACTCTAGCAGAGAGCAACCTAAGACATATGTGCAATGGACTGGAGGCAGGGCCAGCTGCAAGTTTTGGAGGGCCCTTGGGCAAGACACCCTCAGTGGGCCCCCTCCCTCACTAAGTCTACCTTCTCACTGCCATTGTCACCAGCTGCTATTGCGCCTCATCCTCTTTCTCATTATAGATACCACCTGCTTGTTTGACAGGCAGAGAGCCAGGGAGCAAGTAGGCAGCGGCATCTCCTGCTCCTTCTTCTCACCACCACTGTTGTCTGGGCCAGAGCAAGAGGCAGGTGAACAAGCAGGTTACAATGGTGAAGAGGAGGAGCAACACCAGGGGGCTCCTTTCAGTGGGCCCTTACTGGGGTGCGGGCCCTGCCTTTGATGCCTGACTGGAGGGATGTGTTGTGAACATAAATGTTGAGGCTGTCTCTCCCTCTCTCCTTTCAAAGGCAGATGCAGACACTGATCTTCTCACAGTGTTTGAGGCTTCTAACTATTAGCTTTATTATGGAAATGCAAACTAGCAAGGCTGGCTTTAAAGCATACTGCAGAAATCAATAACAAAAGAAACAAGCTTAGTTAGAATGCAGCTTCATGAAAAGAAGTTGATTGATTTCAGACTGAGGAGGCCTCCTTCCTTCCGAACTCAAGTGACCAAAACCCAGCCTTTAAGCAAACCCTTGTTGCTCCAGAGCCAGCCGCTTAGAAGGTCCTACACTTCTTCCTTGATCTTCCCTTCTCCATTGGCACCTCAACCTGGGATCAGTCATGCCCATTCCCAGCTCCTGCTCTTCCTCATCAGACTTGCTCTGGCTTCTCACGGTGTTTGAGGCTAGCCGACTCTCTTCCACCTCCCTGCTCATCTCTGGTTCAACTGGCCTTGGCATTTCAGCTGCGAGTTCTACCACCTCCTCCTCCTCTGAATCAGAATCTGTGTCCATATCCCTTGAAGGCTCCTTTGCAGCAGCAATGGGCCCCCAGTCCCTACTGTAAAATGGGGGGGAAGTGAACCATGTACAGTAGTACCTTGGATTGCAAGTAACTTGGTCTGAGAGCATTTTGCAAGACAAGCAAAAATTTTAAAAAATTTTTGACTTGAAAAAGGAGCAACGTCTTGCAAGATAAGTAGTCGTAGGGATGTAACCGCTCGCCTCGAGTGGGCATAGCGGGCCGAAATCGGCCCCGCTCACCCCCGCCAGAGACTCGCTTTGATATAAGAGTGTTTTGGATTACAAGCACGGTTCCGGAACTAATTATGCTTGCAATCCACTGATCCAATGTACTGATTCTTTGCAAAATCCCCATATCCACTGAGGCACCTTATATAAATATCCTTTACCAGAGGCTGCAGCCATTCTAATTCATTTCTAAAGAAATGCTTTTGAAAACCGAAGGAAATAAGATCCCACCAGTTTCAGGTAATCACTTTGCTGTGATAGGAAGGGCCAGCCCTACCATAAGGCAAAGTGAAATGACCACCTCAGGCAGTTGCTTTTGGGTGTCATGAAAGGACAGCAAATTGTTACTTATTTAATTTATTGTTATTGTATTGTTTGCTGCCAGGAAGCAGGAGAGGCATTTGTGGGGCAGGGAGTTGCCTCGGGTGTCAAAATGCTCACTGAAATTCTCCTCCCATCTCATTGTTGCTTTTTGTTTTGTTGTTGTTTTTTGTTGTTTTGCAGTTTGTTCAAATGGTCAAAGTGCACACTTCAAATGGGAAAAGTGCACATTTTTCCAACGTCCGCATTTTTTAAAGTGCACATTTTCCGAACACAAACGCAAGTTTGGGAATTTGCAAATGTTCTTGGAGAACTCGCTGGGTGACTTTGGGCCAGTCACTGACTCTCAGCCTAACCTACCTCACAGGGTTGTTGTGAGGAAAAAATGGAGAGGAGGATTCTGTAAGCAGCCTTGGGTTCCTTGAAGGAAAAAAGGAGGGGTATAAATCTAAATAAATAAATAAACAAACAAACATGCATTCGCCTTTGGGATTGCAAACGGGGCATGTTCGGGTGACTTTTGAACTGAAACAAAATTCATGTACATTCCTAAAAATAGCTTCACTGGCCTTGGGTACTACACACCTTGATCTGGAGGCATTTGCTGCTCCACATCAGGCTGCAAAATGTCTTGGGCCAGCCCTGCTATTACCATAATAACAACACAGAGCATTAATGTGACCAATCTCAAGAATCTACTTTCGTGAACTCAGGCTTTGCTGGAGGTTTTTTTTATTATTATTTAGGGTTGCTATGTAAATGCTACTTTACACACCCAGAAAGCCAACATGACTTATTCTATGATCTGGAATAGTTCCCTACAGTTATGGCAAGAGAAATGTACAAAAGGTAATAATGGTGGAGGGGGGGGGAATGAAAAGCAGTTAACATGTGTAAATGATTACGTGCAGATACCCAACAGGCTCCAGCGAAGCAGTTTCTAAATATCCTCATTAAATTCTAAATTAAGGATAATTACCCACAAAACACTATAGAGGGAGTTCCCTTTACACCCACTAACACTCCCAGCAGTGGTCAATAATACAATCGTGTCCTATAAAATTCCAAATATCATCGGAAGTCAAAATCTTTTTTTGTTCCTTACCCTCCAATGCAATTAGAAAGTTTGGTGCTGACATTCAAGTTGCCATGATGTAAGGAAGCCAAACCAGGGGCATAAAATGGCATGTTTTATTGCTGTAATTCCCCAGTGCTACAGTACTGGGGTGATGACTCAGAAAAAGCTATGCACTTTGATTGAGTATGGATTAGCGCTCAGAGGAAAACCATTCTGAGCAAGATTAAAATTCATGCAGTAATGAGAAGCCGTGTGTTAGCTTTTCACAACACTATTACACACTGGATGCCATAGCTCCTAAAACATTTTCTTCTTAATTTTCTTTCCCCCCTGGAAATGACGGTTCTTTTCGTTCCAGCTGCAGTCTTAATTCCTTTACATTTAACATTTTGCGTGCACATGGGTGTGTTCCCCCCCCCCCTTTTAGCAACTTCAAGTCTGTAAGCAGTAGAAATGTGAAGCTTGGAGGAAAATACAAAATTAAACAAATTTGTTTAAGCCCACTGGGTTTATAGGGGTTTTTTGCTGTTGTTTTTGTGTTGTGTTTAAGCAATGCATGAATCCAGCAGAACACTGTTTACTCCAGACTCGAATGCAGATTTGAACTTGACATTATCTACTGTCTCTTGGAAATTTTCCTGCATAGCAAATTGAATTTTAAAAATGAAAATAGCTTTTCCATAAGGAACAAATACATTTCATTCATGTGATATTCAGTGGAGTAACATTATGCATAATGAATGCATTTGCTATTTATATTGTTTAACCCACAACTGAACCCAGACCTTTAAAGAAGCATACACTTTTTATTTTACTTTTATTTTTAAAAATCATGTCTGTTTTATAGAAAGCCCATAATTATTCAATTTTTGTTGAAAACGAGTCAGCCTAATCAGATTTGGTTGGATTGTCCTGGGGTCACTGCTTTTGTGGAAAATACACCACAATCAAAATGGAGGTGAAAAATTAAGTTTATGTGGCTTTACCTAGGATTTCATTTCAGCCCAGTTGCTTGCCACTTCAATTCAACTTTTGCTCCCTCTTCATGATATGCAAATTGTTCTCATCTGAGCCCCTACGGCCAATCCAGAGTTTGAAAATAATCAAATAGAACAGTGTGCAATTTAAGGTCCTGACAACAAGTACAGAAATGTTGTTTTATGCTTGAGGGAACTGTGCATAGACCATCTGCTGCCTTGATGATTCTCATGATGCCTGTCAAAAGAGAGTATGCATGAAAAAACAGGGAATAGAGAGGGAGATGTTATCATCTTGTTTGCTACAGCAACCTGTGAGACCTCCGTGTTCCTGCTGGACATCTCTTTGACGCTAATTATTTCTATGTGGAATATTGCAAGCTCGCCTACTTTACTCTAGCCCCAAGAGCACCTCCCCAAAGAGAATTTTCATTATTGGGATGTCATTAGATATTACCTGCTGTGTGATTAAGACACCATCAAGTGGCAATAAAACACACAGGGGGTGTGAATGGAAATGAGGAAGAGAAAGTGAAGCCACATTTTCCTGTCATTCGCACACACAAAAGGGGGATAGAAAGTTGCAGCTGTACTGCCGGGTTCCAGAGAAGGAAGAGTTAGGCAAGTGATATCTTTCAGAGTCACAGAGTTGAGAGGGGCCAAAGACTAGCAAAAACAATGATTCCCCTCTCTTTCCACAGTCATTGCTGCAAAGCACAACTGAACTATCCATAGACCCAGTGGAGGCTGGTGGCTTCAATGTCAGTGGGGGTGATGGATCCACTCTGAGTTTTAGTCTGAACTTTTAATGTGTTATCCATGGTGCTGAACCCCGTCCGCCAAAAATAGGGTCACAGCACTATGGATGGTGCCTTTCAAGTTCAGGCTGAAACCCGGAGTGGATACACCGCCCCACTGACATTGGAGCCATCACAGCCTCCCCTGCATATACCAACATTCTACAAATGAACCTGCATCTGGTCAAGGCTACAGGGGTCCACAATAACCAAGAGCCACTTGATCCACACACGTGATCCACATGGTTCCACCCATGCACGTGTGAAAGGGCTTTCCCTTGTGTTGCTCCCAAAATGTGGAATGCACTCCCTCAAGAACTATGACTGCCCCCTCCACCGCTCTCCTAGGTTTTAGAAAGACATCTCTTTAATTTAGCCTCTAAAGTTCTATACAGTAATACCTTGGATTGCAAGTAACTTGGTTTGAGAGCGTTTTGCAAGACAAGCGAATTTTTAAATATTAATTTAATATTTTTTTTTACTTGATATACAAGCGACATCTTGCAATACAAGTACTGTAGTATGGCTTAAATTTAAAATCTCTGTACAAATTTTTGGGGGGGATTTCATTTTGATATAAGAGTGTTTCGGATTACAAGCACGTTTCCGGAACGAATTATGCTCTCAATCCAAGGCATGACTGTAGTTATTTTAATGTTGTGCTATTCTTTATGTTCTTGCTTTGTTATTCAGTTAAAGTGTGATTGTTTTAAATTGTCATACGCCAAGACACATTGTATGGCAAGGGAAGAGGGAAGGTGCCAGAAGAGGCACCATTTGGGTAGGACTGAGCGGGCATCATCATCCCCTCACTGCAGCCTCAGACCACATGTGGACATACCTCAGGAGAGCCAGTGTGGCGTAGTGGTGAGAGTGTTGGACTGGGACTTGGGAGATCCGGGTTCTAGTCCCCGCTCGGCCATGAAACTCATTGGGTGACTTTGGGCCAGTCACTGACTCTCAGCCTAACCTACCTCACAGGGTTGTTGTGACGATAAAATGGAGAAGAGGAGGAGGATTATATAAGCCACCTTGGTTCCTTGCAGGAAAAAAGGCGGGGTATAAATATAATACATAAATAAAATAAATAAATAATTCTGACCACCTCTTCAGATTTTTTTGACAGTGAAATTCTATGTTATATACCATTTTATACTAAGTAAACATGCATACCAAAAGATACAGATCCTCCGTTTAAAAAGGGAGGACTGACTGACTCATGTTGGTGGCATTAAAAAGCAAGAACAACAGTTGTACTTGAAATACACTGGGGGGAGCTCTGTCTTTTTACAAATGAAATGTTCAATATATTCAAGAGCAAGCCTTTAAATCTTGCTGTGGATCCTGCCCCCCCACACGCATTGAAATCTGTTTGTTCCCTCCCCCCAATTAAATATAAAATGGTGCCCCTGCTCTTATTACCTGGGGAAATGCCTTCTTTTTATATTAAAACAACAATGACGGCATCAAGAAAGCAGAAAGACAGCAAGTTCATGCATTTGCCAGGGCCCACTGAGAGGGTACCTTAATCAAAGCCCCCCAAAATCATGGAGCTGGCACTGGAGGAAGCTGCCATTTGTGCTCTGTGATCAGTGCAGAGGTGCAGTGCTCACTTACATTGTTCCCTCATCTTCCCCCCCTCTCCAACTTCCCTGTGAGAGCTGATTTATATATTACTAGAGCAGTTTGGTTGCCACTTCACCCAGGGATGGGGACTCGGACTCGGGGACTCGACCCGTGAGTCGGACTGAGTCCCCCCTCTGACTCGAGTCAGACTCGAGTCCCAATAATTTTTATGGGACTCGAGACTCGACTCAGGACTCGAGCCCAAGGACTCCGCCACCGCTGCCACCCTCACCGCCACTGCCGCCGACCTCACCTCCGCTGCTGCCACCGTCGCACGCCGCCTCACGCCGCCGTTGCAGTAATCCTGGCAGTCTCTCCTATGTTTCTGGGCTGCACAACCCCAGCTACCTGTCGGCTTTTCTTCAGCTACTGCAGAAGTACTTCACGGATTCTGGAATTAAACAGTTTTTCCCCCCAAGGTGGCAATGGTAGCCATCACAGAGTAGCTGAACAGATGTAGACACCTGGCTTCCAGTCACCACTGCAATGTGTGCTGGGAGGTGTGGTCCAAAACATTTGAAAGGCCATGAGTGCTGGGAGGTGTAGTCCAAAACATTTGAAAGGCACCAGGTTGGGGAAGGCAGGATTAGCCCAACCCTGTGCTAAAGGCAACAAAGGCAATACATAGCTCTGGATCTACTTATTTATATATTTAATCACCACAGGTAATCATCTAAAACTCAAATATTATCAGCTGAATAACAAGGGCCGAGCAAGGAGAGCTAAATCCTAGAAGGGCAACCCTTTACAAACTTACAGTTGGGAGCTAAATCTGGGGGTGGGGGATCCAGCAGGAACTTACAGTTCTTGCAGCCTTGGAGTTGTTGGTCATGGAACTGACCAGAGGGGAGGCAACCCTGGATTTAATCCTAAATGGTGTCACCCAGGACCTAGTACGAGATGTAAATGTTGTTGAACCAATTGGAAATAGTGACCACAATGCTATCAGATTTAATATATATTTAAATTGAAGATTGCCAAAGAAGTCTAACACAGTCACATTTGACTTCAAAAGAGGAGACTTCTCTAAAAATGAGGGAAGTGGTAAAAAGGAAGTTGAAAGGGGAAACAAGATGGTTAAATCCCTTGAGAGCCAGTGTGGCGTAGTGGTGAGAGTGTTCGACTGGGAGTCGGGAGATGCGGGTTCTAGTCCCCGCTCGGCCATGAAACTCACTGGGTGACTTTGGGCAAGTCACTGACTCTCAGCCTAGCCTACCTCACAGGGTTGTTGTTAGGATAAAATAGAGAGGAGGAGGAGAATTATGTAAGCCGCCTTGGGTTCCTTTCAGGGAAAAAGGTGGGGTACAAATAAAATAAATAAATAAATAAAATGAATTCGGAATGCTATTGCTTGGAGATTTCTCAAGACCACAAAACAGAAGCTCAGATAGAATGTATACCACAGTTTAGGAAAGGTAGTACCAGTCCAAGAGGTCACCAGCATGGTTAACAAGCAGTATCAAGGAAGCTATTAGAGATAAGAAGGCTTTCTTCAGAAAATGGAAGTCTTGCCCAAATGAGGAAAACAAAAGGGAGCACAAGCTTGTTCAAAGGAGATGTAAGCAGACAATAAGAGATGCATTCTGAGGAGCATATTGCTGACAACATCAAGGCAAACAATAAAGAATTATTTAAATATATCAGAAGCAGTAAACCAGCTAGGGAGGCAGTTGGACCACTGGATGATAATGGAGTTAAAGGATTACTAAAGGAGGATAAAGACCGAGGAACTCCCTCCCCAGTGACCTCCGCCATCCCCCTTCTTTGATTAGCTTCTGCCGGGCATTAAAACCGTGGCTTTTCAGGCGGGAATATGGGGTGGGTTAGGATTTTTAAGTTTTGTACTGTTTTTAATTGTGTTTTATACTGTGTGTGAGTGTGTGTGAGTGTTTTTCCCCCCTCTTCTATTTTACATCGCTCAGAGTGGCTGGATGTATGGCCAGATGGGCGATTCATAAATATAATAAATAAATAAATAAATAAATTGCTGAGAAGCTGAATGAATTCTTTTCATCTGTCTCCACTGCAGAAGATACAGGACAGATGCCTGTGCCTGAACTGATGTTTTCAGGAGGGGAGTCTGAGGAACTGAGGCAAATAGTGGTGACAAAAGGTGAAGTCCTCAACCTTATTGACAAATTGAAAGTCAATAAATCACCGGGCCCAGATGATATCCACCCTAGAATTCTTAAAGAACTCAAATATGAAATTGCTGATCTTCTAACAAAAAATTGTAATATGTCCCTAAGATCAGCCTCTGTACTAGAGGACTGGAGAATGGCCTATGTAACACCAATTTAAAAAAAAAAAAAAAAAAGGATCGAGGGGGATCTGGGAATTACAGGACAGTTATCTTAACCTCTGTTCCAGGTAAATTGGTTGGAAAGCATTATTAAAGATAAAAGCAGTGAGCATATAGAAGGACAAGCCCTGCTGAGAAAGAATCAACATGGCTTCCGCAAAGGTAAGTCCTGTCTCACTAACCTTTTAGAGTTCTTTGACAGTGTCAATAAACATGTGGACAGGGGTGATATCCAGTAGATATTGTTTACTTGGACTTTCAAAAGGCTTTTGACAAAGTCCTTCACCAAAGACTCCTGAGAAAACTTAGCAGTCATGGGAAAAGAGGGGAGGTCCTCTTATGAATCAGTAACTGGTTAAAGAACAGTAAGCAGAGAGTAGGAATAAATGGTAAATTCTCCCAATGGAAGGATGTAAACAGTGGGGTCCCACGGGGATCTGTATTGGGACCAATGCTTTTCAATTTATTCATAAATTATTTGGAATTAGGAGTGAGCAGTGAAGTGGCGAAGTTTGCTGATGACACCATCAGCACAAAAAGGGATTGTGAGGAGCTCCAAAAGGATCTCTTCAAACTGGGAGAATGGGCATCAACATTGCAAATGCAGTTCAATGTAAGCAAGTGTAAAGTAATGCATGTTGGGGCAAAAAAAAAAATCTCAACTCCAAGTATAATCTGATGGGATCTGAGCTAGCGGTGAGCTAGCAGTGACTGACCAAGAAAGAGATCTTGGGGTTGTGGTGGACAGCTCAATGAAAATGTCAACCCAGTGTGCAGCTGCTGTGAAAAAGGCAAACTCCATGTTAGGCATAATCAGGAAAGGAATCAAAAATAAAACTGGTTGCAATTTTGTAGAGGTGTACAAAATTATGCTTGGTGTGGAGAACATGGATAGGGGAGACATCCCCCCCCCCATAATACTATGGAATTCACTTCCACAAGATGTAGTGATGGCTACCAGTTTGGACGGCTTTAAAAGAGGATTGGACCAATTCATAGAGAATAAGGCTAGCAATGACTACTAGTCCTGATTGGCTATATGCTTCCTCCAGTATCAGAGGCAGTATGCCTATGTACTCCAGTTGCTGGGGAACATGGGTGAGAAGGTGCTGTTGCACTCATGCCCTGCTTGTGGGATCCCATGGTCAGCTGGTTGGCCACTGTGTGTGAACAGAATACTGGTCTAGATGGACCCTTGGTCTGATCCAGCATGGTTCTTATGTTCATATGTTCTTAACCCTGCTGGCAGCATATGGACATTGGGTGAAGAGGAGGGACAAAGAGAGAGGGGGGGAAATATGCCATTCTGTCACATTTTGGAAACCAACAAAACAAGGAGAAAAACAAGCAGCAGTGATTTTAAGACGTACATGCAGATACTAGTGTCTGCCTATTCCAAGATGCAAAGACTTGTCCTGTAACAAACCTTTCTATTTTTAATCAGGTTTTATAGCCATTGGATTGAAAACCACAGCTGATTTGAAAACCACAATCAGAGCCCTAGGGTGGGGGTGAAGAACACTCTTGAAACTCACCTTAAAAACCTGTATATTTTATCATACTGTCCTGTAATCTGTATTTTCATTTGCCCAGATGCTCCCTTAACTACAGAAGTCTTGTGTTGTTGTTGTTTTGGTTGATTATTTTTTTTAATCCTGGGGTAATAAATCATCTCCTTGGCAGGGACCATGCAATTTTCCTTCCTTCCTTCAGATACTGCAGACAGCTTTATCGCTTTGTGACAGTCGAATACATGTTCCATAGCAAAATGAATCCATTTTGAAAATCTATACAAGACTGCTTCCTGCAACCAAAAATCTCCTGGTTCTGCAAAGCTACAAGCACTGTGATTACTCTTGGCAGCCAATCCAATATTTAATTTTCCAAATGTGCAATAACAGGGAGGGGGGATTTGAAGATGAAATTAGAAACTGCTCTTATATATACTATCATGCTACACTTTTATAGCATTTCTGAAATAATTCTGAGGTCTACATGAGGTCTACATATTCCAGTGCCAAGCCTGCTGCTACTTAGCTAGTTTGAATGTTAATTGCCTGAGACAAACATACACAGTCCAATGCATTTCAAGATAAAGAAAAATGTCACAGAACCAAGGCAGCTTATTATTATAGCATTTTGACTGCACAAAAAATAAAATGAGGAATACATACAGACACACACACACCTCTGATAAAGTAAGTACAGCTTTATGTATATATAATCCTTACCTTAGGCCTGGTATATACATGCAGAATTAGAATCTTAAGGCGGTAGAGTGGACTGCACCACCTTAAACTGCAGGCAAGGGGTGCCATTTTTATTTTAAAAATGGCACCCCTTGCCTGCAGTTTATAGTGGTGCTCTCCGATGTAGAAATTCCCTGGAGGTGTGGAGACCTAGCACACCAGTCCTCTCCCTGCTGTATTAGTTTTCTATTTGCATTGGAAATTCTCCCATGGGTGGCATTCAAAAATGTGATTCCCTCACTGGCAATCTGGAATATTTCCCATCCTGCTACATGTGTAACAGGCAGTGGAGGCTGGGGTCTCCAATGTCTATGGGGCAGTGTGTCCACTCTGAATTTTAGTCTGAACTTTAAAGGAGCTATCCATGGTGCTGAATGTTAGCCCCCCCCCCCCCAATAGTTTCAGCACCATGGACAGCTCCTTAAAGGTTCAGCCTACAACCCAGAGTGGACACACTGCCCCACTGACATTGGAGGCACCAGCCATTGGAGCCACTAGCCTGGTAACAGGTAATTCATCCTAGCTTATGCGCAAGTTTGTCCTTGCTAACAACCTATAAAGTTCTTCGGCTCTGTTTCTAAAAGAGACTGGAACTTAACCAAAGCCTCACAACAGTGACAGCCAGTTGCTGGTTGAGAAAGCTTTGAGCGAATGTCTCCCAAGTTCACATACAATACCATAAGTAATAGGACCACCCTCCCACAACCTCCTGCATTTCATACTATTATTTTCATTCAAACATTTTTATACCGCCCACATTTTATATCTGTCACATTCATCTGCAGGCTCTGGGCAAACCTTTGCATTTCAAGTTGGCATGGATCCAGCATACTTTAGGAAATGCCTTAAGAACGTAAGAGCCATGCTGGATCAGGCCAAGGGTCGATCTAGTCCAGCATTCTTGTTCACACAGTGGCCAACCAGCTGCCCATGAAAACAGTAGATGGCTCATGATTGGCTCCCCAGTCGACTAACCCCTCAGCATAACCTCCATTGTATCCAGAGAGGATGGTTTGAAGAGATGCTGAAAGGAAAGAAAACTATAAGCCAGTGTGTAGAGGATGAAGGTTCCCCCCTGCCATGGCTACATGACTATAAATAGGCTAGAGCAGGGGTCAGTAATGTGGCACCCGTGGGTGCACAGGTGCCCACCAAGGGCCCTTGAACCAACACAGTCCCATCCCTCCAGCCATTTTGGGGCAGGGGACCCTCTTACCCACCTCTGTAAAGTAAGTGGAGGGGCAGGGAGGATAAGAAGCATGAGAATCCATAAGAACATAAGAAGAGCCATGCTGGATCAGGCCAAGGGTGTTGTGATATGAATCACATTCACCAGCTGTGGCACATTGTTTACACATGGAAGGAACAGAATGGCTGGTAAACAAGTTGTGTTTTGTCTTTCTTTTTTCCCATGTTCTTTCTCATGGGAAGCTAGGCCAGTAAGTAATCTGCAGACTCTTTTACAAGTAAGTTATTATTTATATAAAGAAAATGTATTCCTTTTTTTAAAAAAGCAGTACTTGTTTCTCATTTTTAAGAAAATGTTTTGAAATGATTTCTATTAAGAATGTAAAGAAATTCCATACACAATGAGAAAGTATTTTTATTATGTGTTGTCCCAACCATGTTAAGTTAATTTAATGTATGTATTTTGAATATTCACAGCCCCTTGAGGAAGGCCTTGAAAAATACACAGGCCGAAACGCGTCGGGCTCCTTTAATAAAGATTTTTGCATCCTGAGAACCTAGTTCTCTCCTTTTTTCCATATTCCGTTGGAAGCCATTTTAGAGAAGTGCTGGACTGCTTTCTCTATTCTTTTTCCTTTCCTCTTCTGGCTATTGTTTGCAGGACTTTGCAACAATGTAACTGTGGAGAAAAAGAGCCTTTGTGGGTTCATACACACACACACACACACACACACCCTCATGTGTGAACTGGCTAAAGGCTGGGGGTGGGGTGTGCATAGTTAGCGTGTGGAGAAAGGGGCCTTTGGGGGTTCCTGCATGCATGCACATACACACACATACACACACACATGCCTCCTCATGTGTAAACCAAGTGGGACCAGTTGAAGGGGCTGGGAGGAAGCGAAAGGTACATAAAACATAAGATGAGGCCTGGCGCCTGGAGTTCTGGAGGAGCCAGGCTGAAAGCGTTCATATGTAAATGTAGTTCAAGCCATGAGTCATGAGTTCCCTTCCCCCTGCCTGGCCAGGTGAGGTGCATGGTGATTGGCTAAGAGGCAGCAGAGGAGGGGAGGGGGGGAAAGGTATATTTCCCAAAGCGTGGTTTTTGGTCTTTGTCCTGGATCGCGTGGCTACCGGCTACCCTGGCTATTGGGGATGGCGGCAAGCCAAAGAGAGGCCCCAAGCCTTTGGGGGGGGCCATCAGGATCCGACCCCAGTTAGCTCCTGGTGAAATGAGCTGGATGAGGGCTCTAGTGAAGGCAAGCCTTGTGGGAGTTTTACCCATCTTGGACCTTCGGGTAGGTGTGGTAATTCTCTATCGGGCGGCAAGGCTGTGCTGGATCTAACCCTTTGAAGAAGACACCCTCAGGTAACAGGTGTGTGCTTGAGAGATTTTAAGGAATCAGGTCTTTGTTATTTTGCAGCTTTACTGTGTACTAAAGTGTCTCTCTATTTTGTGTGCTTCTCTTATTTGCCTAATCTTGTTGTAAATTGCTACCAGAAATAACCTTGTCTAGGTTCACCCCACATGGGTTTTGTAGTACTCTGTGAGTTCAGTATCTAAATCCAGGTTACAGAAATTGAAGGCGAGTCCCTGAACAGAGATTCAAGTAGGATTGCAGACAGCTGAGGCTGGCAATCTGGTACCTTGAGATCTCAGGGGGTCTTGGTTCCTTTGAGGTAGAAAAGGGTGGGGGTGTGGTGGGCCAGCCAGCCCCCCCTTCCTCCACAGTAATGTCTTTGCTTAGGTGGAGTAAAGCTCAACCTACTCCACTGGAACTAATGCTTGCTATGCATTGTACTCTGCACATGGACTGTAACTAGGAATGTATACTCTGTAGAATATTACTTGCTAAAGTAAATAAACAGGTAGAGAAATAGACCTGTGGAGTTACAGAGTGTTTCCTTGCTACATGGATTAATCTGCAACCGGGGGAAACTGTGCTGGTATCGGATTACAGGCAAGCTGGCTGGCAGCTGCAAACCAACACGCTGGAATGCTGCGCAGAGAGAGGGGGGTGAGATCTGGAAGATCTGTGTGTAGAAAAATGGGCTTCTGACACACAGATAGGATTTTAATTCTCCCATCCAGCACACGCGTGACTCTGCTTTCACTCACGCGCCTTCAAATGGTCCATCTAGTCCAGCATTCTGTTCACACAGTGGCCAACCAGCTACCCACAGGAAACCCACAAGCAGGAGAAACCCACAAGCATTCTTTCATATGAGCTCCCATGGCAGCTGAGATCTTCCAATGAAATATTGCTTTATACTCCATCTCTTAGGGTGGACTGCATTGGACTTGGTGGTGTCACAAGTGTGCAGGCCTAACCTCAAGGATTAGTGAATATTTCCATTTTGGATTTATTCAAACAATAGATTTCCACATATACGCAGTTGTTCTAAAACAAAAATAAAACAGGGATGGGGAACCTCAGGCCCTAATCCAGGTCTCTGGGGTTACCAAGATGACTGCATCTCTTTCCCTGGTGCCACACTCCTTTCCCCCAACCCCCGATGTTTAGTGGTTTTCCAGCATTTTTGCAGTTTTTTCCCAATTCTTAAATGTTGAGGTCATAGATTTCATAGATCATAGAGTTGGAAGGAGCTTTCAGGGCTATCGAGCCCAATCCCCCTGCTCAATGCAGGAAACTAGAGGAGGGGTCTCCCATCCAAGTAACAACTAGGCTTGACCCTGCTTAGCTTTCCACACTCAGACAAGCTGAGCCAGCGTGAGCCACAGGCATTGGGTCTCTCTCCTAAGGCTTAATTAGTGGCAGTAAGAGCTTTAAGCTACAATATGCTGATAGAGGTAGAGATAGAGATAGAGATAGAGATAGAGATAGATAGAGATAAAAATAGAGATGTCATTTTAGCCCCATCCCTTTTGCCCTTGGCTCTTTCCACCACTGGAATGCAGCACCTGAGAGCTTCTCCAAACCGAATTTGGCCCTTGGGCTGAAAGAGTTTCCCTGCCCCTGTTATATAACCACCAAGTTCACATCATCAATGCCAAAGCAAAAACAAAAACACACACAACTGCACCTATATAAAAACAGTGGTTGACCAAACCTTTGTGTGTGGATAATTATACTAGAATGCTTTGAAGTTATTTGAAGTTTTTAAAAAATAAAACATGTTCTCATCTACTAGCAAGGATCTCTGAATTGTTCCAAAGCAAAGAGGCACAATATCTCACAATAGGGTTTCTGTTTTTAAATCAACCCATATAGGCTGCAATCCTATACTCACTTACCTGAGGGTAAGCCCCATTAAACTCAATGGGGCTTTCTTCTGAGTAGACCTACATAGGATTATGCTGATTACTTATCATCAGGATCCATTAAAAGTACTGGAAAAATAGTTGTTCCAGGACATATAATCTTGTTAGGGTAAGAATTTAACTAAGGAGAAGCACTTTTAAATGAGATTCGTCGTTGTCGAAGCCACTGGATTTCATGATTTGATGCTTTTATCCACTCTAATGTTTCATAGCCCATTTTAAGTCACCCATTTGAAAGGCTCTTATTTTCAAAGTGCAGCAGCAGCAAGAAGCGATTTATTGTTCTCATGACTATTTCCAATCACAACGTTACAAATCAAATCTGATTTTCTATTCTGCAGGGGGTATAAATCATAATGGCTATGGATTTCTGCCGCTCCCCTCCTGCATTTTATACTCCAACAGAAAAATGTAGTAAAGAACAGACAAGTGGCAACAATATTCAATGTAACTGTATTTTTAAACACATTCACTACTTCCATTTCTTTCCAAATAAGCCGAATGGATATGTTTTCAATTCTGTAATGACTTAGTCCACAACCAATAGTTTATTTAGCAAGCAAGTTAAAAGTACACCATCACGATTTCCACCATTCAAAGCTCCGGTGCTCTTAATAACAGGAAGGTCCCCACCATTTAGCTCCATCCAATGGCAGAAACTAACGGGGTTACTCAGGCATAGATTATTTGAAGAGTGCAACACAATTCATGGATAATTTCAGCACATTAAACTGGCAATAAAGAAAACCGCTTGACAACAGAAGTGGGGCAAGCGGCAATTGTTTGGTTGATTTCACCCCCACTGCCTTTTATGAACAACAAACAGCAGTCTTCCATTAGCAGATAGTGCAATGTTCAACACGCTCCAGCATATTCATAATGCAACTTTTATTTGTTCCAGGCAAAAAAGTAAACCTGCATTCTTAGCCTAATAAGGAAAGAAGAAAGGAAAGCTCTATTTTAAAAAGAAAAGAAAAAGGCCTTGTAAATGATGTGCTTAATCTCCTTTATGGTGTGTGTGTGTGTGTGTGTGTGTGTGTGTGTACACAGACACGCACACATAGTTTTAAGAAAAATACATACACCGATAAACAAATGAACTAACCAACATCAGAGGCATTTTACAGCAAACCAGATACAATATGCATTTCACAAAATATGCCTGTCAGTGGTATGTGTTTAATCTCCTTTATGACCTACCTAAAATGATTTTTATGTATATTAAATTTTAAGGAAAAAACATACACAGATAAACAGACAAACTAATAAACATCAGAGGCATTTTACAGCAAATTAGAGACATTGTGTATTTCATCAATGAATGATATTGCACACCAGGTGTTAGTCAGCATCTACCTGTAGTTTGTAAACCATCTAATAGTGTATCACTGGGGAAAGGCCCAAATACCAATAAGACACTAGCCCTGTTCTCTCAACAGATGTGTATAGAGCAGTGGTTCTTAACCTTTTTGGTGTCACACCTCCCTTGTGAAAAATCTTTTGACCCATGCCTCCCAAGTATTATTTTAACGGCCCAAAATTTAGGCTTAGGCAGGACGAGTTTGCAATTTTTTAGTTTATGCTCTGTCTCTGGACTAAAAAAAATGCATATTCAATTAAATGAATGGCGTAGCTCCCAAGATTAGTAGAAAGAAATACGGTTGGGCCAACTGCCAAGCTGCGCTGCTATGTACTAGTAAAATAAACAATTTGTGGTTGAGGGGCTACTCACAGCTCCCCTGGAGTCACTCCAAACCTCGCCTGGGGAGGCGTATCCCACAGGTTAAGAACCCCTGGACTGTGGAATAAATGGCCTGGATGTTCTGGTTTGATCACAACACTTTTAACTTTTAATAAGTTAATGTCAACTTGAATTGGTATTAAGTCAACCACTCATCAATAGTAATATTAATAATCAGTGTATCCAGGACCGGTGCAGGGCAGTTTGGCGCCCCAGGCGAAAAACTATTTAGCGCCCCCCCTCTCCAAAGCAAAAAAAAAAAACCCTGCACCTACCTTCCCCCCCCCCCGCCCTGGCTGCGGCGGCGGCTGCTGCTGCTGCGGCTCCTGAAGTGACGCGACGCGACCCCCGCGCTGTTTTTTGCCCGCGACGAAGGTAGGTGACGGGGGGGTTGGGGTGACGGGGGGGTTGGGGTGGTGGCGATGGCGGTGGGAGGCGCAGCGGCAGCGAGCGAGCGGGAGGGCGGAGGGCGGGTGGAGGCGCAGTGGCGGGCGAGCGAGCGAGGATATCGGCTGGGTGGGCGACCCTCGCCTCGCGCCCACCACCGCCCGCCCACGGGAGGGACGCGCCGCCCTTTGGGCTGGGGAGCCGCGGCGCTCCAGCCGGCCGACCACGGCCCGGCCGAGGCAACTCCTGTGGCGGCGGCGGCGGCCGGAAGGGAGGCAGGTGCCCCGCGTGGCGCTCGGCAGCCGCGCCGGCCCAGCAGAAGAGCCGCGAGCAAGGGCGGGAGGCCCCCACCCCACGCCGAGCGATCCGGGAGCAGAGCCGGGAACGCACCCGCGGTTGGAGGAGATGCCCGTCGAGGGCGTCTGGCGAGGGCTGGCTGGCTCTCCTCGCCGCTGCCGGCCTCCACGGATCAGGATCGAGCTCTGCTCGCTCGCTCGCTCGCTGCCTCAGTGCTGTGCGGCGCTGAGCCTCCTTCCGCGGCGCCTCCAGCCCGGACGCGGCGCCTGCCCATTGGAGCGCCCGCCAGCCACACCGGCCCCGTGCGCACCCCATTGGGCCGCGCGCACCCCGCTGCCGGCCTCCACGGATCCTCTTCGGCCGCGCGCCCTAGGCAACCGCCTAGTTGGCCTAGCGGTAGCGCCGGCCCTGAGTGTATCGCTCCCTTAACAAGATGACAATGTGATCATCCTAAGCAATTTTTTGATATTAGTAACCTTGTCTACCACAAAACTGAAAGTTATTTCCTCCTGCTAGAAGGTCATAAGGTAAGCCATCTGTACAGCTCAAAATACCTGAGAGGAATCTTGACATTTGTAGGATAAAAAGCAGTAATGCTTCTCAAAAGAAATTTTGAGACAGTGTGTGCAGTACTCATTTTCAATATCTTCATTTTTTTAAAAAAAAACAAAAAAAAAACCCCAAAAAACCACCCTCCCAACCTATTTTCTTTACAAAGAAGAAAAAATGTACATAGAGACAAATGAAAAAAAAAATAATATAAGCTAGAATTAAAAATAATATTAAGGGTAATTTTGACATTCCACTGCCAGATAGGCATAGCGGATAGTCTGCCAAGATATTTTCCTGCTTGTGAGGCTAATATTGTTTCCCTCCTTCTTCCAGTATGGCACTCAGCATACCCAGAAGGTCATGGGCTCGCCCTATTCGCACCTTCTCCATGCTTGCCAAGTGAGTGTGTAGAGGGAAAACAAGACTGCAGCTGCTGGCTTCACCCCCAACCTCCGCGCATTCAGTGGAAGGTGAGAATGGGGCTCATTACTACATGCACTATATGCACTTAGTTAGAACCTTTCTTGCAAGCAGGAAGAATCAGAACTTCCAGCTTGTGTGGAAGTACCTGTATACATATAGTCAGTGGGAGACTGGTGGCTCCAATGTCAGTGGAGCCGTGTATCCACTCCGGGTTGCAGCCTGAACGTTTAAGGAGCTATCCATGGTTCTGAACCTATTTGGGGGGTTGGATTCAGCACCACGGGTAGCTCCTTTGAAGTTCAGACTAAAACCCAGAGTGGATACACCACCCCACTGACGTTGGAGCTGTCAGTCTCCAGTCTCCACTGCATCTAGCTGTATAAATGTAGAAGCCCCCTTCTCACTTTCTGCTGAATACACAGGTGTGGGGGATGGGGTCAGGGACAGAGGGTGCAATCCTGCTTCCTGTAAGAACATAAGAAAAGTCCTGCTGGATCAGGCCAAAGGCTTATCTAGTCCAACTTCCTGTTTCCCACAGTGGCCAACCAGATGCCTGTGGGAAGCCCACAAACAGGATGTGTGTGCAATAGCACCCTCCCACTCATGTTTCCCAGTGACTGATATTCAGAGATATGCTTCCTCTGATCCTGGAGTTAGTGTATAGACATGACTAGTAGCCATTGATAGCTTTATCCTTCATGAATTTGTCTAATCCCCTTTTAAAGCCGTCCAAGCCCGTGTGCAGTGAAGCTGCAGACCAGAAGACATCAGGGGGCATGGCCCTGCCCATGACATCGTCCAGCCCATGGAGGGATCGGTGGGGCATTATCCAATCCCTCACGTGATATAAGCTCCCCAGCTTTTGATCTAAGACAACGGTATGCCCTCTTTGACATACAGAGCAATAGCACGCCCTGTGCTGCCTTCCCTCTCTTCCTTATAGTTTGTATTCAGAGATAACCATATCCCATTGGTTCTCTCCATTCCACTGATCTCCATTATCCCCACTATATCTATGTTCTCCTTTAAAACCGAGCACTTCAGCTCTTTATCTTGGCTCAGAGGCTTCTAGCATTAGGATATAAACACCTCCATTAACTTCTCAAGTGGGCCTGGAACCAGCCAGAAAGCAGTCAAGTTAGAACCCACTTTGGAAAAGTTTCTGCCTCAGTGGAAGCCATAGCTGTAGCCGAGGGGTAGGCAACATAGTGCCTGCAGGCCCCAGTGTGACCCTGGACACCTTTATTGGTGTCCACCAAGGTGCCCTACCCCTTCCACTTAAGAAAATGTGTTATTATTATTTTTTATCTGCAACTGGGATTGCTGTGAAATAGGTTTTCGTTGGTGTGGAAAATTGCCTAGAGATTACACCACACTTGTCCTTTGTCATGTTTTCCATGGCAGCCATTTTGTGCTAGTTCCCAGGACAGTTTCTCAAATAGCCAAATGTGCCTACAGACCCAAAAAGGTTACTTACCCCTGCTCTCACCTGTATACTGTGGAGAAGGCAAAACTCTACCCCATCCTTACTTCCTACTGCTCAAGGAAGCAGGGACATTAAAACTACCCAGAAAACCTGTGCATTATTACTGTGATCCTTACTGCCATAGGTGAACAACAGTGTCTGCTGAAATCTTTAAAGAAGGGGGCCCCGAACTTGTACAACATCTTCATAAACTCATCGAAAAAATCTGGATAAGAGAAGAGATCCCAGAAGACTTCAGGGATGCCATAATTATCACCCTCTTTAAGAAGGGTGATAGAACAGACTGTGGAAACTATCGGGGCATTTCTCTCTTAGCTACCGCAGGTAAAATATTTGCTAGGATTCTCGCAAACCATCTTCTATCTATTTCAGAAGAGATCCTCCCTGAAACTCAATATGGTTTCCGCCCCTCTAGAGGGACAGTAGACATTATTTTTACTGCACGTCAGCTCCAAGAAAAATGCCGGGAGCAAAATCAACCCCTTTATATGGTATTTATCGATTTGGCTAAGGCCTTTGATACTGTAGACCATACAGCTCTCTGGACTATCCTTATGAAAATTGGATGCCCCAATAAATTTGTGAATATCTTGCGACTTCTCCATGACAACATGACGGCAACGGTTTTGGACAACAACGGCTCTCATGGTGCTCCATTTAAAGTGGGATCAGGTGTTAAACAGGGATGTGTTATCGCCCCAACATTATTTGCTATTTTCATCGCCATGATTTTACATCTTGTCGAGGGGAAACTTCCCACTGGTGTGGGAATTATATATCGAACAGATGGAAAGCTTTTTAATCTCAGCAGGCTGAAAGCAAAAAGTAAGGTAATTACAACCTCCATTGTGGAACTTCAGTATGCTGATGATAATGTGGTCTCCGCACATTCAGAGGATGATCTCCAAACTATCCTAAATGCTTGTGCAGAAGCATACGAAATACTTGGTCTCTCACTTAACATCAAAAAAACCAAAGTGCTTCATCAGCAAGTGAAAGCTAACCCTTTGGTGATGCCATCTATCCAGCTTGGCGGGACAATACTGGAAAATGTCGATCATTTTCTCTATCTTGGCAGCTATCTTTCTGTTACAGCTAACATTGACAGTGAAATCCAGCATCGTTTGAGCTCCACAAGTGCCGCATTTTCTCGAATGAAACACAGAAGACCAAAACACTGGTTTATGAAGCCACTGTATTACCAACTTTATTGTATGCCTGCGAAACATGGACTATCTATAAACGTCACTTCCACCTCCTTGAAAGATTTCATCAACATTGCCTCCGGAAAATCCTGTGAATTACTTGGGAAGATAGGCGAACAAATGTCAGTGTACTGGAAGAAGCAAAGTCTACTAGCGTTGAAAAAATGATCCTTCAACGCCAACTTCAGTGGACCGGTCATGTTGTTCGAATGCCTGACTGCCGTCTCCCAAAGCAGTTATTTTATTCCCAACTCAAGGATGGAAAGCGGAATATCGGTGATCTATATAAGAGGTTTAAAGATGTCCATAAGGCTAATCTAAAAAAATGCAATATAAACATCGAAAACTGGGAAGCTCTGGCCCATGAACGATCTAACTGGAGGTTGGCCTTTCACAAAGGTTCCATGGACTTTGAAGAAGCCCGAGTGCAAGGTGAAAGGGAGAAACGTGCTAAGCGAAAAGCACGTCAAATGAATCCTTTACAGGACCATCTTCTATCTGGTAACCTGTGTCCTCACTGTGGGAAGCTGTGTGGATCTAGAATTGGCCTCCACAGTCACTTACGGACCCATCGCTAGAGTCTACACAATCCTTTTTAGAATTTCCTCCTTTTATCCTGGAAGACAATCTTACTCGGTCACGAGTGATCGCCTGATGATGATTGTTAACTTGGGGAGGTGGGGATAGAAAGGCACTTGGATCGCTCTGTAGCCTTTGATATCTGCTACAGGTCTATGCAGCTCAAGTCTATTCCCAAATAGATGTTGCAGTGGCTTCTTTCTAAAAGCATGTCCTGTGTCAGCATGATGTAACTTCAAAGATCAACATGCTGTCCTCGCTAAAGATAACTTCAGAGTACCAGTGGAAGTTTTGTATAGAAAACTTCAATCGTTTTCAATCCCTCCACTTAGAACAGACTGAAATAATTGCCCCACTGAAGATTTGCCTTCTATTTTTTGAGTGTCAAGATGTGCAAAGCTTCACACAGCTATTCAGCCTTGCAAAGCTCAAATCCCCAGCACCTCCTTTTGCTGTGATCTTTCAAGATCCATCACATTGGCCTTTGTTCAGGCCTTAAATGGTGGTCACTTCTGACTTCCCTCATCCAAGAAGAGAGTAGGCCTTACCTTCTTCTTCTAAATGTCCAATATGTACAACTTTTCCATTTGCCTGTACATCTCCTCCCCCCCCTCCAGTAGCAAATTCAACCATTTGAAACAACTGTCCCCCTAAAGTAAGTTGCTCAGCTATAGTTTTCATCATGTCACAAAACCTTTCAGCTTCTCCCTTTTTGTTGTTGTTGTTGTCGTTGTTCAAAAACTTCATTTTGCAATGCCTCCAACACATTCATATCTTTTCCATTATTTCCCCTTGGTTTGCCAATTAATCACACAAAATGTTCTCATGGCTCTTTTCACACCACCTTTACATTTGCTGGACCACTAGCATCTTTGCACACAACTGTTTCCCACTATGGTAGCATCCAGAACAGCTCTTTTCTCTGGAATTGCCTGACCTTCATTTATTTGGTTGGAGAATCCAGACAACAGCATTGTTGATTCTTTGCAGTCCAGTCTTTCCTCCTATCATTATCATGCCCAGGTCTGGTTTGTGGTGATTTTCCCAGCTTTGCACAGAATTCTAGTGCCAGACTTGAAAGTGTGGACTGGCAAAGCACTATTGATTCATTTGCACGTCCCCCATTATTTCCCCCTCCAAACTTGCAACCTGTATAACTTCCCTTGTTGAATGAGAATGGAAGTGCAATGATAAAAATTAATTGATGGAGCCAAGCAAACATCTATGGCAGGAGTGGGCGGAAAGTAGATCTCCAGGTGTTTTAGACTTCAACTCCCAGCATTCCTGACCATTGGCCATACTGGCAGGGGCTTCTGGGAGATGAAGTCCCAAACATCTGGTAATCTATTGTTCCCTCTACCTCCAGAGATACCTCTAGCACAGTTTTAGTAAGTGGAATTATAACACAGTAGCCCAAGAGTAAACATCCATCTTTTTTAAAAAGCAGCCACCAAGCACAAATGTTAATGTGTGATGCACACTATCACTAATAATCACATTGACAAAATAGTTGGATCCATCCAAGCTCTAGTATTTCCCCCTCTATAAAAAAAGATAATTTACAGTATTGAGAGGGCAGGGGACAGGGGAAGAAATTTGAAGAGTGGTGTGCAGAGTGGAGATCAGAAAGGCTAAAACAAGATAGCTAGGGGTAAGAAAAGAGTATTTGGAGGACAAAGGGCTAAAGTCCCTCCCTAAAAAAAAAACCCAAACTCCATCCCATCCATGAAGATTCCTGGGCCTTTTATGCTATTATCAAACTCAATGAGGACTCCGTTCAATCTGGGAAGGATAATTGTTGGATTGCAAAGGTCTGTGAACCATGTATATAGCTTACCATGGTAACCAAGATTCTTCCCTTAAAAGCAGCCTCAAGATTATTTTAATTAAATAATTAAATAAATACCATATATTTTGTTATTGACAACATTGTACAGGGAGAATATAAGCTGCACATAATGCACATTATGAATTTAAAGCATTAGTTTACTGCTTTTTCCAAACCCAAAGCAGTTTATATAAATAGGTTTAAAACACACACACACACACACACAGAAAATATTTTTAGAAACACAATAATTAACAACAATTCTATTGAACAAAACCCTCTCACAAATCCCACAGCCTACCAATGAAAATTACATCCCCTTGGCCATCACATATTCCTCTCAACTGCCAAAGAGAAACTGCCAAAGAACAGAATAAATTATTCCTTGAGATGTATCTCCCTCTTTTTCAATGTATTGCCCAACACAATGTCCTGTTCACAAGCTCTCCACTGCAAAAGACAGACAAAAGTCATCTATAGGATACTGATTCAGTTTTACAAGTGTTGGGCCCTCCTACAGATGTCAATAATAATATTTAAAGGGTTTCTTGATACATGACATGCTGAGTACCGAAATGCTCCCTCAGTGCCTAAGCAATGTCACTGTAATGTGTGAAGCTCCATTAATGTTCTGCACTGCCAGCAGGAAATATCACCATAGATTCTGACTTGTCTACAACCTGATTTTCTACACTTTCATTAGAATCATTACTGTTTTGTCTCTCAGAAAACCCTCCACAAGATTTGTTTTGCCCCAGCATGTCAGGTACCACCTTCTTCGAACAAGATCTGAGCAAAGAGAGAATGTTGCCAGTTGTGATAATTAACATTTCTTTTTAATCACCAATGTCTTTTCCAGGGATGATTTTTGCACCCTACTGCAAATTAACCGTGATGAGCCAAATGAATTGTTCATCATAAGTTTTTGTCATGCTTGTAGCACCTTACCGTTGTATTGTAGCTCACATCTGGACACCTGCATTGGCAGGAGCTGTACAAAAATTAGCAAGGCCTGGGTTTTTCTATTGAAATATGCTACATTTTGCAACCAGGAAGGCTTGTAGAAATTTAAACTACATGATCAGTATTGTGACTGCTGGGTAAGCGTCAATTAAAAAATAAGAAAAGAAAAAAAACCTTACATGTTTATTCCAGTAACTAAAATGGTTTTTCTGCAGAATGTAAATGATGGCTTAAAGATTATGGTGTTGGTAGGGAAGGGATAAATAAGATATTGAAGAAGGAGGGCTATTTTCTTTGGATAATTTATACCCTGCATTTTCTCTACCAAAAGAGACAATCAAGGAAGCTTACATCACCAAAGACACAAAGGAGAGGTGAGGAGCAAGGATTAAAGAAAATGTTTGTAGATTCCCATCCACCCATTATTGTTATGCGTCACATTTGCATCCCACCCTTCCTCCAAAGCACTCAGAAGCTGCTCCCTCCAACTCCAGAGATACCTCTAGCAGAGTTTTAATCACAAAACGCTGTTTTTACAAAACAAAAAGCTGTTAGGGGGCTTGAAGAAACCAATTATCTTTGCACACACACCTCCACTTTCCTTTTCTTCCCAACTAATACTCTCAGGATTCTGTGACTCAAATTGCCCTCAACATTCTGCAGATCCTGGAAGCTCACACAGGTACCTTGTTGGGTGTGCGTGTGTGCACATGCGTGTGTGTTTGGGGTGGGGCGGAGATTACAGTGTTTCTCTCTTGGGTGACCTGATTTCACTTCCAAACTCATAGGCACAGAATCATCTAAGTAAAGTTTGGTATTAGAGGAAACAATAATGTAATACTAAAATGAAGTCTTATTGCAGCTTAGGGCTGCAACCCTATAATAGGATTGTGCCCTAAATCACTACAGTACTACTCCCGGACAAATGGAAGTTCAACTTGAGCTACCTTCACATGTAATCCACAGAAAGGACAGTAAAAGCACATCACTGGCTCTGCCCTAGTATTGCATTGCTCCCTGGCCTTGCCCTGCCCCAATATACACACATTGCTCATGGATATTTTAATAGGGGAGGCCCTATATGTATCTACACATGTAGTTGCCCATGAGATCTGGAACCCCAGTCATGCAGGGTTCCGTATCACATGGAAGTCTGTACAAGTAAGTTTCCCTTATTCAGACATCCATGTGCAAAGTGTGGGCATTGGTGTGCAAGCTGCATAACACCAGAAGTGGGCATAGCAGCCCCTGCATGCCTTCTACATGTGGAGCTTCCTTCATGTGAATAGTGCATGGGGGGAGCTATAGCCCCTTTCTTATTTCTGAGAGCCGATTCAAACCACCGTTTTACATACCGGTACATTGACATCTAAGTGAGTTTGTTTTCTTAGTGAATTTTGAACAGGAGTCAAAAACTGCTGGACACTGCCCCATGTCGTGAAGTGTATAATTGCAGCTTCTCAGCAAAGAACCTTCCAGACCTGGACTGACTTTGCCCAACCAGACTGGCCCTTGGATCCTTCTGGACAGGAAGGAGTATAAAGAGCGGCAGCTGAGCCTTCTTTGAAGCAACAGGGTTCATCTGAGCTCAGGAGCGTCTTATGCTTCTGGTATTGCTCTTTCATCCAAACTCCTGGCTTGTTCCTCTGATCTGTTATTGCCCTTTCGTCCCAACTTCAGGCTCGTGACTCACTCTCGATTTCTGCCTATGGCCTAGCCCTGACAATGGATTGCAATTGCTTACTTCCACTCCAGCTGGTCTATACGAGGTTGTTAATACGCTGTATCTACTTTTGGTTTCATGAGGAGCATTTCCTTTCCTGCTTTTCTGCTACATAACCTCTAGGTGGTACTGTAGTATAATGGAACAGCACAATTACACAAGAGGAAAAAGTGTTTTCTTTCACTTTCACAAATAATACCACATTTTCCCTGCTCTAAAAAAAACTCGCTGAAAGCGCTCTTTAAAAACAAGTGAAACTGGAGAGTCATGACATCATCTAAACAACAACTATGAGTAGGGAATGATGAGCACACAATAAATGCCTCATGTAGAAAAGCTCCATGCCTCACTGTCTCCTGAACAGTAATAGAGAAGTACAGCAACCAGGATGTGCAGAGAAATGAAGGCTGAAATTTGCGGGTTTTCTTTGCATTATTCAATGAGATTTGGATTGGCAGATCCTGCAGTGCACAGTCGTCATCAGACCGCCTCTTTCAAGGGCGACATATTTCCCAGTCATCTCAACTAGACCCAAAGATTCCCTTCCCCTCCACTCTGCCCTTTCAAGGGGGCATTTGCCTTTCAAGAGAACCTCAGCATGCCAAACATAAAGCGCATGTTGCAAACATATGCATTGTTAGCTGAGAGTATCACTATATGGCAGTACACAGCAGGGGCTGCCATTTTAATGGTGCAGGCTGATTGTAAGGAAAACAAAACAAATGTTCTGAAGCAGTTTATCTATTGCAGCTTGAGGTGTGCCAGGTGGCTAATAAAATGCTTCTGGGGATTGCCTTCCCTAGTAAATCAGACGCAAGTACCCCAGACAAACTGGGGTGAGAATGTCAGGGTTGCCAGCCCAACTTTCATAATCCGTCATCTATCGAGCCACCTCAATTCCTTTGTAAATCCTGGGTCTTGTTGGAAGGTTATAGGCAGTATGTTATGACCTGCCAAAAAAAGAGAGAGCTGTAAACCACATTGAAAGTCACAGGAAATGGTTCTGCTGGCAAAGTGTTTAAAACCTTAAGGCTCACAAGGGCAATTCTCAAAAGCATGAATATATTGAATGCCTCTGGCTGAGTCACTGATATTGTGTCCAAAATAAAAAAGAGGTAAACAGTTAACGGAGTGACCAAAGATTGCTGTATACTACAATGCTACTCTACTACTACAATACTACTATATTTGGGGTGGGTGGGTTTAATTTTATTTTTACATTCAGACTATATTATGATTCTTATTAAATTTTGTTAAAGCAGAATGCAAAGACCACCAAATTTATTCTGGCAACAACTGCCTTTCCATAACAGAGATTTTTTTCTGAGACACATGAAAATGGTTCCCCTGCCCCCAGCAACTCCTTTGCTCTTGTGGCTTATCCAGCTGCCCTTTTGTTTTGTTTTTTGTGTTCTGAACAGGTTAGCCATTCTCAGTGCTAACAAGTACCTATACAAGGTACTATGTTTATATTGCTGTCTCCCCCCCCCATCACCACCACTGTCTGCTTAGATCAGTGTTCTCCAACCTTGGGTCCCCAGATGTTTTTGGCCTACAACGCCCAGCATGCCCCAGCCAGCATAGCTGGCTGGGGCATGCTGGGCGTTGTAGGCCAAAAACTTCTGGGGACCCAAGGTTGGAGAACACTGGTTTAGATAGACAGAGCAGAAGGCGTAACTGGTCTTCAAGAGCAGCAACATGACCCACAACTGGGATGTGCCCCCACCTATGGCAGCTCCTGCAAGTGGCACCATGACCATTAAAAAAAAAAAGTTATTTAAGATGAGAAAGAGAAGAAAACAAAAAGAGAAGAGGGAAAATGGCTATATACAATGCAAAATTAAAATCAGCTCCCCCCGACATTGTAGGTTGCTGTTAAAAGTGGTTCTCGGAGTTGAAAAGTTCAATGACTGCTGGCATGAATCAACTGCTTTTTAAAAAATTAGACAGTACATACATTTATACCTGGCAGTAAACATGTGGCTAGTAGGAAAGCTAAATTCCTACCTTCTGCTTGTTATGTATGTTCAATACATTTCACAGGCTATGCTGTTTTGTGTATGTGTATGTATAAACATATACAGTAAAACCTTGGATTGCAAGTAACTTGGTCTGCAAGTGTTTTGCAAGACAAGCAAATTTTTAAAATAAATTTTGACTTGATAAACAAGCGACGTCTTGCAATACAAGTCCTGTAGTACGGTCAAGAAAAATGAAGACTTTACACTATCATTCTTTATTGCAGCTTAAATTAAAAATATGTGTACAAATTTCTTATGGGGAATTTCACTTTGATATACGAGTGCTTTGGATTACAAGCACGCTTCCGGAACGAATTATGCTCGCAGTCCAAGGTATTACTGTACTATTTTCAGCAGAGATTTTAACAACCTTTGTGTTGAAATCTAAAGAAATAAAAATCACGTTATATAGGGGGGGGTTAAAAAATGAAACTGTATGCTAAGTGAAGGAGCGGGGGAATAAAGTCAACCTTACTTTTCCCCAAGGGTAGAAGGCTGCTTCTTCCAGGGAGACCGTGCAGGTGGTTGCCTGGAGCAGCAACACAGGAAGGGCAGCAAATGTTAAGTGACTCTTTATAGTCTAAATGGATTCTGTGGGTCAGATATATTCCAGATTGCCTCAGGCAGGAAAATAAGCCTTGGCTAAGGAGAACTATATGAGAAGTGAAAAGATGGAGAATTCAACATCCCTATAATGCTCCTCATTCTCCTTCCCACCTTGTTTTTTTTTTCCCCGGGGGGGGGGAGGGCAAAACCTAGCTGTGCTATAGGGGTAGCTGGCATCAGGGGTAGGCGTCATTGGGCAGCTGCTGTGGCCCACACCCTCACAGGGGGGCCATTCTCAACTCCTGGAACCTCCTGGCCCTGCTGCTCCTCCTCACTGCTAGTTCACTCCCATGCAAGGCATGACTAGAGTGAGGAATCCTTCACTTGCCTTGCATGCTCCCTCTAGGCAGTTGTATGGATTGGGCCTTGAGGGTGGGGGTGAGTGAATGGGCACTGTGGAGAGAAGCGAGGAGAAGGCGTGCCCACTAAGAGGGGGGGCACTGATGGCATTTTGCCCAAGGGCTTCTCAAAACCTGGAGCCAGCACTGCAGGGCTAGCACATATTCTGAGACCAAGTGATCATGTTCCTCATCAGTCTCAGAGCCTTGGACATTCCAACAAATCAGCAGGAGGATGAGTGAACAACTTACTCCTCTTCTCCTGATGCTTTTTCAGGCCCCATCCAAAGAAGGGACATGTGCATTCTCACATACAGGAATAGAATACACACATGCATCTCCCCACTTTGGACAGACAAGATACACATGGGGAGAGGGAAGCACAGGCCTCTTACCTGTCCTCTTCCATCACTTCTTTGGAGCATCCAATGAGGTTCCACAGATGTGTTTAGAAAAGTGCATTCTTCTTGTTTTAGCCTTCAAATTGAACAGTACTATTTGCAACACGGCTAGAGTGACCATAGGAGATGTCCCACACCTGGGATAAGAAGGGCTACCATTTTGTCTTCTTCTCCCATTGCCACATCTTCCTATTCTACTGGCACTTTTGGTTTCCTCATCCTAAACCTTACTTTTGAGATTCTCCATCTCTCTGCCCATAACTACATGCCAACTGTTTTAGCATGGCAAGACATGACTAAGGGAAATGGTAGGCACTGAATATGTGACTAAAGGGCCATCTTATTGCTTCACCATGTGCCCAAATTGCAACTCACCTAAGCACCATCCAAACAACTTTAGAGCATCAGTCTTTTTCCCTTATTCCTTTCATTCCTCTTTGAACTTAAGATAAAGCCTACCTACTACTGCCTTCCCCAATATCGAATCCAACCCCGTGCTCATTGCAGGAAACATCCCTGAGAGTTTAAAGCATCCCTGACAGATGGCTGTCCAGTCTCTACTTGAATACCTCCAGCAACAGAGAGCCCACCACCTCCCTAGGAAATTGGTTCCATTGGGGCTGTTCACACAGCACAACAGCCCACTGTGAGTTCATTAATGTACAGTGAGGCTGCAGCATGTACTGGAGCATTTGGTTATGGTATATGGAAGCAAAGGAGTTCCCATTGAGGAAGAATTTCCTTAGAAGGGTTTTGTTTAACCGATATGAAAGAATGTGGATGTTACGTTAACCTTCACTCCTAGTTAAATTTCTGGCAAGTGGTGACTCTTTCCTAAATGTTATCTTTCCTAAATGAAGAACTTTGCATTTGTCTCTGTTAAATTGCATTCTGTTATTTTCCGCCCAGTCTTCTAACCTATCAAGATCATTTTGAATTTTGTTTCTGTCTTCTAAGATATTAGCTATCCCACCCAAGTTTCTGTCATCTGCAAATGTGATAAGCATCCCCCCCCCCACCTCTTCCTCCAAGTCATTAATAAACATGCTGAAGAGTACAGGGCCTGGGACCAACCCCTGCAGTCACCCTGCAGTTTGTTGAGGAACCACTGTTGAGCACTCTTTGAGTAGTTCTCTAGCCAGCTGTGGGTCCACCTAGTGGTACTCATACCACATAACAACCAGAGGCATAGCTGCTTCTGAGGAATAATCGCCCTCCCTAAACACAGCATCTCTGGATAAATCGAAGCACTACTTTAACACAGAGGCCATCAATATCTTGTAACCTGTCTTAGAGGAAGATCTCTCCTGCCAAAGCA
The DNA here is from genome assembly GCA_021292165.1 of Shinisaurus crocodilurus. NCBI lineage: Eukaryota > Metazoa > Chordata > Lepidosauria > Squamata > Shinisauridae > Shinisaurus > Shinisaurus crocodilurus. The sequence continues at coordinate 138,820,152 of CM037876.1, read as the reverse complement.
ATGGAGGTGGATGATTACAGCAACAATTGAAAAATATGAGCCTACATCATCTTCCTGCGGAGTTAAATGTATGAGATAACTAGCAAAGAAGGCAACATTCTTACTGCATCCATTTGTATTCATGTATCTGGTTTAGGGCAGTTTCCACTTTCTTACCTTAGCGTGACCGGACTCATGTCAAAATTTCCCTGCTGACACGTACTTAGTGCAGTTGAATAATGCAGAGCACATTAAGGTTCCTCTTCAGTGAGAACATTGAACATTTTCATCTGCACCAATTTGCATTACCTTTACCAGTAATAGGGCAATTCTCCTTTAACCCAGAATACACAAACTTTAGATTATCTAATGTATCATCCAGACATTTTAATACAGATCTTGATTTTCCATGCTGCACAATATTGGCTAAAGTTTCCATCAAGCTCCTCTTGCTACAAGTTAATGCCAATCATTAAACACACTAGGTTCTACCCCACAAACACACACACCTCCTGCATCTCCATTTGACATCCGATAATGGCTAAAAAATATTTATTCATAAACATAAAGCTCCCTGAAACTCTATTTCTCCTCCCGCCATAAAAGACTTCACTTATTACTGACATCCATTTTGCTTTGTCCTAAATTAACTGCTCCCAAGCTAATGCATGACCTGTTCTAAAAAAAAATAATGTTGGAGGGCTCAGGCAGAGAAGGCGAAATACAGGAGTGAAGCTCAGTAATGGTGGAAGCAAAAAAAACCCAAACATGTTCTTATGTGCACCTTGCAGTAAGCCCTGTGGCTCACGCTGGCTCAGCTTGTCTGAGCTTGGAAAGCTAGCAGGGTCAGGCCTGGTTATTGCTTGGATGGGAGACCCCTCCTCTAGTTTCCTGCATTGAGCAGGGGGTTGGACTCGATGGCCTTGTAGGCCCCTTCCAACTCTATGATCCTATCCTATGACTCAGTGGTACTTACTGCTACTGGTAGATGCAGATTGGGTTCCAAGCAAACAGTTCTGACCGACAGGTAGCTTTCCCAGGACATCAAACTCATCTTGTGATGATTCTAGACTTTCCAAGTGCCTCACCCCAGCCATTAGGTAGAGTGAGGCAGTTGCCTCCAGCAACAAGTGCAGGGAGGCAGGGAGTGGTGGCAAGGGGTTAGAGGATAGAACTGTGCCCCTAAGTTAGACTACTGCCTGCAGGGGCAGTGTCCTGCCAGATTCAGCTGCTAGTCCAGTCAGCTTCTGTGTGTGGAATAGGGGAAGGCACCATCTTGTCCCTCACCTCAGACTAGCAAAACGTCTTGAGCTGGCCTTGTACCCCAATCTCGACAACAAGTAAGTTCTTGGGGAAATTGTTCCATGCTGGTCAAAACCTAACGTCTGGCAAAATTGTCTACATTTTGGATCTAAAAGTTACAGCAACTTCTTTCTAGGCTTTCACTTATCCCTACACAGGATTTCTGTCAATCAGCTGTTCTTCCAGTCCAAAGTGCCTTTATTCCATTAGAGAGGTTTAAGAAGTGTGCCACCTCGGTCTCTCCAGGTCCATCTTTCAAGGTTTAATCTCTAACCCCCAAGAGAATGTGCAAACACTGATAGGTTTTTAGATCATGCATTATAGAGGGACTCTATCTTGAGAACATTGCCGTCCTCCATTTTGCATGAGCGCATCATCCCAGATGTTGACAGCCTAATGTCATTTCACCACCTCCCCAAACGCCACACAGAGAGAATACTTTTTTTCACTTGAAGGGGATGTTTATCACCAAGTAAAGTTGCCTTATGTCAGTAACGACCCCCGGATCCCTGATGGGTAACTTACACTTAACTGGCAACATTCTGGGATGCTTCTATTAACTGCAAAAGTCGAAACAGCTTGAACTTCAATAAAATGCACAGTAAATGACTGAGCTAATTCAACCTCATTAATCCTCAACCCAATACAACCCTTTGGTGTCTTCACAGCAGCCTGTGCATAACCTACAGAACATAAACACATCCCGGTAGGAAATCCAACGCCCAAAATGTGTTGCAGCCCTGGCTCCTGAGTTGTCAGTGTGAGGTAAATAGCTACATAATTGCCAAGGCCTAACTCCAGCTGCACCGCAGGAGCCTCCACCATCTCATCAAGCCTTGTTAACAATGGGAATAGTGTGCAGTTGTACCAAAATGGATGCTTCTGTCTCCCTGGTATGCTGGATAAAACAGGCTCTTACTTATAGCAGGCACCAGCACTCCTGGTTTTGTCTATCTCCATACTGCAGAACAAAATAAGTTTACTTCCCTGGAAGCAAAGTAATTTTGAGAAGCTTTAAAAAGGTAGCAGAGTAGCAAGTCCTTTTTCTCCCCTTTCTTTTTTTCTTTTTTTACATCAATAACACTATATAACCATCCATTGTACAATTATTTGCAGGATGTGATACTTAAAATAATCCAATATTTCCTTTGTGACTGTTTCCAAATAACTAATGTGGGGCTTTAAACATTTAATGGGAAAAAGACTGCTAAAGGCTATTTCTATTGCACACTTTTATAGACTAACAACAGAAATTACCCTTTTTGCCAAGAGTCTCTGAAGAAAAACCATCAGGCCTAGAACAGTCTAAAAGCCCCAATTAAGAAGTGAAGTGCATTCCCTTTAAATCCACAAAAGGGACACTTTTTATGATCAAATGTATTTTGGAATATCTCTTATTCTTCTACACTTTACTTTTCCAAATAGAGTTATTGCCCATTATACACTCTGATCCAGCAAGGAGAAGGTTAAAAAGACCTCTCTTAGCTGGCTCACAAACCTACGCTAGAGCCACTGGCATCAGAAAGTCTCTGATCCAACAAGAGAATGTTTTTGGCTTTATTTTAATTATTTATTTATTTATTTAATACATTTTTATACCGCCCAATAGCCGAAGCTCTCTGGGCGGTTTACAACAGTTAAAATCATAAAATACAATATAAAATATAAAATTTAAAAACACAGATTAAAAACAAACAGCAGAGCTAGCAGCAGCAGTTACAATAACGGAATTAAAAACAATCACAAGATTAAAATGATTAAAATGCTTAAAATGCTTAGGAGAACAGAAAGGTCTTCACCTGGTGCCGAAAAGAATACAAAGTAGGCGCCAGGCGAACCTCTTTGGGGAGCTCATTCCATAACTGGGGTGCCACAGCAGAAAAGGCCCTCCTCCTAGTAGCCACCTGCCTCACTTCCTTTGGCAGGGGCTCTTGGAGAAGGACCGCTGAGGAAGATCTTAGTGTCCGGGCAGGTACATATGGGAGGAGACGATCCTTCAGATACCCTGGCCCCAAGCTGTTTAGGGCTTTAAATGTTAGCACCAGCACTTTGAATCGGGCCCGGAAACAGACTGGCAGCCAGTGCAGATGAAAAAGCACTGGCATAATATGTTCTTGTCGGCCAGTCCCGGTTAATAATCTTGCTGCCCTATTTTGGATCAGCTGAAGTTTCCGGACCGTTTTCAAAGGCAGCCCCACGTAAAACGCATTGCAGTAATCCAAACGAGAGGTTACCAGAGCATGGATAACTGTAGCTAGGCTATCTCTTCCAGATAAGGACGTAGTTGGTATATCAGCCTAAGCTGATAAAAGGTGCTCCGTGCCACCGAGTTGACCTGTGCCTCAAGTGACAGTTGGGGATCCAAGAGCACCCCCAAACTACAAACCTGATCCTTCCGGGGGAGTGCAACCCCATCCAGAACTGGTTGAATATCACTTAGCCGGGCAGACGAACCACCCACCACTAACAGTACCTCTGTCTTATCTGGATTGAGTCTCAGTTTATTAGCCCTCATCCAGTCCATTACTGTGTGCAGGCACTGATTCAGAACAGCCACTGCCTCACCTGGATTTGATGAAAAGGAGAGATAGAGCTGGGTGTCATCTGCATATTGATGACACCTCAGCCCACACCTCCGGATAACCTCTCCCAGTGGTTTCATGTAGATGTTAAACAGCATAGGGGATAAAATAGAGCCCTGTGGCACCCCATGGCATAACTGCCAAGGGACAGAGCAGTAATCCCCCAGCACCACCTTCTGGAATCGGCTGCCCAAGTAGGATCGGAACCACTGGAGTGCAGTGCCTCCAACTCCCAATCCAGACAACCTATCCAGAAGGATACCATGGTCGATGGTATCGAAAGCCGCTGAGAGGTCCAAGAGAATCAACAGGGTCGCACTCCCCCTGTCCCTCTCCCGGCAGAGGTCATCCCACAGGGTGACCAAGGCAGTTTCCGTTCCAAAACCAGGCCTGAATCCAGATTGAAATGGATCTAGATAGTCCGTTTCATCCAAGAGTGCCTGGAGCTGACCAGCAACCACCCGCTCAAACACCTTGCCCAGGAATGGGATATTAGCTACCGGCCTGTAGTTATTAACATCATCCGGGTCCAGGTTAGGCTTTTTGAGGAGTGGCCTAATCACCGCCTCTTTCAAAGAGGCCGGCACCACTCCCTCTCAAGGAGGCGTTTACAACCTCCTGGACCCAGCCGGCTATCCCCTCCTTATTTGATGTAATAAGCCATGATGGGCAAGGGTCAAGCACACAGGTGGTAGACCGGACTTGGCCAAGCACCTTGTCCGCATCCTCGGGCCTCAATAACTGAAATTCATCCAATAAAACCAGACCAGACGGTGCTCTGGACACCTCTACTAAAGGAGCTGCACTAACTGTGGTGTCCAATTCATGACGAATTTGAGCGACTTTATCTTCAAAGTGCCGTGCAAACTCGTCACAGCGTGCTACTGAGGGTTCTATCATTTCTCTCGCTGGCCCAGAGTGTAAAAGGCCATGGACCACTCGGGAAAGCGCCGCTAGACGGCACTGAGAAGATGCAATGGTGGTGGAAAAGAATTCTCTCTTCGCCACCATCACCGCCACAGAGTAGGCTCGATAATGAGCTCTAACCTGTGTTCGGTCAAATTCAGCACGAGTTCTCCTCCACCTGCGTTCCAGCCGTCTTCCCTCTTGCTTCATTGCCCTCAGCTCTGGTGTGTACCAGGGCTTCCCCTCACTCTATCTAGGGGCTTTGGCTGTGGAATGGAATGCAACATCTCTCCATATCCCAGGATGGAAGTCCTTTGATCCTGGCAGGGAAACATGAATGAATCATAGAATCATAGAATAGTAGAGACCAGGACCGGTGCAAGGCAGTTTGGTGCCCTAGGCAAGATCAGATATTTAGCGCCCCCCTTCCCACTTGAGAGCGCTGTATTTTTTTCCCAAGGCGTTTCTGGTGCCCCCTTTAGCCCTGCGCCCCAGGCAGCTGCCTAGTTGGCCTAATGGTAGCACCGGCCCTGGTAGAGACGGAAGGGGCCTATAAGGCCATCGAGTCCAACCCCCTGCTCAATGCAGGAGAACAGATGTGGGCAGCCCCGGCAGTCACCCATCCAAGCACTGACCCGGCTCATACCTGCTTAGCTTCAGCATGTGGCCATTGTATTTACTCAGGGCTGAAAGTGTGTCTGTGGATATAAGCATGGATGGGGTGGGGGGGAATTGTGCAGTTTGCATTTTAATGAGAACTTACCTAATTCTGCACTTTCAAATCACCATGCGAACCAAAACCCAGTTATCCTTCAAAGTTCGCACTTCTCCGAATTGTGTAAGGGAATTCTCCAATCAAAACATATGTACAAAAATGCAACTATTGGGGAAATAATGTTCTAAAATACTTTATGTTAGGAAAATTGCTTGCAAAAATTGTTTCTATTTGGCATGCAAAAATGCATGTGTTAGGAGAAATGTGCACCAAAATGCTTATGACTATTCGTGAATTTGTTTATTTTTTAATTGTTTAGGGTGAACTGAACTTCAGCCTAGAGAAATGCTCAAAGTTTGAGATGAACTAAGATTAAGATTGGAAAAATTAGAAACTGTGAGAAACCAAAACTGACAAATTCATCCATCGCTAGATATGAGGTAGAGGCCTAGGGCGGCCATGCTCAACACCTGCCTCACATACTCCAAGGCCTCCAAGGAAGGGAGAGTTGTGAAGCAAAAACATATCTCCCCTCCCTGCCCTACTCTGGACCCACATTAGGTCCAGAACACACCAGAATGTAGGGACATGGGACTGGGATTTTATGCCCATTTGCATTTATATAATCATGTCTCTCTTCATTGTAAGGTCTAGTACAGTGGTTCTCAACCTTTTTTTCTTTCTTTTTTGCCCCTTGCACCCTTTTCACCATATGTCAGAAGACTCAGAATATCATCCCCCCCTTTCCAAGATTGTCTGACTTAATCTGTGCCATACAATAAGGTGTGATGTCCTGTAGATTATGTAGAATCTGTAGAATTGTAACTTGTAGAAAGATCAGTATTCCAACAGTTTGAGTCTGTGGTCCCAATTTCCCCCCCCCCAAAACCCTAAAATCCCCCCCTGGGGGGAATTCCCCCCTGGTTGAGAACCCCTGGTCTTGTACTAAGGAAAGGACCTACTCAGAGAGTGCCCCTGCCTTCTTAAAGGGAGGTGGGTGGTGACTGGAAGGAGTGCCTTCTCTCCCCATCTGTGGAATGCCTTGCTTAGCCCAGCGATTACTGCTGCCTTTTAGGTGGCAAGCAAAAGTGGTGTTTTCCTGATAGCGCTTGTTTTATTTTCTGCTGCCATGTTGGTAAGGGTTTCAAGAGAGACAAAGATGGTTCTATTACCTATGTAGTCAAGGAGGGACTCCCAGGCCCCACAAAGGTAGAAAAAAGATTGGCCCAAAAGATTATTTGTTTGACATCTAGACCACTCTATCTGATATTTCTATCTCCATCGCAGTAGCCCAGTGTGATAACTCTGAGGAGGAAGATAAAGCTTTCTATTTTGCACCAGCAAACTTCTAGCTGCCCGTAATACATTCCAAAATGTTATACTGCATCCACATTAACGTGTTTCATAGAATGGACATCCCTTTCGTATTCAGCGTTTACCATGCTCCAGTCGATATACACTCCAAAGCATGATTTCAATTATTCAGCAGCAAAAGCTTTTGATCACCTACAGTCTATATGGCCCAAAGCAATAAGCATATAAAGAAACCATTGAGAAAACAGGATAAGGGTAGACCAGAGAACTGAGCCAATGGCTGCCTGAGGATTTTGATGTGTGCTCACCCTGCATCACTTAGATTCAACCGGCAAAGTAGACATGTGAACCACCAGTCATCTATTGAGTTGGGGCACTTGTGGCCCTCCAGATGTTGTTAGACTCCCAACTCCCACTAGCCCCAGAAGCATGGCCAATGGTCAGGGGTGATGGGAGATGTAGTTATGGATGTACAAATTTTGTTAAATCCATTCCATCTGTGTTTTGTGGATTGCCAGGCATCTTTCATTCCAGCGTCCACTCACTGACGGAATCAGATGTGTTTTTTATTTATTTATTTATTATATTTATACCCCACGTTTTTTCCTGCAAGGAACCCAAGGCGGCTTCCATAATCATCCTCCTCTCCAGTCTATCCTCACAACAACCCTGTGAGGTAGGTTAGGCTGAGAGTCAGTGACTGACCCAAAGGCACCCAGTGAGCTTCATGGCTGAGCTGGGACTAGAACCCGGATCTCCCAAGTCCCAGTCCAACACTCTCACCACTACTCCCAGTAGTTTAATTAGGAAAATCCTGCTAAACGATTTGCTTAGTTAAACAAGATGCACTGATGGTTTCCTGCAAGCAAAGTCTTGATACATGACACATGGATTACGCCTGCCTCCATCACATTAACCCTTGAAATCTATTCTTACTTCTCATTAGTTGTGTGTTCACTTTTCTGTGATTGCTGCCTAGGAAGTTTGGATGGTTTTCCTTTCCTTTCAGGTTCCACAGAAAGAGATGCCTTCTTCTCCCACTTTTAGGGATATATGAGAATTTCATTCCACTTGTGCAAGTGTGCATTAGCCCTAATGCGGACTTGCACTAATGTGCATTAGCACAAGTGCAAATTTGCGCAAATCCCCCCTCCCAAGAAAAAGACTGGTCCACAAGTCTGCAGAATCTGCGTGACTCGGGGAAAGCCGGTCTGCTGTGGAATCCAAAGGTCAGATTCATAGAAATCCAAATCCATTTGAATCTGTTGCGGATTTCTCTGACATCCCATCACTGGGAGGGGCACAGATTCCGCACCCCAGAAGACTATATTGCTACAGATAAAAGCAGAACTACGACATACTCACTCTGTGAGGCATTTGAGAACTCTACATCCAGGCTCTACAAATTGTACATTATTGTAGATAAATAATAACCATATGGAAACAGAGTTTTTTTAGTAGCAATTTTCTCTTTGTCACTACTAGCACAGTATTAATGGCACAAAAGCTTGACACATTTCCCCCCTCATGTTACTATCTTCTATATCAAGCGGGGGGGGGGGGTGTACTTCAAGCAGCACACAATCTTCTGCAGGCAAAGCAGGACATGAATTTCCCTGACGCACATGGAAGCATTTTAATATTAGAAGCAGAAGCTAAATTAAAAAGCATTCTTGCTTCACTAGTTTCTTCAGCAACCTTACCAGGGAAGAACTCTACTGCCAAGTGGGTTTTTAAATGGTTATTTCACTCTCTGAACCTCTTCTCATGAAACACAATTTTTCTTTGAAAATTAAACCCATGCTTTCTACAAATATAGAGTGCCAGAATAATTCCCTTACTCTGGGCAGCCAAGATAATGTTAGAGTGTAAATTACAATTGATCAGAATACAATTTTTATACCAAAAACAATCAGAGAAAGCAGCGTAATTCAGGAGCGATAGAAATCAGCCATGAATATTGTGAATGAGAAATTCTTGGAGATAAGCTAGTCCTTTAATAGAGAAAGACTGAATGATTACATTTCCAAAGTGCAGTACATGCCATCCCTTAAATTACCTCCAAGACTCTGAAAATAAGAAAAATATATAACCCTGGTGTTGGAGCATGAACACTTATAGCGGCTGATCATCTCTGGGGAGCAGCCGAAAACAGCCCTTTAATCTTGTTGTTACAAAGCCACCAACTCATCTCTACCTGCTATGTAATAAAATTCAAAACAGTGTAAGGACACATGCAGGTTTATGCATGGAGAGTCTGAAATATTGTGCCAGAAGTCTGCCATTTTGCCATCTGTTAGGGCCAGTGTCAAGGGTAGGCATAGTTGGGCACCTGCCGATGGCTCATGCCCCAGCAGGGGGCCCCTGGACTTGCTCCTCCTGGTTGTCACCATTACAACCTGCTTGTTCACTTGCCTCACTCTGCCCTGGACAATGGTGATGGGGAAAAGGAGGAGCAGTAGATGCCTTCGCCTACTTACTCACTGGCTCTCTCTGCCTGTCAAGCAAGTGGTAGCAATGATGAGAAAGAGGATGAGCAGCAATAGCAGCTGGTGACATTGTTGGTGAGAAGGGACTTCACTGAGGGAGGGGGCCCATTGAGGGTGCCTTCCCCAAGGCCCCTTCAAAACCTGAAGCCAGCACTGCCATCTATGTTTGAAATGCTTTTTAATAGTTTTATGCAAATCTGTCTAACTTCAAGGTTTTGTTCTGGCTCTACAATTTAGTTGTACTTTTTAATTTGGGACCAAATATGTTGATGCCTATGACTGAACACTCACAATGCAAATCAAATTGAATTCAGAATAGGGGCCATGCATTGATTGTGAAATGAATGAAAATGTGAACCGAATGAAACTCATTCAGGAAGAAATGGGCAAAAATATGGCTGCTGTTCAGGCTGTTTGAGGGCAAGGGACTTCTCCTCTGCTGCCACTGGAGATAGGAATGACCAATGGCCATCATCCTACCCACTCCCAGAATGTTCCAGGACTTTCTGGGCAGGAGATGGTGGCCACCACTGGCCGCCACCATTTTTTTGGTAGATGCCATTTCCTCCCAAACATGACAACATCTGGGGCAGTTGGAGGGGATAGTGGCTGGCTGCCAAGAGCAGCTGTTTCAATTGATTTTCCTGCTATTGCCATAGAACAGGTATGGGGAACCTCCAGCCTGGGGCTGGATACAGACCTTGAGGGTTCCCCGTCCAACCTACCAGCTATCCTATACCCTGCCCCCTCTCCTGGCATGGAAAATAGTGCCAGCTCCTGTTTTTTTTAGGGACTATTGGGCAAAATGCCTTTGATTATCCCCCTCCCTCAGTGAGTCTTCCTTTTTACCACCATTGTCACTTGCTCTCCCTCTCTCTCTTTCTCTCTCTCTTCTCTCTCTCTCTCTCTCACACACACACACACATACACACACACCTCTGAACATGAGGCATTATGTAATGTGTTAGGATAGTGGGGAGGAAAGAGAGTACAAGTATCTTTCCCTCTGTAACATTGCCTTAATTGTTTCATAAGAACACCCCCAGTCTCTGCTTTATAAAAGTATACACACACACACACTTTGGAAGAAGGGGCTCTTTTAGAACTCTGCAGAATTTTATGGGATCTCCTTCCTTCTCCGTGCTATTATCTTCCCACAAAGGAACAGGATGTGCAAGCTCCCTAGGTTTCTGTCCCTGCACAACATTACACCTGAAAATGTCATTTCCACCACCACCACCACCCCAAACCCACACACACCACCTGATGATCTGGAGTCTCCTGAGCCAGATATTTTTGGGAAACAAATCATTTCAGGGGACTATGGGGCTGACCAAGAAGGTCCTGGGCTCTCAAAACAAAGGGCTTCAGATCTTTCCCCTTGAAACTTGGAAAGTTCTGCTTCCAAGTCAGAAGGTGATGCTCAACCACTGCCCAGCCGCTGAGAATGCCAGCGCCTAAAGGCACAGGCTAAGACCGTGGCAAGGTGAAGGAGTGCCTCCTTGCAGACAAAGACTCCTCAAGAGTAAAGTCCTCCTCAGGAGCAAAGCCCTCCTCAAGAGTAAGACTTTTGCCAGGGATCATGTGATGAACTACAGATGAGCCCTGGGTGAGGCTCTGGATGCTCAGGCTACAAAAGCTTTCAGTTGAGACTTACTTGCTGCTGGAAACAACATCTTTCTGCCTGCTCCAGTGCCTTGTTTTGTGACTGACCAACTGTCCTTTGGACCCCTGCTAGACTCTGTTCCTTGGACTGTGTTTTGACCTTGGCCATGCCTTAGACCAGCATAGCTGGCTGGAGCATGCTGGGAATTGTAGGCCAAAAACATCTGGGGACCCAAGGTTGGAGAACACTGCCTTAGACCTTTCCCTTGGAACTCTGCTTCTTGCCTGGTAACACTGTGCTCTTGTCCCTTGCCTGTTTACTACCTACTTTTGCTTGGACTGCCTTCTTGCTGGAATGATTCAACTGTACTTGACCTTTGCCTGTTTACTGACTTGCCTAATCCAGCAGGACAGGAATATCTCTCAGACATCTTTCTCTCCCCTACCCCCAAGAAGATGGGCAAGCTCCCAGTGTGGAGACAACCTGTGCATCTTCCATGTGGGGGAGATAAGAAATGCAGTTCTCACTCATTACTTGCCATTGCTGGGCAGAAACAGGAAGTGTGGATAATATTTTAAGCTGCCTTTGAGTAAAACCACTTCTTGCCTGTCCTTATATTAGCAGTATTCATTTTCTGACTTCCAGTTTCAACTCACTCAAAATTATTCACACTTGGGGGGGGGGGATCAAAACCATGGCAACTGACAAAATGACAAAAGTGGAATAACTTCTTTCAAAAGTATAAATGTATAAATTTAATAAAGCAAGAATGTCTTCATTTAGTCAAGTCCAGCCACTGGTCATCAAAAGGTAGCCCGTATGAACTCTCCTAATTGGCTTTCCACATCTGTTTTATTACTGCAGTGTGCTTTGATAGATAATCGTTGCTTCAGAGGCAGCAAAGGTCTAAAATGGATATTTCTTCTACAACATTTGTTTAAATCATCATTCTTAGCATCTGCCTCCTACTTCATTATTTATTTTAAAAGTTTGAAGAATACCGGAGTGTGTTCCATCGTGACATTATAGAAAGGCAATTCTACATGTCACCTTGTGTAGCGAAGTTGACACAACTTGTTTTATTTCTAGTACTTGTATCTTGGGTCTGCTGGTTATCATGGACTTCTCTATAATTGGATACTGAAAGGCTACAGATATATTAAATGCTACATATATAAGTTAGTCTAAGATTCAGAGGGTTGCATAAGCACCATTTTTATTTTTTTGGAAGAATTTAAAGGGCACTTTCTAAGGTGGAAACAACATTTGAGGAAATAGCTGTTAGTGGAGAAATGTCCCTATTCCCATATTTTCTGCTATTCCCATATTTTCACCCATGGGAAGTTTTCCTTTTTGTGGGCCTCAATCCTTCTCTAGAGGAAGTGAAAGAAATTGAGGTTCATATGCATATTGTGTGTGGTGGGCTCTCTAGATTAGGGGTCCAGAACATTTTCATGGTGGAGGGCTGGAAAGCCCCCCCCCCCACAGGCCCTCTGTGGGCCAGATGACATCGGTGGGCAAGCCGCTATAAGAATGGAGAAAGGAACATGGCCAGTGCTTCTCCCAGCACTGGGCCGGTCCCTGGTTTTGCACAGTGCCTGGCTTTGTGCAGCACTCTGTGTGATACCACTCAGCCCCCATCAGGAAGAGCAGCTGCTCTTCCTGGCAGCAGCTGGGTCCCTGGCTTTGTGGGATGCTGCATGAAGCGACTCAGCAGCTACCCTTCCCAAGGGGAGAGGGAGTGGCATGCAGGGGGATCCCCAATATTATCTCAGATGGAGGCCAAGTCCAGCCACCTGGTGGAACCCCGGGAGGCTCCATATGCTGGATTAGGTCCACGGGTGGCAGTTTTGCACCCCTGTTCTGGATCTTAATATTTAATTCATCACTTTCTATTCATTACTAAGAGCTAGGGATGGATCTGAGAGTCTCGGGGGGGCTGAAAGCGGCCTGCTCGCCCCCCCAGACTCTTGTGACTTACCTGGCCGCCGCTCGATCCAAGACGTGCCAGGGAAAGGAGCTTCATGTCAGTTCCACTTCCCCTGGCGCTGTGTTTTAAGCGTAAAAACCAGGGCAACCCAGCTTGAAACGGCCGCGATTTGCTATTCGTGGCCGTTTTAAGCTGGGTTGCCCTGGTTTTTACGCTAAAAATGCAGTGCCAGGGAACTGGAAGTGACGCGATGGGGAACCCGTTGCATCACTTCTGGTTCCCTGGCACTGCAAGTGGAGAGAGCGCAGCAAGAGGTGTTCCGTAGCACCCTCCCGAGCAGGTAAGCTCCCCGCTCGGTTTACATCGCTACGTAAGAGCTTTTCCACATGAGGCTGTTAATCCACTGTATCTACTTTCGGTTTCATCACAGAATTGAGATATGAGCACTACATGAGAAGAGTTTCCTTTCCCACTTTTCTGCTACATAACCTCTAGGTGGCACTGTGTTATAGTGGAATAGCACAAATGCACAAGTAGGGGAAACACTTTCTTTCACTTTCACAATTAAATGCTGCATTTTCCCCGCTCTAAAAAAACTCACTATAAGTGCTGGTTAGACACCAAAGCGAAACCAGAGGGTCATGACATCATCTAAAGTACCCATTGTGGAGGAAGGGGGGCTGGCTGGCCCACCACACCCCCACCCTTTCCTACCCCAAAGGAACCAAGTCCCCCAGAGATCTCAAGATACCAGATTGCCAGCCTCAGCTGTCTGCAATCCTACTTGAATCTCTGTTCAGGGACTTGCCTTTAATTCTGTAACCTGGATTTAGATACTGAAGCCACAGAGCAATCCACAACACTATGTGGGGTAAAACCAAGACAAGGTTTATTCTGGTAGCATTTAACAACAAAAAGTGAGAAATGAGAGAAGCACACAAAATAGAGAGATACACTTTGGCACACAGAAATAGAGCTACAAAATAACAAAACCTGATTCCTTAATATCTCTCAGGCACTCAACTAATTACCTGAGGTTCAGTCTTCTTCCAGGGTTAGATCCAGCACAGCCTTGCTGCCCGATGGAGATTACCACATCTACCCGCAGGTCCAAGATGGGTAGAGTCCAACAAGGCTTGCCTTTACTAGAGCCCTCAATCAGCTAATTTCACCAGGAGCTACCTGGGGTCGGTTCCTGATGCCCCCCCGAAGGCTTGGGGCCTCTGCTTGGCCTGCTATTGCTCTACAGCAACCATGCGGGCCCAAAGACAAAGACACACAGGCTACACGTTGGGAAATAGCTCTTCCCCCCTCCCCCTTTCTGTAGCTTTCCTGTCTTCAGCCAATTAGATTGAACTTCACCTGGCCAGGCAGGGGGAGGGAGACTCATGAGTCGTGACTCATGGCTTACTGGGCCTGAACTACATTTGCATATGAAAGCCCTAGATCGGACTCTCAGGCGCCATGCCCCATCCTATGCTTTATGTACCTTTTGCCTCCTCCCAGCCCCCCCAACTGGCCTTACTTGGTTTACACATGAGGAGGTGTGTGTGTGTGTGCGTGTGTGCATGCAGGAACCCCCAAAGGCTCTTTTCTTCACACCCATAAATAACCATGAGTAGGGTATAATGAGCGCACGATAAATGCCTCATGTAGGAAAGCCCTAAGAAGCTGCAAAGGTATACATGAGCTAAAATAATACTAATAGCCAACAGCTACTTTCTGTCAAGTTACAAAGGAAGTTTGGCACGTCACTAGTTGTCATTAGTTCTGTAGCTCCAAAATTAAATCTGTGTAAAGGACAGGGCCTAAAATTCTATACAGGTATACCTCGGAGGTATTGCAGGTTCGGTCCCAGACCAACGCAATAAAGCGAATATTGCAATAAAGCAAGTCACACGAATTTTTTGGTTCCTCAGTGCATATAGAAGTTATGTTTACACCATACTGTAGTCTATTAAGTGTGCAATAGCATTATGTCTAAAAAAAATGTACATACCTTAATTAAAAAATACTTTATTGCTAAAAAAAAAATGCTAACTTCAGAGAGTCATAATCTTTTTGCTGGTGGAGGGTCTTGCTTCGATGTTGATGGCTGCTGACTGATCAGGGTGGTGGTTGCTGAAGGTTGGGGTGGCTGTGGCAATTTCTTAAAATAAGACAACAATGAAGTTTTCCACATTGATTGACTATTCCTTTCATGAAAGATTTATCTGTAGCATGTGATGCTGTTTGATAGCATTTTACCCACAGTAGAACTTCTTTCAAAATTGGGGTCAATCCTCTGAAAACCTTCTGCTGCTTTATCAACTAAGTTTATGTAATATTCTAAATCCTTTGTTGTCATTTTAACAATGTTCACAGCATCTTCACCAGGAGTAGATTCCATCTCAAGAAACCACTTTCTTTGCTCATCCATAAGAAGCAACTCCTCATCCATTAAAGTTTTATCATGAGATTGCAGCAATTCAGTCACATCTTCAGGCTCCACTTCTCATTCTAGTTCTCTTGCTATTTCCACCACATCTGCAGTTACTTCCTCCACTGAAGTCTTGAACCCCTCAAAGTCATCCATGAGGGTTGGAATCAACTTCTACCAAACTCCTGTTAATGTTGATATTTTGACCTCCCCCCATGAATCATGAATGTTCTTAATGGCATCTAGAATGGTGAATCTGTTCCAGAAGGTTTTCAATTTACTTTGCCCAGATCCATCAGAGGAATCACTATCTATGGCAGCTATTTATTTATTTATTTATTACATTTATACCCCGCCTTTTTTAGCCTTGTGAAATGTATTTCTTAAATAATAAGACTTGAAAGTCGAAATTACTCCTTGATCCATGGGCTGCAGAATGGATGTTGTGTTAGCAGGGATGAAAACAACATTAATCTCATTGTACATCTCGACCAGAGCTCTTGGGTGACCAGGTGCATTGTCAATGAGCAGTAATATTTTGAAAGGAATCTATTTTTCTGAGCAGTAGGTCTCAACAGTGGGCTTTAAATATTCAGTAAACCATGTTGTAAACAGATGTGCTGTCATCCAAGCTGTTGTTGTTCCATTTATAGAGCACAGGCAGAGTAGATTTAGCATAATTCTTATGGGCCCTAGGATTTTTGGAATAGTAAATGAGCATTGGCTTCAACTTAAAGTCACCAGCTGCATTAGCCCCTAACAAGAGAGTCAGCCTGTCCTTTGAAGCCAGGCATTGACTTCTCCTCTCTAGCTATGAAAGTCCTAGATGGCATCTCCTTCCAATATTAGGCTGTTTCATCTACAACTGAAAATCTGTTGTTTAGTGTAGCCACCTTCATCAATTATCTTAGCTAGATCTTACCAAAATGTGACACAGAGACACGAAGTGAGCAAATGCTGTTGGAAAAATGGCGCGGATAGACTTGCTCGACACAGGGTTGCCACAAACCTTCAATTTGTAAAAACCGCAATATCTGTGAAGCGCAATAAAGTGAAGCACAATAAAACGAGGTATGCCTGTTCACATTTACCTGGGGACAAGTCTCATGGAACTCAGTAGGGCTTACTTTGGAATAGAGTAGTATAGGATTGCAGTGAGGCAGCATAGCTGAAATACACAGAGCCTTTTACACTCAGAAAAGGCAATTTGTTGTTATTTTATTTTTTTACCAATACACAGGTTGGGAAAAGAGGTGCAGAAGCAAGTACACAGGCAGGCAGTGTTTGTCTTCAATGGTGCTGCCATGGTTGAGGGGGCCCTGGCAAGATGCCGTCCAGGGGCCCACACACACACTTCTGAGCACTTTGCCTCAGGAGGGCACTCTCTCTTTCCATCTCCCTGGCTCGTTCGCTCTCTCCCCCGCCCTTGCTCTTTCCAACCCCCACTGCACCTGGCATGCACCCTCCCCTCTCTCCTCACTCTTCCTTTCCACCGCTTACTCAGGCCAACTCACTCTCCGCCCCTTACATGGCAGTGGCAGAGTCATCGACACCGTCACCTTCTTTTTACCCAATGCTGGTTATAAAGGCCAAAGCTGCAGTCCTACCTGACATCTTAATTTCCCCAGGGTGCCTCTGGGCCTGCGGAGTGCCTCTGGGAAAATCAAGATGACAGCTCTGATGCCCAACCTTTTCTGTAAGTTTTTTTTTTTTTAATGCATTGGTGTGGTGACTGCATCTGGGGGCTGTCCAGGCTGCAGAGGCCTGGGCCTGTGTCCAATAGTCTGGCCCGAGTGGCACCTCAACTAGCAACATTAGTCCAGCACTCTGAAATCCTAAGCGCCTGCTCTAGCCAGACTCCCAAACTGCTATTTTTCAGCTCTCCTGATTCACAGCCTGTTCACACAGCCATTTCACATGCTACAGCCATGGTTTCTGACCTTTGGACAAGATTATTTCATAGAGCAAACTAGTTATTTCTCTAACTAAAGTGTTGAGTACTTTACAATTCATAAATCAAAAGGGTAATTCACCTATGCGTACCCAATAATGGCAGATGACCTTATTCTGACAAAATTAAGTGGACCATGATTAATTAATCCACCATACGGGGGGGGGGGAGAGGAGAGAGAGAGAGCAAGCCTTACTATCATACAGTAAAAATATTCTCCAAAGAATTTCTGTATCTATGTACTTCCCCCCGCCTTGCTTTTTTTTACTGGTGTAGCTTGTTCCTGACTGTGGCATAACAGAGAGCCCAAAAGAGTTGCAGTGAATTTGTACTCCTAAGAATGTTACTATAAATCTATTTTGCATTCCTGAATTCACAGGATGTAAAGGCTGTGCTTTGAATATAGATCACAGCCAACACTAAGATATGAGCTTACATTAAGGATTCTTACAGATTTTCCAAGTTCTGTGGAGAAAAGCCTTGGGGGGGGGGGGGATTTTAGACCATAAGGGCACAATCCTATGGCGATGGCCATAAGCCCGTGAACTCGGAGGCTTACTGTCAGTCAATGCAGAGTGGGAGGAGTGGCAGAGGCCATCTTCGCCTCCCCATCCTCCCGCCCTGCATTTTCTCAAGAAAGCCTTTTTTGCCCATCTAGCTGGAGTGTCTTGGAGGGGGAGGGAAGGAGGTTGGAGAGGTCCCAGGTTAGCTCATACTGTATCTTGGCCCCTCCAGCCTCCTCCCTTCCCTGCCCCCTGAAACACCCCCTTCTCCGAGGTCGCTTTCCCAACTCTGGAGAGCAGCCAGCATGGTTCTTTCCACACTTCGGATCACAGAATCCAAACTATCCTATGGCTCCTTGGACACTGTCTAGGGGGCTTTGGATTGCTCCCTAAGTGACATCTAAACAAAACCTAACGCAAGATCCCAAAGAGTTGGGATTCTCATGGGATCTACAATTATTTAAACCAATAAGTGCTTGGGATCTGTATTTCCCGTCCCTAACTGTACAGGAATGAATCTGACCTCTTCCATTTGTGTTCCAGGCATACATCACAGCGCCAGTCCAGTAGCAGCTAACTGGATTGAGGCAAGTGCTTACCAAAGAAGGGCATTCAGTGCATGGGAATAGCAGAAGTGTTTTGTTTTGTTTTTTAAAGTTTTCACCAAATCCTTATCTTTGAAAAGCACATTTTTTTTAAAAAAAGCAACATGATAATACTAATACATCCCATGACTTTCCTGTATACCGAAGTATATGCAGGGGGGGGGGGGGACAGAACAAAAAGCATCAATACTGTTAAAATCATGATTCAATGAATAAATTCATTATCAATATTGTATGCATAAATTTGATTTGCCTTCACTAAAAACACCAATTTGCATAACTAAAGCACTGTTTGCAAGATGCATGAGGTATACACAACTGATATACTCCTCTCTTGCAAATGTTAATCCACTTTCTTGCAAATGGATGTCATTTCAGGAAGTCTAAAAAGCTTAGATACAACCATAGCTGGGAGAAAAGGCAAACATCATGCAAACATGCTTTTAACCTCCTACAGCTTTGACAAGTCCTATTCCCTAGTAGCGGGAATGGCAAATGAAATACCAGGGCAGAGAGTGAAAATGTCTTCTTATTGAAAAGACATGATAGATGTAAGGGGTGGCTTTCCATTTTGCCTGCCTTTTATTTATTTATTTATTTATTTATTTATTATATTTATACCCCGCCTTTTCCCCCCACAAGGAACCCAAGGCGGCTTACATAGTCCTCCTCCTCTCCATGTTATCCTCACAACAATCCTGTGAGGTAGGTTTTAAGTGTAAACTAGTTGCAATTTCTGTGTTCGTATAGCATGGCTGGTATAACATTTGGATTTGGAAAGCCACTTCTATAGGGGACAAGTGTACATTGTTTCTGCATATGGGGTTAGCACAATTCCCCCTCAAAGTTCCTATTCAATCTAGATTGGCCATGTGTCCTATTTACAGAAATCAGTCTTCTATATGAAGAGCTTTCAGAAGATAGTCCTCTGTTTTTGAAGCTGTTCCTATATTTGAAGGACGATCCGGTCCATGTCTGGTTTAAAGATAAAGAACCCTAAAAAGGGAGAGCAAGCTCCATGCCTTGCGGCTGTCCATCAGCAATTAGCAGCAGGCCGAACAATAATCATGTGTATTTACAAATTTGCATCTGTACATATACTTTTGCATTTGCACATTTTATGCAAGAAATCTGCCTTTTCCCTTTTTTTTCTTTTCTTTTTTTTTGTTGTTGCACCAAACACAGCATTGTTGTGAGACCCTTTTCCAGCTCCATTAACATTGTCAAGAAATCCATTTTCTGTTTGTGTTTTAGCTGCTTGTAAAAACTCCATTTTGTGAAGACGGGCCTTCAAGCACTTGTTAATACACCTGCATGCATTATCTTGCACTGTTCTGGTCGCAAGGCCAGTTCAGAACCCTTGCCAATTAGACTGAATTATTTCAGCTGGGCTACTGTGAGAACTTCCCGCCCACCCACCCCCAAACTCCTGGGGAAAGTATTCAGCTAGTAATTGGCTAAGGAGGCTCACCTCACATTTGTCAAAGTCTTGTGAGTATAAAGCAAGGGGGGCTACTGCTACCCTTTGTCTTCATCTTTGTCCTGTGTGTGGTTTCTGATTTTGAATGTAACCTTTTGGGCCCTGTTCTATGTGAATACCCATGCTTAGGTATGTATAGACAGGTGTAGGTAACTTTTGTTATTTTCTACCATTGTTTCCAAAGTTTGTTCTGTTGTATGTTATTCCTTTCCCCTCTTCCCTTTTGTAAATAAACCTGCCACCCAGCATTGTCTGAAGAAGAAGAGGAAGACGAAGACCTCCAGCTACCTTTTCTATAACGTTTCGGAGTAAGATTTCAAGGTGCATCACATACTAATCCTTACACCTCCCCTACAAGATGGGTCAGTATTATTATGTTTATATGACAGCTGAGGGGGGCAATCTGAAGTCACTGCCTAATGAATTCATTTTAAGAAAGCAGCTAGTTTTGGGTTAGGTCTCTTTTCCAATTTGGTTCTCTCTTACTTCATCATCTCTTATGGATTCCGGAACATATTGGAGCTATCGGCAAAAGTTCCTTATTTCACTGAACCCTAAATACCTTTCTGGAATCGGTGGGGAGAGTTCGAACTTCACACAAAACTATAGGATAACCTACTCCATTAAAAAGGCACCAGCTGACAGAGACACCATAGGAATCAAAATGAAGAAACTGCGGCTATTTCAAAATGCCAGGTGAAATATCAGCACAAAAAGGTCCACCCCAGGCTTTCAAGAAACCAAAGACTTGGTGGCACCCTTTGAATCCAGGGAAAGCCTTAGCACAATATGACATTGGGGCGGTAGAGGAATAGCACTTACCATACTGTCATCTCATCTCACAACACCCAATTTGTTTTTTTGTTTTGTTTTTAGCTAGATAAATTTGATGTTTAAAAATAAACATCAAATTTATCTAGCTAAAAACAAAACAAAAAAACAAATTGGGTGTTGTGAGATGAGATGAGCCTTCAAACTTGCAAAGTAGCCAGGTTTAATTTCTTCCAAAAGATATTAGGCGCCATGGAGACGATGGTGGAAGCTGAAGACGTTTGGAAAGATTTGATGACAGAGGAGGAAGGGCAGGACAGCGACAAAATGGACAGCGCGTGACACTTCAGTCTAGACCAATTATGCAAAAATGTGTACCTCTTTAACAAGGCAGAACATATTATTGGGGGGAGGACACCACCGAATGGAGTGCAAAAAGCAAAAGAGCTTGCGCTGCCATGTGCACCATGACACCTGCTTCACCAGGATTTCAACAGCAGGTTGCACTGAACTGTTGGTCTGGATACACCCTTACAAATCTCCAGACAGAATCCTGAACAGGATGACCACTTATGCATCACCAGAAAAGAGGGCCACAATTTGTGTGAAATTTGCATATGCTGATGTGTATGTATAGATGCAAATGATTACAACGTAAATAGAAATACTGTATGCCTCACCGTAGTGGGAAAGATTGACCAGCTGACCTGTGTGCCTGCTCTGTCTGCTGTCCTGGTGCTGTTGATGGGCAACTTCAAGGCCCCTTCAAGGTTCTCGCTTCTTATGGTTCCTTATTTTTAAACCAGACTTGGACTGGTCAGCCTTTTAAATAGAGGACCCCTTTAAAATGGAGGACTGTCCTCTGGCGACCCTGCAAATAGAGATGTAGCTGAATTTCAGAATTTGAGGGAACTTGGAAACAACCCTGTCCCAGTTTGGACATTTCAAGCTCGTTATGATCAGAGCCAAAATCCTTTTGAGTCAGTTCAGCTTGCAAATGAACAAGCCGTTTTTGAACTTTCCCCTCTTCCTTTTCTCCCAACTTAACTTCTAGGAACAGAAACATGGTCCTCCCTTTCACATCCCACCTTCTGATTGCTGTTTCCTTTTGAGGAAGGGGCGCCCTTCCTCGATATGGTGATTGGTATTGCATGTCTATCTAAATTATGATAATTATTTCTACATTTGCATCTATTCAAATAAATTAGCATACATAGGTTTGTGCCCTTTTTTGTTCTCCTTTTTGGTGATGTGTATTTGGCCACCCTACCACCAAGTCTAGAAAACCAAGAAGATGGAGATACACACACACATTAAACTCGGGGAGGCCAGAATATCATGTCGCAAAATCAATGACTATATCTGCTCCACTGCACTGTGCTCTGTACAAGGCTGGGTTAGCATGCTTGCGGTGAAGTGGGTGGGCTGAAGCTGATAACTACATATGACGCAGAACCTCATTGGATAAGCTACCCATACGGGACTGCAGGAGCTAAGGCCAAGTTCATGGAACTGAAACAATACTATTTCTTTTCCTGTTAGCCCTGCCTCTGTTCCAGCCTCTCACTTTCCTCCAGTGTCTTTCCTGCATTGAATTTTAGGTTGCAAGTAAGGTGGCCACGTGCCCTGCTTTACAGAGGACCGTCTTCTATTTGAAGGGCTGTCCAATCCAATTCTGGTTTAAAGAAAAAGAGCCACAAGAAAGGCCTCAAACTTGCCCCTCAATGGTTAGCATCTGGACAGTGGACTGAGCTATTATTATTATTATTATTATTATTATTATTATTATTATTATTATTATTTTCCCAAATCGAATCTGTACATACATATAAGTCTGCATATGCACATTTTATGAAAATCTGTGTCCTCTTTTTTATAAGGGAAGCATAAGTAGCCAGTTTAAATTTAAGCTCGTTGTAAAGGGACCTGTCCTCTTATACTTAGTGAAGCTCCATGCAACAACTAACAACAGCAACACACACACACATGCACGCACGCACGCACGCACGCACACACACATACACAAAAGAAGAAGTTGAACAGAAGCTTCTTTTCCTTTTCCACAGGGAGAAATCAAAGCTGGCTATCCAAGTTTGTTAAAGTGATAATAGGGAAGTTTGGACCACGTTGTTAGCAAGGAAAAAAATGTGCTTTCTTTGGGTTCGGAAAGGCTTTTAAAGCTGTTGTCTGAAGTGGTCCAGCCAGAAACATGAAAAAGATTGTATAAAAGCTCTCACACCAGGGGAACAATTGTTCCTTGTTGAGATTATTTGTCTTAATGCTTATTTCTCTGTGTTATTTTGCCTCACAATAAACCAAAAATGAAAATCTGTGAACTCCACTTCTAGAGACCAAGGTAGGCTATTTCTCAAGATGTCAGTATGTGCTCTACCAAACACAATCTATTGTGAAGGTCCATTATGTTTAATGAATAGAGTCCCAGGGTTCAGGTGCTCCTTAGAAGTGCCAAGCCTTTTTCACTTGCATTCAAAAAGTTCTGAGTTGCGAGTAGTTCACTGTGCTTTATAAAACACACGTATCTCAGAGCTTCCATTTCTGATCTTTTCCACCTGGTAATTACTATGAACAAATTGCAGAAGGACAAGAACTGTTCAACTCATTGCGTAGGAGGCTGAATAATATGAAGAGTCACGTGGCAGCTTAAAGAGACACGATTAGATGGCTCAGACACATGAAGGAATTTGAGAAGTGGTTCTGCTGGCCATGGCTCTTTGCAAATGGGGCTACTTGAGACAGGTCTGACTAAATGAGCAACTGCTGATCTCCCCTAAACCTCCCCAGCAAGAGTCCACTGTATTGTCTCATGTTTGATTTATGGATTACATTTATATCTCACCTCTCTTCCCAGAAGCTCAGGGCAGTTTGGATGGGGTTCCCAGTTGGTCTCCCCTCCAGGCACTGACCGAGACCTGCTTAGCTTCAGCAGGTTGACTGCATCATATGCCTTCAGACGATGCCCTGTGTCACACATACAGGACACTGCTAGCAAAGTTGGTGTCTAACAGCATGATCATATGCATGTTTATTGAGAAGCACATTGCACTGAGTTTTATGGAGCTTATTTCCATGTAAGCGTGTACAGCAACTTGTGGCCGTCCATATGTTTTGGCCTACAACTCCCATCAGCCCTAGCCATCATAGCCAATAGTAAGGGATCATGGGAGTAGCAGGCCAAAACATCTGGAAGTCCACCAGTTGCCCACCCCCTGGTGCATTGGTTTGCAACTTGTGTTCCGGGGAATCCTGGAAGTCTATCAGATACTCCTCAGTGGGAAGATCAGTAACATCCAAGAGGCAGCTTAGGTTAGCTTACTGACCTTCCCCTGCAACATACAGAAGCAGGGGAGTGAAACACGTGACTTCAGTATCCCGAAGGGTAGCCATGTTAGTCTGTTGCAGCAAAACAACAAAGAGTCTTGTGACACCTCAAAGACTAACCAGTTTATTCTGGTATAAGCTTTTGTGGACACTGTCCTTGAAAGCTTATGCCAGAATATATTTCTTAAATCTTTAAGGTGCCACAGGTCTCTGCACTGTTGTTACTTCAGTTTGCATTCTCAACTGGAAGCAGAGAGAAGGGCTAGAGGGCCATTAGTCTCTTCCTCGCTCTGCATTTATCATCCTAATTCTCAGCATTTAGATAGCACTTTGTTCAAAGAGCATCGCATACATTATCTCCATTTCCCCCTTCTTAATGGCAACCAGCTTCTTTGTAACTCTGGGGTCTCTAACGTGGTGCCCATGGGCGCCGTGGTGCCCGCGGACACCTCTCTTGGTGCCCGCCAGGCTCCCTGGCCCTGTGGATATTTATTTTCACATTTTAAAAAATGTATACAACTGGGAGCCTGGCTGCAGCAAAGCAAAATGCTAGCTTCCAGCATTCTTTTAATTCCCAAGAATGCCTCGGGGCTCCACATGAGCACCAGAATGAGTCATTCTTTGAAAATAATAATGGTGCGTGGCTGCAGTCCAGCATGCTCAGCCTCCTGGGAAAAAAAGAAAGGAGGTATGTTGGAGGGTGGTAGGAAGTGTCCTGGGGGAAGGGAGCGATGAGTTTTGTTTGTGCTGTGTGTTTGTCTGGGCACCACCAGTTTGTCTTCTGTGAAATGGGTATTTTGTTGAATTTTGTGGTGCTGAATAATATGTGATTGGGTATTTGGGGCTCCCATATCCAGTCAGTAACACACTTAGTACAACTGGATACATAATACAGAGTTATGTTAGGTAGTGAGACACCGCTTCCCTTTTTTCCATCACATACAATTTTGGCCTTAAGTCTTCCTTTTTTTCATTATTCCATATACATTTATAATAAGCGGTTGCCATGTTTTCAATTGTGAGTTAGATTTTTTTATAGGAAAATTTTGGTTTTTCTTCCTTCTTCCTGTTTTTATTTTTTTAAGCATTTAACAGAACTGAAGTTTTTAAAATACATTTTCCCCACCTCTTCAGGGCAGTAAATACACAGCCGTGCCAAGTTGCTGTCACATTTCCATAGTTGCCGATGGCAGTCACCAAGGCAGACGCTGAAGCTCTTGATGGTCTCCTAGCCAACCCTGTTAACTAATGTAAACTGTGGCAACATTGTAGCACTTTTTGATACAGTCTGGCTATTAAACCTATTGCAGTAGCCAACAGCATCCTAAGCGGTTTCACTGAACAAAGATGGTAACAATAGATGTCAAGCTGTCACCACAGTTGGATGTTACTGGCTGGTCTTGTCATTTCCAATCTATCCCAGCGGTACTCTCTCATTCCATTCCCATTCACCTTTTCCAGAACCAGGGCTTTTTTTCTGGTGGAACTCACCGGAACTGAGTTCCAGCACCTTTTCTTCTATTAATTGCATTACAATTTAATCGCCATCTACTCCAGAGGAAATGTAATCCAAGAGTTCCGGTACCCTTTTCTCCAGAAAAAAAGCACTGTCCAGAACTGTTCCATTTGTCAGCTTTAAGACAATCCCTCTCATTATAAAGAGTTAGCCCAATTAGCAATAGCATTCAGGGCTGGCTGAAAGGCTCATTAGGAAGTCTGCGGATCCCTTTCCACTAGCTCTAATTGGCCTTCTATCAACTTCTCCCTGAGTAGCTTTCATTCGCCTTGATGCTCAGAACTAATCTACAGTCCTGTTTCTTCTTTGGGACATGTAATTCTTCTGAGAACTTTCTTGAGGTTCAGGGCGAGGAATAGTTCTTTAGATAAGCCATCCTAATGGGGTACCTCAGAAGAGCAGGTTAAAAATTAATATACGTACTCCAGGCAATGGTAGGTAACTTTCAGTGTTCCTAGGGTAAGGGTCTGTTATGAATGCCTTCCCTGCAAGGGTATGCCTTTTCACAAAGGTACATGCAGGTGTTCCTGTAAGAATCATAAATAAAATCTTTCTCCCACACACATTCTATAGGGACACATACACAAACCCATATATCTGTGTGAGTGTGTGTTTCTGTGTATAGATACATATAGATATAAATAAGATGGCCTGGGGTTGGGGGCAATACAACTGGAGCAGGGTCTGAGTGATCTTCATCTGCCTGCCTCCTTCATCTGCCTCTTCTGGGATCCTTCCCACAGGGCAGATGGTGGTAAAGGGGGAACAGTCCAGATGGAGCAGACTCTGAGGTATCTGCCTGCCTGCCTCAGTTGTGGTGATGTTTGACCAGGACTCTGGCACCTTACTCCCAAGGCTACATATTCTGTTTGCACCTGTATGGGGTGGGTGGGTATCCTTTTAAGAATACAAGATATCCACTTTAACTCTGCACATTTTATTGCTTTTTGCCTCTTTGAGGCATTCTATTCTATTGTCACACAAGTATTTTGTATTGTTCATGAGAAGCAAACCACATTTAAGTATTCTGTGGGGTGGGGGTTCCCCTTAAAAAACCATGTAGGGCAGCCTCCTCTTGTTAAGCGCATAGCTCTACATTCACTACACTGTCTATCACCCCGATGGCACTGCACATGCTAAGCAAAAAAAATCACTTTACATGTTGCCATCATATTTATCAGCCCTATATCAACCTGAGAGACAAAGGTGGAAGGGGTTAATGGGATTCTCAGGATTACAAGAGTCTGCAAAGTGAAGTGAGGTGCTATGGAGACTCATGTCACCTTGCTGTACAGACATAGACTGAGAGTCGGAATGATTTTAAAGATATATGGAGAGCATTTGTAGCTTTTGTTTTATCAAGTGGGAAAGGGTGTTGACTCTTCACAAGAGTCATTACAATTTTTTGGAAGACTGTATTTATTTATTTATTTATTTATTACATTTCTATACCGCCTTTCTGCTAAGGCACCCAAAGTGGTTTACAATGTTTAAATACTCAAACAACGAATGTTACCCCCCAAAACCAAACAAACAACAAGTTCTCTCAGGCCAAGTGAAGGTTTCTTCAGGAGCTGCTGGTACAATCTCCCTGGCCTGGGCTTTTCTTCTGCCTTCCCTCTGTAGCCCCAGGGAAGGCAGGGGAGGGGCTGCCCCAACAGCCCTCTTAGGCCAGTGATGGTTGTTTCAGGAGCTGATGGCATTCCCCCCCCCCCCGGCCTGGGCTTCTCTTCTGCCTTCCCTCAGGGCACACAGGTCTTAAATAGCCCCAGGGAAGGTGGGGGAGGGGCTGCCCCAACAGTCCTCTCAGGACGGTGATGGTCATTTCAGGAGCTGATGGCAGTTGTTTAGTTGATCCCGGGGGGGGGGGGTGTTGCACTTATTATTATCATTCTGTTGTGGGGGGGTTTATGTGTTTGTTGTATAATTTGTATGTTTATGTATTTTCTAGCTTATATGTTAAAATTTAAATAATTTAAAAAAAAACAAAAAAAACAACCATAGACTGAGAGAGGAGGGAAAGACCTTCCAGAAACACACACGGTATGAGTGGTTTGCCAGTGGAACAGACTTCAGCAGAAAGTGGTGGACTCTCTTTCATCAGAGGTTTTTAAGCAGAGGCGGGATGGCCACCAGTCAGGGATGCTGTAGCAGAAGATTTCCTGCATCAGCAGGGGGTTGGATTAGATGGCCTTTGAGGTCCCTTCCAACTTCATGATTCTCTAATGAAGTAGGTAGTTGGTGAGCTTTCTAGACAGATTTACAATGCAATGACAATTCAAAACCTAAAGACAGGCCTTTCAGAAACTTCATCATGTTAGGGCACAGAAATAAGATCTTGAGAAGAAAACAAAGATGGGTGAGAACCATCTGTTAGTGATGTTTCCGTTACAATTACTTATTTCCTAGAAACAACAAATTGCATCCGTTCCTGTCACTGCGGTTGCAGCTTTAAAGCTCTAGGTATATTTGGTGTTAGATGGATTCAGTACTGCAAATTCGTGTTTTGTGTAATGGCCTTGCATAACACGGGGGTTTGTAGTGCTTATGAATGTGAAGCCACTTCATTAGTGCAGAATGTGTATTCAGTCAGGTTTGCACTCCAGTAGCAGTGTGTGTGTGTGCAGGGAGGTAGTGTTCATAATGTGGACAAGACCAAACACTAGAAATATTTTACCTTTCATTCTCATAGTTATACCTGTATTCCATGTCATCAACTCTTTGGCTTCAATCCAGACTGTGCTCCTGCCAATGGAAGGAGGGAGGTGACTCTTGCCAATTCCCCCTTCCCCCTGCATCCACTTGCACCCTCCAAAAATCTGCTCTCTGGGGGTTGGGGACTAGCAGCAATCCATTCATAGAAGGCTATGTTAAGATTTAACCCTTAGTATCTATGCACTTGGAGTAAGATAATACATGCATTTGATTGATAACCGTGTTGACTTCATGTATGTATTTTAAGATATTTCTATTTCACCTTTCCTATGCTCAAGGTGGCTCACATAAAAACATATTTTTAGAAGTGCATACAGTTACAAATGCAAACAAATGCAGCAAAAGCATCTGCCACAATAAGAGGGACCTCCTCAGCCAAATATCTTCCAGCATTTAGTAAGTTTGGGAGGCTGTACAAATAATGGAATTATTCACCTCACATAAAATGTAGATTCATGTTTCTTGGCATATCTCCCTCTAGGAATGGCATGGCGTTAACACCACACTGAAGCTATTTCAGTGCAGAGTAATGATTCTGGATGTGGAACACCGCTGGGTTCATATTCGTTCTCAGCCAATCCACTCACTGGATGCCTGGGGCAAGTTACTATCTTGGTGAAAGGATGGTGAGATGTTTTACTTTCATGAAAGGCTGGATGGCCATAATCCAGTCAACTTCATAGCCAAATAGGAATTTGAACCTGGATTTTCCCACATACAAACTCAAGAGCCAGTGGGTGGAGGGCTGCTAACACTATCAAAAGACATTGTGCAGCTATCCAATCTTTTCCTCAACAGACAGATTGTGTGTGTGTGTGTGTGTGTGTGTGTGTGTGTGTGTGTGTAGAAAAAAGATGAAAGAAGTGGTGGGAAAACACAAAAGGGTTACAAACTGAAGACAATGTTGTCTGTACCTGCCAAGGATGGGGACTCGGACTCGAGGACTCGACTCGTGAGTCGGACTGAGTCCCCCCTCTGACTCGACTCGGACTCGAGTCCCAATATTTTTAATGGGACTCGAGACTCGACTCGGGACTCGAGACCAAGGACTCTTCAACATCCCTGGGCTGTGCCAGAAGGAGTGGAGAGGAGCATGATTGCCGGCGAAGAGCGCATGGAAGCGAGGTGTGCCGCTGCTCGGCCACTATGGATGGCTACCAGGAGTGCAGCCCCAACAGTGTGTCAAGATTTATTTTGATTGATGTGTTGCGTACTTGGGAGAGGCAGAAGAAGGACCTGAGATTACTCTGTGTGGCTGCTCTGAGTGTGTTTCTGGTTCCAGCAAGTTCATCACCAGTGGAGCGGGTGTTCAGTGAGGGTGGAATTGTGATGAGATCTCACCGTTCCAGAATGGGGGCCAAACATTTAGAAAAAATCATGTTCCTCAAATGCAACATGGATAAGTTTTAGGAAGTACAGCAAGTTTATTTTTTAAAATCATTTTTCTAAAATGCAACCTTTCAGACATTTTGGGTTTGGCTGCCTCTGCCTGCCTGTCTGGGGTTCCCAGCCTCCTCTGTTTGCCTGGTCTCTTCTTGACCAGTTCAACAGTTGAATTGTCCAAGACAAAGGCCTCTGCCTGCCTGCTTTGGGGTTCCCTGCCTCCTCTGCCTGCCTGGTTATTTTGGGTTTGTCTGCCTGGTCTGTTCTTGCCAAAATCAGTTGCAGAGTTTTGAAATAAAAAGGCACACTTGTGCCTAGAATTTATTTAAACCACACATCTGAAGTAGCCTTATTTTGTTGCGAAAAAACCCCATTGATTTTAATAGGGACTCGTGGAGTCAGCTTTGGGAGTGACTCGTGACTCGTGAGTCACCATTTTGGACCAAGGACTCGGACTCGAGACTCGGGTCCAAAGACTCGTGACTCGACTCGAGACCAAGGACTCTTCAACATCCCTGGCACCTGCCCCACCCAGTAAAATTCCATTAATGAGACGGTGGTTACCCAATAAAAGCCTCATCTGAAAGCACCTAGTTATACCTTCTTTGCACCTTCAAGCATTTTAAAGGCTACAGTCTTCTTCACAAATTGAAAATATAGATCATTAATTCATTCATTTTTATTGCATTTATATCCCACCTTTTTTCCTGCAAGGAACCCAAGGCAGTTTACATAATCCTCCTCTTTTTCTCCATTTTATCCTCACAACAACCCTATGAGATAGGTTAGGCTGAGAGTCAATGACTAGCCCATATTCACCCAGTGAGCTTCATGGCCGAGTGGGAACCATGTAGATCCCGGATCTCCAAAGTCCCAGCCCAACACCCTAACACCACTACACCACACAGGCTCTCTTTTAGGAGCAAATATCTACTAATCTGTTTGTGTAAAACAAATATTTATTTTAAAAAAATAAGTTTAGAATAGAAAGAGACAGGACCTTTAGAAGGAAAAAAAAGATCTCAAGGCTGCAGCAGAACATTACAAGTACACACTATTTGTCCCTAAGGTGTATGTTTTTTTGTTTGGTTTTTTTGTTTTCATTCTGGGCAACAGCAAGGGAGATATGAAGGACACAGTAAAATGAAATAGAAGCGAAAGTGGGATCGTTGCTATTGACTGGATGCAAACTGGCATCTTCATTTATTTCAGTGGCAGCAACCCAACGTTTTCGGTGTCACCGTAAAAAGGCCTGGGAGGATGTTGAAAACAAGGATAGTCGAGCTGTCTATTACATTTCCATCATTCGCTGTGGCATCTTTCCATTTTATGTTCTAAATGCAATATTGCTTTCTTCTTGCCTCACTATACTGCTAAGCATGCCAGCTGCAGAAAAGTGCAGCATTTCCGAAGAGACAGAATCCCAACTCTTCGTTAAGTTCAGGCCACAAACTTTTCTACAGAGTCCAGTGATAATGCCACAAGGGGATGGTGCACTCTGCATCTCATTGTTTGCTGTACCACCATTTAATAACCAGGAAGTGGAATGCTGAAAAAATACAGACATGCCCACAATTAGTCTGAGGTTGAGCAGTGTCACATAGACTGGGTTCAGACAACATGATAATCCACTCTCAAGGGTTGAGTATGGGATGAATGTGGGTTGTCGTTGAAAAGTGGATTGTTGTTGAAACGTGGGTTATCATGTTGCCTGAACCCAGCTGTGCCATGGCTTGTTAACCACAAACAACCCATGAAGAGAATCCAAGGTTTGTTGTTGGGTTGTGAACTGTGGATTGTTCACCATGGTTTGTTATCTCAGCTGGGTTCAGACAACATGATAACCCATGTTTGAACAACAACCCATGGTTGAATGACAACCCACACTCAGCCCTTGAGTGTGGGTTATCGTGCTGTCCGAACTCAGTCATAGGAACATAAGAAGCTGCCAAGTCAGAACATGGGTCCATCTAGCTCAGTATTATCAACACTGACATAAGAACATAAGAAGAGCCATGCTGGATCTGACCAAGGGCCCATCCAGTCCAGCATTCCATTCACACAGTGGCCAACCAGCTGCCCACAGGATCCCACAAGCAGGACATGAGTGCAACAGCACTGTCTTGCCCATGTTCCCCAGCAACTGGTGTACATAGGCATACTGCCTCTGATACTGGAGCAGGGCTCTCCAACCTTGGGTCCACAGATGTTCCTGGACTACAGCTCCCAGAATCCCTTGCCATGTTGGCTGGGTATGCTGGGAGCTGTAGGCCAGCAACATCTGGGGACCCAAGGTTGGAGAGCCCTGTACTGTAGGAAGCACAGCCAATCAGGACTAGGCAGTGGCTCTCCAGGATTTCTGGGAAGATTATTCCCTAGCCCCACCTGGGGATGCCGGGATTGAACCTGGGACTTGTAAAGCAGGTGCTCTACCACTGAGCTACTGTTCCTCCCCAATGACTCCCTTGCACAGATCTTGCCAGATTCTTGGGGTGGAAGGGAAGAGTCAACTTCACACTACTCCAGATACTTTTAGGAGCATCTCAAGATTCCCACCTCCTGCCTGGGTTTTGATCATGCCACATCAGAGTTGCCGTTCATATAGTCTCTTACTTTTTTAAAAAAAACTGAACAGTAAGCCCACAGCCCCAAGAGGAGGACATGTGTTGTGTACAAGAATCAGAGAGAGAGAGAGAGAGAGAGAGAGAGATCAATACTAGGACAAGGGGTAAACTGAAATGAAATTAAAATGGGAGAAGAATGTGACAAGGAGCCTTGATGCATAAACAACCCTGTGTCAAACCCAACATCAGAAATGTAGCTCTAAACTCCTGGCTTTATTTCAAATAAAGCAGAGTGATGATCCCAAGAGTGCTTGACAGGGCTATGGCCATGTTACAGTGCCAAATTGTATTTGCAGAGGGGTAGCTCTCAAATGGGCAAATCTGAATCAGTCCTAATAGTTATGCATATTGTTTGTTACCCAGACAGTAACACCTAACTCTCCTTCATTTCCATCCTACATACCCGAATAGTAATTGGTTGCCCATCCATCTTTGCTTTTGAGCACCCTTAAGTATCCTGAACTCATGGGATGCTTCTAGATGAGGCTTGTATTGTGACACTGTGTGGCTTCATTCACAGAACTGGACAGAGGGCCCAGACATCGTCATCATCTTCAATTTGTAACCCACTTGTGTTTTTCCACAGGAAAAAAAATGGCCCCAGGCCTAAGGTTCTGCACTCTTGATCTACGCCTTATTTTGTTTACATGTGTGGATAACTCCTACAAGTAAAGAGAGTAACCTAAAGCAATGCTTGACCAAGCCACAAGGCTGGCATTGTAGTGCATTTTATTAAATATGACTGTATTGGAGGAGGAGGAAGAGGAGGAGGAGGTTATTCTCCAGTTTTTCCAATGATTATATATACTATTAGCATAATACATTTTCCCTAACTGTAGAAACTAAATCAGATTTACTGAGAGTGGTTCAATGGCAATACTTTTTTTGTTTCAAAAATGATTGTGTGTGTGTGTTTTAAGTGGGTTTCATGTCACCTTGCTTTTCTCATGCCTCTCCTTGCTAATGGAGAACAAGTGGTTAATTCTAAGAAAGCTTTAACTTAATGTTTAACATCTATTGATTTGGAAATCATCAAAATGCCATCTCTGTGTCACATGTACGGGAAACGTTACTCAGGCTGAGGTAGATCTAGATCTACCGGTAGATCTCCAGGTGATTTGCAGTAGATCAGCAAGGATTTCTGATTTGCAGTTGTTTAACAATAGCTGCAACAAGATGATTGCCCCCTTCCCCTAAAAATTATATTGCTGAAATGAAGGATGCCTGGGGAAACCAGGAGTGGATCTTTGTGCAGAAGGACTGTTGAAATAAGCAGTGCCAGCTCCAGGTTTTTGAGGGCCCTTGGGCAAGACACCCAGAATGAGCCACCTCCTTCAGTGATTCTCACCACCATTTTTCCACAACTGCTATTGCTCCTCCTCCTTCTCATCATTGCTACTGCTTGCTTGCTTGACAGGTGGAGAGCTAGTGAGCAAGTTGGCAGTGGCATCTACTGTTGCCTGCTCCTTCTCACAACCACCATTGTCTGGGCCAGAGTGAGAGGCAGGTGAACAAGCAAGTTGCAAGGTGGAAGAGGAGGAACTACTTCAGGAAGTGCTTTTCAGTGGGCCCCTGCTGGGATGTGGGCCCTCAGCAGGTGCCTAGCCATGCCTGTCCTTGATGCCAGCTATGGAAATAAGTATTGCCACTGTTGAGTTCTGGTACTCACATTCCTGGGCTCAGAATTCTTTAATTCTAGATTCCAAAATCCATATTAGTTTAATAACTTTATTAGCCAAACCACATGATCACAACAAATGTGCAAGCTTTTGAGATCTCTTCATCAGACATAGATCTCATAGATTATAGAGTTGGAAGGGGCCTACAAGGCCATCGAGTCCAACCCCCTGCTCAATGCAGGAAACTAGAGGAGGGGTCTCCCATCCAAGTAATAACCAGGCCTGACCCTGCTTAGCTTTCCACGCTCAGATTATGTTATAAAAAGCAGGGGTGGGGTGGGATAGGGTGAGGAAATAGGGGGATCGAGAGAAAACTGACTTGATGGTGAAGTCACATTGTCTGCATGCTCAGAGTTCCAAGATGGAATGGGTGAGAAGGTTCTGTAGATATTCCAATTAATCTTTGCAGGTCATGTGGTGGTTACAGGAAGGACCTGCAGCTGCCCCTAGGGCAGGGCTCTCCAACCTTGGGTCCCCAGATGTTGCTGGTCTACAGCTCCCAGAATCCCTTGCCATTAGCCATGCTGGCTGGATATGCTGGGAGCTGTAGGCCAGCAACATCTGGGGACCCAAGGTTGGAGAGCCCTGCCCTAGGGCTGTTGGGACAAAGAATGAGGAGAATGTGGGATCTAAATGTATGTGTTTTGCACCCCCAGGCTCCAGTTGGTGGATCTCTGGGTCCTAGTAAAAAACAAAGTAGATCCCACAGTCCTGAAGTCTGCCCACCCATAGTGTAACTAATGTACTATGAAGTCCCTTATTCCTTAAGCTATTTCTTGGGATGAAACACTTAAGATAAGGTCTTTTAAAAAATTGCTTAAGCTTTTACTTAATAGAATACCACTGTCATTTCCTCTGTTGTCACTGAATCTCAAAAAGAGAGCTTTAGCCTTTTTTAATTATTATTGCTGGCTGTTGCAGGTTTGCTTTGCTGCAGAATAAAATGGGATTCTTTTCATACTAGTGACATAGTTGAGGAGAGGGTTGTTTCAGCTGGAAAAGATCAAATTTACAATCTGAGATTCACATTTACCTAAATTTTACAAGGACATCCTACTTTGCAAAATATCTGTGCTACCCTCCACCTCATAACCCTTTCCATCTATGCTATTCACATCAAAAATTTAGCAAAATCAGCCATCTCAGTGCCAAACATCCTAGGGCAAATTGGTTGTAGCCAAGCACTATTCCACACAGTTTTGCATCCACATTTTGGCCCTTGTTTTACCTCAATGCTGACTACATAGTGGAAAGCAAGAACAGTTCCCTTCACACATGAATCACATGGAGCCTCTTCACATTAGTAAAAGGCAGCAAGGGCACACGTTCAGCTTTTCTCTCTCGCTTGTGGTTCAGCATTCATTTCTCCTCCAGCTAGCTGATTAGTGGCAGACATTTCTCTTGAGTATTAGGGCTTTTCTACATGAGGCATTTATCGTGTGCTCATTATTCCCTACTCGCTGTTGTTTACGGGTTCTTTAGACGACGTCATGACCCTACAGTTTCACTTCCGTGTCTCAATTCTGCAATGAAACCAAAAGTAGATACAGCTGATTAACAGCCGATTAGCAGCCTTGTGTAGAAAAGCTCTGAGATAGAGAAAAGTTCTTTTTTTGTTAAGTAAAAGTTTTGGCTTGGATGGCGCTAGGCAGGATATGGGAAAGTCAATGGTTTCTCTGTGTTCAGCCATTCACTCAATGTGCAAATCAAACTCATGATTGAGTCACAAGACTGAGTGGTGCTGTGTGCAGGGAGGGGGGTACAAGATTTCCTTTGGCTTCCCACTTCATATGGGGATGTACTCTTAATGGGAATGATATCTCTCATTTCTGGACATACCATCCTTTGTGCTTTCCACTTGCATGCATGCATGGCCTCCTTGTCGAGTGAGCAGATTTCATAGATCATAGAGTTGGAAGGAGCCTACAAGGCCATCAAGTCCAACCCCCTGCTCAATGCAGGAAACTAGAGGAGGGGTCTCCCATCCAAGTAATCACCAGGCCTGACCCTGCTTAGCTTTCCACACCCAGACAAGCTGAGCCAGCGTAAGCCACAGGCCTGTATGTTGGGAATGGGTTGCATGGATAGCCATGGTTCAGGTGGGCGAAGGGGAGAACCTGTTCGTTGCTGCTCATGCTTGCCCTGCTTCCACAGCTGCTGCCTCCGCTGAGCGGGCTACCTGGAACACACACAGCTGCGTGATAACAGCCAATCACAGAATAATGCATCACGACACATGATGTCATGATGCATGGCATGGAAAAGAACGGTATATTATGCATGACATGCCACATCCCCAATGTGCACTTTGGTCCAGCACATGCACAAGAATTCATAGTGATGTTGAAATCTCATAATACTGGAGAACTTTTGTCCAAGTTATAACGTTGGATTTGTAACTTGGCTAGCAAATGACAGATTATGATAGGATCCATCACTAGCAGTAACCACACCTGTCTGTAGAAATAATCACATAGTCTTCTCATGAGTAGACAGGATTGGGTGACTCTGCCTCTTCCCTACACAGACTCTTCAACTGCTGCTATTCATAAGTGGGCCACAGGGAGGATCAGCAAAGATAGTGACTAATCCTAGAAGATCTTTCTGGAGGGCTCTCCTTAGCCCAGCCAGATAAGTTAGGACACCTGATGAAGTGCAGGCAGGAACGGGGTTCCACTTCTACATTAGTAGGGAGCGCTGAGTGGCTCTTCCTTACTCAGACTCTGCCCTACCTAACTACACTCTATTAATACTTGCAGTGGAGACAGTGGGATGCTTACAAACGCTCCTCTCCCTCTTTTCTAATCTAGACCATCCATTTCAGGCTTTGAAGTGGAGGAGGAAGACTGCTAGTGATAATGAGATATAAATGGCTACAATGGGGGTATTAATAGCTGTTACTCAGGCACTGTTGCACAAAAGGAGCAAGAAGGGGGAAAATAAGTTATCCGTAATTGTAGTAACTGATACAGAGCTGTATTAATGGGATGGCATCTATTGCATGACAAGGGAATTCTCATAAAAAGCAGAATCCAAGTACACAAAAGTATAGAGACAGGAATAACAGACTACTAGCTATGCTTAGAGTAGACCCATTGAAATCAATGGGACTTAAGTTAATCATGGCTACCCTAAGCCCCATTGATTACAAACCATGACCAAGTCTGGATTCAACCAATTGTACAGTTGCCACCAGTATGATGAACCAATACAAAGATTCCATCTGTGAAAACATCACATGTCACTTGTAATTACTCTTTTAAAAGCAAATACCGTAATCATTTCTGTTGCTATAGATTGGGTGGATTGAATTTTTATTATTATTTTTTTCAAACCCTATATATTCCCTTTCGAGATGATGTGTACATGTTCTTCTGTTGTGTGTGCATTTGTTTTTTTCAAATCTAAGGGGAGCAGTTCACATCTGTCAAGGAGGCTAACTGACAGTGTATAATATCTTCATTCCAATGTTTGAAGTGCTTCTTATGGTAGGATGCATCTTCCTCCACCCGCCCACCTCCCAGATCTATGATCTCATGGGTCATAAAATACATTCCCTGCTAGCTTAGGGGTCAATGGCTATTCTTGAAGCCACAGCTTCACCAAACTATGTAACACAATCCACTCTACAATCAATCGTTAGCCTCCACTTTGAATCTGTCACTTTAAGAAAATAGGAAGATCGAAAAGAGGTGACCCGGGCAGCTGAAAATGACCTTCCAAGTTGCAAAAATACATCAACACGATCAGCATCCCTTCAGTGCACAGAGAGTTAAAAGACCTTACATTTCTCACTAGCTAAATGTCCACCAAATGATAAGAATCTATGAAATCTGCAGCATGGCCCAGTTTGAAAGCTTGGGATGATCAAGCAGGTGAATAGAGGAAAGGGGAAGAGGATCATCTACTACAGCCTTCCCCAACCAAGATGTTTTGGGTGACAACTCCCAGCATTCCTGACTATTGACCATCCTGGCTGCAGCTGATGGGAGCTGAAGTCCAAACCACCTGAAGGCCACCAGGTTAGGGAAGGCTGGTCTACTGGCTACTGATGTCACAACATCCTTGTTCCATATTGCCCTTCAGAGCAGGATGAGGGCATTTGGAAGTTTTTCTCCAAGGTGAGAGGACAAAAACAAAACACCAATACCACCAAAACAAACATAGACTGCTGTCACCAGCTCAGCTTTCTGACAGTACCTCTCCTACCCACAGTTCCATGGCAATGAAATACTTGGAGAGAAAAAGGTGAATAAAATTGTTCATGGATGCCTGGAAGATTTTTTGATAGTAGAAGTTCCTTGCTATCTTTTTAACAAGGGCTTAGCCACTCCACCTGTATTTTTTCCCTGGGATGTGTCAGCAATCTGTCCTTTATCCCAGGAGTGTTGAGCATTAGGAGTCTCTCTCTCTCTCTCTCTCTCTCTCTCTGTGTGTGTTTTAAGTCTTAGAAAAGGTAGTACTTCATTACAGAGGTGCTCATTTATTTTGCCATGTTCCTCATGCCTAGACAATATTGTAGGAAAAACATTGCCCACAGCAAGTTTGCCACTTGAAATGTCAGAAGTGCTTATTCATGAGTGTCTACTTGTCCATTGACTCACAAAACAAACACACACACACACACACTACCAACCCACTGTATCTGGATGCAGCAAGCTAAGGCTAAAGGCAAACAATAGTTTTGAGCAACTTGTAAGTCATCCGAGAAAGGCATCACTTCTCATGGTGTACTGTACACGCATTTATTTTCTCCTGCTATTGCCTCTAGTTGAAGCGAAACAAACTTGGCAGGTTTTTTAAAAAAGCCTGCAATACTTATTTACTGGAACAGAAAATGAACCTATTGTACATACCATGAGCAGCAATCCAACTTTCACACAGCCTACAACTAACTCCCCCCCCCCCAGGCCACTAAAAAGCCCAACAACTACAAAAATATTTAAATATGAGCTGTGGTCTATTTATTTATTTTATTTATTTATTACATTTATATCCCACCTTTCTTCCATCATGGAACTCGAGGTGGCTGCATGCAGTCCCCAGGGGGTCTCCCCTCCAAGCATTGACCAGACCCAGACCTGCTTAGCTTCAGCAAGGTGGCTGCTTCATGTGCCTTCAGACCATGCCCTGCCTGGGACCAGTCAGTTATTATAATAATCTAGTCAGTTATTATAATTAATAAATAAAAGAAAAACAACAACAACAACAACACAAGACACATTGGGCATCTTAAAGACTTAGTGTGCAATTCCATGCATGTTTAAACAGAAGAAAGTCCTACAGCTCCCAGCATCCCCTTGGAGTTGTCAGACTTTTTCTGTCTAAATGTACATAGAACAGTGGTATTATGGCATGAGGTTCCATGGACTAGAGTCTTCAAATGGAGTCTTACCTTGTTTTTTGTACAACAGACTGACACGGCGTCGGCTATCCCTCTGGGAACAAAAGAAGAGTCTGCTAAATCAGACCAAAGGTGTATCTAGTCCAGCATTCTGTTCACACATTGGCTAAACAGATGTCCAATGGGAAGCCCACAACTAGGACATGAGTACAATAGCATCCTCCTGCTCATGTCCCCCAGCAACTGGTATCTAGAGGCATACTACTGCCAATACTGGGGGTAACAAATAAGAGATTCCTCTGAGCATTCTCTATAAGGTCATTACGTGTGTGGCGATTCATGTATTTCACTGCATAGGCATGTTCTGGGATGCTACACTGACCATTGTTTCCCAGTACAGGTATATGCAGTATATGGAATCAATGCATGGGACAATCTACATATGTTTGCCTGCTGATTCCTCACACTGAAGTGCTTTCCATATAGGAGTTCTGCCATGTTTGAAGCCACCCTAACCTAAATCTGCATACAGTTTCGTTTCATAAAAGAGCCTTTTCTTTCTCAAAAAGACAAGTGGTGAAATGTAATCACATCTGACAAGGGAAGCTAGAAGAACATTTGCCCTCTCCTTTTCATTCTCTCTCTAGCCAACTGGAATGTTGAGTGTTGACGAAATAAAATTATTTCTTGACCTTTGATTTTGAGGCAATATTGTTTCTGAACAGCAGGTGTTCTGGGACGACGGCTCAATTTCTTTGAAATTATGTCTATTAAAAGGTTACCGTTGACGAGCTATGATCAGCGCATGCAAAACAGATTTGCTATTAGGCGATTAGCTCGATGGTAGGCCTGCATGAGGCCATTTATCTAGGTAGATTTCCCTGTCGATTTCCCTGCATTTTCTGTTTGCAGAAGCACAAAGGAGGTGGCAGTGTGACTGACACCAAGTCCAGTGCATGTAGTAATTTTCCAGTGGCTGACAGCCTAAAGAGATGGTTTCACTGAAGTGTTTTCTTTCACAGAGCTCCAGAGGAAATTTAGTGAGATTAGGAGAGACACAATGAACCCAGGGGAAGGTTATTACTGGCATCTTTTGATACTAGGAGCCCATTATGTAAACAAGAGCGACATCTCCTGGCCATGTGCAGGTCTGGACTCTGGAACGAACAACTCTTAAGACAGCCTTTCCAGAATGGGATATTCAAGCTGGGCTGGCAGATGTACAGAATGTGGCACTACAGCAACAAATGGGGGGGGGGCGCTATTTGCATTGCTTGTTAAAAGAGCAATGTTGACATGTAAACATGGAATATGGGGATGCTACAAACACTCCAGGATGCTACACTGTTACTCAAAGCTTTTTGAAACTTGAGCTGGCGCAGTAAGGGAGGAATCCTTCTGTCAAGCCCCAAGGAGTCGCATCTGTAC
This sequence comes from Shinisaurus crocodilurus, assembly GCA_021292165.1. NCBI lineage: Eukaryota > Metazoa > Chordata > Lepidosauria > Squamata > Shinisauridae > Shinisaurus > Shinisaurus crocodilurus. The sequence goes on along the minus strand of CM037876.1, from coordinate 138,779,572 downwards.
ATACGGGCCAGTTCACACATGTGTGTATTTATCATTCGACAACTCACAGATGAATGCATGCACTGACTTCCTGGAGGAATATCATTGCTGGAGGTTGTGTGATAGCATGGAGAGAGAGATTCTAGGCGCATGCAGACGAAGCAATTATTGTGCAGTCGTACTGCCACATTCATTCATTTTTACCGGGGGGAGGGGTGATATCGAGGTGCCATCTTCAATTTGTAGTCATCCTGTGTTTTCCCACCAATTCTTCCAAATATATACATATACGGTACATATACTATATATATATATATATATATATATATGCACATCAGGAAAAAAATCTGTTAAGAAGGAAAGGGTGAAATAGCTGCACAATGCCTTTGGACTGTTCATGCTAGGAACCCTCCATCTGGAAGCACCCTAAATGTTTGACATCAGGGCTTGGCCATTTCAACCTGCTCTGTCCTATGCTCAGCCCTAGCAGCTTCCCATAGAACAGCTACGTTGGCTGGGGCATGCTGGGAGTTGTAGGCCAAAAACATCTGGGGACCCAAGGTTGGAGAACACTGCCCTAGAAGGAACTGTGAGGGGACCTTCTGGCCTTTTGAGTGCAGCTACAAAACTTGTGGGGGGGAGATTAGAAACTAATGCCATCAGCCTTGGCACTGCTTCTTCAAGGCATTTGTGCTGCCTTTAGCACTGCACCCTTCAATGAGGACGTCTTCTTTCCCTCTTGCCTCTCCTGGTGTGCTCTGCTGCCTAGAGACAGCCAGGAGGAATGCTGCCATGAGGATGAGGGTGCTCTTTCTTGGCTCAGGACATGGGAACCTGGTGAGAGGGAAGGTGTAAGAACATAAAAAGAGCTGCACTGGATCAGACCAAGGGCCGATCTAGTCCGACATTCTCTAAGCACATTGATCAACCAGCTGCCTGTGGGAAACTTACAAATAGGACATGAACGTGGGGATGTACAGACTTCGTTAAATCCACTCCGTCTGCGTTTCACGGATTGTCGGGTGTCTTTCATTCCATCGTCCACTCATCGACAGAACTGGATTTTGCGCAAATGCATTTGTATGTATTTGCGCAAGTTTTCACTTCTGAAAATGCGTAAATCCCTCAAAATGTGCATTAGCATGCTATATAGCCTATGGGGGGAAATGTACATTTTTTATTGTTTTTTTAAATTTTTCATCTTTTTCTACAGCTACATTTGCATAAAATTAAGGAAAGTGTAAAAAAAAAACAAAAAACCCCCCACAGTCCATGGAATCTGTGCAACTCGGGAAAAGCTGGTCCAATGCAGAATCTGTGGGTTGGATTCATAGAAACCCAAACTCATTTGAACCTGTTGTGGATTTTTCCAACATCCCTACAAGTGCAACAGCACTTCCCACTTGTGCTCCCCAGCAACTGGTATACACAGGCGTGCTGCCTCCATTATTCCAAAAGTAGTCTCTTTCTCTTGTTTGAAGGGCAGACTGTCTGAAGTGCCTTGTGATTATTTTTGTTTCATCTTTTCATCTTTTGCTGCTAGTTTGATGTGGGCGAGAAACCTTATTGTTAGGTTTCTGAACATGAACTGTTAAATGAATTGCTTCCTGTGGGTGCAATGTTGGTATTGGGTATTGTTCAAGCAACCAACAGTCTTGTGGTGCCTTAAAGTCTAAAACATTTATTATGGCATAAGCTTCCATGGACTACAGCCCAATTTATCCAATGCATGAACTGCTATCCTGTGTTACAAATATACGCACACATGATTGAATGGGATTGTAAACTGTGAGGCCAGATAGAAATGAAAAGCAATAGGTACAGACACAGTGAGAATTACCTTATTTCAGAGGCCATTCATGATGAAACAGTTCTTGGGTAAAAAAAACCCAGGCATTGTTGCATTTGTGAGCTGATTAACACATGTGTTGTTTTTGCTGCAACAGATTAACACAACTACCCCCCCGGATACCGTTAACTGACCTATTGATATGCTTTATGTTCATTTAAACTGTTGATATGTTTTAAATGAACTGCATTCATTGGGTTGTTAATGATACACTGCAATGTTTTATAATGATGGTTATTGTATTTATGTAGCCTATGCTTTGAACCACTTTGAGCACTATGTACATGTGGGAACTGTGATATACAAATGAATTGACTACCTCTGTCCCCATACACGCAAGTCTGTGACTGGGTGCACACAACACGATAAGCCATGGTGGCTTATAAGCCAGGGGTGGCTTGCTGTGTTGTCTGAACCCAGCCAGAGTGGCTTGTGCATGGTTAACAAAGCACGCTGATGAGTTCAGACAACATGACAAGCCACCCCTGGCTTATAAGCCACTATGGCTTATCGTGTTGTGTGAACCCAGTCATCATGTGATGAACAGATATGTGTCAGCTAAGCTCTCTGTTATTTCACCATCATCAAAAAGTGACCAAAGACACGTTTTTCTAGCGGTAAAAGCTGTGTGGAGCCATAACCACGCAACAGAAGGCGAGACTCATGTTTCGTTTTATTACATTTTGTTTTTACTCTATTAAAGTTTTTTTAAAAGATAAAAAAATAAAGACAGTCCCATTGCAACCACACAATACACAGTTCATGTTAGCCTATTATTATTATTATTATTATTATTATTATTATTATTATTATTATTATTATTATTATTATTATATCCCGCCTTTTTGTTAGCCTATAGAAAGATTCTGTATAGATGAAGTATATCAAACTGTCTCGCTTTACTTATTGGATGCCGCTCTGGGAGCCTTCTTGGCTGAGGAGCGGAATATGAATCATATATATAAATAAATGAATCCTAAGCCAGCCTTCCCCAACCTGGTGCCCTCTAAATGTGTTTGACTATAACTCCCATTATCCACAGTCATTAGCTGTGCTGACTGGGAATGGCAGGACTTGTAGTCCAACACATCTGGAGGGCATGGGGTTGCCTATCCTGCTGAGGCTGCGGAAGGCTGTCCAAAGTTAACAGGCGCACCATTGATGTGAACGGAATGTCACGATTTTGCCTCTCTTTCCATTTATAAGTATAAACATGATTTCCATCTGTAGCAGTGTAATTACTTACAGTTTGCAGCTCCGTGCAGGACCTTTTGCCTAAGAAGCAATTCTTGTGCAACCATCAATTCTGCCACGCTTTTCCCATTCAATTTCTAACAGCTACAACAGCTGCCTATGCCCATTTATCCTGAACCCACAGGAATTGCTGTGCAAGAAAGAAACCCGATTGATTCCGCTTCAGAATTAACTCACCAGGATCATCTGCATAAACTAGCCGGCATGCTTGCTTTTAACTATGAGAAAGAAATATCGCTCATCACTTCAAAGCTGCATCGTGCAATTATTTGCATTTCTCTAGTCCTGCTTTAAGCTATTTATCAGCTTCTTTGTTGCTCTGGCCAATTAGGGTTTTTTTCCCGCTTCTTCTTCTTCTTCTTCTTCTTCTTCTTCTTCTTCTTCTTCTTTCCATGTAGAAGATTCCTTTTCTGTGGATTCTGTTGCTTTTGAATACAAGTACGGTACCTGACTCTTATCTACCCTAGCAACTTTCTCAGGAGCTGGAGGTGTTATGTAATCAGAACATGCTTTGAGGGAAGGATTGTTCCTGTTCTGCACAATAACTAAGCCTCTTGACTCCACTAATTGTGGTGAGAGCATATTGCATCAATTACACTGGTTACCAGTTTGTTTCCATGCTCAGTTTGAACTGCTACTGTTAACCTTAATCTGGCCCTCCTAGGACAGCCTTCCCCAGCCTGGTACCCTCCAAATGTCTTGGACTACAACTCCCAGCATTCCCCAGCCAACCACTGTTCCTAGGCCAATGAAGGCTGTAATCCTAAGGGCCATCTTCACTCATATGAACCTGCCCAAGATCTGCATCAGAGGCCCTGCTCTCTGGCCTATCACTAGCAAAGATTCAGTTGGATTTGTAACATTCTATAAGCTATTTCCAGACTACCAAGTCTTGGCTTGAGTTTCCTGCCTCTTCAGGTATTACGATTTCCAAATAATTGGATTTGCTCCTCTGAAACATCTCCAGTTTGTATCCTTCTCCCACCATTTTGACCAAAACTAGCCAAGTGCAATGGAACTGTGTTGCTTTTAATGCAACCCGCAATGCCATTCACTTTTCCTACCTTATCCTTCTTGAGCAAGCTATAGCCATCAACAGCACTATTCAAGTCATGGCAATTATCTTTGAACTTGGAGACAAGACTGTAGGACAAACCGCTCTTAATTAGATTCTGAAATGTTCCTTAAATAATGTCAAAGAAACAATGACAGCAATCACATTAACAGCATGTAAGAATCAAGAGATGCCATTGACATTTTGGAGTATCTTGACACAGGTAGAGGATATTTTCTCTCTTGATACAGAAGCATCCCGTCATTGTCACTTTCATTCCCCACTATATTGACTTATGCAAAATATTAAAAAGAAGGGTGCAATCCTGCTCTGCTCCTTGTGTGCAAGGGCGGGGGGGGAGGTGGAGGTGGAGGCTGCAGCAATGCACCAGGTTGCAGCATATGAACTGACGGCCCTTTGTTTCTCCCCCACCTACCCACACACACACACACACCCAGTAAGGTTGCCTTATACAAAGATAAGAATGGCAAGAATATTTTAATGACACAATTCTGGCAACATAAGATTCACTCGATCATGAATGGATGCATTGCATAGAACATATGCATCCCACAGAGCAGAAGGTGGGGAACCTCAGGCCTGGCGGCCAAATCTGGCCTTCCTGGCTTCCGCAGATGGCAGGGCAGGCCCTACCATTACGCAAGCTGATGCGCCTGCGTCAGGCAGCAGAGCGGGAAGGGTGGCAAATTGCACCACTCTCCTCCCACCCCCTGCCAAGAGGGCCCGCTGCTGCTTCCAGTGGGTGTTCTGGAGAGCCCCACTAGCCGCTCTCCCTCTGGGGCATTTGTCGCAGCAGGAGAGCAACTGGCAGGGCTCTCTAGAACAACCTGCTCGGTGTGCCGCTAGCCACTGCTGCCGCCACTGCTTCTTCTTACTGTGGGCGGCAGCGGTGGCCCTTCCTACTTACCTGCTTGGCTGGCCAGCACCCACTCGCTCACTCCCACCTTATGTTCCAACCATGAGGCTCCCGTGAGAGGTGGGCCGGCCTCTCGTGATAGTTCGGCTGACCACTTGCGAGAGGCCCGCAACTGGGGCACAAGGCATGAGCAAGTGAGGGACTGGCCAGCCAGCTGGCCAAGAAAGCAGGTGGGAAGCAAGCAGCTGGCCCACCACCCGCCTGCCCAACCTGCCACAGGTTGAGGTGGCAAAATATGTTGGGCCAAAATATGTTGGTCACGCCCACTTCCCCTGCCCCCACCCCCTTCTCCCAACCACCGATCGTCCAATGGTTTCCCAGCATTTGTGCATTTTTCCCCATTCTAAAAGGTTGAAATGCCTCTCCTAAGGCTTAGTTACTGGCAGTAAGAGCTTTAAGCTGAAATAGGCTGGTATTTTTTTTTTATTTCGGGCCCCACCCCTTTTGCCTTCACCCCCACCCACCAGTGGAATGTGGCCCCCGAGAGCTTCTCCCAAATGGAATTCGGCCCTCAGGCTGAAAGAGGTTCCACACCCCCATCATAGAGCATATGAATTAAGTCCAGCTTTTGGTAGTCACTGGAAATGTTAACAGTTTGGTGATCCTGACAGTTGCAACTATTGAGCCTGGGCCACATATACAACCTAATATAACTGAAGTGCACCACATCTAACAACTGAATGACTAAGTCTCTTATATGCAAAAGATGTGTGTGATTTTTATTACTGAGAGCAGAAATTCCTACAATACTGGAAGAGGATTTTTTTAAGATACAAGTTTCAAGAAGAAGACTGTGAGGTCCAAATGAGTCGACAGTCTGATAACCCATTGAACTGGAGCCAGGCTTGATGTGACAGCTTGTATCAAAAGAGAGAGAGAGCAATTTAGCATCAAGATACAACTACCTGCATAACTTAGCATTGCCAGTAAATTTTTGTGAAAGAAATTCTCACTTAAAGAAGGTTAAATCATTATGGTTCCCTTTCCGTTACATGCCAACAGTCCAAGAACAGGCTCTATAGCAGTATCTCAAAGGATAATTATTGTTGACAGACTTGGTCCATTGTATTGCATCTGCATTGAAACCCAGATATAAATCTTTTAGCTTTTTTTTTTTTTTTAAAGCCACTCTCAAGCATTTTCTGTGATCCGAGTGCTATCCATGTGTTTCATTGCATTTAATTCAGAAAGACAGGCATGCAATTAACCCGCAGTTAGTTCCGCAATCCACAGTCAACAGAAATGTTCTCCGATCCGTCGAGCAACTTAAAACCCAAGGGGGGATAAATCACATTTAGTGGTTAATTAATAGTTTAGTATGTTTGTTAAAGCTGGGACTGGGTCAGAATTAAACCTAATATATTTTGTTGGCGGCAGGTCAAAGGAATTTGTTAAAAGCACACTATGCACAAAGAAAGTTCCCAAGGCAGTTAGGGAAGGCTGTTCTAATGTGTAAACAACATGCAAGACCTTCCCAGCTTCTTGACTTTACTAGAGGATGCTCTTTTGAAAGATTAGAGCAGCCTTCTTGGGTTACCCTCTTTGACAACTGGTTGACGATGCCATCCCCCAGTTACCTACAACTCCCCAATGCTTTGAAGAACATGTCTCCACTCTGTGGCTCACGCTGGCTCAGCTTGTCTGAGCGTGGAAAGCTAAGCAGGGTCAGGCCTGGTTATTCCTTGGATGGGAGACCCCTCCTCTAGTTTCCTGCACTGAGCAGGGGGTTGGACTTGATGGCCTTGTAGGCCCCATCCAACTCTATGATCTATGAATCTATCTGCTGACTTAAGTGGGCATGGAATGGACCTTCAGACCCTGCAGTGGGAGGAGGAAGCCACAGGAGGAGGAGCTATCCTTCCTATTTTCTGGAGCATAGGAACTCCAATCATCCTGAAAGGGGCAAACAGCCCAGAATCCTCTTGGGAATGTAATAGCTCTACCGATCATTAAAAAGTAGCCATTTGAACTGTGACTCCTGTAATCAAGGTCTTGCTCATGTTTGGAAATGGATAAGGCACTCATCCTGCAGAAAGTAAGGGCTAGCCAACACGGTCTGAATATAGAGATAAGATGGATCATTGTTCCAGAATGGCTTAAATTCTAAAGCAAAGGAGAACTGCAAAGTGAGTGCAGAAGTTGGAAGTTACATACTTTTTAAAAAGGGGGAGGGTAAAGCTCCATTTCTGAGTGAGAAGTCTTGAGTAACAAACAAAAAGAAAGGTCCAGTACATCAACATGAAAAATTATATAACATCATTAATGACTAACACACACACACATGGGGTGGGACCCCTAATAATCATTTCTCTAATCAAAACAACTTTCACAATTATACATCTTTTGCCACATTTTTGCCATGGATGTAGGGCAGGGATTTCTCATATATTGCAAGATTTCTTTTACTAAGGGTAACACTGCCACTTACAGTCCTTTGGAGGTCAGACCATGGGACAGACTTGGTCTTGGAGAAATTGCAGCTTTTTTTTCGCCACCCCGCAAGTCTGGCTGAAGCGTATACGTAGGATGGACAGTGGTGGGAAGGCTGGGTGTCAAGGGACATAAGCTGCTGACCTTGATTCTATAGGTACTGTTCAGTTGCGTAGTGTGGTGGAGTTCCATCCTGTGTGTGTGCACGCACATATGTGCATATACTATGTGGTGGCAAGCCTCTTTTTAAGTGCAGCTTGTCCCCCCCAAAAAAGTAGATTTTGGAACACTCGATTTGAATAATTACATCCTTTATGGTCCCCTTTGCCCCAGGGTTCCAACACTTCATCCTAGTGATGACTTGCAACATTGAGTAGTTCACACCATCCTGTGTTCAAGGGCTATGACCTACTTGAGCATTGCTTCTAGAAGCTAACCTTAACACCTATTTTTAATGGATAGTCAGATCCATTTATCACCCCCCAGAATGCTGGCATTCCCTAGACTGACAGGCTACAAATGCTTTAGGGGAAGGATGCTGCTATTCACACTTTTAAAAAATCCCAGCTCACTGTGTGACTCAGACTCTCTCCCTTTATCACCGCTTCCTGCCTTTGATCTTTAAAGTTTAGGCCATCTTGCTCATTGCAGAGTTGCGAGTATCTGTAAAGAGACATTACATAAATTTAAAACATGCCTGCCCAGTGTGATTGATGTGTATGTAGTTTTAAGCAGTATGGTGCAGTCTAACTCTTATCTCCACATAAACCTTTCTCCACTTTCCTTTACTTCCCTACCCAGACACCATGGTGTGTTTAGTCTTCTTGCAAATTAGTAAAGCTGATTCCCTGTGTGCCTTTCCAGCCTCTTACCATGAGGACTACAAGACCTGGCTTCAGATAGGGACTTTTGTGGGGGAGCATAGCAAGATACTCTTAGTAGTCCTCCTGATCTTCTGTGGGCTGCTCCTCCTTGGCTCCTATTCCTCACCACCTACTTGCTGACCCAAGAGCTTCTAGGTGAGTGACCAAGCTAATGAAAGGAGTTACTGCAGACCACTTTCACCACTCACTTGCCTGTCTGTCTTCATCTGGGAGAAGGTGGGGTTTGGGCCTGAGCAATGAAGTGTTACCCTAAGAAATTCATCTGTGTGTGTGTGTGTGTGTGTGTGTGTGTGTAACACACTTGTGGTCATACTGGGATTGTAAACGGCAAGGTCAGAGGGAAGTAAAATGCAGGAAGTACTGACATGGGCAATGATGTTAAAGCTTAACACTGACTCAGAAGGTAAGTAATTCATATGGCTGAATTCTGGCTCCACAAGTGATAAAATATACTATGACAAGTATAGCCTTATGGCATTATGACGTGTGTTCTTTCCACCTTCATTGCCATGGGAGCCTTACTTGTTGGAGATATCCTCTGAGTTAGTAATCGAGCTAAGAAAACTGTTTGTAGCTTCACATTTCTGTGCCTAGTCTAGTGCTGTACTTAGCTACACAAACTATTGAGTACTGCCTGGTTATACATTATGCTCGCCACATGAAGAGCAGCCAGGATCCAAAGTGAAGAATTCTAAAGGCCTCCTGTTGACTGGCAAATAAAGGTAGGGGAGAGAGGGAGAGAGAACACATGGAACAAGGAGCTGCAGACATATTTCCATTGATACCTGGTGGTTGATTCTCCCCCTAGCAGCTACTTTTCCCTGCTCTTCCTTCTTCCAATTGCTAGGGGGAACTACCAGCAGAGAGACAGCCAGAGGTAAAACAAGGAAAGAACACAACCAGTCTCCCCTATGTTTGACTTCATTCCCCTCCAGTCTACATTGCTGTTGGCAGAGAAACTTCAGGATTCTCACCTTAGCCAGGCTCCTTTTCACGGGGTGAGCATACAGTATGTAGCCAGTCTAAGGTGGTCACTTACACATTGCCAAAAAAAGAGGAAATGTATCACCACAAAAAGGATACCAATCTGCATAACATTTGCATATGCTAATGTATATGTACAGGTACAAATTTAGAAATAATAACTGTGGAGAAAGCCTGACACACACATACACTCACACACACATACGACTTCCCTGACCCTCCCTGTCTGCATAATCTCTCCCCGAGGGGGCAGGAGAGGCACCGGAGATACAGCAGGGGGGGGGGGGCAGCCAGACGGATCTGGCATACCAACAATGAGGCACCTCAGCTGGAATCCACAAAACAGAAGTATGGACCATCAAGAAGGCAGGGCAGTCTCAAAGAGCTGTAAAGTACCCCAGGAACCATGACATGTCATCTTTTCCCGGGCAGGAATAAGCCCACCTGACACGAAGGGGCAGGCATAAGCCCACCTGACCAGGCGGGGGCGGGAGAGCGGGAAAACCAGGGTAGAAAACCCCTCTCTGCACCCCCTGGGGGTTGTTGGGAACACGGGTGCGCAGATATCAACTCCATCCAGCTGTGGCTGCAGCAAGCTGTTCTCTTCCCCGGGTCAGGCAGGACTCGGAGCCAGGCTGGAAACTCACCAGCGTAAAGTCTTGAACCTAAGGTAACTTCTTCCCTCAATACGCTAGCCTGGGAACCTTTCATTCATAAAGTTGGAGGTCACGCTCAGGTCGTGTTGACACATAGTATTCCTAGAAAGCTATTAGTTCCGCTTCAGTTAACTACTAGTAAATAAAGCCTTATTTGGGCAACGAAAGGCTCAGAGTGTTTATTCTCTCAGCAAGAGTCTAGTCAATTTCACTTGCACTGAACGGGCTATATCTCAGCAGCGATTAACCCGTTAAGTGCCAAACTCACGTCAAAGACCCAGCTGCTGGTCTTCCACAATAACTATAATTTAAATAGAAACACAATACATCTCACCATAGTGGAGAAGTCTGATTAGGTGACATGTGTGCCTGCTCAGTCTGCTGTCCAGGTCTTTTCATGTCATTTATTTCATTTCATTTATTACATTTCTATACCGCCCAATAGCCCAAGCTCTCTGGGCAGTTTACAAAGATTAAAACCTTAAAAATACATTATAAAAACTGTATACATACAAACATATAACACAGAGAGAGATAGACATATATCTAAAAACAATTTTGAACAATCAACAACAAGAAAAATTCAAGACCTGATTAAAGCCTCATCATATGTTGCCGAATGCCTGAGAGAAGAAGAAAGTCTTAACCTGGTGCCAAAAAGATAACAATGTTTGTGCCAGATGGGCCTCATCAGGGAGATCATTCCAGAATTGGGGGGCCACCACCAAGAAGGCCCTCTTCCTCATTGCTGTCTTCTGAGCCTCCCTTGGAGGAGGCACCTGGAGGAGGGCCTTAGATGACGAATGTAGTGTACAGGTAGGTTCATGACTGGAGAGGCACTCCATCAGGTATTGTGGTAATTTAAACCCACATGTTTAAACAATGTGCTTAATCAAACACCTGAATAGGGCGCTCTGTGTCAGTAGTTAGAGCTGCCAGAGATAAAGAGCACCCCAGAACAGCCCATGTCAGAAGGCAAGGAGGAGGCTGGGCCCTCGAGGAAGATGGTTACAGGTCCATTCCCCGCAAGTGGGGGAGGGGATTCTGCCTCTGAGGCAGAGACTGAGTAACCCCTGGCCCTCGAGAGTGTTGTAGCCTCAAGAGACAGGCCAGTAGGGCTCCTTTGAGAACAAGTGCTTGATTAGAAAGGAGGACTGCTCAAGAGGAAAGGAGTGCTATAATGAACTGCAGCTCAGTCCTAGGTGAGGCTCAGGAAGCTCTTGCTATATAAGCTTTTGGTTTCAGCATAGCCAGTACTGCAACAACATTGTTCTACCAGCTCAGGTGCCTTGTATCCCTGACCTTGCCTTGTGGTTGGACCTCAGTGCTACTGACCCTTGGACTCCTGGTTGATGCTGCTTCTTGGACTGCATATTGTATCAGACTGCTTATCTGTGTTTTGATCTTGGCTGTGCCTCAGATCCCTCTTCTGGAAATCATCTACTTGGCTGGTAATACTGTGCTTTGACCATTTGCCTGCTTAACTGACTTGCCTATTGGATTTGTCCCAGTATATGCCTAGCATAGAGATTTAGGGTGCAATCCTATGCATGTTTAGACAGAAAAAGTCCCATATTCTGGCTAAACATGCTATAGGATTGTGTCCTTAACCAGCCAAGGCAGGACACTCTAACACGATAGGTTATAGCTCTCCTAGTGATGGGACAGACCAATTACACCCTTAATTAGAAATGCATTAATCTATTCACCTGTTGTTCCCTCTCTCCAGCATGCATGAGCCCTATGGTGCTGATGAGTTGGGTGAAAGACAACCATTCATTGACAAGCCGATAAATTATAAATCTTATTCCACTCCACTGGCTGCCAATCCACTGGCTGCCAATCAGTTTCCGGGCGAAGTATAAAGTGTTGGTTATTACCTTTAAAGCCCTACATGGTTTGGGTCCAGGCTACCTACGGGATCGCCTTCTCCCGTACAATCCACCCCGCACACTTAGGTCCTCTGGGAAGAATCTGCTTCAGTCAGCCAAAACTAGGCTGACTAGCATTACCCAGAGGAGCTTCTCTTCTGCTGCTCCCAGATTACGGAATGGCCTGCCGGAGGAGATACGTCAACTTGTCAGTCTTTTGGACTTTAAAAAAGCCATAAAGACTGAACTCTTCCAGCAGGCCTATCCGGCGGAATTTTAGGATGTTTTAAATATGTTTTTAAGATGTTTTAAAGATGTTTTAAGATGTTTTTAGGATGTTTTAAGATGTTTTAAGATGTTTTAAGATGTTTAATAGTATATATTGTGTTGTTTTAGTTTAGGTATTTTATATTTTCTGTTGTTCCCCGCCTCGATCTAGATGGAGAGGCGGGTAATAAATAAAATATTATTATTATTATTATTATTATTATTATTATTATTATTATTATTATTATTTCCAGGGTTGTTATAAAGATATGATGGCCAAGTACGGACACTCAGCTAGGTGGGTTCTCTCTCATTCTCACACGGACACCAAACGCTCTCCACCTCTACCTCAGCACACAAGAATCCCTCCCGGCATACTGAAATCACTTTGCGCCTCCAAGCCCCCATGCCACTCAGCTGGGCAAAACATTTAAATGGGGATGATTCTCTCCATGCCCAATCTTCCCCAGCACAATAGTTCTCCCGCCAGCCCACCAAACTGCTGTTTGGCTGACAGGAAGCACGAATGTGCTTGACATGTCAGGATCCTCCTCTCGCACTCTCTTCCCCAGTGTAACTGTCTGACAGCAACACAGAGGGGGAATTCAGTGGCAGCAGAGGGTTAGACACCAGCACCAGCAGGCCACCCACAAAGCCTCTGAGAGCAACATGCAGCCTGCAAGTTGCCCACATCATGTGCCCTAAGAGAAGTTTTACTAGCAGCCTTGAGAATTTGTTCTTGTACAACTAGATTACCCTTCAAGGCATGTGTTGGGTGGCGATTTTCTGCATATAGAAGGATCTGCAACTGGCATAGATTCTGGTATAGAAGAATCTGCAACTGGTATTCTGCACATAGAAGAATCTGGTATGTGTTGGGTGCCGATTCTCTGCATATAGAAGAATCTGTTTCCAGACTGCTACTGATAGCTTTGGAAGTGGTTTGAACACAGATCCAGAAAAGTTCAGTCAGCAAATCCTTTGCTGCTGTTGCACTTCCATTTACATAGACTTACATTGAAGAATGGTGGATAATCCTTAGGAGGTGGGGTGGCTGAAAGGAGCTTGGTGGATGGCTAGAAATGGGGGCACAGATCTGAACACCATTTCATTTGCAGAGCAGCAGCTGCCATTGCAATTCTGCTAGACATTTGTTGCACACTGCAACTTTTCTGGGGCATTTTTGTGTGAATCTAGCTGATGTTGGGTGCTCGTTTGACTTTTGTCTTCTCCTCTTTCCCATGTTCCTGTAACACTTGGCCTTGCTTCTCTTTCTTGTAATGACAGCATGCGCCGAGGTCCTCGACATCGTGGGCATTGTTCGCTGACATTTTCCAATTCACCCTCTGACAAATTATGCAGCCCTCCGATACTCGAGCAGGGTAATTTAGACAGATTGCAGCCAGTTGTACTGAAAATATGCAAAGGCATGAAATTCCATGAGCAAGCAAGAGAGGCCTTGTTGAATAAATGGGAAGAGAGCCCCTGCTGAATGTGCACATCACCCTTTGCCCCAAGGGGATTAAACAAGGGATTTAGATGAAGGATAGCAATAGATGATGGCACTACGCATTGGTCCCATCCATATGCAAGACCCGAATCTCAGGATTCCTGCAAAATGGCAGCTCGCATCCATTTTGTAGAACTATTTGCTGAAGAGGGAAAATACATCCCCTCTGCAAGATGAGTTCTTAGGGCGCAGTCCTATGCATGTTTACACAGGAAAAAATTCTTACAGCTCACAGCATTCCCTAACCGGCCATACTGTCACTAGGAGCATGCTGGGAGTTGTTGGTCTTTTTTCTGCCTAAGTATGGTATAGGATTGCACCCAAAGTATGGTTAACTGAAAGGGCCACACCTTCCCAGCTACGCATAGATTGGATGACGGACACATTAAGATATTAAAGGCCACTTAGGGCCAGTTCACACTACTTGGCAGATCCTAATAACAGAGTATTGTTTGCATTTATAGAAATAATTTGAGAGTTTCCTCACTGTCTTTTTTTAAAAAAAATAGAGGATTAATCCATCCTCTCTTCAAAAGTGGTTCATCTGTAGAAGAAAAAACGGTTCTCTTTACGGTTCAGTTACAATAAATGCTAATTTACCAAATAATGCAGTCAATAAAACAGACACTTCTTCAGGTTATTAAGTATATGTGCTTTATATTGCACCATATCGAACTATTTACATTTTATTATGTCTTCCTGTCAGTGCCATATTGTATGCAAAATTTTACAACTGCGAAAGTTTATATAAAAGTCTACATTAAAAAAAAAACAACCCTCCCATGAACAAAGCAAGTATCGGTATTGGAGAGGCACTGTATGTTTATCTTTCTTGTTGGCATTTTGTTGAATGACTACTTGTGCTACACTCCAGTCCAGAGAGATGCAGAAAATCAACCTTGTGTTGTTGAAACACATTCTCATCTCAGCAGAGGTCTAAACTACCACACTCATTTGGAATTCTAACACAACTGCCTTGCATAATTGTCTGGAAGCAACCCAATTGCCTTGCCTCATTCAGAGAATGTTATGGGGGTTCAGATGACATCTTCTACTTGGGGCCCTCCTGTGTTTTCCTTCCCACCATGTCTTCCATCTTTTCTTCTACCACACACACACACACACACACACACACACACAGTTAAGGAGGGGAAATGGAAGAGGTCCACAATGCCTTTTGATTGGTAGTGCTAGAAGCTGTTCATCTGGAAGTACCCTTGGAGTCTTCATTCCCCAGAGTTCCATTTGGTTTCTGTTCAAGGGGCAGTAACACATATTAACAATTAGCAAAGGCAATGCTTTTGGCACACTCTACATTAGCAGATGTTTCAGGTAAACTAATTACACTTCTCCCATTAAAAGGAATCTTTAAAATGTATTTATAGTCTGCGTTGGGCTGCACTGACTGCAACTGTCACCCTTGATCACTGTCATTTCCCCCCCATCTCTTCTATGAACTTTGTTTTTCACCACACGTAACTGGCAGTCTACAATTTGACTGGCCTTGCTGGCCAAACCAAATATTGTAGTTGCCAACCCAGCCCTCTCCCTGCAAAGGGGGCATGCTTCAAGCTGTCTTGAACACAGCTGCTTGAAGGTGGCCTATTTCACACAGCAGTGCCAAGACATACATGTGCAACTTCTTACTGTGCAACTGCCAGAATGATTCTTGCCTATCTCTGCAGTTTCAAAGTTGGGAGGAAGGCTGTTTGCCCATCATGTCAGAGGGCAGTGCCATCTTTGCCATGGCAAGTGGGATTGTTGAAGCCTGAATAAACACCCTTGCCCCCTTCCCTTTTGATCCCTGCATTGCCCACAGGAAGCATTTATAAACAGACTTCAGCAACATTTTGAACAAGCATAGGAAGTGGTCTTCTACCAAGTCAGACCCTTGGTCCATCTAGCCTGGTATTGTTTATTTTATTTATTTTTTATTTATTGTATTTTTAAATCGCCCATCTGGCTGGTCACCCGGCCACCCTGGGTGATTACAGTCAAGATAAAATACATTAAAACACCATTAAAACACAATTAAAACACAATTAGAACAATATAAGAGTTTTTTTAAAAAATAAAAAAAATCCTAACCCACCCCATATTCCCGCCTGAAAAGCCATGTTTTCAAAGCCTGGCGGAAGTTCATCAAGGAGGGGGCATGGTGAAGGTCACTGGGGAGAGAGTTCCATAACTTGGGGGCTGCCACAGAAAAGGCCCTCTTCCTAGGGGTACATCTACCCCACGTAGAGCGCATTACAGTAGTCTAGGCAAGAGGAGACCAAGGCATGAACCACTGATGGGAGCAGATGATTAGGAAGGTAGGGGCGCAGCTGCCGTATCAGATGGAGTTGATACAGCGCCGCCCGGCTCACAGCTGCCACCTGAGCCTCCATGGACAGCTGGGAGTCTAGAATGACCCCCCAAGCTGCGGACCTGGTCCTTCAGGGGTAGATGTACCCCATTCAGCACCAGGTCAACTTCCCCTAACCTCCCAGAAGGTCTTGTCGGGGTTCAGCCTCAGCATGTTCCTTGCCATCCAGCCACCTACTGACTCCAGACACTTGGACAGGGTGTGAGGGATTGAGGCCTACTCAGGCTTGAGTTTGTTGAAGCCTGAAGGCCCAAACACTTCCCTCGATTAGTTGAAGCCTGAAGGCCCAAACACTTGGATGGGAGGGGGAGTTTGAGAGTTTTAGTTTACCCAATAGAAGTTAAGAATTAGTTCTCCTGTGCAAGGTCACATGGTTATAACCTTCCAGTCCTGGGAAGGCCGGTTTGCCGGCCAGATGGGCGATAGATAAATGCAAATAATAAATAAATAAATATATATGTGGGGTGTGGTCAGCTAGCAGCAGTGGGAGCCTGACTGCAGAAGCAGAAAGAGCAGAGAGAGAAGCAGAGAGGGAGAGACTGGCTGCATAGGAGATAGGTAGTCTGAACTTAAACTAGAGAACATTGGATTGTTTGTTTGTTTTATTTTACCATACTTGCTTTAGAATTATAACCACTCTATTAAGTAAATACCCTAATATCATAAGTAAAGTGCTGTTGTTTACCCTGGTTTGTTGGAGTGACTTATTCACCACGTCTACAGCCTACACCCATGCTATTGGAAGCTGTAAAAGGATTTGATCTCCTGGAACGGGAGGGGCTTTGAGGAGCGGCAGAGATCTCCCAAAGGAAGGTTAAGGGGTCCCTGCAGTAGCGGAACCTTGACAGATGGTTGTAGCGGTGGGATCCTGAACAATGAGAATAAGCACTCCAAACAGAAATTGGGTTTTTTTACTAATAGAGCTGGCAAAAGCAGTGTATGTTTGAACTTCAGGACTGCGGAATAGGGACCCAGTGAGGCAATTAGGATGAGCCAGTATCTCTCCATGAACAAAACTGCCCTGATAGAGCAGTGCAAAAAGGACAATTTGCCATGGGAGGAGAAAACAGCAGAGGAACTGAAAGTTATGCTGATCTCCCAGGCGGCAATAGAAGGAGCTGCACCCTCTAGCCCTAGTGTAGCAGGACCCCAATCAAAAGAATGGGAGCTCCGTGAACAGGAACTGCGGCTAGTGGCAAAGCAGAAGGAAGAGGAGACTCGGTTGGAGTGGGAGCGGCTTCGTCTGCAGCAGGAACAGCTTAAGGCCCAAGAGGAACAACGCAGACATGAGGAAAGGATGATGCAATTGAAACAGGAGCAGCCTGTCAGAGTTACCCCGAAGGACTTCACAGCATACACCCCAGGAGAAGACCCACAAGTGTTCCTGACCACTTTTGAAAGGGCAGCACAGAAGTGGGGATTGCAGGAGGGTGATTACATGAAGTTTGTGCCTAATTTAATCAAAGGGGAGCTGGCAGAGATTTATAATAGCATGCCAGAGGGGGAGGCTGTTTCCTATGCTCAGTTCAAAGAAACTGTGTTTAAAAGGTTCAGGTTAGGCCCTGAGCACTTTAGGAAAAAGTTCAGAGGGTTAACACCTCAACCAGGTAAATCTATGGTAGAGTTTGCAACAAAATTAAAAAACCTGCTATTAAAATGGGTGGATGAAGCAAAAGCTGACAACAGGGAAAAGGTGTTAGAGCTTATGGCTCTGGATCAGTTTTATTTTCGGTTGCCCAGAGAAATAAAACTGAAGGTTAAGGATAAAGATCCTGAAACTGTAAACCAAGCTGCAGAAATGGCTGACAAACTGATTGAAAACCGGGAAGGGTTAGGCCCCAGGATTGAGTCTGAGAAGAAGGGGGGGAAATGGGAAGCCCCAAGTAAAAAGGAGATCAAAAAACCTCCTTTTGATCCTTCTCACCCCAGAGACCGTGCCTGCTATTCGTGTGGTCAGACAGGCCACATCAGGAGTAGCTGCCCCAAGTTACAAGCGGTAACACCAGCTAACCCAGGTAGTCCTAAACCCGAACAAACCAAACCACAAGGTGTAGCAAGCATAAAAAAACCTTATAATTGTGGATTTGTGATCACCAACAGGGAAGAGGTTAATAATCAGTTTAAAGAACCTGTTTATGTAAAGGATAAGACCATTATGGCAATGTTGGATTCTGGAGCTGATGTTTCTCTGATCCGAGCAGATTTGGTGAGACCTGAAGATTTGGTGCCAGGAATGTCTATTGAGATCCAGGGAGTGAATGGTCCCTCCTTTGAAGTCCCAGTAGCAAGGTTATCCATAGAATGGAGGGGATGGAGGGGTCTGTATGAAGTTGGGGTGATGGAACCTCTAACCCAATTTGCCCCTATCATTGTGGGAAGGGATATAATGGGACCAGAATCTCAAATATGTGTGGTAACCCGCAAGCAAAAGGAAAGGGAGGAACTTTCAAGACAGGACCAGGTAAAAGCTGATGGGGTGAAAGAAAAGGTACTAGAGGTACAACCCACAGTGATTCCGGAAGGTCCAAAACCAACCCCAGATCCTCCCCAAACCGAAACAACAGAACAAGCCTCCATGCAACCTGGAGACCTGGAAGCCAGTGAAACAACCGAGGCAGGTGGTTCTGTAGAGGAAAAGGCGCTAGAGACCCCTTTTCCTGATTTAAGAGGAGTAGAGGAATTCAAGCAGGGAGTCCTCAGTGATCCTAGCTTGGAGCCTCTGAAAAGAGTAGCTCTCCCTCAAGAGAGACCCTTCTCTGAGGAAAGAAGGGAGCAGATTATTTGGGAGAAAGGATTGCTGTATAGGCTGTGGTTACCAAAAACCCAAGAGTTAACCTGGGAACCACTAAAGCAACTGGTAGTACCTAACCAATTCCAGCTAAGGTTGCTAGAACTAGCCCATGATGTGCCATGCGCAGGACACTTGGGGAAAAACAAGACTAAACAAAGGCTCATGGCAAACTTCTTTTGGCCTGGAATTGCTAAGCAAGTAGCAGAGTACTGCAGGTCTTGTGAAACCTGTCAGCGTGTGGGGAAGGCAGGGCATCACAGTAAAGCCCCTTTGCAGCCTCTGCCTATTATAGGAGAAGCTTTCTTTAGGGTGGGCATGGATATTGTAGGGCCTTTCACTAAACCCACCCGCAAGGGAAAAAAGTACATCCTCACAGTGGTGGATTTTGCCACAAGATACCCAGAAGCTGTAGCACTAGCCTCTATAGATGCTCCATCTGTAGCTGAGGCATTGCTAACTATATTTTGCAGAACTGGATTTCCCTCTGAAATCTTAACAGATTGTGGGTCAAATTTTCTCTCCGAGATAATGGAGTGCCTGTGGAAGTGTTGTGGGGTAAAACACTTGAAAACGACTCCTTATCACCCACAATGCAATGGAATGGTGGAAAGATTTAACGCCACACTCAAAGGAATGATTAGAGCTTATGTAAACACACACCCAAATGACTGGGATGACAAACTGCAACACCTACTTTTTGCCTACAGGGAAGTTCCACAGGAATCAACGGGATTCTCACCTTTCGAGCTGTTGTATGGCAGAAGAGTGAGAGGCCCTCTTGATCTCCTGAGGGAAAACTGGGAAGGTAAACTCGTAGAAAACAAAACCTCTGTGGTGGATTATGTGTTAAAACTTAAACAAACCCAAGATACACTCTGTAAACTAGTTCAAGCCAATGTAACCAAAGCCCAAGAGGTGCAAAAGTTCTGGTATGATCAAAAGGCACGCTCTAGAGTATTTGAGGTAGGGGATCAGGTAATGATATTTCTTCCACTGCGCAAAGACAAGCTTAAGGCTGCTTGGGAAGGCCCCTACACAGTCAGAGAGAAAATGGATGATTTAACCTATGTGGTGGTTAAAGAAAAATCTGAAAAAAGACCAAAGGTAGTACATGTAAATATGATGAAGCCACACTATGAGAGGAGTAGAGTAGTTTTACAGGTGCAGAAGGTGCCAGAGGTAGTATACTTAGGGCACAAGGTTGGAAATGGCCATATCACACTTTTATGGGACAAGGTTGAAGCTATCAGAACCTGGGACATACCTACAACCAAGAAACAGGTCAGGTCATTCTTGGGATTTGCTGGGTATTACAGGAGATTTGTTCCCCATTTTGGTGAAATTGCTGGACCTTTGACTGATTTAACCAAGAAATGTAAACCTGACAAAATTGTGTTGACTGATGAATGTCAAAGAGCTTTTGATAGACTAAAGGACATTTTAAGCTCAAAGCCTGTGTTAAGAGCACCTGACTTTGAAAGAACCTTTATTGTGGCTACAGATGCCTCTGAGACTGGCATAGGTGCAGTATTGTTACAAGACTATGACTCTGTTAAACATCCAGTAGCCTATCTGAGTAGGAAGCTCTTACCCAGGGAGAGAAACCTGTCTACGATCCAAAAGGAATGTCTGGCAGTAGTGTGGGCTCTGGACAAGCTCAAGCCTTATGTTTTTGGACAAGAATTTACTTTATGGACTGATCATCATGCCTTGCAATGGATACAAACAATGCAAAATACCAACTCCAAGCTTCAGAGATGGTCTTGGAAATTGCAGGAATTTCAAATGAACATTGAACATGTGCCTGGGAAGGAGAATGTGATAGTCGATGCTTTGTCTAGGAAATAACAAAAAAAAACAAAACAGTTGCCTTTTTGTGTAGGTTAACGTTTCACAATTCTCTTCTGTAAAAGGGAAATTGTTCCACTTGAGGAGAAGGGGGGGAAGATGTGAGGGATTGAGGCCTACTCAGGCTTGAGTTTGTTGAAGCCTGAAGGCCCAAACACTTCCCTCAATTAGTTGAAGCCTGAAGGCCCAAACACTTGGATGGGAGGGGGAGTTTGAGAGTTTTAGTTTACCCAATAGAAGTTAAGAATTAGTTCTCCTGTGCAAGGTCACATGGTTATAACCTTCCAGTCCTGGGAAGGCTATATATGTGTGGGGTGTGGTCAGCTAGCAGCAGTGGGTGGGAGCCTGACTGCAGAAGCAGAAAGAGCAGAGAGAGAAGCAGAGAGGGAGAGACTGGCTGCATAGGAGATAGGTAGTCTGAACTTAAACTAGAGAACATTGGATTGTTTGTTTGTTTTATTTTACCATACTTGCTTTAGAATTATAACCACTCTATTAAGTAAATACCCTAATATCATAAGTAAAGTGCTGTTGTTTACCCTGGTTTGTTGGAGTGACTTATTCACCACGTCTACAGCCTACACCCATGCTATTGGAAGCTGTAAAAGGACTTGATCTCCTGGAACGGGAGGGGCTTTGAGGAGAGGCAGAGATCTCCCAAAGGAAGGTTAAGGGGTCCCTGCAGTAGCGGAACCTTGACAGAGGGTCTCAACAGCCAACCTGGAACAGCCTCCTGGGGCAGCACTCCGCAGACGTGATGGAGGCAGCATAGAAATTCTTTTTTGCTGCCTTCACCACCACCTGGTAGGCCAAGGATGCAGCTCTAACCTGTGTCCAATCGTCTTCGGAGCAGGATTTATGCCATCGGCGCTCTAGCCTTCTCACCTCCCGCTTCAGAGCTCGCAACAATGCAGTAAACCATGGTGCCATGCATGAAGAGGGCGCCTCGGGGCAACTTGGTCTAATGCCCTGGTGATTGCACCATTGCAGTCATCCCCCAGGGTCTCGACCGAGCTACCATTTGCATGCTCCAATTCCCCAAGCGCGTTCAGGAATCCATCCGGACGGATCCATAAGACGCCTGGAGCGGACCATCCTAATAGGTCCCTCACCCCTGCAGAGGGGTTGTGGCACCGAGAAATCCAACGCCACCAGATAATGATCTGACCATGACAAGGGTAGGGATGTGGCCGAGAATCTCGGCGGACACGAGCGAGGCCCGAACTGGGCCTGCTCGCGTCCGCCGAGATTCTCAGCCACACGCGCGGACTTAACAAAAGCTCTCCGCAGAGCGGAGAGCCTGCTTGCCTCTCCGCCGGGTCCCGTCGCGTCACTTCCGGCGTCGGAGGAAGTGACGCGACGGGACCCTGCGCTCTGTTTTGGCGGGGGGAACCATGGCAACAGGGCTGTTTAAGCCCTGTTGCCATGGTTCCCCGCACCAAAACAGAGCGCAGGCGGGGCTCCAGCGCGTTGGAGGCTCGGAGCAGTGGCTCCGCAGCCGGCGCGGAGGCGGTGGAGGCTCACCGGAGCACAGGAGGACCAGGTAGGACTGGAGGACAATGGCGGTGGGGGCGGTGGGGGTCCTCCGGCGGCGGCAGCAGCAGTGGTGAGGGCTGGGGGTGTCTTCCGGTGGCAGCGGCGGCTCGAGCGGTGCGGAGAACGCTCCGCGCCACTCTGAAGAGCGAGATCGGGCCGCCGCCACCGCGGAGGTCCGAGTTGCGGAGAACATCGGGCCCAGGTACTACATCCCTACAAGGGGGTGGTGGATATACCCCCAATTTCCTGGGGGAAATACCCTGGGGGACTGCATACGCACATCGGAGACCACCCCTAGCACCTCAGCCAGGGAATCCGTCAACACTGACTGGCAGTGGCATTCCAGGTTCCAGGCACAAGTTTTTCCTGCCTTGCCTGGAGATGCCAGGGGCTGAACCTGGGAGCTTCTGTATGCAAAGCAGGTGCTCTACCACTGAGCCACAGTGATGGGAATACATTTAGAATCAAGAGACAGGATGCTGTTGAACAGCCTCTATGCTGATTCTTCATATGCCTGCAATGCTGGGATAATGTAACCTAACCTACCTCACAGGGTTGTTGTGAGGATAAAATGGAGAGGAGGAGGAGGATTATGTAAGCCGCCTTGGGTTCCTTGAAGGAAAAAAGGTGGGGTATAAATATGATAAATAAATAAATAATGTCAGTTTTATATTCTGCTCCTGTAGTCAATTATTTAATTACAGTTGCAACAGCCATCAAAGTTAGGCTGCAAAACACATAACTTAGCCAATGCATTCAAAATCTCCTGTTAATTCTTTATGCTTTGTATCCATTCCATTTCAGGCTATTGTTTTCTGATGCTAATAATATGGCATTGCATTATTTGTAGATTGCAATGCCAGGCACCTTGAACAGGCTGAATACCCTGGTCAGAAGAGCCACCCACTAACTGCATCTCAGTCATGACTGGATTGAGCTTCAGTTTATTAGCCCTCATGCAGTCCGTTGTCACAGCCAGGCGCCAATTTAGCATATCCATGGCCTCACCTCATGAAGAAGAGAAGGAGAAATAGAGCTGTGTGTCATCAGCATACTGGTGGAAATACACTCCAGTCCAAACCTCCTGATGACCCCACTCAACAGTTTCATGTACGTAGATGTTAAATAATAGGAGCGACAGAACTGATCTCCGTGTGGAACCTGAACCCCATACTGGAGTATCCACAAGGCTGAGCAATATCCCCCAAGTGCTTCCTTCCGGAGCCAGCCAAATAGGAGTGGAACCGCTGCAATGCAGTATTCCCCACTCCCAGTTCAGTCATCCTAGAAGGACACCATGGTTGATGGTATCAAAAGCCACCAAGAGATCCAGGAGTATCAACAGGGTCACCCTCCCACAGTCTCTCTCCAGAAGGCGGGGTATAAATGTAAATCATCATCATCATCATCATCATCATCATCATCTATATAAATAAAAATGTAAATGTTTGTTTGTTCAAAATCTTAAATCTCCTAAAGTTCTTCACTGATTGCTTTGAAATTTTGACACGACGTTGCATTCGAATACGCACGTGTTTTTATATACCTCTTATATAGATGTCACACCTGTGACAGGAAAAAACATGCTTTTTCTGAAAAATGGCACCATCTGCTGGACATGACGGCGACACACGCTATACTAAAAAGACATGGGTGTTGCGGTGAGTCGGAGAGGCTGCCTCCCTGTCCGCTGGTCCCGTCGCATCCTTCCTGCGAGGGGTGTCCGGCGGCTGCGGGGGGGGTGCCGGGGGGTGGCGGTAACAACATGCTTTTTTTGAAAAACACCGCCATCTGCTGGACGTGACGGTGACACACGCTATACTAAATATTTTACGATTCCATTTCAATGTTTCTCATTTACGATCCATATACGATTTCCCACGGATTGCTTCTCACATGGACAATTCTGTGTTGCGTGCTCTACAGTCACCAAACCAGACAATGGGACAACAACAGAGATTGTCTACCCACAAGCATTGTGAAATTAAACATTTAGAGACATGCGCTTTCTCTTTTCTTTCTTTTCCATTTACCCAGACTGGGCCACAGCTAATGGGCCGCGTCGCCGGGTACAGCTAATAATAATAATAATAATAATAATAATAATGCAGGGCAACCAAGGCTGTTTCCATGCCTGAACCCTGACTGAAATGGATCCAGATAATCAGTCTCATCCAAAAGCATCTGGAGCTGGTTGGCCACCACTCCCTCAAGGACCTTATCTAGGAAGAGCCAGTGTGGCGTAGTGGTGAGAGTGTTGGACTGGGACTCAGGAGATCCGGGTTCTAGTCCCCGCTCGGCCATGAAACTTACTGGGTGACTTTGGGCCAGTCACTGACTCTCAGCCTAACCTACCTCACAGGGTTGTTGTGAGGATAAAATGGAGAGGAGGAGGACTATGTAAGCCGCCTTGGGTCCCTTGCAGGAAAAAAGGTGGGGTATAAATATAATTAATTAATTAATTAATTAATTAATGAACATTTGCCACCAGCCTAGATTTCTTAAGATCTTCCGGGTCCAGGGAGGGTTTCTTCAGGAGTGGTCTCACTACTGCTTCTTTCAGGTGGCCCAGCCCAGGACCACTCCCTCTAACAAGGAGGCATTAATTACCTCCCTGGCCCAGCCAACTTTTCCCTCCCTGCCAGTTTTTGTAAGCTGAGAGGGGCAAGCATCCAATACGGAAGTGGTTGTTTGAACCTGCCCAAGCACCTGGTCAATGTCTTCAAGCTGTACCAACTGGAACTCATCCAACAAGAGTTAGGTAAGACTGTGTTCTGGATACCTCACCTGATTCATCTGCTCTGACACTAGAGTCTAAGTCCCAACAGATGCAAGAGATGTTGTCTTGGAAGTGCCTCGCAAACATATCTCAGGCTCAGCAGGCCTCTGATGGCTCCACAGCCTCCCTAGGACCAGCATATAATAAGCCCTGAACAATCCTAAAAAGCATCACTGGGTGGCATATAGAGGATTCAATAGAAGCAGAGAGACGGTGTTTCTTTGCTGCTTTCACTGCCCTTGAATATACTTGGGCATACACATATACCAGTGTCTGAATGCATCCATCAGGAGTTCTCCATTTGCCCTCAAGCCATATCCTTCCCCCCCCCCACCCCCAGTGCTCTCAGCTCTGGGATAAACCATAGAGCCCTACAAGCTCCACTGTGGAAAGTGTGCTCAGGGGCAATTGTGTCAACTGCCCAGGTCATTTCTGCATTCCACAGATTGACCAGGGTTTCGACAGGAGAGCCAGCCATATCAGCCAAAAAATGCCCCAGAGCCATCTGGAAACCATCCAAAGCCATTAGCCTCTGAGAATGGACCATCTTAATAGCTTTCCCCCACCTTTGCAGAGGGAAAAGGCTGCCATAAGTCCAAACCTCAACAGGATTCAAAGTCCCCCCACCTTCAGATTATATCAGCTCCATGGTCAGCTGGGGGAAAAAAACAAGTCTAGAGTGTGCCCTGCGACATGTGTTGGGCTAATGACATGTTGGGACAGCCCCATGGTTGCCATGGAGGCCACAAAATCCAGAGCCACTGCAGACAAGGTGCCCTCATCATGAATGTTGATGTCCTCAAGAACCAACAGTCTGGGGCAGTGAAGGCGAACCTATGGCACGTGTGCCACAGCTGGCACGCAGGGACCAATCTGTGGACACGGGAGAGGAGCGAGAGGATTCCCAAGGGGAGGGGCAGGAGAGCAAGCTGAGAGAGGCCAGACAAGGCGGGGAGGGAAGCTGCTGCTTTAAATGAAGATTCCCCGAGGGGAGGGGAGGGGAGGGGAGGGGAGGGAGAGCAAGCGGGGAGAAGCAAGGTGGGCAGCTGCCACTTTAAATGCTAGGTCAGCCGGCTGCTCTCCGCCTCTCTCTCTCAGCCCTGCCTGCCTGCAAAGGAGTGGCTGGGCTGCTCCTTTAAATTCCCCGCGCTCACACACACTCCTCTTCCTCCAGCGTTGCCTACCTCAAAGCCGATTCTTCAGGCCTAGTTGCTCTGAAAAGTCTCTCTCTCTCTCTCTCTCTCTCTCCCTCCCACACACACACACACACACACACACACACACATTCAAGAAAGAAACAGAGACTGACCCACTGCCTCATTCAGACACAGCAGCCAAACAGGACACACAGCCAGTCCTGGCCCAGGACATTTTGCTGCCTGAAGAGGACTGGCAAATGCCTCGCATTTCTCACTGGATGATCTGGGCCAGTCACTACCTCTCAACCTAACCTACCTCACAGGATTGTTGTGAGGGTAAAAATGGAGAGATCATTTGTTCCTGGAGGAAAGGCAAAACAAATATGAGAGGCGGTGTAGTGGTAAGAGACCTGGGTGCTAGTCCCCACCTGTTGCTGTGTTTTTAATGTGTTTGAATGTATTAGTTTACTGTTTTTATCAAGTTTATTTGTGATTGTAAGCCACCTTGAGTGCCAATTTTCTTTGTACCCCTTGAGTGCAGGGTACAAATCAAATCAATAAATAAAACCCAGCCCATTAACAGACTGGATAACTCTGGACTACGCTGTAGTGCTGTCATCTGCTTCTCTCCCAGCAATATGGGTATGACAACCCAGCATACCCCACCCATGGGTATGTTTAAAATGTGTTAAGCACGTTTAGTTTTCTTGTTTATCTTGCTCATCCTAGTACAGGTTGACTTTTACTTTTACTAATCTGACACCTGTAGAAGCAGGGAAAGGACCCGGGGTAAAGCTTGCCCCATACAATTTCAGTCTGGCATATAATCATATTACAAGTTGAGAATCCCTTATCCAAAAATACATGTGCCTAATTATTTTAAAAGTTTGTATAAATTCCCTTCAGGCTATGTGTACAATGTAGTACTATAATAATTCTTTGAGTTGATTTTTTTTCAACAAAAAACTGTTTGTATCATTGAAAGCTCTGCTATTGTGTTTTTCTTTTAAGACAAAAGATGTTAATTAGTTTGGACAACTGTATGAGTTGTTTTTCTAAAACTAAAACCTCAGTATTCAGGTTTAATTGCAGTGTTGGCACTTTGAAATAAATAAGTTGGTTTTGCGTTGCAGTTTGGGCACTCGGGCTCAAAAAGGTTCGCCATCACTGGTCTGGGGGATCTCAACAGCACACCCAAGACCACCTCCGACAGCTCAGATAGGGAAACTGTTGGGCAGTAGGGTGCATCATGTACACCAAGAGAATCCCCAACACAAGGTGCAAACACTCCAAACTAGCAGTCAGACAGAGATGGAATTCCTATAGACCACCGCAACCCTCTCCCTCCCCAAGCCTCAAGTCTACCCTGATGCTGAACCAAGTACCACAGTGGGCATAGCTGGGAGACACAATATACACCATGTATTATTTTGTCTTCACAGTTACCATAATGAACTGTGAGACAACGTAGGAAGTTGTTTTACAATAAATCTGCCCATT
The DNA here is from genome assembly GCA_021292165.1 of Shinisaurus crocodilurus. Classification (NCBI taxonomy): domain Eukaryota; kingdom Metazoa; phylum Chordata; class Lepidosauria; order Squamata; family Shinisauridae; genus Shinisaurus; species Shinisaurus crocodilurus. Next base: position 138,751,936 of record CM037876.1, on the reverse strand, counting down.
GTCAACACTAAGCTGACTGGCAGTGGCTCTCCAGGGTTTTAGGCAGTGGTCTTTTCCATGCTTGGAGATTATGGGGATTGAACTGGGACCTTCTGCGTGCAAAAATACGTGCACTGCCACCGAGCTACATCCCTACTAATGAAGAGAGCACCAGACCTCGAACCACAACAAGTGAGCCCTTAACAATGATACTTAGGAGTCAAAATGAAGGAAGGCAGAGTATACACACTGTGTGATAATTACAGAGGTCATACATTATGATGATTACAGACATCATCATGGAAAACATGGACAGCCATCCTTATTGTACATTAGCACAAAGTGCCCTTTCCCTCTCTCTCACTACACAAACATCCGAAAGTCTCCACTAAACTACACTGTACATGAGGGTTTCATAGATTTCATAGACCATAGAGTTGGAGGGGGCCTACAAGGCTATCGAGTCCAACCCCCTGCTCAATGCAGGAAACTAGAGAAGGGGTCTCCCATCCAAGTAACAACCAGGCCTGACCCTGCTTAGCTTTCCACGCTCAGACAAGCTGAGCCAGTATCTGCACAGAACCGTGGGTGGGATCCAGAAAGCCATCATGCAAGTGGTAGACACACTCAGCCATTCAAGGGAAGGGTCTCCACTTTCTGCCAATTTCCCCCTCCAGATCCAGCCCTCAGGAGTACCTCCCACCCCCCACCCCCAAGTGCTGCAGTGGGAAGGAGGAAGCAGGAAAGCTCTGTTGCCCCAAAGCTCTTCTTGCGGCTCTCTGGATGCCATCCAATATAGCTTAACATTTCTAATGGATCATTAGACTTGCCCAAATTTACAAAGCCCTATATACAAAACACAGTTCACATTAAAAAAAAATAAAGATTGTATGGACCAGGAAGATAGACATGGATTCAAATCACAGTCATTCATGCAGTCTTGGTGGGACTTCCCCCCCCCCCAACCAGCATGACCCCAGGAATGGCCGCAGCTGTATCCACATACAGCCTGCTTCATGATAGGCTTTTTTTCTACGCATGCCAAGGATGAGGCACACAACTGGTTACTTGAGGGGAAGAAACTGACTGAATCAGCCCTTTGCCATCTTGCTCATTGAGTTTATTGTGGCAGACCCAGCAAAAGCAACCATGTAACATAGGGGCAACGCTGACTATGAGCACCCTATAACCTGGTGACCCAAGATGTAGGGAAGGCACTCGGCTGAACTAGCCAAAGAACAGCACTTGACAGGAATTGGAATAGACAGGAATCCTTAGCCTACCAATTGAGATTAATAGGCAAATACATGGCCAGCAGCAGCTCACCACTGTTGGAATAAGCAACAGCCATTAGTCCAAACCTACTCTATGGAGGGGGAAATAACTGGTTGAAAAGCTACTCAATGGTTAATGCATGTAGAGAGCTGGTGTGCCAGTTTTGGTTTTAGTTTCACTTTTGTCTACTTACTTTACTTGCTTTAGTTGTAACAAGAAGATGCCTGTTAACATTAAGTCAAGGTCCTGCTTAAAGCTTGCAGTTGTCTTCTGTCTCAAGTGGGTCAGAAAAAATTACTCTGCAATAATCACTACCACTGTAGAGGTAAACACTGAGCATTTAAGGATAGATGGGAGGCAGGGAAGCAGGTTTCTCTTGTTCCAGTTCCTACAAAAGCTGGTGCCTGGCAAAGTCTCTACATCCAACTATAAAGTGACTCAGCTGCGCAAGTGATTGCCATTACCTTGCAAAAGCTTGTGCTTCCCATTGAATCTTGTCTCCCACTGACTCAGCATTTACAGAATTGCAGCAGGAAATCATTAAGCCTCTTCATAGCTGTAAGAGTGACAGCCTTGCCAACCTGTGTGTCATTTCACAGAGCAATAAATTGAGAGAGCATATGCATTTTTTATCTTTCCCTTTAATTCCTCCTGGAGAAGAGGTACTGATGTCCCTTAGTATCTTCATCTTCTTTGCCTTTCCTAACATGATCTAAATATTTTTATTTATTTACTGGAGGAGCTATTACAACTCATCAGCACAAAATATATATATTTACCTTTATTAACCCTGTGCTTAAATTAACCCTGTGCTTTAAAAAAAATTACATTTATTAACCCTGTGCATAAATAAAACTTCATTCCAGCAGCTATTTCTAATAGTGCAAGATTGAAACCAGTTTCATACTAAACAACTCCAAACATTTCAACATTTCCTCCCATTAGCAAGGAATTTGCCTGCCTCTCTTTTTCTTGCTTTGAAATAATAGCAAGAGCTCCCCCTACTGAATTGAAACATTTTCTTTTTATTCAAAGAGGTCCAGTGCTTTAGTAAGAGATACAGTTTCATAGATTTCATAGATTTCCTTTGTTGCTAAGTACAGCCCAGAACCTAACAATAAAAGGATCTTCCCTTTAAATAAAAGGGGAGGGAATAGCACTGAAGAGCAGCCCACCTCATGTAGATTTGTTTAGCACAGAGCTGAAGAATGTAAGGCCCACAGACTGGGACCCACCCACCATGGCTCTTCCGACAGCTCATGCAAGGTCACAACATTGCTATTGTAGTTCAGGGCAAGGGTGTGGAAACTCTTTCAGCCTAAGGGCTGGATTGTACCTTGGAGAAGCTCTGGGGTTTGCATTCCAGTGGTGGGCGGTGGCAAAGGGGGCAGGCCCTAAGATTGCAGGTTATTTTAACTTAAAGCTCTTACTGCCAGTAACTAAGCCAGGGCTCCCCAGCCTTGGGTCCCCAGATGTTGCTGGCCTACAGCTCCCAGCATACCTAGCCAGCATGGCTAATGGCAAGGGATTCTGGGAGCTGTAGTCCAGCAACATCTGGGGACCCAAGGTTGGAGAGCCCTGATAGAGGCTCATGTGCCTTTGCTTTCCCTTTATGGCTTGCTGGCTGCTGCTGTGGCTCTTGGGCACTGTGTTGATCTGAGGAGGACAGACGACACCACCACCACCACAACAACAACAACAACAACAACAACATGTCTGTCTTCAGAGCAATACAGAAACCAAGAGCCACAGCAGCCAGCAAGCCATAAAGGGAAAACATCTAAATCATGCCTGCAAAGCATGGGATGATGATGATGATCATCATCATCATCATCATCATCCTGTGCTTTGCAGACATGATCTAGAAGTCCATGTGCCTCCGTTTTCCTTTTAAGGTTTACTGCTGTGGTTTTCCGCCTCTGGTGATCCCCTATGCCCCACCAGTTCCAGTGGGCACCAGCCACCACTACAGTCCTCTAGGCAAAGCAGGGATGGGAAACCTCCAGCCCGCAGACCTAACAAGGCCCACAGGAGGTCCCCATCTGGCCCTCCAGCTTTCCTACCTTATCTCCAATCCCAGAGATAACAGCTTGCCTGCTCCCCCATTCACGCTGCATTTAGGCTTTTTAAAAAAAATCTCCACTGGTGCCAGTGGAGGCTATTAAGAAGCCTGATTGCAGTGGAGGAGGGCCAGTGTGTGTGAGTGTGTGAATGGGATCTGACCAATCATGTTACAATGCCACATGCCAGCAGTGGGGCGGTCCCACCCACTTTTGGATGGGGCCCCGCCCACTGCAGGCATATGGCCGCTGACATGCTTACCTGGTACCAATTCAGACCTTGAGCTGAAAAACAGAGGCATCCTATTTGAAAGGGTGTGTAGTCCACATTCACTTTGCGGAGAAATCCGCAAAGGACTCAAATGAGTTCAGATTTCTAAGAATCTGACCCGCAGATTCCACAGCGGACTGGCTTTTCCTGAGTCCATAGACACGCAGACCTGTTTTCTGACTTTCCGCGATCTTATGCAAATTTAGTCAGAAAAATACAGAAAATAAAAGAACACCAACCAAAAATGTGCACTTCCCCATAGGCTAAAGCGTGAAAATATACATCTGGGGGAATTTGCGTATGTTGGGGGGAGTTGTGCAATGCATATGAACACTTTTGCACAAAATCCAATTTTGTCAATGAGTGGGCAATGGAATGAAAGGTGCCTAACAATCCGCGGAATGTAGATGGAACGGATTTCACAATGTCCGTACATCCCTCTAGTTTAAAGATAAAGGACCATAAGGAGGAAGGAAGAGCAGGGGCCTAGAAGTTGCTCATCAGCAGTTCACATCTGGATGGTAGACTGAGCAAGGCACACAGGTCACCTGCCCACAGTCTTCCGCACTATGGAGAGATGTGTTGTGTTTCCATTTAAATTAAATTCCTAAATTTGCATCTATCCATGTAAGCTAGCATATGCAACTCAATGTCCCCTCTTTTGGCAATGTGTAGGAGGCCACCCTATTTCTGATCCCCTTAAGATCCACAGTGGGTAGATGATACCTGCCTAATGTTGGTTTCGGTTACACAGGTGTCTGAAGAAAAACAAACCAGAGAGGGCTTCTTTCAGATTCAGCTAGCCTTGGGATTGGGCCAGACTGGGCACCACTGCTTCCATCCACTCAACAGACTCTAAATTCTTCTGCCATGAAAGTTCTGCACTGCCTTCTTCCACAGTGTTTTATTCCATGGTAAGACAAAATAGCCATCAGATCCATAGAGGCATCAATTGAATAAGATCAATGCACATTTTAAGAAATGCAGATGTCATAAAAAAGGGGGGCTACAGGTGCTGGACATATCAGGTTGTACAGAGGTGCTGAAATTTAAATGTCAGTTACTCCTCTTCTTTTCAAGGTGCCATTTCTCACCATAAGAGGCAGTCTCTTTTGGGCTGAAATATCTTGTCCTGTCTCTATTCTCCTTGAGACACTGTTATTCCAACACCCATTTGCATCTCATGGCACAATACTGAGTTTTGTAATAGAAAAAAAGAGGAAAGCAATAGCTATTTAATCTAGCAGAACCAGTTTCCATTTTCCCCCAATGAATAAAAGCAGTTGCTATGAACATGAGGGACATTTTTCTCAAACTCCCTTTCTTTTAGCATGTTTAATAAAACAGTTCTTTTGAAACAAAAATGCCTGTACCAAGTCAAAAGAAACCTAGGTTCACAAAACAAGGAAGTGGCAACTGTTATGAAGTTCTTTGATCTTGAGGGAGTTAATTCACATGTGTGCACTGAAAAGGGCCAGAAAAATAAAGCTTTAAAGAGAATTGGTGTGTTTATAAAATGTTTGTGGCCGGTCAAAACCTCAAGAGAATAATACATTTATAACGACCAACAAAATAGTTACCAAATCATCAGCAAGCTTTGTAGGACTCTTTTCCAGGATGGATGCTAGGGCCAGCCAAGACATTTTGCTGCTTGTGAAAGACAGCATGACCTACACTTACACACAAAAGAGAGATGAAGACTTTTCTTTTATGACACATAAGACTGCATGTATGTATGTGTGTGGGAGGGGGTCCATGTTACTAGTTTGTACTGGACCCACCCCACAATGATGTTTGGGCCGTGACCACTGAAGACAACTGATGAACATTTATAATAAAACGTCAGATGGAATTTCTCCAATTGTTTTAATTGGTGGTGAACTAGTCAACACACTGTCTTTTTACAACATTTTCAGGGTTGAGTAACATCACCACTTACAAAGACCCCATGAGATAGGAGAAAAGAGAGAAGCGGAGCTTTGAAATTGTGGTTTTATTTTATTTTTTAAAAGGAGCCCTCCATTTGCTCCATCCATCTCAAAGCCCTGTGATGCTGGCGGGTCTGGGCAGTGCATGTAGGTTATGTACAGGAAGTAGTGGTGATCTTTATGTCCACGGCTAGCTATGTGTCGATTGCACGGAAGCCCCTGCTGCCCCCCACCGCCCCTTTCTTTGTCGTTCTCTCCATTATCTCTTTCAGAATGTAAGCTCCTTGGGGGCAGACACCTATCTGTTTCTATTTTTGCCCATGAAACTTTGTAAAGCACCTGACACTGGTGGTGCTGTGGAAATAATAATTATGAGAGTGTATTCATATTTCATCTAAGACTGAGTCATGAATTCCAATATTCTTCATTCGCAGTTAAGCCATAGCATTTTCCACAATACATCAAATACATGATAAATCCATTATTGTGAACGTGAATGAGCTCCTAGGACTCGTGCACACATTCAGAGGTCTAGGATTGCACCTGTGAAAAATTCCCATGTTGTTGGTTCCCCCACCCCACCCCACCCACCCCGGGCATGGCTTCTGTTTCTTGCACCAGCAAAACCTTCATTTTTCTTAGATAAAGAGATAAAGACAGACAAGCTCTACGCATACTCCTGAATAGCCTGTCACGTGCTGGTATGACAGCTTGCAATTACAATGCAGCAGTTGTCAGAAGGAAATTGTAATGCGAAGAAATGCCTCCGTGTAACAATTCAAGGGGCTCAAAAGGAAGCATAATTAACAGTCCTCTTACAAGTTTAATTTGCTACATCAGATACTGTTGTTGTTTCACCAACCTGAACATGAAATAGAGCTAATAGACATCCCGCTCAATTGCCCTTTTGTTAGGACCCCATTTTCTATAATGGTGAACACCTCATCTGAAGCGTTGAAAAGTTCCCTGCTCATTTTGAATGCATTAGTGATGCAGCTCTGATACTCTGTTCTGCGTAGTAGATCTAAAACCTTCCATACCCTCCAACATTTCACAGATGAAAATAGGGACACACATGTGAATTTGTAAGAGGTATGGTTAAGCAACATGAAGGTGTGATCAAGAGGGTGTGGCCAGGCAACATGAGGGCATGGCCAAGGGTATGGCCAGGCAACCAAAGGGCATGGTCAAGTACAAAAGGTATTAGAGGGAACACACAAAACTGCAGTATTTTAAGCACAGAAATCTTTGAATTTATAATATTTAACATTTAGATATCTCTGAGTGTGCAAAGTGGTTCACAGGACCACCCTGCAAGCTCCTATTTTCTCCACTCAGAAAAAAGCATGTGGGCTCTATTGTACTTCATTAAACAAAAAACAAAAAAAACACCCAAGAACAACAACACTGTGATTGAACAATAATGCCAAAATGGAATGATGTTTGTTGCTGCTATTTGAGGTAGTTGGGATTTTTTTCTTTCTCTTGAGGAGGGTGTGTTTTCTGCTAACTCCCTTCTAATGCATTTAAAATAAAATAAAAACAATCCAAAATCCCTGCAGAATAATCCTAATCATTACTGCAGAGAGCTTTCTCCATTGCACTTCAGCATGTGTTAGAAAAGACTTTCACATGGGGTACACAGGTTGAGCCAAGTAAAATTTACCACTGCTCTGGAAAAAGAATAACAGTGCAATCCTATGCATGTGTACTCAGAAGTAAGTCCTATTACGTTCAATGGGACTTACAGGAAAGTGTGTATAGGATTACATCCTAAAGTACAGAACTCCTTTCCATAAAACTCAAACCGGAACAACACAAGCAAAGGAGTTACTGCCACTTAGTTTCAGTGTCACCAGGGAGCCTGTTCCATGTTTTATACAAAAGGAAAGCACTCTGCAACATTTAAAAACAAAAGTCAAAGTTACATAGTGCATCAGTTGTGGATTTGGAAGAGCAGACAAAGATAGTCTCAAATCAAACTCATACGTTTCATGGCAGGGGTGGGAATTGTGCAGCCCTCCAGATGTTGTTGGACTGCAACTCCCAGCTGCACCTCGCCAGCAGAGCCAATAGTAAGGAATGCTGGGAGTTGCAGCCCAAAGCAACAACATCTGGAGGGCTGCACAATTCCCACCCCTGTTTTATGTAAACCAAATATTGACCACATTTGGCACAGAGAAAAGTGCATGGACAAACAAAACTGCTTGCAGGGCAATATCTTTGTTTTAAAATAGTCAGGATTGGCACAAATTCAACAGGTGAAGCTTACCCACCCACCCCACAGCCCCAAACATGGCGCTTCAGAGAGAAGGGGAAGTTTTTTGCATTTCCTTCTGACACTGTAACCTCACCTGTTAGAGGCACAGAGTCAGCTATGTTAGGTAATAAAATCTTTGGCAATATAGGAATCATGTGATAAATTCCCTCATTCACTTCTCCCTCGGTCCAGGCCAGTGGGTGCAGCCTCCACCTCCTTTTCTTTTCACCCAGCTAATCCCTTTCCCACAGCAACGTGCAGCAAAAGCAGCAGGTAGAGCATGTGCACACATGCACATGCACCCGCGCGCGCACACACACACACACACACACACACACACACACATCCTCGCCTGGCCCTCCCAGCTTAGCTAGGTCTGTTCCCTCCCTGTTTACTGTGGCTGTTCGAGACTAAGCAGAGAGCTACTCTTAAGGGGGCCATGGGCAAAATTGCAGCTAAGCTAAAACTGCAAGCTTAGCTGCAATTTTGCCCATTGCCCCTTTAGTAGCACCTTAAAGTAGCTTGCAGTTGCGGGAGGCAGGGGAATTCAGGACTCTGCATGACAAAGTGAGAAGCTGTGATGGCTTAAGCATTTTCGGGGCAATTAGAATCTATGACCTTCCGATAATGCTACAGGAAGCTCCACTGACACCTGGCAGCTTACTCTAGAACACCACATAGGCTTTGTATGTACAAGTGTACAAGCAGAGACCAACAGCTGGTTATACGCTAAGGTGGGACTCTTAGGGTGCAGACCTATGCATATTTAGACAGTATGCTGGGAGTTGTAGGACTTTTCTCTCTAAACATGCATAGGATTGCGGTCTTAAATTGCCATTCTAATCATGACATTTTACAGTAATACCTTGTATTGCAAGCATAATTCGTTCCGGAACCGTGCAATCTAAATCTAAATCTTGTAATCTAAAACACTCTTATATCAAAGCGAGTCTCTGGTGGGCGTGAATGGGGCCGATTTCGGCCCGCTACGCCTGCTCGAGGCAAGCGGTTACATCCCTACCTTGTATTGCAAGACGTCACTTGTTTATCAAGTCAAAATTTATTTTAAAAATTTGCTTGTCTTGCAAAACGCTCTCAGACCAAGTTACTTCCAATCCAAGGTATTACTGTATTTTGCAATGAAGTGAAAAACAAAGGCAACAAAAAGAAATAGATATCCATGTAACAAGATCATTAAATAAACTCACTAATTATAATTCGTTGTCTATCACTGATATGCTTGTGGAACAGCCAGAATAAAACAGCCTGTACAGTACACCCTATACACAGTTAATTATTTTATTTAGAATACTTACATCCCACTTTATAGCTCCAAAGTGCTCTCAAGGGGTCCAGGGTGGGAAACCCCTTCAAGGGAGTGATGTATAAAGGGGGCCTTTAAACACAAAATATGTTATGGTGTAATCTAGCCGGTTCAAAACATACTGCATAAGTTTTCTTCCCCCCCCCCCCACTTTGTCCAGGTCACTATTTGCCTTCAGATGTATCAGGCTACAACATGCAGGTTGGGGGTATGATGGAAGTTGAAGTCCATCACGTGTGGAGGGCGCCATCTTGGGGAAGGCTGGCTGATTGCATGCAGATATTTGATTTCCATGTGCATATATAACATGTACTTGGTTTGTAGAAAACAGAGTCAGCTTCCCAAATAGAAATTGCAGGATACAGACATTTTTCTCCCAAAGACCCAAGATCATATGTAAAGTCTGAGGTCAATCACATACACGTGCACGTACATTAAGAGTTTCCAGAACTAGAACCTGAGACATCCTCTTAGACTTCCCTGATCAAATGGTTTCAAGGTGGATGAAGACAACAAGAGACATCCAAAACTTTCGGAATGGGTGATCAGAAAACCCATATAATTGGAAACTGCCATTTATAAGAAGGTTACGTTATCATAATGCAACATCTAGTGATTTAAATAAATGGGAGTTTTGGTTAGCTGAGGTTTGAAAAATGAAGTCTAACCAAGTAAGATCCATAAGAGCTTGTGCATGTGTAATGATTACTTATATAGGCTTGGGATCCAGAGACCTATGAGTGATGCTCCTTGCATACAATATGGCTTTCCTGCCTCCTTCCTGCTGCAGCTCTTTGAGCTCCCCACCCCAAAAGCCTCTCCTAAGAGTTGGTTAGAGTATCTTCCTTCCACTTACAGTTCTTTGGATCTAGCCCTAGATCTGTAGTCCTCTCATGTCTTCTGTAGCTAAACCTGCTCCTGGCACACACAGGAAAATGCTGAGAAGTGGTAACATTTTCAAACAAATTGGATGGCATTATAGAACCTGGCTTGACTTTGTTACTTGTAGCGAGTACATGCTGCTGGAGCAATTGATTTCATACACTGAAGGAAACGCTTTGAAGAAAACCAAACGCGGCTATTTTTGGCCAGCAAGTAGGAATAGATTCCTAGAGCTGACAACAGCCTTGACAATTAATTACAAGCTAAAGATCAAGCAGGTCAAATCATTGAAATCCCCCAACATGTGGCAGAATGGCTCCTCATTACCTCTGTTGATATTCAAGGGAACTGCTCTTTTCAGTAGTAGTCATTCAGAGGAGTCAAGCTCCTTGGACTTTAATTCAAGGTTTTGGCAACCCCGGATTCTGACACTGAAGATCCCACCAGCACAGAATATCCTGTTGCCATGATTGCTCTGCATCAGGGGAGTCGAGCCTCTTTCAGCCCAAGGGCCGAATTCTATTGTGGAGAAGCTCTCAGGAGCCATGTTCCAGTGGAGGTTAAGACAAATGAAGAGGATCTCCTTCCCCCAGCCACGCATAGCTGTGTGGGTGGGGAGAAATTTGTGCACGGGGGGGGGGGGAGGGAATAGGAGTCAGACCCACAAGGATGATCTTATGCCACCAATCAGGCTAGATGAGGGAGGGGCTCTGAGGGCAATATTAGACCAGGAGGCCCCTCCCTCTGCCTCTTTCCTCCTTGCAGCATCCGCCCGCCCTGTTAACAGTGTAAGCTTCTCTAGTCACCTTTTATGGGGCCGAGTAGGAATTTTGGCTCACCGTCTTGATTGGCCCTGAGGCAGTGGCCATATTTCGCATACTCTACATTGTTTTATGGGGCTGGGTGTGTTTTTTATTTTGCTACCTGTCTGTCGCAATTCAATTTGGTCACATTTGGCAGTAAGTGTGGGATTAGGCAGTGGAGTAGGGTTCGGTGATCATCACCTTTCAGATGACTGGCGAGACCTGAGGCTTCCTGTTGCTGAGTTTCACGGCTCGGTCTGTGGGAGATAGGGATTGCCTTTGAGGCCAAATCAGTCTCACCCGCATCAGTGTTTCAAGGCCCCGTGAGGAGGTGACACTGAGGAGGCCTCCCAGCACCAGGGTGGTACAAAACCGCAGGGTGGCGAGTTACTGTGGCACCCCTCGGGTTTGGATGTTTCGCCCATAAATGGCTCCACTGGCCAACGGCCGGTTCTAGATAGCACCTGCACTTTTCCCTTCACAGATCTTTGATCAATAAATGTGGCCCTAATTTTACACCATAACTTGTGTCTCGACTCTTTATTTCCCACTTTACACACGCAATAGAGATACAAGCCCTACGTTATGCTTTGCTTTTAATCGCTCATGATGTGTGTGGAGCGGGGGGGGGCAGCTCAAGGTGCAACTTTTTTGTTGTTGTTCAAATGCCGCCATGAATTGAATGTACCCCAATTTCTAAGTCGCCGGAAGTGAATGCTGTCGCTTTAGAATAGACTGAAATAGACCCACAGCAGGAAAAAGATCAACCTGGATTCCAGCTTGCAGATTCCGTAAGTTCTTTTTTGTTTGTTGAAAGACTGACCTACCTAACGTGCTAGGGAGAAAGTAGGCCACAAGCCATCTGTATGCAATCCTAAACTACAATCCTGTTTATTTTTTTGTTATACTGTATTTATATCCTCCAAGGATATAACACAGCATACATGGTCCTCCTCCTCTCCATTTTTATCCTCACAACAACCCTGTGAGGTAGGTTAGGCTAAGAGTCAGTGACTGGCCCAAAGTCACCCAGTGAGCTTCTGCATGTCTGCTCAGAAGCAAGCAGGACTAAATCATTCAGCAGCTTCCTCCCCAGGCCCTGCCTCCTCTCCCTTGCAGGGAAAAGCTCTTCTCTCTGATCAGAGATAAAAACTTTTCCCTCCTGGGAGAGGGGGCGGGGCCTGGGGAGGAAGCTGGCAGGTGGATTAGCCCAGCTGTGGGGGAAATGTGGGTGGGGTGCCACTGGGTTTGTGGACTGCACCGAAAATGGCCACAAGTGGTGCACCCCTGTTGTAAAGGGTTCCAGGCAGAAGACTTAATGTACCCATTAATAAATGAACTGAAAGTTGAGGAGCAAAAGTTATCCCTGTCTGAAAAGTTATCTTTTTCTGAATTCTTGCAAGTTTAATCATCTGATATTTTGTTGACACAGAAATTTTATTGCCAAGTACTCCATTTTTATCTTGACATTGTCCCTTCAAGCATTCTGGTATTTCCATTAAAATGGGATTTCTAGATTGCTCTGTAAACACATTTTTATAAAAGTCACATACTGTATAAAATCAAACATAGCCTTAACAAGAGCACCACTCTACTTATGATCAAACTGTTTCACAGGGAAATCGCTCAAGGGGGGGGGGGGAGGAGAGAGTGGCCTTTCTATAAATAGCTGTAACATTCTGGTATATTTCCCAGTAGGCAACTTAATGTAATCCAACCAGAATCAATTTGTTTAAAATCCCTTTAAAATCAGAGAGTAGCATTTAAATCAGAAGTCTTATGCCACAAGTAAAAAACTAAAAACAGCTTTAATACATGGGGGGGAAATGGCACTTTTTGTTGCAGGACGTTTGAGTCCAATCCTATGTGCCATAGGCCCACTAACACCACTGGGTTTGGGTGGGTCATTAGGAATCATAGAATCATAGAAAAGTAGAGTTGGAAGGGGCCTACAAGGCCATCGAGTCCAACCCCCTGCTCAATGCAGGAATCCAGGTCAAAGCATCCCCGACAGATGTCTGTCCAGCCGCACCTTGAATGCCTCCAGACTGGGAGAGCCCACCACCTCCCTAGGTAGTTGATTCCATTGTCTTATTGCTCTGACAGTCAGGAAATTTTTCCTGATGTTTAGGTGGAATCTAGGTTCCTGTAACTTGAGCCCATTATTCCGTGTCCTGCAAACTGGGATGAACGAGAAGAGATCTTTGCCCTCCTCTGTGTGACATCCCTTCAAATACTGGAAGAGTGCGATCATATCTCCCCTCAGTCTCCTCTTCTGAAGGCTAAACATGCCCAGTTCTTTCAGTCTCTCCTCATAGGGCCTTGTTTCCAGTCCCTTTATCATCCTTGTTGCCCTCCTCTGAACCCTCTCCAGTTTGTCTATGTCCTTCTTAAAGTGAGGTGCCCAGAACTGGACGCAGTACTCAAGATGAGGCCTAACCAGTGCCGAGTAAAGGGGAATTATCACTTCCCGCGATTTGGAAGCTATACTTCTATTAATACAGCCCAAAATTGCATTTGCCTTCTTTGCAGCCACGTCGCATTGCTGGCTCATATTCAGTTTGTGATCTACCACAATTCCAAGATCCTTCTCACTTGTAGTATTGTTGAGCCAAGTGTCCCCCATTCTGTAACTCTGCATTTGGTTTCCTCTCCCTAGGTGCAGCACTTGGCATTTATCCCTGTTAAATTTCATTCTGTTGTTTTCGGTCCAGCGCTCCAGCCTATCGAGGTCACTTTGAATTTTGTTTCTGTCTTCCAGAGTATTAGCTGTTCCACCCAACTTTGTGTCATCTGCAAATTTGATAAGCATTCCCTGTACCTCCTCATCCAAGTCATTAATAAAAATGTTGAAGAGCACCGGGCCCAGGACCGAGCCCTGTGGTACCCCGCTCGTTACCTCTCCCCAGTTTGAGAAGGAACCATTGATAAGCACTCTTTGAGTCCGATTCTTTAGCCAATTGTGGATCCACCTGATAGTTGTTCCATCTAGCCCACTCTTAGCTAGCTTACTAATCAGGATATCATGAGGCACTTTGTCGAAAGCTTTGCTGAAGTCCAGGTATATAATGTCCACAGCATTCCCACAGTCCAGAAGGGAGGTTACCCGATCAAAAAATGAGATCAGATTAGTCTGACAGGATTTGTTCTTGACAAATCCATGCTGGCTTCTAGTAATCACTGCATTGTTTTCAAGGTGCTTGCAGAATGACTTCTTTATAATCTGCTCAAAAATCTTCCCGGGGATTGATGTCAGACTGACTGGCCTATAGTTCCCAGGTTCCTCCTTCTTGCCCTTTTTGAAGATGGGAACAACATTTGCCCTCCTCCAGTCGTCTGGCACTTCACCTGTCCTCCATGATTTCTCAAAGATAATAGACAGTGGTTCTGAGAGTTCTTCTGCCAGTTCCTTTATTACTCTAGGATGCAGCTCATCAGGCCCTGGAGATTTAAACTCGTTCAGAGTAATCAGGTGCTCCTTGACCATTTGCCTATCAATCTCAAGCTGCAATTCTGCCCCTTCAGTCTGCACTTCAGGTTTGCCAGGGGGGTCATAGACCCTCTTTTGGGAGAAGACCGAGCCGAAGTAGGAATTGAACACTTCTGCCTTTTCTTTGTCTTCTGTTATCAATTTGCCATCCTCATTGCGTAGTTGAACCACCAGTTCTTTCTTCTGTCTTTTACTGTGCATGTATCTGAAGAAAGCTTTTTGTTGCTTTTAGCATTCCTCGCTAACCTTAGCTCATTCTCAGCTTTAGCCTTCCTGACACTATTCCTGCAGTTCTGTGCTACCTGCCTGTACTCTTCCCCTGTAGCCTGTCCTTCCTTCCACTTCCTATACGTGTCCTTTTTGTTTTCAGGTCATCTTTGAGTTTATTGTGAAGCCACATTGGCTTCTTCTGTTGCCCTCTGCCTTTTTTCCTTGTGGGAATTGTTTGCAATTGTGCCTTTAAAATTTCCTTTTTTAAAAACTCCCACCCCTCCTGGGCTCCCTTTCTCGTGAGAGTCACTTGCCATGGGATCTTACTAATCATTGTTCTGAGTTTGTTAAATTGGCTTTCCTAAAATCCAGGGTACGTGTTTGGCTACACTCAGCTTTTGCTTCTGTTAGAATCAAGAACTCAAGTATAACATGGTCACTTTCCCCCAGAGTTCCCGAAACTGCCACTTTATCCACTAACTCGTCTCTGTTGGTTAGAATCAGGTCAAGGATAGCCGATCCTCTAGTTCCTTCCTCCACTTTCTGTAGGAGGAAGTTATCAGCAGCACAGCTCAGGAATTTCTTGGAGGGGCCATGTTTGGCTGAATAAGTCTCCCAACAGATATCAGGGAAATTGAAGTCTCCCATTACTACCACATCGTGCCTCCTTGAAACAATGGCAATTTGCTTTTCAAAAGTTCCATCCTCGTCTTCTCCTTGGTTGGGTGGTCGGTAGTAGACTCCAACCGCCATGTTCGCTTTATTCTTTGCCCCCTTTATTTTAACCCAGATGCTCTCAATGGGGCTGCCAAGCTCCTCTTCCTGTATCTCTGTGCAGAGATACGTATTTTTAACATACAGTGCAACTCCACCTCCCTTTCTGTTGCTTCTGTTCCTTTTGAACAAGTTATACCCTTCAATTGCTGTATTCCAGTCATGGGAGTCATCCCACCAGGTTTCAGTTATCCCTATCAAGTCGTACTTGCCCTCATGTATCAAGAGTTCAAGTTCGTCTTGTTTATTGCCCATACTCTGGGCATTAGTATAGAGACATTGAAGACTATGTGCTTTATAGTCCGACTTTCCCCCTACATTTTGTGGTAGACTATCAATGGGCACCGCTGGAGCTGTTCTCTCCATTGTGGCATAGAGGCCTTCTTCCATTGGTACCCCCGAGTTTATGTCTCCCTCCCCTGTTGGATTCAGTTTAAAGCCCTCCTGATTAAGTTCCTCATGCTGTGTCCAAACACATTCTTCCCAGTCCTTGTGAGGTGCAACCCATCCTTTGCCAGCAGTCCATCTTCCAGGAAGTGTAGCCCGTGGTCCCAGAATCCAAATCCCTCACGTCGGCTCCACCTTCGTAGCCAGTCATTCACTTGGAGTATTTTTCTTTCCCTTTCTATGCCTCTTCCAAGTACTGGAAGGATGGATGAGAAAACTATCTGGGCCCCGAAGTTCTTGAGTTCCCTTCCCAGCTCTTCAAAGTCTGCCGTGATTTCTTTGTAACTCCGCTTGGCAGTATCATTTGTACCCACGTGGAAGAGAAGAAAGGGGTATGTGTCGGTGGGCTGCATGAGCCTCGGCAGCTGCTCTGTCACATCCTTAATCCGTGCCCCAGGGAGACAGCACACCTGGCGAGTCCATGGGTCTTCGCAACATACTTTGGCTTCGATCCCCCGCAGGAGGGAGTCTCCCACTACGAGTACTCTTCTCTTCTTCTTGCTGTAGGCCTTGGTTTGATTGCCTCCAATTGACTGACCCTCAGCCTCTTGCTCGCTGTCACGTTGGGTGCCCGGTAATCCGTCCTCTGCAGGCTGTCTTCTGCTCTCTTCCTCAAGTACATGGAAGCGGTTCCATAGCTCCACTGCTTCCACAGGCGCAGAGTGTCTTGTAGTTCTTCTGCTCCTAACAGTCACCCTTTTCCAGGGAGTTCCCCCTGCGTTATTTTCCCTTGCCTCTGCATTCTCCGACTCCGCCTCATCCTGCAGTTGCCCTTCTGGCTCCTGTACTGTGCTTTGGTGCTGTAGATCCACCGTTCTGTCTAAGAACTCCTCGCTTTCCCTTATGCTCCTGAGGGTTGACACTTGCTGCTCCAGTCCTCTGACCTTTTCTTCCAACAGCGTGACCAGCTTGCACTTGTTGCACGTGTAGGCCATGTTGATCTCCGGCAGGAAAACAAACATTGCACACCCCTTGCAGGTCACCACCACTGCTGAGTCCTTTCCTTCCATAGTGCTCTGTTTCTGTCTTCCTTTTCACAGTCCCAAAAACAGCTGGAGCCTCTCTCCTGTTGTGCTGCTGCTCAGCTGGGAGTCAGGAACAGAACTACATCCTGATTGTTTGTTTGTTTATTAACTGGTAGGAGGGTACTTTCATCAGGAGCAGAGTGTGCAGGTTTAACCCTTTCCTTTCCTCCACCATTATCCCAATGAAAATCATCTCTCCCCACTCTCATGCCCCACTACTAGCCTTAGGGGGAGGGGGACTCCTAGAATTATTGGTCCATGATTTGCAAACAAAACCAGGATAAGTGGGATGTGGAACAAACTCTTATAATGTGGAATGCTCCTGTTCAGGGATCTAGCCAGCCTGTCATGCATGTTTTCAGCATATACTCCATTCAT
Source organism: Shinisaurus crocodilurus (assembly GCA_021292165.1). Classification (NCBI taxonomy): domain Eukaryota; kingdom Metazoa; phylum Chordata; class Lepidosauria; order Squamata; family Shinisauridae; genus Shinisaurus; species Shinisaurus crocodilurus. The sequence goes on along the minus strand of CM037876.1, from coordinate 138,734,830 downwards.
ATATATGTGTGTGTGTGTGTGTGTGTGTGTGTATACACACACACACACACACACACACACACTTCTGCTAACCTTGGGGTTTCCCAAGCCTATGAAAGTTTCCCAAGCCTATATCTCCCAAGCCCTCGTGTGCATGGATGGTGCCATTTTCATTACATAAGGATCCACACTTACGGTATATACCTAATGAGTTTACTATTAGTATGCACGATAAGAAAGGACACAGTGTCTGAACACTAGAAGATCCAATCTAGTGTCCAATACAGTGACCATTTAGACATTACCAAAAGTAGGACACTGGTTTGCATAAAATGTGCATATGCTAATTGATATGCATAGATGCAAATCTAGATAGAATTACTAAAAGTAGAAATACTATGCATCTCAATATAGTGGGGAAGATGGTGACCAGGTGACCTCCTGTGTGCCTGCTCAGTCTGCTGTCCTGCTGGCTGCTGCTCACTGTTGATGGGCAACTTTAGGCCCCTCCAAGCTCTCCTTTCTTGTGGTTCTTTATCTTTAAACTGGACTTGGGCTGGACAGTCTTTCAAATAGAGGACTGTTGTCTGTAGAGTAGGTCACATGGCCACCCAAATATCCAGCCCAATTTCATGCAGAAATCAGATATCGCTTCTTCCCACTCAAAATGTCTGTTGAGTGATCTATCAGTGATGGATACAGCAAAAGAGTAAGAAAGAAAGCATGTCTTTACTAAGTATATTTTTGCATCTATTTCTGAGATGTGGCAAAGAATGAGTCATTAAGGCTCAATCCTACACCCACTTACTTAGGAGTAAGTCCTATTGGACTCAGTAGGAGTTACTTCCAAGTAGACATAGGATTGTGCTGTTAAAGTATCTCCCCTTACATTGCCAGTTTTGGACAACTGGCTCTGGAGTTCTAGCTTTTTGCAAAGTGGTACAGCACTAGATTTAGTCAAGCCATCTGACAACAAAAGCTTGCAGCTGTATTAGCTGACAGGATTGCCACCCTTTCTTAAGGATGGAAGGTTCTGTGCCTTTATCAGCAACATGACAGGAAGGATAAATGGCCGTTCATGATCAGTTTTAATCTGGATGTGCTGGCAGAATTTTAAAGATTTTTTGGCTGTTCTGTTTTATGTTATTTTGTTATATTGTGATTTTATTGCTTTTTATCTGTTACATGATGTTTCGTTGTTTCAGATCTTTGAAAGCTGCCTTGTAAGGATTTATCCTAAAAGGCAGGGTACAAATACATTAAATTAATTTAAAATTAAAATAAGAATAAGAATATCAACAGATGAAGCTCTTCTCAGCATAGAGTTGCAATAATATCAGATGTCCATAATATTTCTGCTTCTTATGCAACTGTTAAAAATTGAGATCTACTTTCATTTCTCCCTGTTCAATGAAAAGCTTTGACTTTTGGTATTTGCACAGCGGAACAACATGGGTGGAATGGAAAGATCAAGTTAAATGTTTCATAATTTGAATATCCCTCATTTCTTCTTCTTGAAACTAGTCTCCCCAACAACTACCAAACAAACCTGGAAGGGAAGATCAACTCTTGAATTGAACAAAAGCAGATGAAATGGGGCCTGAAAACAAGGGAAAGTTATTCTGTAAAGGCCAGCATAGCATAGTGGTAGGGGACGCCAACATGTGATCCCCAAGATATTGGTGGACTGCAACTCACACCAGCCCTAGCCAGCATAATCAATGGTAAGGGATGCTGGAAAATGCAGTCCAACAACATCTGGAGGGCCACACGTTCCCCATCCTGGCTTAAATTGTTGGACTAGGACTGGAGAGACCCAGTTTCAAATCCCCATTCAGCCATGAGTGAACTTAGGCCAGTCTAGCCTACCTCACAGGGTTGTTTTGAGGATAACATGGTGGGGGGGGAGGGGGAGAATGTCAAGGAAAGACAGGATACAAGTCTAATGAATAAAATCTCAGTAAAATCTATGGGAATCTGCATAGTCTTGCATAGCAACCATTAACAGTTTTGATGATAGGTCACAAAATCCCAAATACAGTGTTTTATTTAGCGCTGTCTGTAAAAGGAAGCCAAGATACAGGCACCATGCTAATAAACGTACCGATGCAAACATTTCTTCTGTGGTGTAACTTTGCTAATGAGAGCTTTCATATTTAGATAAGAGAGTCCTTAAGGGGGGGGGGGGAAGGTTCCAGTAATTCCCTTCCTCCCCCCCCCATAATCCAACATCTTCATTACAGCAGCTACAGCGATTACTTATATCGAGATGAAAACTGCTGAAGCATGTGTGTTGTTGTCACTCGAGTCCGTATTCAGACAAAGTCCCCATTCCACCAGTGGTCAATTAGACCATGATTGAATTTCTGTGTTCCGAGAGGAACATAGTGACAAAGATGGAGAATGCTTAACAGCCTTCACTAAACGTGAAGTGATCTAAGGGGAGTGGAGGAGGTATAGAGGGAGACAGACAGCAAGAAGGGTGATCCTTGAAGAGCAGTTTCTAGACCAGAGATAATTCCTGTCTAATACTTCCACCTTTGAGATTGGGGGTGGGAATTATGCAGTTGCCAAAATTACACTCACTCATAAATATCTGTAACTTTAAATATTTAGCCTAACCTACCTCACAGGGTTGTTGTGAGGATGAAATGGAGAGGAGGAGGAGGATTATTATGTAAGCCACCTTGGGTTCCTTGCAGGAAAAAAGGCGGGGTATAAATATAATAAATAAATAAATAAATAAATATGTCCCCAAACCTTCAAAGCAGCTAAGAATTTTAAAGCATTATATATTTTTTAAAAAATATATAATTTCATACGGCAGCATCAGGATAGTCTCAATAAAGAAGCCTTTGATGTCTTTTTGGCAACCGTCAAAGTTGGTGCCAGGTGAGCCTCCCAGGAGCATATTCCATAACTGGGTGCTGTGACAGAGAAGGCCCCTTCCACAGTTACTATCTACCTTACTTCAAAAGGGATGGTGACTCAGAGAAGGCCTCCAGGGATGTTCTTATGCTCAGCAGGTTCATGCAGAGAAGATACTGCAGTACCCCAGGCACTACATTGTTGGCATTTACATGCCAGCCCAAAGTCCTGTGGTACACCTGTGTGCCTGCTAACTGCAACCTTGCTTTAGCTCCCAGCAAACACAGATCAAATTCTGCCACAGTCCAACTTTTAGTTCTCCTGCTCTGTTGTAGCAATCAGGAAACAGAGGCTTTCCTATTCTAATTGTTTTATTACTTTCATAAAACAATTATACACTACAACATACAGTTCTGAGAACATCACATAACATACATCCAAATTAGAAGAAGAAAAAGAAGCAAAAGGCAAGAAACGAAGAAGCAAGCACAGCAAACATACACACCCAGCTGTGCTTGAGAGCCAATGGGAATTAAGACAGGCATATGACAGCATAGCAACTGTCATATTATAACACCCACTTTCTCCAACTAAATGGCCAAGGACATCTAGATATGGGAACGAGGAACACCTGTTCCAAAGACCTTCAGCATTGCAATGCTGAATTGCCTGCTGCTAAGTTTTACTAAAAGGAAAAACCTTTAAGCAAGCTCACGCTTGATTCATAATCCAACACTCCTCCTCTTGCTTAATTGTTTTACTCTTCAGTAACACCCAACTCAGCAATCAATTTTCTGTGTTTCTCACATGCTAGAGGTTTTGTTAGAACATCTGCTAGCATGTGTTCAGTGTCACAATATGTAAGTATTACACAACCCTTTTGTATACAGTCTTTCACATGTGAATACCTGACATCAATGTGTTTTGTTTTAGGCCTACTCTTTTCTGAAATAGCCATACTGATACAACTTTGGTTGTCCTCATAAATTGTTACTGGAGTTTGAATGTTTATCTTTAAATCAGTAAATAACTGTTTAAACCACTCAATTTCATTGCAGGCTAAAGACAAGCTTATGAATTCTGCCTCACAACTGGAAACTGCAACACAATTTTGTTTTCTTGAGTACCAATCAATCAAGGATTGGTTGAATAAAAATACTGTGCCAGATGTGGACTTCCTGTCCATTTCAGATGCCCAATTTGCATCAGTGTACACAAGAAAACCACCTTTGTTTTGTGTTGACAGATGCAGTTTATACTCCATAGAACCTTTGAGATACCTTAATACACGTTTTAAAGCTGCCCAATCACTATTAGCAGGTTTTTGTACTTTCCTGCTGAGAATGTTCACAGCATTTGTAATATCTGGTCTGCTGACATTTGATAAGTATAGCAGACTTCCCATGACACTCTGATATTTATTTACATCCTCAAATACAGAGTCATCTGTGTGTTTCAAGTATTCTGTTGTCATTGGAGTGGAAACTCGATTGCAGTTTTCCATGTTATGTGTTTCTAGCAGTTTCTTGATTTTCCCAGTCTGACTAATTGAAAAAGATCCATCAATATTTCTGGCTATCTGCATGCCTAAATAATTCTTTACATGCCCCAGATCTTTTATTTCAAAATGTGATTGCAATTTGTTTGCAAATGCATTTTTCTGAGCTTCAGATTGGGAGATTAGAAGTAAATCATCCACATAAACCAGTAAACCCATGAAACATGATTCAGTGTGACACGTGTATAGACAATGGTCTGCCTTGCTTTGTTTGAAACCTATACCTGTCAAAACAGTGTCTAACTTTTTGTTCCAGCATCTGGCAGCTTGTTTCAATCCATAAATTGAGCGTTTGAGCTTGCATACTAACCCTGGTTCTGTTACAAACCCTTCAGGTTGTTGCATGTAAATTTCTTCTTCTAGATGCCCATACAGAAAAGCTGTTTTGACATCAAAATGAGAAACACAAAGTTGTTTCTCTGCAGCAAGCTTCAATAGCAATCTCACACTAGAATATTTGGTTGTGGGAGCATACACTGTGTCATAGTCAATGTTGTGTCTTTGTGAAAAACCTCTTGCTACTAATCTAGCTTTGTACCTTTCTATTTGAACATCTTCATTTTGTTTTAGTTTAAATACCCATCTACATGTTATGGGTTTTCTATCTGTGGGCAAAGGAACAAGTTCCCACGTGTCATTTGTGTGCATTGATTCTATTTCTTCCTCCATAGCATCAAGCCAATGTTTTTGCATTTCTGGTTCCATGTTTCTAATTTCTTGAAACCTTTTGGTTCAAACGCCATTTTTAATGCTCTATGAACCACATGTTTGCTCTGAAATTCATCCTGATACCTGATTGGGGTTTTTCTTTCCCTTCCTGAACGTCTTAGAGGTTGTTCATCAGCAGCCTCTGACTGTCCCTCTATCTCAGGTTCATTTTCATCTGAATCTGACACAGAAGCCTGGTTCTGTGTATCAGACTCCTCCTGAAATGGCAAACCACCAAATTGTTTGTTTTCTTCCTGTGTATGTTCATGGAATATAACATCTCTGCTCACAACAACACCATTGTGACTTGGAGACCAACACCTGTAAGCTTTTGAATATGCATCATAGCCAAGGAATTTGCATTCAAAGCTTCTTTGAGACAGCTTTGTTTGCTTTTCACTCTGCACATGGACAAAACACTTACACCCAAAAACTCTGATGTGAGCCAATTTTGGCTTTCTTCCATGAAATAACTCATAAGGAGTTTTTCCAGACACAGAACAATGCAATCTGTTTACCAGATAATTGGATGTTACTAGAGATTCACCCCAAAAAGAAGAACTAAAACCAGATTCTTTCATTTGAGCACGTAACATGTTTTGAAGTGTACGGTTTCTTCTTTCTGCTACTCCATTTTGAAAAGGAGAAGAAGGTGCTGTCAGCTCATGCTGAATACCTTTCTCTTCTAGAAACCCTTTAAACTGAGTACTGAGGAACTCACCTCCCCTGTCTGTTCTTAGGGTGGCTATGGGTTTGTTGTACCTATTTTCAGCCCATTGTACAAAATTTTTAAACTGTTCAAATGTATCACTCTTTCTTTTTAAAAGAAAAATAAATCCAAAACGACTGAAATCATCCACTATTGATAGAAAATATCTATTCCCACCATGACTGGGTTCAAATGGTCCACATAAATCTGCATGTAAGAGTTCAAAAATTCTTTTTGATACTCTATCACTATGCTTTGGGATTTCAGCTCTGTGTGATTTGGTTTGACTGCAAACAGTGCATTCTACATATTCAGAACATGGTTTCAAAGTTACACCCTCAGATAACTCAGGTAGTTTTGCAATTGAGCCAAAACTAGCATGTCCCATCCTCCTGTGAAATAAATGTACACAATTGTCATGTTTCTTGCAATTAAACACTTTTGCTTCAGCCTCAGCTTTAGCAGCAATTGCACAATCTTTTTCAAATGGATCTAGTATGTACAATGAATTTTGTAATTCCCCTTGTGCACACACTTTCCCTGCACGTTTGATATAGCACATGGAATCTGTAAAAGACACTTGAAAACCAGTTTTTGTTAATTGTGAAACACTCAAGAGATTTGAATCTAAATCAGGGACAAAATAAACCTTTTGTGGTTCACTTCCAAGACTTGGAAAACACACCTCACCTTCCCCTGCAATCTCTATAGATTCACCATTTGCAAGAGATACAGAGTACTTTACAGATTTCAGTGACACACCATCAAATAAAGACTTTTGGTAAGACATATGACGACTGGCCCCTGAGTCAAGATACCAAGAAGCCATATTTTTTTCAACTCTAGCAACAAAACCTTGCACAAGTTTTACATCCCCTCCCCCAGAAGAATAACTCTGTTTACTCTTAAAGTGTCCAGATGGTTTCTTCTTGTTGTTCTTCTGAGTACAATCCTTCTGCAAGTGTGAGGGAGATCCACAATTATAGCATCTCTTAACTTTCAAAGCAGATACAACACCACCATTATTTCCAGCCTTTTGCTGAGCCTTAGGCTGACTGACTTTAGCAACCCCCTCAGCAGTAGAATTGGTGTTAGACATTCCAAATTGTCTCCTGTGATATTCCTGTAGTAAGGATCCAGTCACATAATCCATAGTCAATAATTGTTCATCTTGACTTTCCAAAATCTGGATTATAACATCAAAAGAATTATCCAAAGATGAAAGCAAAGTGTATATCCTGTTTATGGGATCAATCTCCATTCCCCGGACTCTTAACTTCTCAAAGAGATCCAGCATGGTTTTAATATGGTCAGGCAGATTCCCTCCTGGTTGCAGCTTTGTGTTATACAATTGCCGTAGGAGGAGTACACGGCTACCGGCTGTGGCTCTTTGATGAATCCTTTCAAGAGCTCTCCAATAGTCACGGGCTGTTTCCAAGTTTCTCAGATAACTAATCTGAGAATCTTCCACAGATAAGGCAATAGCAGCCTTCGCTCTAGAATTTCTTTCTAGCCAGAGATCATATCCTTCATCCCCATATTTCAGTGGGGGCTCAGATATTGTAGTCCATAACTGGGCTTGTGTCAAATACATTTCCATTTTAAATGACCATAATGAAAAGTTCAGGTCTGACAGTTTCTCAAACAGAGGCATTTGCATTCCCTGTACAGCCATGGCTATAGGAACTGGGGAGGGAACTACTGGCTCGTCTTCTGAAGAATCCACGTCCCCCTCTCCCCCTCCTATGGGAATGCTTTCTGTTTCCTCTTCTTTAGCTGGAGAAAAGTCCAGTAACTCACCCGCTTCTTCCTTTACTTCGGACAGTTCGCCTTTCTCCTTATCAGCCAGCTTCTCAGATTACAGCCTTTGAGAACAGCAGCCAAAAACACAGCAGCAGATAGAACCGTTCAGCTGACTCACGAAACAGAGTCCAGCCTGGCTCTTCTGACCTGGTCCAGTCCTGGCTAATCCTGGCAAAGCTGGCAAAGCTGGCAAAACTGGCAGTCCTGGCAAATCCTGGGCCCATAACCCACTGTTGGCATTTACATGCCAGCCCAAAGTCCTGTGGTACACCTGTGTGCCTGCTAACTGCAACCTTGCTTTAGCTCCCAGCAAACACAGATCAAATTCTGCCACAGTCCAACTTTTAGTTCTCCTGCTCTGTTGTAGCAATCAGGAAACAGAGGCTTTCCTATTCTAATTGTTTTATTACTTTCATAAAACAATTATACACTACAACATACAGTTCTGAGAACATCACATAACATACATCCAAATTAGAAGAAGAAAAAGAAGCAAAAGGCAAGAAACGAAGAAGCAAGCACAGCAAACATACACACCCAGCTGTGCTTGAGAGCCAATGGGAATTAAGACAGGCATATGACAGCATAGCAACTGTCATATTATAACACCCACTTTCTCCAACTAGATGGCCAAGGACATCTAGATATGGGAACGAGGAACACCTGTTCCAAAGACCTTCAGCATTGCAATGCTGAATTGCCTGCTGCTAAGTTTTACTGAAAGGAAAAACCTTTAAGCAAGCTCACGCTTGATTAATAATCCAACATACATCACTTAAGGCTTTAAAATGCCTGGGAGTGAAATAACTTTTGATCCAAGCGGTCTTCAAGGGCAGCTCCAGGTGCAACACATTGCAGTAATGCATAGCCGTTATGAAAACCCTTAAGCCATTACGGCTTCTCACTTTGTCATGCAGAGTCGCGAATTTAAACTTTTTAAACTTTCCTTAAAGGAGCCATGGCATGGGCAAAATTGCAGCTAAGCTAAAACTGCATGCTTAGCTGCAATTTTACCCGTGGCCTGGCCCATTTAAGTGTAGCCCTTTTTAGGCTCAAAAAGCTCCACGGAGAGACAGACACTGGGAGGGTGTGTGTGTGTATGCACACATGCTCTACCTGCTGAAAAGGAGGCTGCACCTGGTGACCTGGACAGAAAGAGGGAGAGGTGAATGAGGGAATTTATCACATGATTCCTATCTTTATATTGCCAAAGATTTCATTTCCTAACAGAGCTGACCCTGTGCCTCTAACAGGTGAGTTTACAGTGTCAGAAGGAAATGCAAGAAACTTCCCCTTCTCTCTGAAGCTCCATGTTTGGGGGTGTGGGGTGGGTGGGTAAGCTTCACCTGTTGAATTTGTGCCAATCCCGACCATTTTAAAACAAAAAGAAAGAGAAATAAATATCAGTCCATCTGCTTCCAATTTTCAATATTCTGTCACTGGCATATTGCAAAGGAAAGCTAATATTTTGCCTCTAATGGCACTCAGAGGCACTCGGTGTTCATGTGGTCCTGTTGTTTCAGGACCTATACCAAATAGGTTTAAGGCACCCCAATGGGTAGCCAAGTCAGGTTCAAGCAGGCAAACATCACCACAGACTCAGTAAACTGAAATGCATTACATGCTTTATTTCAGAAAATTACAAAAGAAAATTAGCTTGGTGATTACATGAGCAATAGTAATTGCAAAACTGGCACTACAACTGTAGCAAACAAGATAGTAAATTGAGCTCCTAGCATTGTTTGGATAATACAGGGCTCTCCAACCTTGGGTCCCCAGATGTTGCTGGACTACAGCTCCCAGAATCCCTTGCCATTAGCCATGCTGGCTGGGTATGCTGGGAGCTGTAGGCCAGCAACATCTGGGATAATATAACTCTTCCTTAGCACCCTCCTGTACTCTTCTTATCTTCTGAAGCTGAACTAGAGCATGCTAAGATTTCTAACTTCTCCTTGACTTCCTCCTGCACACTACTTGAACATTAAAAAAACTAAGCTAAAACATTGCTAAGTTATTTTGAGCTGAAAGGGTTAACCAAGTTTGGTTCTAAGATAGATAAGTTTAGAAAGAATTCCAAGTCCCATCTTCAGAAATAAGAATGCCCTTCCTCAGAAATGAGTCTAAGACCTAACTCTAGAAAACAAAGAGTTAAAATTATCTGAGAGCCTGAAGCGTTTAAGAGATCCATAGCTATCCAGATCCTTTGGTCCAGGGGTCCAGTGAAGATTAGAGGTGAAAGAGTGAAGTGAAGCAGAAAAGATGAGGTAGTAGTGCAGAAAGCTCTTGCTACCTAAGCCTTTATACACTTGCTCTGGTCATAGGCAGGGGCCTCGGTGGGTGGGGAGAGACAACCATCTTCCACTCAAAAATGAGGTGCATGGGTGGTGAGACTGCTGATCCACCAATCAGGTGTCTATTTAGCCCCCAACTATCTCACATTTTATGTCCATGTGTTTCCAGCACACTCATTGAGGGGTCAATTTTAACTTTTCTGAAAATTTTCCAAAATTCCCCCATCTGGGTGCATTATTTTGATTGACATGTTCCTTCTGGTACATCTTCTTTGAACTCCTGGTCATCTTCAGTCATCTCACGGTCAACTGCACCATCTATGCCTCCTCCCAGCCATTGCTGATTTATTGTTATGATTTCTGAACCAATAGGCGTCAAGTAAGGATGTTCTTAGTACCCCTTATCTTAGCAGGTGTACAGCTCATACTCATTAGCACAGTGCTTTGCTCAGAATCGGCATCTGAGCATGTGTTGGAACTAGTCTTCTTATCCCCTTATCAGTAGCTCCCAAGACTTAAAAAAACATAGCTCAGTGTACACAGCCATACTGTACAGATCTATTTCTTTCTGTGCCAACTTTTAAATAACTGTCACAGCTTTCAGTTCAGTGGTGTAAAACGCCAACACATTAGTTGTTATAAGATCACAAGTTTGGTCTTCTGGCATGTGGGTCTTCTGGCATGTGGATCATTCTATTTCTGTACTGATTGGGAGCTCTCTCCATTTGGCCAAGCCGAAACAGCATGTAGTGTTCCAACCACCAGTGAACCTGCTCTCTTGAGATAGCCCAGCCAGCTCCAGTCTTCAAGGGCAGAGTATGACTTCATTAATTGGGGAGAATGATCTCAGCTGCGTTCCTGTGGGAAAGTTCCCCGCCCCGCCCCACCCTTCCAGTGTTTAGGAATGCTGCTGGAGTTGGTCTGTGTGATTGCTTACAGGAGATCTTCCCAGAGTTGTCAGGGGGGCAAAGATAAAAAGGGGAGGCTGAGAGGTGCCCAGTTGTCTCTACCTACTTGTGTCAACTTGACCTCGGGATTGCGAGTTCTTGGATCCCGGATTGGGCCCTGTCCTGTGGAGAGACTCTTGCTTCGGTAATGTATAGGATAGGCTCAGGTATTGTTTTGTTATTTTGGCTGGAGTATTGTTGTCCCAAAGGTTCTCTTTGATCTTTGTATGTCTTTTTATTTCTTTCCCCTACCCAAATATTCCCCATGGCTATTGTGTAAACCAAAACTGGATACCTGATTGGATACTGCTAAAATTTGGATCAATTGGTCCTTAAATAGTACATTTATAATTATTAGTTTATAGTATATTTGTTTTATATTTGATTGTTTAATTTTATCGGCTAAAATAAAAACATTAAAAATGTGTCCTCAAGGTGGCACCAACAATATTTTGTTGTTGTTGCTTTTTAGAAGTTTTCATTCACACTCACGTCAAAGTCTGTCTAATTTACGGTAGGCCCTAACGCACATGCTCTTAGCTTTATCATAGTGAGTAGCAGTGCCACTGATTTCAGTAAGACTGTTGAAGATAAAAGTAAACCATTGCAAACTAGGGATCAGGAGACTGTAAGGTGGAAACAGTAGGCTAGAGCCAAAGGTCCACAGACAGAGCTTACCCGCACATGCAGGAGCTTCTACCCACATACCACATAGAGTTGCCAGGTTGCAACCCAGAGATTCCATCTGTAACATTAAATCCAGTGACTTGGATCCAGACTCGCCCTTCCACAAATGGAAGAAACTGGGATCCAGCAGTCTCCCTGCTGGAGGAAGGGGGTGGGCAGGGATTATTGCCAGTTCCCACATTCTCCTGCAGCCCCCAATGCCACCCTGATGCTGTTCTGGAGGGTCTCCCAACCCTCCAGAACAGTTTTATAGAGGGCCCAGGGGGCTGCAGAGGAAAGAAGGAATTGATGAAAATTGCCACCCTGACCCCTTCCTCCAATGCGAGCAAAACTCATCTGTGCACAAGTCTGGATCCAACCCAATGCAGATTCCAGAGATGAGGCAGCCACACTTCCTTTCTCTCCCATTTGTTGTATGAGGCAGGACTCCAGGTATGCCTCCCAACAGGCAAAACAGAGGAGCAAGTAACCCTAATGGGGGGAATTGAGCAGGAGAAGTAGGGTGGCCACATATCCTGCTTTACAGAGTACAATCCTCTATTTTGAAGAGCTGGCAGAGGACAGTCCTCTATTTGAAGGTTTCCTCTATTTGAAGAGGGCCCCAGCCCAAGTTTTGTTTGAAGTCAAAGAACAATAAGGAGGGAGCACAGCAGGAGCCTTGAAGTTGCCCGTCAACACTTAGCACTTGGACAGCAAACTGAGTGGCAGGCACACAGGTCATCTATATTTATTTATTCTATTTAAAATTATGTCTAGGCCACCTTTAAGGGTGGAGCCCTCCCAAGATGGTGTACAAAATAAAAACCATACAGAACAGGTACAATTTTTTAAAAAAAAAATCAATAAAATTAAACCTAGTCAGTCTTCTCCACCATGGTGAGATGTATTGCATGTCTGTTTAAATTATAATTATTATTTATAAATTTGCACTGATGCATATAAATTTGCATATGCAAATGTTATGCAAATTGGTGTCCTCGTGTGTGTGTGTGTGTGTGTGTGTGTGTGTGTGTGAGAGAGAGAGAGAGAGAGAGAGAGATATCACCTTTTCTGTGATGCGTATGTGGCCACTGTGCATCTTTTCCCAATTCAGCAGTGGGCTTAAAGTTAAGGAGGGATTGTCTGGGTTGCAACCTGGGACCCTTAACACGTGGGGGCTTTTGAGCCCCTTCTTTCCCCAGCAGTGCCTTGCATACCTTGGAAAATTCACCCAGAAAGTCAGAGGATCATCTTGAGCCGCCTCCGATGCAGGGCAAGGATTGCAATTCGAATAAGAAGTCCAGACAGGCCTGGGTGTGTTTATGGGGGCCTTTGGAGCTTTGCTATAAGAAGAGTGTAGGTATCAGCAAAACATACCAAACATTCATAATCAAGACATGTTTGTCCACTTCAGTGCCAGTAGAGGATTTTATTGATTGATTTTTCTACCAAGAAAATGGCACTCAGGGCACTTTAGAATCATAGATCAATAAAAACCTGATTAAAACAATAAGAAAAACAAATACGTTAAAAGCACAATTAAAAATTCTTAATGGCAGACAGGATTCTCATAGAATCAGCTCTCTTTCTGGCTGACCACTCACACACAAGGATTTCCAGCTAAGATGACAGACATTATATGAAAGAAAGGCAACCCCACACAGATGTGGTCTATAATGAATTACACGATCAAAACGGAAAGACTGGCTGAAGATACAGAAATGGTTTGCTGTTTCTCTCGATCAATATTCTTATACAGACAATTGAAAATGTTGCCTTTGCGTAGACAATTTCCCTGGGCAGTTCTTTTGAAGATACGGTGCTATAATGTGACGTTTGTAAACCCATTGCGGGTGGATTTGGAAAAGGAGGAGAGGCTCTTCTCCCATGCTCGTAATTATTATTTTTTTAATTAAATTGTTTAATTTTGAAATTGTTAGCTTTATATGAGAAAGAAATGTTGTCGATCCTACAAATACAGGTTGCTAGTTTGCAATCTAGAGAATAAGAGACACACTGGAGAGCCAGAGTGTCATAGTGGTTAACAAGTGTTGGACTGGGACTCGGGAAATCCAGGTTCTAGTCTAACACTTGGTTCTAGCCAAGAAGCTCACTGGGTGACTTTGGACCAGTCACTGACTCCCAGCCTAGCCTACCTCACAGGGTTGTTGTGAGGATAAAATGGAGAGGAGGAGGATTATGTAAGCCACCTTGAGTTCCTTGCAGGGAAAAAAAAGGCAGGATATAAATTAAATAAATAAATAATATTGACATTTTTAAAAAAAATACATCTGGGTTGCACTTGGCAATCCTACCTATAAGAATTAGCTACAAAATAGATAATAGATCCTATTAACTAGGAAATAATGGACGCAGTGTGTTGGTTCAACAGATTTCTTACACTTTTGCTCCCTTTCGTGATGCCAATGGTGTAGCAGAGCCAGGGTTGACAGGAACACAGTGCCAGCACTTTTAGATTAGCAGGGACATTGACATCATCTGCCACCTGTCCCTCAGGCTTCCCTGTTCCCTCTGGGCTGAATTCACTTCCACAGGAGGTAGTGATGGCCACCAATTTGGACAGCTTTAAAAGGGGATTGGACAAATTCATGGAGCAGAAGGCTATCAATAGCTACTAGTCATAGGAATTATGAGTAGTTTCAACCCAGGACTCATCTTTAATCCCAAATTTGAAATATGGGATCCAGTTTTTTTTTAATGTATATGCCCATCATTTCCTTTCTCTCCATGTGTTTTTCTAGTTGTGTGGGAGAGAGATCACTAACAGAAAATGTTTAGCACCTGTAATTTGCTACACGTCCTAGTTTTTCTGGGTGAGGAGAAGACATTGCAATTCAACTTGTATAGAACCAGTATAGATGTGTATAGTAGACATACCCTCCCTCTAACTGTCTCTCCTTCTCACCCTACTCTATCATCTTTTCCAGTGTGGCGTAGTGGTGAGAGTGTTGGACTGGGACCTGGGAGATCCAGGTTCTAGTCCCCACTCGGCCATGAAATTCACTGGGTGACTTTGGGCCAGGCACTGACTCTCAGCCTAACCTACCTCACAGGGATGTTGTGAGGATAAAATGGAGAGGAGGAGGAGGAGGATTATGTAAGCCGCCTTGGGTTCCTTGCAGGAAAAAAGGCGGGGTATAAATATAATAAATAAAAATAAATAATGTGGAGAAAAAGAGCCTCTGAGGGTTCCTACACACACACACACACACACACACACACACTCATGTGTGAACCGGCTGAGGGCTGGGAGGGGGTGAAATGTACATAAAGTATCGGATGGGCATGGCGGATGAGGCAATGGCGCCTGGAAGTCCTGAAAGCCGAGACCCGGCTTTTATATGTAAATGTAGTTCAGGCCCAGTAAGTCAGGAGTCTCCTTCCCCCTGCCTGGCCAGGTGAAGTGCATCGTGATTGGCTCAGAAGCAGAAAAGCTACAGGAAGGAGGAGGGGAGGGGGAAAGAGCTATTTCCCAACGTGTGGGTTTTGTCTTTGTCTTGTCTTGGATCGCATGGCTACCCGGCTGTTGGGTATGGCGGTAAGCCAAGGACCCCAGGTAGCTCCTGGTGAAATTAGCTGAATGAGGGCTCTAGTGAAGGCAAGCCTTGTAGGAGTTTACCCATCTCGCACCTTTGGGTAGGTGTGGTAATTCTCCATCGGGCGGCAGGGCTATGCTGGATCTAACCCTGGAAAGAAGAAGGTTGACCCTCAGGTAACTAGTTGTGTGCCTGAGAGATAGGAAGAATCAGGTTTTATTATTTTGCAGCTCTATTTCTGTGTGCCAAAGCGTCTCTCTCTCTCTCTCTCTCTTTTGTGCTTCTCTCATTTCCCACCTTCTTGTTGTAAAATGCTACCAGAATAAACCTTGTCTTGGTTTTACCCCACATGGGTGTTGTAGTTGCTCTGTGGCTTCAGTATCTAAATCCAGGTTACAGAATTAAAGGCGAGTCCCTGAACAGAGATCCAAGTAGGATTGCAAGGAGCTGAGGCTTGGCAGTCTGGTACCTTGAGATCTCTGGGGGTCTTGGTTCCTTTGGGGTAGGTAAGGGGGGGGGGCCCAGCCAGCCCCCCCTTCCTCCACAAATAAATATATGGTTCCTCCAGTAGCAGAGGCAATATGCCTGTGTACCCTAGTTTCTGGGGAACATGAGCAGGAAGGTGCAGTTGCTCTAATGTCCTGCTTGTGGGTTTCCCACAGGCAGCTGACTGGTCACTGTGTGAACAGAATGCTGGACTAGATGGACCCTTGGTCTGATCCAGCAGGGCTCTTCTTATGTTCTTAGCTGCAATCCTCACAGTAGCTGGGGGGAAATGAATTTTCCCAGCAACAATATATTGCTCCCTGTTGTAAAGCAAAGTATTTTGTGGTGGCTTGGTCTTGAATGGGCAGTTAGGACCCAGTAGCTTTACAAAGGGCCTGCTTCTGGTAGAGATGAAAACTGCTAGAACTGGTATAGATCAACACAGCTGCCCCCATTTTTGGACTCCTTGTGAGCATGGTTCAGGGGACTGTCATGAGGAGTGCCTGCACTTCAACATTTATCACTACACCACGGCACAGTGCCCCAAGAATTAGGAGATATATTGCCTCCCTCTCATTCATATTAAATGGTAGATATTCAAACTGTGTATTAAAACAGAAATGAACTTTAGGTAAAGGCTGTCCAATTTGCCAAATTTTGACACTAGTTTAAGCCTGCTGCTCATAAGCAGTAAGTCAGGCCAGACAGCTCGCCCATGAAAAAGACTCTCCAGCCAGCAATGCATTATGAAGAAAGGATAAATATATGAATGCCCAAGAGTAAAAACAGGCACAACTGCAAATATCTGCTTTGATCCAAAAGAATTCTTCAGAACTATGACTTTTTCCGAGAATCATTATAGCACTCTGTCTAGCTTTTATTTGGTTAGGCTAAACGCAACAGGGATTCTCACATAATAAACAGTGTGGCCCTCTTTTTATGAAGGAGCAGCAGTTTGCAAATGAGAAAAATGCAATCCTGGCGCATCACAGCCTGCTGCATTATTTCTTTCTCTCTCCTTGCAAGTTGTCCCAAGGAAAAGATGTCAGATGAGACAGATAATGATTTTTCTTCCTCAAGAGCCTGTGCCTTGTCAGATTCCTAAAGCATTTAAGTCAGTGACTTAGAAGCTTCTCCCTCGCCCGCCGGCCCTCCCTCTCTCTCTCTCTCTCTTTAAAAAAGAACTGGTCTGTGACTGTGACATGCTTTTAAACCTTCTGATAGCCAATCAAGGTTACTTTGTCAGAGACATCTCTTGCCCTCGATGCTAACTGACTGTGCATTTTTATTCATTTGCAAGCAAGGCTCTGTAGTATAGAAATTGTTACATGTCCCAACATAATTGTGTAGTCCTGAAAATACAGCACTTGCTTGAGTTAGCATTCACTGGAGCCTGAGATGAGAATGCTAAGAGGCCGCGTATGGCATTGTGACATAAAGATGCAATGTGTTTATACTGTACATAAACGTGAGAACCTCCTGGACTGCAAAGCAGCTGTCTTGACAAATTATGTCTGTAGCCAAAGCAAAAAGTTACACATTCCAGATTGAATTGACTTTTGTTTCTGAAATGCACATTAAGACCATTCTCTCTTAGGGCTCAGTCCTATGCATGTCTAGACAGAAAAAGGTCCTTCAACTCCCATGCTGGCTGGGGCATGCTGGGAGCTGTAGGACTTTTTTCTGTCTAAACATGCTGATAGGATTGCACCCTCCCTTACTCTTTCGTTTCTGCTTCGAAACTCAGTTTTTCTTGCCAGATAAATAATTATCTTAATCAGATCTCAGCCCTTGCCCTCTACCAAGCTGAAGTGTGAATCTTTCCTTATGAATTTGGCTGTTGTTGACTTGAAAAATGTCACACACATATTGCAGCTGAGTTGTTCTCACAGAGAGGCACTGAAGACCTGGCAATCTTAACTTTTATTTTAAAAATTAATTATTTTAGCAACAAACAATACAACAAGAAAACATAACTGACACCAAGCATGAAATAACCTATCAACAATGACCTGGCTATAGCAATACAGATATATGAAACTGTAGGGTTAAGCTTCCTCTGGAGGGTCTACCAATCTAAATTTAGCTAGGGAGTATTAATTAGGTCTTTCCAGATGGTTACATGTGATTGTAGAGGTTTCAAGCCCCCATCACTTTGGTTGGCTAAAGAAATCCAGGATTCCCAGCATGTATAAAAGTCATTGTCAATTGCATTATTGCGCATGGCCCTTAGTTCTTTCGTTAATTTTTCTAGTAAAGCAATATCCCAAAGTCTCCTTTCCCAGCTTTCAATTGATGGTCTGCGTGTAGAGTTCCAGACTGATGTGATTTCCATTCTTGCCACAGTCCAGAAGAATGTTAGTAAATCTTTATGCAGTAGGTGCTTGTTGTCTCCCACAAAGAGGGACAGTAGTCCCAGTTCCGCTGTTTTACAGATGTCCTGATCTGTAACTTTTCTTGCCAAATAAGATGACTGGAGGGGGGGAAACCACAATAGTTCGGGGTAGAATCTACACTGGAGCTCCTTTTGTTTCTGAGGCACCACTGCGCCAGTATTATTATTTTTTCCAAAAGTAATAGCTTCTCTGTGGGCATGCATTAATGAATACAGCACAATACCGGCTGTGTTTATAATACAATCAAGGGAACAGGTACCAATGCCGTAGTGTTGTAATTGTGGGAGGAGGAGTTTGAAAGGCTACCTGTGCTTTATCACTTGTGTTTATAGCACCAGCACATGCCAGAAGCCACGGTATAGTGCTGTAATGGTGGGAGAAGTGAAAGGTCATGCTGCTGTTTCAGGTTGCTTTTTTCTTTTAAGACCGGTAAATGTATGCACAGCTGTGCAGGGAGACGACAGGTTTTAAAATAAAGACAGCATGGTTATTTATAGCTGTGCAGGTGTGCACTGAAAAATAGCCACCCAAATATATATATAACCAACCACCCCAGTCATAGAAGGAGGGGAAATGGAGGACAAGCCATAGATTTCCAGCTCACAAATTCCTTCATTTTTCCTTTTCCAAACCTACAATTTGTTCTTGGGTTAACTCTGGGTTGTTTAACCCATAAACAACCCAGAGTGCCTGGACTTGGACATCACAAGAGCAGCCTACAATCGGGGCGATCATAGGTTGTAAAATGAAAGTGGAGAACACTGGGTGCAGCACACTCACTCGCCCCCACTCGTGCCCATCAAATCATGGGCTGATTAACCCAGGATTTGCCATTACATGCGAACTGGCCCAAAGTCACCCAGTGAGCTTCTTGGCTGAGTGGGCACTAGAACCCAAGTCTCCTGAATCGCAATCCAACACCACACCACACTGGGAATAACTCAGTAGTGCACACGAAGCACAGTACGGGGGGGGGGGGGTCATTATAAAAGTGATCTAGAAAAAAACAGAATATTGAGGAAGAAATAGCATCAGGACAACAGCTTGGCAAGTGTGCTGTGTGAGTAAGCCTGATATTACAGTACCAATATAAAATGCTACTGTAGATTGGCCCCACCATGTCACACAGTGATTATTTTGAAGTCCTGTGTTTTTGCCATACTTCCGTCTCTCAGTGGTGTTTGTGCCTGTTTTGTGCATAACGAAGACAGATCAGAGAAATTCAGTACATCATGCAAATGATGCCTCCTTCTGTCAGTTTGATCTCTACTTAGCTATTCTCATTTATTATCTCTGAATACAGGACACACAACTGAATGCAAGCCAGGACCCGTGCATGACATAATTAGTACATATTGATCAGCATTTAATTAAAGCAAGGTCTCACATTCATCCTAGGGAATTAAACGCACACTCTGAAGACCTAAAACTACTGATGGCAGTGCTGACACTTTAAGAAAGCAGACCAAATAAGATGGACTAAACTAGAGTTCAGTGCCATATCCAAGAATGTTCATTCGATTAATTGGCAATCTTAAAAAAAAACAAAAACAAAAAAAAAAACAAGCTGAAAAACAAGCCAAACTTATTTCAGTCCAGTTTTATGTAAATGGAGGATATAATCATTGCAGCCTGAAGGAGAAACAGAAGAAAAGAGAATGGGTTGGATCCAGACTTAAGTCCCATTTATTTCAATGGGTCTACTATATGTATGACAAAGTGTGGGAAATCCTGTCACATTTGGTGTTGTGGTAAAGGTTGCTTACGCTAGCGCAACACAATTTATGTTGGATACAGCCTAAGCTCTCAAACTCAGGTGCTAAGTTATGATGGCTATGTGGCCAAAATGGGGCTACTGACAAACAAAATGGAGGTATCAGTATGCCTGGGGAAACTCCAAGGTTTGCAGAAGCAGAAAAAAATCAATGAGGACTGATCATGCTCAGTGGCCACAGACTGCTGAGCACATTGGGGTGAGGGAACAGAAAACAGTGGTGGTGGGGAATGTAATGGAGCACCCTGAAAGAAGGCATGGCTGGCTTGCTCCACACTGCAATATTTTGTTACAGGTCCCATGTATATTTCCTTTTTATTCTTATGAAGGGGGGGGGGGACCCTGACAGGACAAAATGCTGGACAAGATGGACCTGGCCTGATCCAGCAAGGCAATTCTTATTTGTGTGTGTTTATTTCTGAACTAATGGACCAGTCTGTACTAGAGCTCATTTGACAGAATCATAGCATTGAAAGGTACCTCAAAGGGCATCTAATCTACCCCCCTGCCAAAGCAGGAAATCTGCTGCTACAGCATCCATGATAGATCGCTCTCCAGCCTCTGATTGAAAAGCTCCAATGAAGGAGAGTCCACCACCAAAGTATCGCTATAATGATATAGTTGCTGAGAAATTAGCATGCTTCCACGTTTGACATCACCATTGTCCATTAGACTGGAGATCTGAAAGTCTAGCAGTTTCCTGTAATGTAAGAAATATTTATAGATAATGGGATGCAAACCACCTCTCTCATTGCCAAAATCCCAATTGATGATAATGGATCAGGACTGCCATCTCATGGTGACTGGATTGGTTTCAAATGAGGCAAATCGCAATGGAGCATTGCAATGCCAAGTGTGTCTGTTGAAGATGGAAACATTGGGATGATACAGTTTAAGATGACTTACAACTGTATTCCTTGTTAGGAGTAATATGATTTGTTGAACCATATTTGTTATATCAGTAATATTCAATAAGCTTAAAAGCTTGTTCCTTGTTGTTATATATAATTTAGACTGTATAAATATTGCAATACGTTGGATCATTATGGGAAATTTAAAAAAATGTTTTGCATTAACAACACCATGACAGATAAAGGGGGGGTGTTAGGAAACTTTGCTAAGCATGTGCCCTAAGAACGCAGCCAATGTATATGTGCACATTTCAATTCCTAAGGAAATAGACAGGGTTGTGATTACGGTAATATAAAAGGCAGCATAATGTGCATGGGCCTCCATGCAAATCTATTATGCAGAATTTATGGCCGTCCCCTGTGCTTCTCTGGCAGTTTTAGATGGATGACTGCTGGTCTGACACACTGAGCCACCCATATACAGTAAATGCATTTTCTCCCTTGTGGTATTTAGTAATTTTCTTCACAGCGGCAAGAATTCCCTCCTCTGTGTAAAATACCCTCTGCAGAGTCTGATAGCTTAAAAGGAGCAGTGCTCACTAATGAAGTTCCCTACCCTACGGCAAGCCTTAGGCTGCAATCCTAGGCACCAAGGGTGGGCAACTTGTGGCCCTCCAGATGTTTTGGCCTGCCACTCCCATCAGCCATAGCCAGCATAGCCAATAGTGAGGGATGATGGGAGTTCTAGGCCAAAACATCTGGAGGGCCACAAGTTGCCCATCCCTGCAGTTACACACACTCACCTGGGACTTACTGCCAAGTAGGTGTGCGTAGGGTTGCACCACAAGTACATAATCGTTTCTAATATTATGAAAGGCAGTAATGATTTCAGAAGTTGCCCATTTGAAGGTCCAGTGTTAATTTTGAGTCCATGGCATGGGGGGGGGGATGGAGATGAGGGAAGCAGAAATCTAAGTATTCCAGAGGGGGGAAGTTCTGAGTTAACAGCTGGATTTTATATTTTCAGAAATGGGGGGAGGGGCAACAATTGCTATTCCCAGTTGTCCTAGGGGCACTGAAACCCCATCACGTGACAGTGCTCAGTTGGAAAGTCTGCAAACTGCTCCTCCTCCACATCATCGTAAGACTCTAGCTCTGTTCAGGTATTTGCCTGAACATGTGAGGGCTTAAAGTGGGTAGAGCTTCTGGGCCAGGCAAGCTGGCCCCACCCCCTATGTCCCCTGGTGCGCGGGGCTCGCCCCCCCTTAGTTCAGACCTTGCCATGTTGGATCGGAAAGGTCTGAAAGGGAGTTCTACTTACGTTTGCTTGAACCGCTGGTGGCTTCAATGTGGGGCGGAATATCCACTTTGGGGTTCAGTCTGAACTTTAAAGGAGCTATCCATGGTGCTGACCTATTTTGTGGAGTTTGGGGGTTCAGAACCATGGATAGCACCTTAAAAGTTCAGGCTACAACCCAGAGTGGATACACCGCCCCACTGACATGGGAGCCACCGGACTCCACTGTATGTTCAGGCAAACACTTGAACAGGGCTTCTGACTATGCACACATACTGACTACAGCATTCAGTCAGCCTCTGTGCTTCCTCCTGTTCCCTCCTCACCAGCTTTTTGTATAAAGGTATTACACAAAAATGGATTCTGGGATTTTGTTTGCACTCTGTGATAGATAGGGAGGGCATGACTGATGGCAGACCATTTTCCCCCCTAATCAGAAGACAAGCAGCAGTTATATTAAACTCAGGAGCTGCAAAGATCTGTTGCAACCAGGCTACCAAAGGGCTGGTTTGCATAATCAAGATTCAGCGGTTGTTCTCCCGATTTAACACTTGTTTATGCGAACATGGAAGGCCACATCTTGGCTGAATATTTGGTGCTGTTCAGAAATAATCAACAATACACAAAATATTAAAAAAGGGGAGGTCAATAAAATATGACAATTTAAAAAAAATAGCGATAAAATCAAATAAAAACCTGTTAAAACCGTTACAAATTGAGACAGACTAAGTCAAGCAACAAGTCTCAGTTCACTTTAGTCTTCCACCACACTTTCTTAAACTGGGCCTTAAAGTCCACACTCACCTCCAATTATTGGCACAAGGATTAGCCTACCCAGTATAACAGACCCCAAATGGTACACCTAACGGGCACCAAATGGGCAATGTCCTTTGGCAGCGCCCTTCGGCCGCTGCCTTGGTCTTCCGGCTGCTGAAATAGCCGTGTCATGACCCCCCTCCAGGAGTCTTCCTCGGAGGACGAGTGTGACTCAGCCAGTTCCCTGGACATTCCTCAGGAGCAGAGTTCAGAGACTGCTGCTCAGGATGATGCCAACCAGGCAGCTGAGGAGCCGGCAGGACCCTCTGGAATGACCCGTGGGAGTTCCCCAGCCCGGCAGGCAGGAGTCAGAATCAGACGCGGAGAGGATGCAGCCCCCAAGCCCTCGAGCACAGAAGAGTGAGATGCCAGGAACAAACGCAGGCATCCAGACGCAGCGTCCAGCTGCAAGCCAGGCAGTTGGCCCTGTGAGGCTTTTATCATCAGCCTGCTGCTAAAGAGCTCCAGTTGGGGACGGGCGTGCCCAGGCTGCAGGCAGTATAAAAACACTCACTCGCCAAAGCCTGGGTATCAGGAAACAATGTCCTCCTTGGCTCCTGCTCCTGCTCCTTGCCTTGAACCCCAGACTCTTGAACTTGACTTTGGACTGACCCTGACGATGCCTCTGTTCAACCCTTGGACTTTGGATTGACATAACTGGCTAGAATCCTTGGACCACGCTGTTCTCTGACTCTGCTCTGCTGAAGTCAACAGTCTCCTAATCTTATCTCAGCTGTACTTTTGGCAGGGCTCCCAGAAGCAAAGCCGGCTGCCGGCCAGCCTCAAGCAGGACAAGCTGGCTGGGCCACGCCTCTGGAGAGCACAGCTGTGGCCTGCTAGGGGGAAGGTGGCTAGTCCAACAGGTAGGGTGGAGCCATTCTCTCACCGCTTGCTCCACCAGAAATAATTGTTTCTCTACAAAAGAAACACTCTGAGCGTTTGTATCTACTTTCGATTTTGTTGCAGAATTGAGATCCAAGCTTTTCCAAAGAGCTTTTCCTTTCCTGATTTCTGCTACATAACATCTAGGTGGTGCTGTGCTATAGCAGAATAGCACAAATACACAAGTAGGAAACTACATTTTCTTTCACTTTCAGAAATAACATCCCATTTTCCCAGTTCTAAAAGGGGGGGGGAGTGCTCTTAAAAAACAGAAGTGAAACTGGGGGGTCATGATGTTGTCTAACGAACCCATAAACAACTGTGAGTAAGGAATCACAAGTGCACAATAAATGCCTTTTGTAGAAAAGCTCTCTGTGGAAAGCTGAGTACAAACTCCATGAAGCAGCAAAACAAACCCTGCTGGTGTTCATATGGTCCCTTGTCCTGGAATTGAGAGGCCCTCTGTCCTAGGCCCTGTGCTGCTCAAGATTTTAATAAATGACTTGGATGAGAGTGTAGAGGAGTTGCTTATCAAATTTACAGATGACACAAGCTAGGAAGGAGAGCCAGTGCCATAGAAGACAGAATCAAGATTCGAAAGGATCTAGACAGGCTGAAACACTGGACTGAATCTAACAAGATGAGATTTAACAGAGATAAATGTAAAGTCTTGCATTAGGTACAAAAAGACAAAGACACAAGTATAGGATGGGGGAGACCTGGCTTGGCAGCAGTACATGTGAAAAGGACCTAGGTGTCTTAGTGGATCACAAGCTGAATATGAGCCAGCAATGTGATGCATCAGCTAAGGAAGCTAATGCAATCTTGGGCTGCATTAACAGAAGCATAGTATCCAGAACATGGGAAGTAATAGTTCCACTCGGAGTTCTGTGTCCAGTTCTGGATGCCCATTTTAAGAAAGGACATTGACAAGTTGGAGCATGTCAGTAGAAAAGCAATCAGAATGGTGAGGCATCTGGAAATCAAGTCCTATGAGGAACGGTTGAAAGAGCTGGGTATGTTTAGCCTAGAGAAGAGAAGGTGAAGGGGAGACACGATTTATTTATTTATTTATTTATTTATTATAAATAATATATTATAAATAGTGGTGTTCAAATATCTGAAAGGCTGTCATGCAGAAGATGGAGCAGTCGTGTTCTCTGATGCTCCTGAGTGCAGGACTAGAACCAACAAGTAGAAATTTCAGGGAAGCAGATTTTGGCTTAACATTAGTAGAAATTTCCTAACAGTGAGAGCTGTTCAGCAGTGGAACAGACTGTCTTAGAAGGTGGTGGGCTCACCTTCACTCAAAGTATTTAAGCGGAGGCTGGATGGCCATCTGGCGGGGATGGTGTAGCTGCACCATGCAGTGTGCAAAGCCTGCATTGAGCAGGGGTTGGACTAGATGATCTCTGAGGTCCCTTTCAACTCTTATGATTCTATGAAGGAGACCATTTAGGGCCAGTTTACTGTATGTGACCATTGTGTAGATGCAGTTCACCTGCATGTCTGGTCTTGGTTTTGTTACATAAATAGCAGCACAGGGAAACCTAATAAATTGATAAATAAAGACTATCAAAATATAGAAGACCAAGGAGAGGATGTGATCAATATTTGCCCCAGAAGCCTTTGCATCTGGCAAGACTCCTGCACCAACCTGCATAATAGGCTACCTTGCAAATATATATTTCTCCAAAATAGAGAGGTTGGTCTTCCACATTTTTCTCATAAGCTGGAAAACTCTCCGAAGCTATAATTTTCACAGAGAAACAAATAATATATTAAAATGTATTATTATATGAAGGTTGAATCAGTTTGATTCTAGCAGAGGCATTCTAGATAAGAAAACTGGACTGCTGTCCACATGTTCTGCTTATAATGAAAATGACATAAAATATTGTGAAAAGTAAACAGAGAAGCAGATGTTATCCTGTTTTGGGGAAGTATCTCTCAGGAAAGCTGACAAGTAATGAAGTAAATATATTACTTCCCAAAAGTATAGATGAGAACTTTGGGGAAAATAATAACTTTGGGTTCCTTGCAGGAAAAAAGGTGGGGTATAAATATAATAAATAAATAAATAAATCTAATTGTTAAAGAAATTCTGTTCTGTAGAAGGGAAACATATGTCAGCAGTTCAAAAGAAATCATTTACCGTAAATATAAGAGGGAAAATACAGTGACTCCAGGACATTCCCGCTGTCCTCACAGAACTCAACATCAGTTCTCACAGGATGCCACATTTGACCTCAGGAGGACCCTGGCACCGTGCTCATTGACTTCTCTGCTCCATTTTGCTCCCAGCTCAGAAATATTATTGGGTGAGATACTTTAACCTTTAAAAAGGCAATGCTCCTAAATAATTCTTTTAAAAGTTTAAAAGATGTGTTTTGTGTGTTGTAACTATTTTGTATTCTTGTATGTTTAATGCTCTTATATCATGAAATGTAAAAACTGCATAACAGGGTTGTTGTGAGGATAAAATGGAGAGGAGGAGGAGGATTATATAAGCTGCCTTGGGTTCCTCGCAGGAAAAAAGGTGGGGTATAAATATAATAAGTTTTAAAGTAAAAGATTAAAAGGCATGCCTGATCTGAGTCATCTATTAAAAATACAAACAAACAAAAACTCTATGTGCTAATACCAGGAATGTTGTTAACCTACAAATTCCTAGGTGACACTTTGTATCTGGAATATGGCATGTTACCTGCTGATCCGTGATCACTAAATACAAAAATTCTATATCATAATATCCCTAGACAAGGACAAATCTGTCACAGATTGTATGTTTCAGTGGGTCTATTTCTGCAGCATGAGAATGTATTTCATTTCATGATCAAACAAGATGTGTGCATTCATTACATTCCATGACAACCTACTTTGAAAATTAATCCACAGTTTCAAAAGTTCTAAATAACCTTAATTAAGAGACAGAGAAGGGATAGCTCAGAGGAGCCATTACTAACATTTTGATCGAGTAGCTCATTAGTTATCATTATGTAACGGGTCCAAGTTTTACTCCAAAGGCATAAATTATTCCATAGCTGCCTCCAACCTAGACTTGCTTTTTAAGACTTATCTATAAAGATGTTGAAATCCACAAATCCATACAGCCAGTGTAATGTAGTGATAGCATGTTGAGCTTAGACTAGGAACACACTGGTTCAAATCCCTACAAACATAAAAACTTGGTCAGTGACTTTCCTGCATGGGTAACCAATCTCTCAGCCAAACCTGACTCACAAGGTAATTATGAAAATAAAACTGGAGGACCAGGCAGGGCCAGCCCTACCATTAGGCAGAGTGAAGTGGCCACCTCAGCCAGTGGATGTTGGGGAGCCGCCAGATGGAACAAGAGTAAGCAAGGTGTTGGAAGACAGAACTTTGTATCTCGGATGGCCTACCCACCCTATGCCTCCAAGGTAGCCTGCTACCCTGAGGTGCAGTAGAAAATGTCCTACAGGTAGTGTTGAAGTAAGATTCAACTGCCAGTCTAGTTGGCCTATTTATTTATTTCATTTTTATACCACCCAATAGCTGAAGCTCTCTGGGCAGTTTACAGCAATTAACAAGACAGTCCCTGCCTGCAGGCTTACAATCTAAAAAGACACGGCACACAAGGAAAAAGGAATGGGGAGGGAAGAAGGGGGAATATTAATGAATACTCCTGGCAGGGCTGGTGGAATGGCCCTGCGCTCCCTCTCATCTCCCTCCTCTCAGCCTGCTGGAATGGCTGCTGCTGGTGGCAGCTGAGGGAGGAGGAGCCTTCAGGAGGGCGGCCTTTCAGCAGCAGCCATTCCAGCAGGCTGAGAGGAGGGAGATGAGAGGGAGCGCAGGGCCAGCGCTGCGCTCCCTCTCATCTCCCTCCTCTCAGCCTGCTTGATTGTGAATCAAAGCTTGTCTTACACACAGCGCACTCAGTTGTTTCCTTTCATTTAGTTTTTCTTGGACAGTGGTTTCATTCACCTATGTAGGTGGAATGCTGCCATCTTGTCCTTCACCTCAGGCAGCAAAATGCCTTGGGCTGGCCATGGGAACATGTATGCTATACTGAGTTCCTTGGAGAAAGGGCAATATAAAAATGTCATAAATAAGAAGTACCAAGGTTTCTGCTTCCGTTTTCTTTGTAGGATTAAGACTGGGTCCTTTACATGTAGTTTTTTTCCAGGCGTTTTCTTTCTCTGCCTTTCTATATATTCCATTGCACAAACACAAGGTGGTGCTGTGGTATAGCTGTGATATAGCGGAATTGCAAAAATACACAAGCTTCTCATGGTGTCTTATGGTGAGATTAGGAAATAATACTCGACTTTCCTCGCTCTAAAAAAAAGCCACCAAAATGGCTGCAAAACACAGGAGAGGCCCTGGAGGAGGAAGACGTCGTGCAAAGCTCCCGCAAACTACTGTGAGTGAGGAATCACAAGAGCACAATAAATGCTACGTGTAGAGAAGCCATTAATCCCACATGTAGAAAAGCCCTTACTATATCTTCCAAGAAAATTCTTCCAGTCTCAGAAGAGTCAATTCATACCAAACAAACAAAAATAGCATCACATAAGTGACCTAAAAGTTATTTCGCTAAACAAATCCCCCCTTTTAGATTAATCTCCTATACACTGAGTAATTTATAAATATCCAGATAGAGGAATGCCTTAAAAACTTTTCTTCTTTTATGCTGGCAGTGTTCATAATGGCAATCATTTGCTTTTCAAACAAGCCTAGAAAAGGAAAACACATTAAAACGGTCACAATGAAGCCTCTAGATTATTATTGCTACCATTGGAATATCAAAAGAATTTCGCAAGCACTGAGGATTTATTGTCATACGAAAACATTCAAATGTTAATGATACCAATCTGCAATAGGATACTCTCCCTTTGATTAGATGCCATGCATCAATCTGACACCCTTAATACTTTTCAGTTAGGCTGAAAAATGAAATCAATTTTAAATTACATTACACAGTATGCCTGCTGGTTAATTTAGAAATGAAATCATTTCCTTATAAATCTTAAAATGATCAGCTAGGCAAGTGCAAATAGCCCAAAGGAAAACTTCTCAAGGGGCTGCCCCAGTGGTGTTCTTTCAAATAACCCCTAAGCTCAGGACTTAAAACATTACAGGAGATGTGTGGCTACAAACAAAAATATGCCCACAGCGTCTTGTCTTCTTCTCTCCCTATAACATCTAGTAACACAAAATGTGTGAAATGCCATCACTGAACCAATGTTTCCCTGATCCTGCTTCGCTTTATCAGCTGTTGCTTTCAGGGCTAGGGAATCTTTCAGCATGTTTTTCTATTACTGGATGTCACAGGGGAGAGGAAGAGGAGATGAGGTGCTGCAACTGTTGGCATCTGTGTGCCGATTTGGATATCTTTGGGTTGATCTGGCCCATTGGGTGGAGTAGAGTGCAGGTGCGCATATCCACCATGCCTCCTAAACATGCCAGCTCTGCCTCCACCAGTCCTCCACAGGGACAGCATGTCGAAAATTGGCCTACTGGCATAATACCCAGTGTATAGGCAACAATTCCACAATCGATCCCTGGACATTTTCTACGGAAGCAACCACATGGTTGAGGCCAGCACATGTTGGATTTTACATACACAGGTCAACTTTGGATGTGCTGTCCCTGCCTGCCCCCCCCCCAAGAACTACAGTTCCCAGGGTTTCCTTAGGAGAAAGAATTACTGTTAAACCAGTATGTCTGCAGGTAGATGTACCTTGAGAAAGACAGAGAAGAAAGAGAAAGGGGGGGAGAAAGAGGGTTATATAACTAAAAACAAAAACAAAAACAGTGGATCCCAAGTTGCAGGTTGAGGTCAAAGTGGGGAGGATCCTAGGTTGAAGGTTTATTGCCCTAAAGCAGTGTTCTCCAACCTTGGGTCCCCAGATGTTTTTGGCCTACAACTCCCAGCTTGCCCCAGCCAACGTAGCTGGCTGGGGCATGCTGGGAGTTGTAGGCCAAAAACATCTGGGGACCCAAGGTTGGAGAACATTGCCTTAAAGAAAATATGATGGCCACTCGGGAAGTAGCAGCAGTGCACAGGTCAGAGGAGGCAGAAATTTAGAGGTAGGAGTGAACCACCATAACTGAACTGCTTAAATGCTGTTCTAAATGGTGAACGCTTCTTTTTAGAGCAAGAACATATATTGATTACTCCCTGTTGCTCTGTGTGGGTTAATTTATGTGCACACATTTGGGTTCAGATATGTAATAAGCGCTTTGTGGAACATGACATTTCTGCTGAATTGCACTTTTGCCTCCATTTTGATCTACAGGGCACCGTGTGTGCAGTAGCTCTTCAGAGGGATATAACTAGACAGGCAAGTGGCAAAAAGATGACACAAAGTAAAAGTAAATTTAATTACTAGACGTGCATTATATTTTAGCATAGTCAGAGTCCTGGAAGTGATGAGAAGCGGCAGCAAAATTAAAGTGAAGTCTCAAAAGGGAGGGAGGGAGAGGAATCTTAGGCAGTTGATCTTGGTTGGTGAAATTATTGAAGATGTATCCCAAGTCGTTTTGTGAAGATCAACACATCTGCCAACTTTGCAGGAAGAAGACGCTTAATTTCTCCCCATTTAAATCCAGTTAAGGGAAATGATATGTGAAATCTTTTATGACCTCAAAGGAGTTGGGCTAATTGATAAAGTGGCTCCCCTCCGACAAGTGGTTTTTGGCATCCTGCTATTCTAAAGACTGGAATCAAATACAACAACCTGGTCTTACTGTCCAGCTAAAATGGTTGCCACTGTGTCCCCGCTTCCATTCAAACAAGCCTGTCAGTGCCCTATACTCGGCTAACAGCCCCACCACACCAGCTCAGTAGTAAGATTAAAAGAACTCCAAACAGGGCAGTAATAAATTTAGAGGTGTGTGCAAATGACCTCTCAAAATTCTCCACCATATTTGTGGGCAGAGAAATTGGGACACACACACACACACACACACACACACACAATTTCTCCTGATTTCTCCTGGGGGAGGAGAAATTCTCAACAGTTTCTCACAGGTAGCTGCTCCCCATTGGCAGGGGTTCTTCCTTTCCCCCCTCCCTGCCCCCCGCGGCTTTTTTGCACTGCCCCTGCATTTGGTAACAGAATCAACTCCATTGGCAGATTGGACCCCATTTTCCATACTTCACAATACCCATACCTGGCATCATTCCAGGGCATTGGGGGTCCGGGGGGGCAGGGAATGCAGCCTCCACACACAAAATAATGGTAAAGACAAAGTTGGAGAAAACTCTGCAAAGTGGCTATTTATTTCTAGGGGGTAAGAAAAGAAAAATCTCAGGACTTTGGTGAGAAAAATGCCTTCTGAAAAATGTTGGTTCAGCTCTAGTTGTTATGGGCTACAGGGTTCAGCACCTTCCCTGGGGTCTTCCAAATGTTAAACTTCTGCTGGATGATTGTGGATATAACTTGTCTGTAATGTCAGTGCTGATAACACCACTCCTTCCCTAAAAGTGGGTGTGAAGTGAGGGACGGACAGTGTTGCATCCACTCAGCTCCAGGAAAGATCTGGAGCTGACCTCCAGTTTCCTGAAAGCTTTCTTCCCCCATGAAAGAGGCTTCCTTTTTTCAGCCTCATTCTCGGGGTATTTTTTAATTCATTTTTAATTTCTTTGGTGGCATTTTTGACCATACCTAATCACTGTGAGGTGGCTGAGGAGTGAGGGTGCTGTCTGCATTTGTCTTTCTATTACACATCTCTCCATGGTTCTGCAGCCTCCCTGGCTGCCAGCACGCTTCCTGATCGGAAAAATCCCTATGAGCAGAATTACCTCATGATATTTTCCCCTGGGCTTTAATTGAAGTGTGGGAGGCTGAGGAGGCGAAGTGCTACTGAAGAGATTATTGTACAATGAAAGACAGGAACTAGTGCATGCTCCTCAGCCACCTCATAAGTAAGGTAAATACACAAGAACCCTGAACCAAACTCATGAGAATTTCCCTAAAATCTCTTTTCCTTTGAGTTCCCTTTCAAAACCAATTTCTTTTTTCCATCGAATGGAATGAGAATGGTTGAAAAATACGTGGGTTAAATTTTTGGCACAGCACCAGTAATAATACACCAGCTGCAAAGACCATAGCAACCACACAATGCTTCCAGCAGCCATAACGTCTCACTCTGATCATTCTTCTACCAATTTCAGGTCACCGTACAGTAAAATGAATCCTTAATTACGGCAACATAACCCATTATCATTCACACTATGGGCTGTCTGCAATCAAGAGTACATCTCAGAATTGCCCTGGGCTTGTTTTCTGAGTATTTACTCCTCCATAGATATGGAACAGCTACTCTATTGGCCCTTGATTCCTGATGGTCAAAATGGGAAGATGTGGACTAACTTAGAATCATAGAAAAGTAGAGTTGGAAGGGGCCTACAAGGCCATCGAGTCCAACCCCCCGCTCAATGCAGGAATCCAGGTCAAAGCATCCCTGACAGATGGCTGTCCAGCTGCACCTTGAATGCCTCCAGATTGGGAGAGCCCACCACCTCCCTAGGTAGTTGGTTCTATTGTCTTATTGCTCTGACAGTCAGGAAATTTTTCATGATGTTTAGCTGGAAAAACTTGCCTGAACCAACTGAGTAGTTATCAACAGTCACGGAGTAGCCCATGCAGTAAGGTGGTTATTGTTGTTGTTTGGTTAGATATTGCCAAGTCTTCCCGAATAAGACACTTTTACTGTATGAGAGTGTCCAACCAGGCTCAGTTCCATATCAATATTAACTTATACTTTCATACTTCATTCGAGCCTGCTTCCACACTAGGCCTTTTTTTGGAGAATTGCCATCCTTTGTTCACTTATTTCTTATGGGAAATTTATGGAACATCAGGGTGACTTTGTTGTCAACCTGTTGGATTCCTATTCTTTCCATGTCATCCTCTGTGTTTTTCCGACCTGATTTCTAGCATTGGGAGTGGGGTTTTTAAAAAGCCCAGTATCAGTACCAGCCTATCTAATGTGGACAAGCAAAGTGCTCCTGACGCAATCAAGAGCTCCTTTACCTCTAATTACAAACTTTGGGCAGTATCCTATACTGCTGCTGCACCTCTGCTAGTTCTGTTGTACCAGTGGGACCCACCACTAGTGCAACAGAAACTAGCGCTTCTTAAAGCAGCCCCAGAAATGAGCAAAAATGCTCATACCAGGACAGGTCAGCAGAATTTCCTTCTGTTTCTGGTTGTTTCAGGAACTGTTAGTTTCCCATTGTGCTAGTGGTACATCCTACTAACACGAGGGCAGTGTAGAATACTGTCCTTCCTGTTTGCAGGTTCAGCAAACAGAACAATTGTGAAATGGTGCCTTTTTACTATTAAAAAAGAAAAAAAATAGTGAGAGGAGACTGGTCTCCCTCTCCCTGACTTCAGGAACAGAAACTGGCATTGTGGCAGTTAAGAGAGGTCACCCAAGGGGCAATTAATAGGCTCATCACCAGTAATCTCTCGCCTTTCACATATTCAAAAGCAATAATACAGGTTGAACGGCTACAAGGGGAATTTAATTAACATTGGGAAGGACTTTTGCTGACCGGGACTTATTTGTTCCAAACATTAATATAGCAGGATCTTGACCATGAGAAAGGATATTGCTGGATAATCTCGTGTCATATTAATTACTGTGTAGAACCTCCATTTTAGTTCCACTTCCAGCTCACTGAGGAAAAGCAGTGCCTCAGCAGTGCTCAGCCCGTCTACCTTGCTTACCAGGGAGTGGGCGACGACGGCAGTAGAGGGACTCTTGGATTGAGGGCAGGGCCAGGGCCATACTCTAATGCAGGGCTCTCCAACCTTGGGTCCCCAGATGTTGCTGGACTACAGCTCCCAGAATCCCTTGCCATTAGTCCAGCAACATCTGGGGACCCAAGGTTGGAGAGCCCTGCTCTAATGTTTCATCAATCGGCCCCTGCCACCATCGTGCCCCTCTGCCACATACCCCATTTGCCTGCCCAAGCCACCCACTCATTGGCCAAAGCCATCTGCTAAAGCTGCCCCTCTGCCTGTACCTCCCCATCCACCTGCAGGCCCACACATCCCCCTCACCGGCCGAAGCCCTCTGCCTGCCTACCCACCAACCAGCACTGGATTAACCATTAAGAAATATGAGCATGTGCTTAGGGCACCAAGGGAAGGAGGCAACACAGAGTACCAGAGTACCACAAATTTTTGCATTTGCATTTTTCCCTTTTAAGTTTTATTAAAAAATGCATAAAGCAGTGATGAAAAGTTGTATTTCTTTCCGTTGCCCTAATTATAAGTAAGTGATTGGCTTATATTGCTTGCTGCTATTTAGTGTTAAATAAATATAATAAAAAACAGTTTATATTTAATATAGTTATGTGTTCAGGCGTGGGGGATGGCCTTGAAGAAAACCGAGTTTTTAATGTCTTATTTCACCTTCAGCACTTACTGAGTCTTAACGTCTTGCCAGCTAAGCAAGGGAAGGGCCGAGGGGGCACCATGATTGGGCTGTGCTTAGGGCATCAGCTGGCCTTAATCCGGCAATGCCACCCTCCATTATTTTTTAACTGGTAGCAGTGGCGGCAGCTCCTCCTCCTCCTCCTCGCCTGGCCCAGCCGGTTGCTCTAGCAAAGTGCTAAGCGCAGGCCCCACCCTCACAATTGTAAAAGTTGGGGTTTTAAAACTTATGTTTTCAGTAGCAGCGATCTGAACCAATCTATGCTGGACCCAGCTGAACCCAGCTAGCTGAACCCAGCTATGCTGGGACTACAGCTCCCAGCATAGCCAGCCAGCATGGCTAATGGCAAGGGATTCTGGGAGCTGTAGTCCAGCAACATCTGGGGACCCAAGGTGCTGCCTTTGGGGGGGCAGGGCTCAGCCAATGAGGGCACAGGATATATATTGTGAAGAAATCCAGCCTAATGAGAATAAGAGTTAATTGGGGAAAGGCCTGTTGCCCTTGGGGGCCTCTTGTCTTGAGATGGTCACAGCAAACCGAGGTGATTTACCACCTCCTCATCGAGTTGGTGCTGGGCAGTTCCGTGCTCAAGGCCATCCTGCCTGCCAGCTAAATTGGCCTCAATAATTCTCAGCTGGGAAGATGGCCTCATCCTGAGATGGTGGGAGGGGAGTTGATTGGATAAAACAAATCTGCCCAGTTACCAAGGGAGGGGATTATTTGTTTATTTATTATATTTATACCCCGCCTTTTTTCCTGCAAGGAACCCAAGGCGGCTTACATAATCCTCCTCCTCCTCTCCATTTGGGGTTAAAAGACTGCCCCAGAGAAATCGTCTGTGTCTCCTGTCCCAGTGATGTGAACGGCCCATGGGGTGTAGGCTGTGGGGATCTAGCAGGATTTCTACCCTGAGAAAGAGACCCCCTTGGCTTGGGTAAGAAGCTGACTAGCTAAAGTTAGCTTCTGTTGTTCTGTCTTGGCTGCGATATACCAAAGGATTCTGTATTAGTCATTTTGTCTTTTGTTTTATCCTCTCTTTTCCCATTTTCTCTCTTTTTATTACTCTTTTTAATAAACTTATTTCTACCTCAACTGAGTGCGGTTTCTTCCCATTCAACTCAATGCTGATTCCAGTGCCTCAGACCAACTGATTGGCTACCTAATTGTGTTTTAGGTTGGAGAAGATGTAGTAATAGAGGGCTGTGACTTGCACCCTTATTCCAGCCTTCTCCGTGAGGCCCGGGGTCCCCTTCCTCGAGCTGCAGTGGATGACTAAGGGGTAGTGGCAGCCTAGTGGTAAGGTTTGACTGGTCTGTCCTGAAGGAGTGTAAGAGGATTCTTGCCTTCACTCCTTCACATATATTTTTTCTTTAAAAATATGGTGCCACGGGGCCTGCAGGGCTAGTGCAGGCTGGGCAGTGGCGATTCCAGCAGGGCTGGGCAAGGGGGCGAGGAGGAGGAGGAGGAGGAGGAGGAGGAGGAGGAGGAGGAGGAGGAGGATAGCGCCAGCTGTGGCAGGCTCAGGGGCAGATGGACCCTTCTGAACCTGTGGGGCCCACGGCTGCTGCTAACCCATGGTGACTGCTGAGGCTGGGCCTGATCAAGGGCATCCAGGCCTCTCTTCCTCCCTCCCCTACACAGCCACCATCCTGCTTCCTTTTCTTCCTCTCTGACATCTCTTCTGAGGTTGCAATTGTGACCTCAGAAGAGAGGCCGTCGCGAAGCTTTCCGCGGCAGCTGGGATGGGGGGGGGGGAGATCCACAATCGGATCTCCTCTGCAGGAGTAGTTCTGTCTATGGCTGCAGAGGAGATCTGCACCATCCTATAGCTCCCCAGACACTGTCTGGGAGCCAGACAATTGCTCTGTAAAAGTACCAAAATGAGCTTAAAATGCTGCCCCAGGACCAACTTCAGTCTGTTTCGTCAGTAGCCAGGAAACAAGATGGGTGACCTGTCCCTCTTCATCATCTTGCTATACATTTGCGGTGTAGTTAACCAAATGTGATACACTGGGCTGGTTCTCACAAAGCCCTGATATTATACAAGATCACCACTATATAATAATAAATCACTGCCCAAAATCTCTCAGGTGCAAAATATATATTATAATGGCTAAGAATCCCAAGGCTTTTGTAATATATATTTTTCTGCATGACCGGGTTTTTGTTGTTGTTAATTTATTATTCGACGTACAACAGTGATCTTGGCTGATGCTTGGAATGTCTTTCCCTTATATAACACACACACACCTTTTTTGGTCTCTTAGTCACACATTTATATTTATTTATATCAAAATTTATATCCCACCTTTCTAGGCAAAATGCCCACTCAAGGTGGCTTACAACATCATAAAATAAAACCAGATGACCGTACAAGATAAAATATAATCAAACAATACAGCAGCAACAAGAAAACAGCAGAGAGAAAAGAGCAAAAAAACTAGCTAGAAGGCAGTTAACTAAGAAATGTGCACTGAAATAACAGTTTTCTATGTCTGCAGGCCATGAGTGGGGCAGGGTGGGCAGCTAAACCTCTCTGGAGAGAGCATTTCACAATCTGGATGCCGCAATGAGAAAGGTCCTTTCCTTTAACCCTACCACCAACCACTGTTGGGGGTGGGGGCAACAAGAAGGGCCTCAGAAACTGTGCAAAGCTCTTGAGTAGACTCATGGGAGGATGCAGTCTCTGAGACATCCTGGATCCCAACCATTTAGAGCAGCAGTGGGCAGACCTCAGGCTTGTGGGATGTTTTGTTTTTTACCAGGAGGCTGAGCTCTATCAAGAAGAGCCAGACACAAAATGGTGGCCCAGGCAGAGTCAGTTATCTACTGCACCCCATGAACCATACAGTGGGATATGTTCTTTCTTTCTTTCTTATTTATTTATTTATTTTTATTTAAAATAAATTTTTGGGCCACCTTTAAGAGTAGAATCCTCTCAAGGTGGCGTACAAGATTTTAAAAAAAATACAAATGTATACATATAGGCAATAGATAAATATACTATAAGATACTATAAAACACTGTAATAACAGATTATGAATAAAACCTGCAGCCTACAGATTAGAGGAAGGCCAGCAAAAATAGGTGGGTCTGATCCCAGAGGTTCAGGGCCACCACTGAAAAGGCCCTTTCCCTTGTACTCACCAGCCTAACTGCCCTTTGCAGTGGACAAGTGAGAAGAGCCTCTACATACACATCTACATGTTGTGAGTTACCAGAGATCGGGGATTCTAATCCATCACTCTAAAATTGGCCAGCAGGGCAGAACAAAGACCTGGTCAAAAGCAAGCAATTAATATTTCTAATTTAGAGATGAGGAACACTGAAGATGAAAGATAAGAACTATAAGGCCAGACATGGCAAAGTTTATTAGTATTATCTATCTATCTGTAGGGATTAGGCCCAACACCTCTGCAGAGGTGCCTCAGGAAGACCTGGGAACTGACTCGGAGTCTGACTGGGAGGCAGAGGGGGAAGATGCTGAGGAAGCATCAAGGGAGCAGGAGATGAGGGAGAATAACTGTGATAGAGCAGTGATGGCGAACCTATGGCACGCGTGCCACAGCTGGCACGCGTGCCACAGCTGGCACGCAGGGACCTCTCTGTGGGCACTCGAGCCATTGGTCGCCAGATCGCGAAAAGACCGTCCCCTTCTGCATTCAGCGTCGGGTTTCCATAGTAACTCCTCTCCACTCATTCCTTGCTGGCCTCCACAGGCAGGCACACTCCAACATCTCCACCCCAGAAGTGGACTGCGCAGGCACCCAGCCCTCCTTCTAACTGAACAGACAGCTCAGAAGCACAGCGCGCGCACGCCCAAATCTTTGCACGCCCGGTGAAGAGCCATGCCCTGAGACAGAGCGAGGTGTGATTAGCTAGTGCTCCCTCCTCCTTCCTGCCAAATTTAAGGCACTTTGAAATAAATAGGTTGGTTTTGTGTTGCAGTTTGGGCACTCGGGCTCAAAAAGGTTCGCCATCACTGTGATAGAGAATAGGCCAGCCCTCTGGTGCCTAACCTACCAGAGGGCAGTCAAGGAAGTTCCTCTAAGTCCTTGGGAAAGCAGGTTCCCAACCAAGAGGAAGAGGTGGGAATCAGAGAACCAAGGGTTAGGCATCAGATGAAAAGGGCGGCACAACTCAGTGTAATCCAACGTTCAAAGAGACTGGCAGTTGAGGGCCCACCCAGTGAAAAGACCCACCTTGAGTGTAGGGCGTGGCAGCCTGCTCGGCTTGAACTGGGAGGGTCGTAGCCATCCCTAACAGTTCCATATCAACTTTCTTTCATGCCGCTATAACTTAGGAAACTGATCTTGTACTCTGTAAAGTCTGCTTGAACCTTTTGTTTCTATGGACTGCAAGAAGATTGGCTCTCTAGCCTAAAGCAATGCTGACTTGTCTGTAACTTTTGCATAATAAAAGCTAATTGACTGAAATTCCAAGTTACTGGCTTGTCTACAGAGGGAGGTGGAGGCAGCATCCAACACTAACTACAGTATTTATCTGTCTAGCTATCCAAGACCCTTGGAGATCTACTGTAAACCACCCAGGGATCTACCAGTAAATCCTGATCTAAATTCTGCCCATCCCTGTTTTAAAGCAGTGGTGTGCAACATACAGCCCACACAGCCTTCAGTGCAGCCCCCGCTGCCACCCATGTGCTGCTGAAGTTCGGCAGCAACAGCAAAAAACATCAGTGGTTTGTCACCAAATTTCAGTGGGAAATGGCCACAGAAACTCAAAAGTGCCAAATTTAACTTATTTTCAAGCTAAATATGGCACTTTTGAGTCTCTGTACTGTTTTGCCACTGAATTTCGGTGGTAAACTGCCAAAAAAAATTGCCAGCAGTGGCAAGAATGTAGTGCAGCCCCTATGGGGTGCAGCCCAAGGGGTGGAAAAAAACTGGCCCGTGGACTGCCCGTAGTTGATAATCCCTGCTTTAAAAGAGGATGTCAGCACCTTGAACTAAACAGAGAAACAAACTGGAAGTGAGTGGAGTTGGCATAAAACTGATATAATGTGATCCATTCTGTTAGTCTCTCCTACCAATCTGGCAGCATCATTATTATTATTATTATTATTATTATTATTATATTATATTATATTATATTTATACCCCACCTTTTTTCCTGAAAGGAACCCAAGGCAGCTTACATAATCTTCCTCCTCCTCTCCACTTTATCCTCACAACAACCCTGTGAGGTAGGTTAGGCTGAGAGTCCGTGACTGGCCCAAAGTCACCCAGTGAGTTTCATGGCCAAGCGGGGACTAGAACCTGGATCTCCCGAGTCCCAGTCCAACACTCTCACCACTACGCCACAACTGAAGTTTTGGGCTGTCTTCAACGGCAGCCTCACATAGAGAGAATTATGGGGATTCAATTGATGTGCAGCCAGAGCCCAAAGCAAGGTGTGGAAACGACCCTTGAACTTGCATGTCCTACACACACACACACACACACACTATCATGAACTCGGGCCTATGAGCATATATACTGTTCCACTCATGCAATCTATACATCCTTTTTGCATGGCAGATGGATTGCATGAGAGGGGCCTGCTTGTGCATAAATCTAGATGTATAGGTCCTGGCTCACGCTAAACATTCTATACACAGTAAGTCAGGGCTCAGATGATACACCAACCCACCATGGCTAGTTACCCACAATGGGTTGCCATATTGTGTGAACCCAGTCAACCCATGGTGGGTTGGCGTGTTGTCCGAACTCAGACCACGAGGAAAGGTACACAAGCCAAGGTTTGCTCCCAAACCCTGTTGAATATAGTACATGCTATACACTGAGGCTATATGTAAGGAGTGGGCAACTGGTAGCCCTCCAGATGCTTTGGCCCACAACTCCCATCATGCCTCACCATTGGCTACAGCTGATGGGAGTCGTAGGCTAAAAAAATCTGGAGGGCCACCAGTTGCCCACCCCTGCTATATGTGAACTGTAAACCCTGTGTGAAGGATGTCAGGCTGAGGACCAACAGGATGGGGATCACAGCTTCAGTAAGGTGACGAGCCCTTTGCTTACTTAACTGCTAGTGTTGAACGAAACAAGCATGCCCCTGCAGCAAAATGCACAGAAGCCTTTTATCACACGAAGCATTACACTGATGCCAATGTATATAATAAAAAAAAGATGGATTCAAGCACAATCCTATGCATGTTTAGACAGAAAAAAGTCCTACAACTCCCAGCGTTCCTCAGCCAGCAGTGTTGGCTGGGGAATGCTGGGAGTTGGAGGATTTTTTTTCTGTCTATACATGAATAGGATTGTGCCTTTCATTGCTGTATTTTTATACGTTTTAAAGAAATGAAAGTGTTAAAAAGTTTCCCAGTACAGTTGCTTTTATTTTTAGCAATGACTGTGAATCCAACCCACAGAGTAAATAATTTCCCTAACTCCCTTGGCCATACAGTGTAAAAGAAAACAACAACAACATAAAAACTCAACAGTTCTCAAGAAATATTTGAGGTATATTCCTTCTATTCTGCACGTTTAAGCACCAGTTTAGTTATCTGAACATTTGCTGGCTGCATCCTTGGGTTATTGAAATAAAGGGAATTAAAATTAAACACTGACATATCTGCATTCTACAGAACTACTACAGGAATAACAACTTAGAGCAAGTGATGACTGCCATCTGCTGGGATCCTTGAAAATTGCTTCACCTAGAGCTAGACCCAATTAGAGCCGAGAAGGCAAGGATTTGGGGGGGGGGGGGGATCGCACCGCACCGCACCTTTTTCATTTTCTTTTCTGAGCTTTCACATCTCTAGATACAGTGTGGCCTTTTCAACAGCTGAGGGAGTACCGTATTTTTCCGTCTATAAGACGCCCCCATGTATAAGACGCCCCCCACTGGGCAGTTTTGCAACCGCGCGGTTCTCTCCTCGGCTTACTTCTGTGTATAAGACGACCCTCAATTTTAAGTCTAGCAATTTTAGGAAAAAGTATAGTCTTATACATGGAAAAATACTGTAAATCAATACATTATACAATGTTGGAAGAGGTAATTGACTGTTGTAGTAGAATTCTGGACAGTACCACTTCAGACTCCAGGTGGAGTGTCATACTATTTATTTACTTACAGCATTTTTACCCCCCTCTTCAGCCCCCCCAAAGGCTCCCAGAGCAGCTTACAATGATGAATAGTGTTCAATGCTCCTCCACATTAAACTCCACCCACCACCACAACCTCCTTGCACACAGTAAACTAGCACATCAAAAAGAAGGTTCAGCCCTCTTGCTGATGCACTAGTTTATTATATGCAGAGAGATGTTCATGTGGTGGAGAAGTCTGAAGGGTAGAGTCCAGAAATATCACCACATTCTGCCACTTCACAGACCCACTTTGGCCACTAAACTGGGGGTGTATCAGCCAGCCCAACATGGCTTTTTCTCAGACCACAGGGGTAATGTGAAAAGTCTTGGACCAAAAAGGAGGCTTTGTCTCCTCTCCATATCAGATTGCCCTTATAAAAACCAGGGTCAACACTATTTGCTTTAATTTATATAGGCTCTATTCCATGGGCTCTGAGTGGCTTATAGCAGTTTTTCTAAAACCTTCTGTCCCTAATTGGGCTCACAGTCTAAGGAAATGGAATGGTTTGGGGGATTAAAAAGAAAAAGCCAAATAAAATTTAAGAAATGGCGTAAATATAAAGATGAACCAATCTGGTGTAGTGGTTAGAGTATTGGACTGGGACTCAGGAGATCTGGGTTCTAGTCCCCACCCAATGACCAAATTTCCATGGGTAGTTCTTTTCAGAAACTGTTCCTCTCTAATCCTATCTGACTCTGACATGTCTTCATTTGAACACACACTGGTGCTGTGCTAAAGCATAAAGATGAGCCAAAGATTCATAGAGCTCGTTCGCACGTAATGACAGGCCAAGGTTTAAACAACCTATGGCTTGTAGTGCATGAGTACATGAGTGGGAGAGAGCTGGCACACTGCCTCCCATGCACCTGCCACTTCCATAGGTTGTTAGTGTGACATCCAAATCCAGTCACATTGAGTTGTTCATGGGTTAAACAACCCAAATTTAACCTACAATTTGTTCTTAGGTTAACTTTGGGTTGTTTAATGCATGAACAACCCAAAATGTCCAGGTTTGGATGTCACGCTAACAGCATACGAATGGGGCTCTCATAGGTTGTTTCTGAAAACTGGAAGTGGCTTGCACACAGCATGTGTCCCTGAAAATCGTGAGTTAAATAACTCACAATTTGCCGCCATGACATGCAAACAGCCCCACTGTTATATCCAATGACATGCAAACAGCCCCACTGAGTTATATCCAAAATCCATTGGATATTGGATCTAATATCCAATGTTAGTCTACCTTAAGTCCCATTCATTTTGGTGTGTCTACTCTAAGTACGACTAACACTGGATACAACCTTTAGTGTTTCTCCTTTTGGAATAACCCCACCCATCTGAAATCTTCAACAGTAGCATAGCGTCTGCTTTTGATGCTTTTCCAGAAAACAACCAAAGAATAAAATTATTACAGATGCCAGCAAACTCTGCAAATCATGCATATATTGCTCAGATTTTGGAGATTCCCTGCCTCGCCTCACACATTCATTTTAGACCAGACTCTAGAGCAGGGCTCTCCAACCTTGGGTCCCCAGATGTTGCTGGCCTACAGCTCCCAGCATACCCAGCCAGCATGGCTAATGGCAAGGGATTCTGGGAGCTGTAGTCCAGCAACATCTGGGGATCCAAGGATGGACAGCCCTGCTCTAGAATATCTGCAGTCTGTACCTGCAGCAAGACCAGTGGGGATCGACACATGTCCGCTCACCTATGCTTTTTGCACAAGAGGTAAAAATTCTAAGATACAGACTACAGAGATGGTGGGAGGACTAAAGGATACAAACCCAGAATGATCATGCAACTAAGACTGCGTGGCCCAAGCTACCACACCATGCTTCCTGTGGCCCATATGGCTTGTAAAAAGTGAAGGATATGAAAAACAAAGCACACTTTTCCAGAAAAATCCAGGGCATGTATTTCCTTATTCACATACTTAGTTTAGGGCGCAATCCTATTGACTGCGCCCTCGATGACTGGAAGCCCCCATGCAGGGTAGAAGGAGCGGTGGTATGGCCGCTTCTTAAAAAGCCCTCCCTGGATCCCCTGGACTATAACAACTATAGACCAGTATCAAATCTTCCATTTTTGGGCAAGGTGATTGAGAGGGCGGTTGCCTTCCAACTCCAAGCAGTCTTGGATGACACCGATTTTCTAGA
Source organism: Shinisaurus crocodilurus (assembly GCA_021292165.1). Classification (NCBI taxonomy): domain Eukaryota; kingdom Metazoa; phylum Chordata; class Lepidosauria; order Squamata; family Shinisauridae; genus Shinisaurus; species Shinisaurus crocodilurus. Next base: position 138,691,536 of record CM037876.1, on the reverse strand, counting down.
CCCATTTCAAACCGGCTTCAGAGCAGGATACGGAGTTGAGACTTGTGGAGAGAAAGCCTGAATTCACTGCTGAACCCTGACACATTGAACCCCAACATGTTTTCCCCTTTTTTCTGCTGTCACCCCTCTGTCTGCATAATCCCCAGCCGGGATAGTGTGTCTCCTCTGAATGAATGCTTGGAGGCGGTAATGGGCTGGATGAGGAAAAACAAACTGAAGCTGAATCCAGACAAAACGGAGGTGCTTGCTGTCAAAGGCCACAACCTGGGTTTGGAGGTGTGTCAACCAGTTCTGGATGGGGTTACACTCCCCCTGAAAGACTGTGTTCGCAGCCTGGGGGTGCTTCTGGACCCGTCACTTCAAATGACAGCTCAGATAGATGCGACGGCTAGGAGCTCCAGCTGATATGCCAGCTGCGCCCCTTCCTAGAGTTGGAAGACCTAAAGACGGTAGTGCATGCGCTGCTAACTTTGAGGCTTGACTTCTGCAATGCGCTGTACATAGGGCTACCTTTGTATCTAGTTCAGAAACTTCAATTGGTTCAAAATATGGCAGCCAGATTTGTCACCGGTACATCTAGAGGTGCCCATATTACACCAGCTTTAGAAGCATTACACGGGCTGCCAATCAGTTTCCGGGTGAAGTATAAAGTGTTGGTTATTACCTTTAAAGCCCTACATGGTTTGGGCCTGGGTTACCTGCAGGATCGCCTTCTCCTGTACAATCCGCCCCACACACTTAGGTCCTCTGGGAGGAATTTACTCCAGTCAGCCAAGACTAGGCTGGCGAGTACTACCCAGAGGACCTTCTCTTCTGCTGCTCCCAGACTGTGGAATGGCCTGTCAGAGGAGACTTGTCAACTAGATAGTCTCTTGGCTTTTAAAAAGGCCATAAAGACTGATCTCTTCCGACAGGCCTACGCAGTGGAATTTTAAGAGTTTTTAGGATACTTTTAAAGGTTTTTAAGAATATTTTAATAATATTTACTATGTTTTTAACTAGTTATGTGTTTTATATTTATGGTTGTTCCCGCCTCGATCTGAGTGGAGAGGTGGGTAAGAAATAAATGTATTATTATTATTATTATTATTATTATTATTATCAGCAGCAGCAGCAGCAGCAGCGGAGGCGATCTTTGCCTCCCTGCATTTTTCACCAGACCTGTCTTGCAAAGGTTTTTCAGAGGGAAGGAGGCTGGAGAGACTCATATCCTGGCCTCTCCAGTCTCCTCCCCTCCCTGCCCCCCAAAACACCCCCTTTCCCCCCTCTCCAAGGTCACATTCCCAACCTCAGAGGCCAGCCAGTGCAGTTTTTTCCACACCAGCTGCGAAGGGGATGGGGGTTGGATCTCCGACTGCCCCTTCCGAGGTAGGTAGGAGTAATGTCTCTGACCTCAGGGTGGGGACTCCAAACAATCCTATGGCCCCTCGGACACTGTCTGGGATCCATAGGATTGCTCCCTCCCTCTCTTTACAGTGCAATCCTATGTCTAAGAAGCCAAATTGATTTCAATGAATTAATTCCGAAGTAACAGAGCAATCCTATGGTCCGAGAAAGCGTCCCAGGGATCATAGGAATTGTGGATTCCTACTCCCAAGGGGGTAGACACTCCTATGACCTCAGGACAGGGAATCTGACATTGGATCCACCCCGCTCCCCCTCATAGCCATTGCAGAAAGAACTGCAGCAGCTGCTTTCCAAAGTCACAACCTTGGACAACCTTGTAGAGGTTGAAAAGGGGGTGTTCCAGTGGATGGGGAAGGGAGGAGAGGCCAGGATCCGCAGAATGCTATGGCCTCTCCAGTGCCTGTCCCCGCCCACCACCAATAAGTGAGCTACGATGGGCAGAGACTCACTGTGTTTGGCTTTTTTTTTTTTAGGAGGAACAGGTGGTGAAATTGCATCCATCCACCTGGCTTACACCTTTTCTTGCTTCTTCTATGCTTTATTTTCTGCTTTTGTTCCTGACAGAAGTGTAAAAATGTGCAGTACACTGGGGCTTTGGGGGCATATTGAACTGCGGGAAAAGAAAATTAAAATATGATATTTCTCCCCCCAAACTTGCTGCTTTTTTGACAAGAAAAATTCTAAGATGCATCAGCCAGGGCACTAAAGACTCAGACCCTCATTATAGGAGGTCTCTGTCTCTCACATACAAGACTGTACCGCCTAACAGTTAGGGCCCTAACTACTTGGCCATACTTTTTGGAGCAGAGTATGATACTACTTCAAAGCAAAGTACTTGTCATGCACACCAATAGCCACAAGGGATGAACTCTTGCATCATTAAAAGGAAAATCTGCATTAATTTCCAGCAGAAAGAGAAACACATGCAGCCTGATCCTACGCATATTTACTCAGCAGTGAGTTAAATGGGGCTTACAACCAAGTAAGTGTACACTACAGGATTATATTTGTGAAGTGAAAATATCCTCTCATTTACTTAGGCCTGCAATCCTATGAACACTTACCTGGGAGAAGTTCCACTGAATTAAATGGGACTTACTTGAGTATTTATTACATTTCTAAACTGCCCAATAACTAATGTTTTCTGGGTAGATGTATGCATAAGATTGTGCTGTAAGTGAACTGTCTAAATTCCATAGGTGGACGTAGTGGAACTGCAAATGTAATTTTTGCATTGTGTGTGCAATTCTCTCCAAAGTTTTCTTTAACAAAATAAGTGCAGCCTTCCTTTAAAACTTCTCTTGACTTTTGTGGCTCTGCCTTTTTCCGGGAGCATTTAGGAGGAACAAGGTCATTAATTTAGCAATCCTAAAAGGTGTCTACTCAGAAGTCCCACTGACTTAGCTGCAAGGTATGTGGGTATAGGATTATAGCCTAAGAAACAAGACTGCCACCTAGGGTATTTGTATATAGGTGGGATATAAACTGCTATGGCTTACGCTGGCTCAGCTTGTCTGAGCGTGGAAAGCTAAGCAGGATCAAGCCTGGTTGTTGCTTGGATGGGAGAACCCCCTCTAGTTTCCTGCATTGAGCAGGGCGTTGGACTCGATAGCCTTGTAGGCTCCTTCCAACTCTATATATGAATAAATAAATTCCAAATATTGTGACATTGCTGCTCCTAGTGGAGGAAGAGGGAGGGCGCAGAAATTAGAGTTAAAGCACAATCCTACGCATGTTTAGACCGGAAAAAAGTCCTACAACTCCCAGCATTCCCACGCAGCATGACTGGGGAATACTGGGAGTTGTAGGACACATGGATAGGATTGCATCCTTAGTTGATATCTAGAGAACATTAGACCTGCCGAACATTCATGCCCCGGCTCGCCACTGGAACCAACCCCTCAGCGGCGCTGCTGCTTGCTCGCTTTAAAACTTTACTCTGCGGTCATATAAGGTCTAGAACTGCGTGACGTAATCGCCCACGGGGAGAATTCTCAGGTCTCCTTAGCCCGCCCAGTGTTTCTATCCAACAGCCTGTGGCTCGCGCAATGCCCTGTGGGAGCGAAGTGAGGCGAGCCGCGGCCGCGCACGCGTGCTCGCTTCCGTAGAATTGTCTTTTTTTCTCCCCGTCCCAGAATGCTTTGCTGCTTCCGTCACTGACGGCTTGTCGCAAACGCGAAGCGCTCGTTTGGTTGCCCCTCGCTTCTATTACTCTTCCTTCACAACTTACCCGCCTCCCCCCCGACCTGCCTCGCTTGGCCGTTAAGCAAAGGCGAGCGGCGCCTCTCCTTCTGGGCCTCAGCGGCGCCTCCTTTTCTCTCCCCGCCCATCTCCTCCTTCTTCCTTTTCTCCCCCGCCCGAAATGCCCCCCAAGAAACAGCCCGCGGCGGCGGCGGCAGCGGCGGCAGGGGGCAATAAAAAGACGGATCAGAAAAAGAAGGAGAAGATCATCGAGGTGAGTCTCGGGCCTAAGTTCTCCCCCGGCGCGGCGATAGTCATCGAGCTCTGTACAGGTTGTACCACTTTGGACTGCATGTGGAGGGTTCATATGGCTGTATGCGTCTCCAAGCCGCCGCCCCATATATGTATATATATATGTAGGTAGCAAAGGTGTTCTACTAGCCTCTTCTTTTCCCTGACAAGCTAGTTTTCTATCAGCTTTCTACGTGGAAGAACATTCCATATAGAGTCACGCGAGCCCCACCTGCAGACGTAGTGGTGTGACCCAGACCGGTCACTTCAGTGAGAACTTAGATCAGCCTTCCCGAACCTGGTGCCCTCTGGATGCTTTGGACTTCAGCTCCCAGAAGCCTCTACAAGCATGGCTCGTGGTCAGGAATCCTGGGAGTTTTAGACCTGTAATCCTGGAGGAGTCCAGGCTGGGGGTAGACTGACTTAGGCCACTCTTAACCAAGGGGTTAACAGAATAGAGCTTTAGGAGGCTGTCTGTGTTCACTTTGTGTCACTGTGTTCAACTAGGTCCAAGATCCTTACCTGGTAGGAATGGCTTAGGGCACAATCCTATTGGTGTATAGACAGAAAAAAGTCTATACAACTCACAGCATTCCCTAGCCAGCCATATTGCATTTCCCATTTATATTCTCTTTGCTGTTTATTATTGCTTATTGGGATTTTACGGGAAACTGTAGGTCATTAAAAGCAACATTAAAACCTGGACTACATGAAGGATATGTGAATATGTTCCTGAGCACATCAATAGTTAGGAATGCTGGGAGTTGTAGTCCAAAACATCTGCAGGGCACCAGGTGGCGAAAGCTGATCTACACTGATTGGCAGCAGCTCTAGGGTTTCAAACAGAAATCTTTCCCAACCCTACCTGGAGATGCCAGGGATTGAACTTTGGATCATTTGAATGCAAAGCATGTACTCTGCCACTGAGTTATGGTGGTAAAACATATCAGGGATTAGTTGAATCAGACAGCAATGTGTCCAGGCAGACAAGTGCCCCAGATCTCCTTTCATAGAAATGAAATACTGAAAAGGACTAGCAACATTTTGAATGGTGGGATTAAGGCTGTAGTCCTGTGAATCTTTGGGAGTGAAACCCATTAAAGTCTGTCAGACTTATTACTGAATAAACATGTTTAGGAGCTGCAACCTGTGCGTATATACTAAGGGATTAATGCTACAATCCTATGTATGCTTAGGAGAAAGCTCTGTTGAACACCCTGGGTACATACTTCTGAGTGAACATGCATTGGAGTGGGCTGTAAATATATGCTAATAGCCATATGCAACCAGTAGATTTAATTTATATTTTTTAAAAAAAATTTGAGGAAATTCAGTTTTATTGATTTATTTTGAAGTGTAAGTTGATGATTACTGGTGTGCTAGCTAAATTTGACAATGTACCAGGCCTCTAATGACTTTCAGCTGGTGGGACACTAGGTAGGGGCCTAAGCAAGATGACGTCTTGGACTTGGTGTGAGACTGACAGGTGGTATTTGAACCAAAACAAAATACTATTTATGTGTCCCATAATAAAAAAGATTCTGTTCTTTGGGCTTAAACACTGGCATTGAAATAATGTGACATTTAGACATGATGCATCATACCACATTATGACATCTGAAGAAACCATTTCCTAGTTTGAGTATAGCAGTGTTAGTAGAAGAAGGTGAATCAGCATGCTATTTTGATAAAGGTTTGTTAAGCTGCAGTATATTTTCAAGAAGGTAAGCTGGAAAAAGTACCCTTCTAATTATCAATTGAATCATTATTTAGTAAAGTCCAAGGTGCCTTTGAGATTGGGTGCAAGAATTGTTCCTCAGATGTTTTAGAAAAGGTAACCAGTTTTAATGTTGTCTGCTTAAATATCTTTAACAGACCAGTCCCTAAGCAGTAAATCCCACAAATTCAGTGAGGCTCACTTACTTGGAAGCTGCTTAAGATTGACTGCACTCCTGTGCAGCTTCGAAGCTTCTTCAAACACAGTGAGAATTGCTTCTGAGAACTTGTATAATAAAAATGTGCTGTAGGTTAACTGACAGTGGTTTTCTCCAGTTCTGTACAGCAGGATATTTTATGCAGATCTCTTTCATAGGGGCGTATATGCATCAGCGTCTGTAATTAGAAATCTCAAATCACAGTAAAACATGCTGTGAAGTGGCGATTAAAAGGAGCTGACATATATACCATGTTTGACAATAGGGAAAAAAGAAAATTTATTTGTAAACTACAGAGTAGTAAAATTTTGGCAAAAAAAAAGTACATTGACATGTACTGTTAATTTCTAATTGTGCTGATATGGTTTCCTTTATGAAATGAAATACTTCTCACAGTGGGATTGGTGGTCATTTGGCATCTTCTGGACATTAATCCACAAGATTAATTTATGGCTTTATGCATAAGAAAATGACATGTCTAATAGTATCAGTCCCTGGCAGGCTTTTTTAGGGGATGGGATAGTAAGGTGCAAGTCTAGTGCTCTCCACTCCCACCTCAAAGCAGCCCTCTAGGAAAACTAGTTCTTGACCAGGAATGTAGGTTTAAAGATATTGGCAAATGCTCCATGTGGTGATTATCGTGTAAATCTACCACTTTATTGCTATTGCAGTAGAAATTGGGTCATAGTAGCATATTTATTTATTGCATTTTTAGACCGCCCAACAATTGGAGTTCTCTGGGTGGTGTACAGGTAAATTAAAAGCATAAAGTATAAACCACGATAAATTTATTTTTATTTATAATATTTATATACTGCCTTTCCTCAAATGTCACCAAGGTGGTGTACAGCAATACAAATAAAACCAATTATATTCAAAACCATATTAAAACATTAAAGCAATATTAAAACCACTATTCACAATTTAAAAGGCCAAATTAAAGAGATGTGTCTTAGTTCCTTTCTGAAAAGCTGAGATAGTGGGGACCAATCTTACCTCTGAAGGCAGAGCATTCCACAACTTGGGAATGATGCAGGAGAAAGCCCTTGCACATGTGCCCAACAAATGGGTCTCTGCAAGTGTGGGTGTCCTCAAAAGAGCCTCTCCTGCAGATCTCAGTAACCAGACAGGTTCATAACGAGGCATTACTATCCTCAGATAGTCAGGCCTAAACTGTTTAATGCTTTAAAGGTTAAGTCCAACACTTTGAATTGAGCCTAGAAAGTAATTGGCAGCTAGTGCAGATCTTTCAATGTAGGGGTGATGTGACCACAATACCATGCACTGGTTAGCAACCTAGCTGTTGTATTTTGCAGCATTTGAAACTTCTGGATGCTTTTCAGCCCTGTGTGAGTCTAACCATGATGTAACCAAGGCATAAATAACTTGCTGGAACAAATGGCACATAATAAAACTAAGATAAAAACCAGCAGCAAAGGGTAAAAACAATGCACTACATAAAACCAAGTAAAACTAGTGGCAAAATAAAAGTATGAAGATCCGAAAGCACCAGAAACAGTTCTTCAAATGCCAGGGAGAGTAAAAAGGTCTTCACTGGTGCCAAAATGATAACATAGGTGCCATGCAAATCTCTCTGGATAGGGCATTCCACAGATGGTGTACCACCTCTGAAAAGGCTCTTTCTCTTGTGGCCACCTGCCTCACCTCATTTGGATGCCTCAACATTCATACATAGCTTTGGAAAAAATCCCACATAATGTTCAATCCCTAGCATCTCCAGGTAGAGCGAGGAAAAATTCCTGCCTGAAATCCTGGAGAGTTGCTGCCAGTCAGCATCAACAATACTCACCTAGATGGGACAATGGGTCTGACTCAGTATAAGGTTGCTTCCTATGTTCCTATGACCTTGGGGTCTGGTTAGGTAGATACCTGGGATAGTTGCACACAAATCAACTGACATCAACGGCCCTGTGGGAAAGGAGGAGGAGCAAAGGAGACAGGAGCAGGCAAAAGGAACATCAGGGCCTGATCCAGTTGGACTACACCCCCCCCCACACACACACACACACAACCTGGGAGATGAGAGGGGAAGTGGGGTCACAGGGAAGCCAGTGTTTTTGTGAATTGTTATAAACCGCCTAGAGAGCTTTGACTATTGGGCAGTATATAAATAAATAAATCACCTATCATTTTTGTCCTTTTTAAAAATGTCCTCTGCATCAGAATAGTTTACTTTTGTTTCAGTCAGTCATCTAAACTTTTTAGTTGTAATCGTGGGTTGGTGTTTCTCCATATTCTTAAATTTGGAAAACTAAATTATTGTTTTCAAATTTCCATAATCTTTTGGTTAGTTAAATTCCTTGATAACTAGACAGGCTGCACCCCACCTTTATTTGTATGGCTGTATAGATCTTATCACTGGAGATAAAATTGAATATACATTGCAAGAAATTGTAGACTGTGGAACAAAACAAATCTGTACGGTTCCTTCTGAGTGGCATTTATCCCAGAAATAAATGTCTAGACAGCATATTAAAATGTAAATATATTCCAGCAAAAATACAAATGAAAGGTTTTCAGTCACTGTTAAGTGTTTGATAAAACATAGTGTGCAATAAAAGTGAATGAACATTGAACTGTTTTACATGAAACTGGTTTAAATGAAATTTAATCTAGCAACATTCCAACAAATCTTTCCAATGTAGGACAAAACATTTGGCTTAAAGAATAAGAAAGGAGCAAAGCAGCAAAAGTTTATCAAGGCTGTGACCCACCAAGTCAAATTTGGTCAGCAAAACCCACGACAGGTAAGCAAACATTTATTAGGCTTTGCTCTCTTACCTCTGCATGTCATGATGCAATGGCTTGTTGTGTTATTATGTTGTGTAATAGGAGTGGGGAATTGTCAGAAGATGGGATAATTATGTTAGCTATGAGCCTTGTGAGTCCTTGCACAAGGCTCATACATTTTATGGGTAAGAGGTAATCCCAGTTCTTGGCAGGCATAATGCTCTGTGATACTGGACCTGACTCCCAGCAAAAAAGAGGCAGTGGGCTGTAGGAAGGCACTTTGGCAGCTTGGTGCCTAGCCCCAAGTTGAATGCTTTGATAAAGTTCAAAACAAATGTATACTTCAGATAAGCAATTTTTATGTCAACTTGTTTCTGGGAAACAGATTTAAAACAATTTAGAATACACATAATTACATAGTTAAGAGTAATTCCAAAATCCGTATTAGGGCAATACTTTTATTAGGCCAACCAAAATTTCACAAAATAGTGTGCAAACTATTGAGATCTCCAGAACCCTTTATCAGGCTAGATGGTAACCAAAGTGGAGGTGGGAAGGAGAAAAAACACTGGCTGATGTTGAAGCCATGGAGTCTGCCTTTAGTCACAGTTAGCGATTTAAATCAAGCTTAATTTCCCTCTCTCGGAAAAAGCTCCTGGCTTGAGCAATCCCCCCTCTCACAGTCTTAAGATGGAATATGGGAGGAGGAGGTAGTAGATGTTTAAATTAGGCTCTGCCTTAAACTGTGGTTAACTCTTTACTATGGTTTATTGAAAAACCAAGTTTTAAGATTGGCTTCTTTCAGTAAACCATAGTTTAAAAATGGAAGTGATTGCTTCCAAGCTCCTTGTGACCATGCCAGAAGAGGGGAGAGTGCATGAATCCAAGGTTTGCATAATGCTAAATCATAGTTTATTGTTAGATTGGAACTATGCCATTCTGAATAATGCTAATAGATTCTGTATAAAGTGCTGCAGCTTGAAAGTTGTAATATGCAGTTGTGCACTTGCACTTACAGTGCACTTGTAATTATCCATTGCTAGTGATAATGTGTTGTTTTCTTATAGGCTGCTCAAACAGATGGTGACAAGAAATTAAAGAAGGATGATAAGAAGAAAGAATTACAAGAGCTGAATGAGCTTTTCAAACCTGTGGTTGCTGCACAGAAAATCAGTAAAGGCAAGCTTTCTTTGGCTGACTTGCATTTTCTTATCTTGTGTGTCTCAGATTTGTTTTCATTTGATCCGAAAAGATGTTAAATAAGCTGCATATGTTACAGGTGCCGATCCAAAATCAGTAGTCTGTGCTTTCTTTAAGCAAGGGCAGTGCACAAAAGGAGACAAGTGCAAATTTTCTCATGACTTGACTTTGGAGAGAAAGTGCGAAAAGAGAAGTGTTTACATTGATGCAAGAGATGAAGATCTTGAAAAAGGTAGAATTATTTTTAATAAATTGAACGAATAAATAAATACTTTTGTTGTAGCTTTTAGAGCAAATTATGCCTTTGGAGATGTAGATATAAGTACAAGACTTATTAGTTGAGGAGGGTTCTCTTAGATTTCTATGGATGCCCATATAGAAGGACAAATTGCATGTAATTATGTTTTCACAATAATTCATTGTAATTTATACCATTGTTTTTAAAGCATTTTAACCAGGGGTTAGATCCAGATTTAAACTAGATTAACTGTGCTGGTGCAAGTGGATTTCCCTGCCCCCTCCTTCCCACAGCAGCCCCTCCAGCCCTCTGAAAATGCTACACAGGGTCTGGAGACCCTGATGAAATGTGGTGAGCTGTGGTGATGGATCCCAAAAATCAGGCAGAGGGACCTTCCGCGTGTGGAGTCCTTCTTCTCAAAGAAGGCAGATCTTGGATCCAAACCTAGATGGTTGTTGAAATTTTATTACCTGATTGGGGCAAACCCAGTGTAGAAATTATTTAAAATCGAGTGGAAACTCCCAGATAACCATGTCTCATGGTGCTTTTCTGTTTTTTTATTGTGGGGTAACAAACATATATTAGAGGTGTACAGATTGATCAGATCTGTGGGCTGTTAACAATGGCCTTATTTGGCTTTAACACTGTAACTGTTTAGAGTTACACGAATGAGCCTCAGGCTTGTGTGCTCCCCCTTCCCTTTCCAGAGCTGCTGCAAGGAGAAGATCTGAGGCTTTTGCTTCCGCTTTCAATTAACCGCAGTTTAGTGTTATGTCCAAATGCAAACCAGTTAGTTTTAACTATGGTTTAATGAAACAAGCCATCTTCAAACCACAAAGCTGGTTTGTTTCAGGAAACCATTGTTTCAGACTAACCACAATTTGTCTAGGCTCAAACATGCTAAACTGTGGTTAGTTAAAAAATGGAAGCAAAAGCTTTCAGTCTCCTCACAGGTACACCAGAAGAGGAGAGGAATGGGCAGCATGTGAGCCAGAGGCTTGCCCAGAGTTGCTCACATAACACAAAATCATAGTTTAGTGTTACGTCTGAACAAGGCAAATATGTATCTTATGTACATAAAAATAGGTTTCTCTATTATACTTATATTATGGGAATGGTTAACCCCCAACGCCTTATTTTGAGATCCAACATGAGCCAGTGTGGTGTAGTGGTTAGAGTGTTGGACTGGGACTTGGGAGATCCAAGTTCTAGTCCCTACTCAGCCATGAAGCTCACTGGGTGACTTTGGGCCAGTCACTGACTCTCAGCCTAACCTACCTCACAGGGTTGTTGTGAGGGTAAAATGGGTAGGAGGACTATGTAAGCCACCTTGAGTTCCTTGCAAGAGGGAAAAAGGCGGGATATAAATATTATAATAAATAAAATAAATAAACATCTGAAAGTAATGACTTAGAAATTATGAGGTTTTAAATAATACTCAAGTTCATTGCTCAGCTTGTTATATGCATTGGCATGTGTTGCATTCCTATTTTTCAATCCTACCTCCACAACTATGAAGTATTGACTATATTATTAATAATAAACTGCCTTGTTTTTTACAACTTTTTTGTTTTTATACAACCTTTCACAGCAACTCTTTAAGGCAGGTCACCAGCTTTTTGTTATACAGATGAAGAACTGAAGTTGTGATGTATTGGCTTAACAAAGTCAGTGTCTGAAATAAGGTTTTAATTCAGCTCTCCTTAGCCAAATCCAACAATATTCAATGAACTATTGACTCTTTTTTAAAACTAAAATCTGCATACAAGCTTTGGGTATACATACTTAGGCTTAGGGAATGATCCTATGGCCCCTAAATATTGTCTGTGGGGGCCATAGGATACTTCAGATTTCTGGATCCGAACCTGGAAACAGAGCTCTGATCTCAGAGCTGGGAATCCGCACTCTGACACCCCCTCACAGCTGGCACAGAAAGAACCGCACTAGCTGTCGCTCTGAAGTTGGGAACAGGGGGCGTTCCGGTGGGCATGGAGTGGAGGAGACTGCAGAGGCCAGTCTATGACATATCCTGTGTCCTCTGCAGACTCCGTCTCTCCCTCTCCGAAGTGCCTAAGCTAGATGACTGAAAACTGCCATCTAGCAAAAATGCAGAGCCGGAGGAGTGGAGAGGTGGCAATCGCCTCTGCCACTTCTCCCGCTCTGCGTAGGATGCCTGTAATCCTCTGAGTTCGGAGGCTTACGGGCATCCCGATTGGATTACACCCTTAGTTTTGGTAGAGAATGAGGACAAAGGGGTTGTGCCACAAGCTTTGTGGAAAAGATGGAGAGGCTAGGATGTCATGTACCCAAATTGGAAAACTCCATGGAAAGTATTGGTGTCTTTGGTAATGTATTAAAATCAAAGGATTTTAGTGCTGTTTGGACTCTCTTTTTCTGACGTAATAATGTCGATCTTCCCTAGAATTCAGTGATTTCTGTTGTTGCATCATACCAACTGTAATCCTTGAATTTGTAAGCAGAAGGTTAACACGGTTATACTGTAATATTATTTCCTGTTTGTGTTTGTCTTCATCTTTACCCTTTTGTAGTATCCATCTCTTTTGGCTTATATTTCTTTATATCTTTCCTACTACATAAACAGAGAGATGGAATCCAGCTCTTTATTTTTATATGTAGGAGAGGTTGCTGGTGGTCTTGAGGGAGCTGAGGTTTTTTCCTTCTTGGTGAAATCTTTTGTTGTTATATCTAGACACAATGGATAACTGGGATGAAAAGAAACTGGAGGAGGTAGTGAACAAGAAACATGGTGAGGCTGAAAAGAAAAAACCCAAAACGCAAATAGTATGTCCTTTTCTTGCTTTGTATTGCAGTATCTAGTTAAGAATGTGTAGTGAATTTTCTTAGAGCGCAATCCTATGCATGTTTAGACAGAAAAAAGGCTTACAGTTCCCAGCATACCAGGAGTTATACGCCTTTCTGGCTAAACATGTATAGGATTGCACCCTTAGTATATTTAGGACTTGGCATTTTCACTATCTCATTGTGCAGACTCTGTTTTAATAGAAAATGCCATTTACAAAATGATAGTATGAACATCCTATGTATGTGATTTGTGGCTATAAATAAGCAACAATTTTTTTAAAACCTTCACTGCTCTATGCAGGGTTCAGAGGAGGGCAACAAGGATGATAAAGGGACTGGAAACAAGGCCCTATGAGGAGAGACTGACAGAACTGGGCATGTTTAGCCTTCAGAAGAGGAGACTGAGGGGAGATATGATAGCACTCTTCCAGTACTTGAAGGGATGTCACACAGAGGAGGGCCAGGATCTCTTCTCGATCATCCCAGTTTGCAGGACACGGAATAATAGGCTCAAGTTACAGGAACCTAGATTCCACCTAAACATCAGGAAAAATTTCCTGACTGTCCGAGCAATAAGACAATGGAACCAACTACCTAGGAAGGTGGTGGGATCTCCCAATCTGGAGGCATTCAAGGTGCAGCTGGACAGCCATCTGTCTGGGATGCTTTGACCTGGATTCCTGCATTGAGCAGGGGGTTGGACTCGATGGCCTTGTAGGCCCCTTCCAACTCTACTTTTCTATGATTCTATGAAAAGCTAGTATGGCAATAGCTGAACTTTTTTATTACTTTCATGATTCCAAAGTATGATGTGTGTATTTTAATTGGACAAAGTATCTCAGGGATCACTCAGTGACAATATATGGAGATATTAAGATGCAATGAATAATACCTAATCCAATCTGTAGAATGAAAACTAGCTCAGATACATGTATCTTGTGCAATTGTATGTTTAATACATAAGTGTCCCAAATGTAATCTCCAACTCGGCTTTATTTTAAGGTAGGTATTAATTGTAACCTGAAAACCCTTATAAGAGATTGAGATATGCATGGCATTAATTGTATAGATTTAAAAAATCCTCAGTGTCATTGAGATTATAATTATCCATGTTAATCGAAACATGGAAGTGGAGGTGAAAACTAGCCCACAGGGCATAAACTAGAGAACTAGTTTAGATGCACCCAAGGTGTTGCGTGCCCTCACTGAGAATTTTGTGTTTTGAGATACAATCCTCCTGCCATTTCTCATATGGTTGTTAAATTCCTTGGAGTGTTAAACAATTTGCCATATAGCCAGAGACTGATAGGGAGGGCTCCCTTTTGAGAAGTACAAGTCCAAAGCCATGCTAGGCACTCAGACTCATTATATAGTTTGTCTGAATCTTTGGCCACAGTCAGGGGCACCAGCTTCTCGGCATTTTGCCTCTATGTTTCATTCGCTGCATTCAATCGTGTTACGTTTACTCATTCAGGTATCAGTTCATTTTAAAAATACATACCAAGACTGAGTGACTATGACAATGTGAATGGAGAATGGGTTAATATCAAACGTCTGAAGGGTGTGATATCAAACCTAAAAAATGGGATGGCAACCTCCAGCCCGCGGGCCTAATTCAGATGGCGCTGGAACCGAGTCTAGGCTGCAACTGGTTGAGCACCCTCTGTGGGTCCTTCCCCCTGCCTTCCCCAAGCCCCGCCCCCTAGGGGAGAGGAATCCCCATGCTATCCAATCAGCGATAACAAGGGATTCCCCTTTGCCCCGCTCATTCTCCATCAGAGGGTGAGTGGTGCAAAGGGAATCCCTTTGTTAATGCTGATCAAAGATCGAAAAAAATAAGATGGAGGTTACCTCACACCACTCAGCTGGGACTTGCAGGAGCTGGCTCCTGCAAGCCCCAGACAAATCCCTTCCTGCACCTCTCATACCCTGATCATAGATTTCATAGATCATAGAGTTGGAAGGAGCATACAAGGCTATCAAATCCAACCCCCTGCTCAATGCAAGAAACTAGAGGAGGGGTCTCCCATCCAAGTAGTAACCAGGCCTGACCCTGCTTAGCTTTCCACACTCAGACAAGCTGAGCCAGCGTAAGCCACAGGCCTCATGGTGCAGGATGCAGACAGTCCAACTTGGCCAGGGTTTGCAGGAGCTGCCCTTCCCCTCCCCAATCAAACCCTGCCCAAATAAGGACATGAGTGGGCCGGGAAGGAGGAACTTGACCACTGCTTGCAGGAGATAGCTTCTGCAAGCACTGGCCAAGTCGCTTTCCATGCAGAGAGAGGCACAGAGCTCCGTGCTTCTCTGCAAGAAAAAAAAGTGGTTAATGAGGCAAAGATGACATCACAAGAGGGGGAGGGGCTTCGGGTGGGGCTCTGCCCCAGCCCACCAGCCTTGGTCTAGGAGGCAATTTGGCTCCTGTACCAAAAGAGGTTCCTCCCCCCACCCCCAGTTTTAAAACCATTAAAATTTCTATGGCACTTTCATGGTTTTTGCGTAGAAAATATGTGTTGAGTTTTTAAATATGTTCTGTTGAGGGTAGGGCAGACTGTCTTTTACATCTGGCTTGATATAAACACGGGAAAATTCTTGTTTTTAATTTGGATAAGGTCATCAGAAATTAAGATGCATTATGTCATAAATATAAAATGGAGGATGGAAAAACAGAATTTGACGCTAAATGTTTAATGCAGGTCTGCAAGTATTTCCTTGATGCTATTGAAAACAATAAATATGGATGGTTTTGGGTCTGTCCTGGTGGAGGAGACAACTGTATGTACCGCCATGCACTTCCTCCTGGCTTCGTCCTCAAAAAGGACAAAAAGAAGGAAGAAAAAGAAGAAGAAATTTCTTTAGAAGATCTAATAGAAAAAGAGGTAATGCAGTACAGTAATACCTTGGATTGCAAGTAACTTGGTTTGAGAGTGTTTTGCAAGACAAGCAAATTTTTAATTTTTTTTTTAACTTGATATACAAGCGACGTCTTGCAATACAAATACTGTAGTACGGTTTAAATTAAAAAATCTGTACAATTTTGGGGGGGGGGATTTCGTTTTGATATAAGAGTGTTTTGGATTACAAGCACGTTTCCAGAACGAATTATGCTCTCAATCCAAGGCATGACTGTAGTCAGTTGCTATATAAAGTGGTTTGTAACTTAGATGTAGTGATGGAGAGAGTGCAAGTATGTTGGTGGTGATTTTAGCAGTGAGAGGTTCTTTAGTTACCTGATTTTCTATACAGCTGAGCCTTAATACTGACTCTTTAAAAAGAGAGAGAGATTGCTGTAAAGTTTTGCAATTACTGTCTCTTTTCTTAATTGGGATAGATGAGTAGGGTTACAGCATATTGCAATAAACTTCTTTGTAATATTCTAGTGGATATTTTTTAAAACAGGTTTCAGTTTATGCAGCATCAGTCAGGAAAGAAAAGAAATACTGAATTCTTTACTCCAGGGGGCACCCATGTTTAATGATAAAAAAATTAAGTATTCACATATTCAAATTTTAATATAGCTGGATATCTTAATCCTATTGAATTTGGTTGGAAAATGTTTAATCAGATAGGAATCTTTAATGATATTAGAGCTGCATATAGTCTTTTTTGACATGAGGTAAATCTTAATTTTTACTTTAATTTATGTTTAATTCATCATTCCTTGTAAGCTCAGAGGAAAGTGTGATTAAAAAAAAAAATAGAGACCCTCAGTTCCAAGAAAGTTGTAGAAAATCCAAAGGGGCTGACACACCTGTGGTGTTGCAGCCCATATTGCTAAAGAGATTTATAATTTGAAAGCTTCTGCAGAAGGACTAGATTTAAGAGCTGTGGGGGGTTTTCTTAATGCACTGGAGAAAAAAAGCTAGCCTTCTAAAAGCCTGCTCAGTGACTTAATGTTTTTGTCTTACAGCGAGCTGCCTTAGGACCAAATGTTACTAAAATTACTTTAGAGTCTTTTCTAGCATGGAAGAAAAGGAAAAGACAAGAAAAGATTAATAAAGCAGAGCAAGATATGGAAAGAAGGAAAGCGGACTTTAAGGCTGGCAAAGCACTGGTGGTAAGCTTTGCTGTTCTGTATAATGTGATCTATACCATTAATTTAATATAATAAGACATCATTTTCCGTGTAGTAAGATGCCTTGAACCTAATCAGCCTTTAAATGTTATATTTCTGCTTAATCTTGTGCTCACTCTCTCCATGGCTAGATCAGTGGGCGTGAAGTCTTTGAGTTCCGGCCAGAGTTGGTTGATGCAGATGATGAAGAAGCAGATGACACTCGTTATATTCAAGGAACAGGCGAAGATGAGGTAAAGGAGCTCCAGGGATATTGTACATTCTCTCCGAAACACAAAAATTGTGTGTGCTGGATGGGAGAATTAAAATCCTGTCTGTGCATAGAGGCCCATTATTCTACACACAGATCTCCAGATCTCACCCCCCTCTGCGCAGCATTCCAGCATGTCGGTTTGCAGCTGCCAGCCAGCTTGCCTGTAATCCGACTCCAGCTTGTAGCTTCCCCAGTTTGCAGATTAATCCAAGTAGCAAGGAAACACTCTGTAAGACCACAGGTCTATTTCTACCTGTTTATTCACTTAGCAAGTAAAGTTCTACAGAGTATACATTTCCTAGTTACAGTCCATGTGCAGATTACAATGCATAGCAAGCATTAATTCCAGTGGAGTAGATTGAGCTTCACTCCACTTCAGCAAAGACGTTACATTGTTGCAAAGTCCAGCAAGCAATAGCTAGAAGAAGAGAAAGAATAGAGAAAGCAGTCCTGCTCTTCTCTAAAATGGATTCAGACAGAAAAAACAAGTTAGCACGTCATCAGAACATACAAACCATGTGACTAGCTCATAATGATCCCAGGATCTAGCTTTCCCATGAGAAAGAACACGGGAAAGTAGAAAGACAAAACATACTTGTTTACCGCCATTCTGTTCCTCTCCAAGTGTAAACACTGTGCTACAGCTGGTCAATGTGATTCATATCACAACATCCCCCCACAAGCTGTAGTACATCTTGTTTATACTTACTCAATGAGGCCTAGTGCCGTCATTAGTTTCCTGTGTCTTACTACAGGCAATGGTTTTGTGAAAAGATCTGCCACCATTTCCCCTGTTGCACAGTATTTGAGTATTACCCATCCTTTCTGCACACAGTCCTTTACATGAGAGTAACGAACATCAATGTGCTTGGTTCTTGGCTTACATTTTTCATTTTGAGCCATGCTAATGCAAGCTTGGTTGTCTTCAAAAATTGTAACAGCCTTGCCTACTGGTAATTGCAGATCAGTAAACAATTGCTTGAACCATTCAATCTCATTGCATGCTTGAGATAAACTGATGAATTCAGATTCTGCACTAGATACAGCCACACAAGATTGTTCTCTTGTGTACCAGTCAATTAGACTATTGTCATACATTATCACAGTCCCACTTGTGGACTTCCTATCTGTTGCAGACCCCCAATCAGCATCAGTGTACACACAAAAACCTCCCTCTGTGTTTGATGACAATTTCAGTTTGCAATTCAGGGAACCTTTTAAATACCTTAACACACGTTTCACAGCTAGCCAATCATACATAGAAGGACTTTGGGTTTTCCTGCTAAGTATGTTCACAGCATTGCTGATGTCTGGCCTACTCACATTTGCCAAATATAGCAGGCTTCCAATAACACTTTGATATTTTCCAATATCTTCAAATTCAGTGTTATCTGTGTGTTTCTGATATTCAAGAGTCATTGGAGTAGTAACTGGGTTACAATTCTCCAATCCATGAATTTCCAGCAATTTCTGAATTTTTCCACTTTGTTCAACCATGAAAGAACCTTCCTCATCCTGGGATAATTGCATTCCAAGATAATGTTTCACCAAACCTAGATCTTTCAGTTCAAAGTGTTCTTGCAAACCTTTTGCAATTTTGTCTTTTTGACTTACTGATTCTGTTATCAGTAATATATCATCAACAAACACTAACAAATACACCCACTGTCCTGGTTCTGTGTAATTTGTGTACAGACAGTGATCAGCCTTGCTTTGTTTGAATCCCAAACTAATCAAAACTCTGTCCAGTTTTTGGTTCCAGCACCTAGCTGCTTGTTTTAACCCATATATATACTTGTGCAGACGACATACAAGACTGGGATTTTCTACAAAACCTTTTGGTTGCACTATGTAGATTTCCTCTTGTAAATCACCATATAGGAAAGCAGTTTTTTACATCAAAATGAAATGCCATCATTTTTCTTTGTGCTGCCAATTTCAACAACAATCTTACAGTTGCATACCTTGTTGTTGGTGCAAACACGGAATCAAAATCTACCCCATGTTTTTGTGCAAACCCTCTTGCAACGAGTCTTGCTCTGTACCTTTCCACCTGCCCCTGATTTCATCCTGCATGGCCTCAAACCAATCATTCTTCACTTCTGGTTCCATGCTCTGAATTTCCTCAAAACTTTGAGGTTCTAAAGCTATTTTGAGAGCTTTATGTACAACAGTTTTCCCACTTTGGAATTCATCCTGATATCTAACAGGTGTTTTGCGTTCTCGAGTTGAACGCCTTAGAGATTGTTCACCTCCCTCCTGTTCCCCAGATATCTGCCCAGTGGCTTGTTCTGTTTCAGAAACTTCCTGCTGTGTTTCAGACATTGCATGCATTGGCAATTCCACCAGCTGTTTCTGTTCATGTGTTTGCTCGTGAAAAATCACATCCCTGCTCAGAATTACCTTGTTGTGGTGTGGCTACCACAACCTGTACCCTTTTGTTTGTGCATCATACCCCAGCAGAAAACATTCAAAGCTTCTTGGAGACAGCTTTGTTCTGTTTTGAGCCTGTATATGAACAAAACATTTGCACCCAAAAATTCGCACGTGTGCTATCTTTGGCTTCCTCCCATGAAACATTTCATATGGAGTTTTCACAGTTGTGGTGTTCGGTAACCTGTTCAGCAGATAATTGGCATTTGACAGTGCATCCCCCCAGAAACGGTTTCCCACCTGTGAGTCAGCTAATTGAGCCCTCATCATTTCCTGGAGTGTTCTGTTGTGACTTTCAGCTACACCAGTTGAGTTTTGGGCCATGGCTTTGTGCCCAATGCCCTCACTTTCCAAGAATTTCTTAAATTTTGTACTCATGTACTCTCCCCCACCATCTGTGAGCAATTCACCTATTGGGTATTGTTTGTATCTGTTACCAGCCCATTTCACAAATGATACAAATCTCTCTTGAACCTGAGATTTGTGCTGCAGAAGATAAACAAAACCAAATCTAGAAAAGTCATCCACAAGAGTCATGTAGTACCTATTTCCCCCATAGCTGTCTTCAAATGGCCCAGCAACATCAGAGTGTACTAGCTCAAATATTCTTGTGCTCACTCTATCACTGTGTTTCTGAATGTTAGTTCTGTGTGACTTTGCCTTACTACATACTTCACATTCCACATAATTAGCACAAGGTTTCATTTTCATACCCTCACACAGACCTGGCATCTTCTCGATGCTCCTGTAGTTGGCATGTCCAAAACGTTTGTGGAAAATATGTAAACAATTGTCATGCGGTTTACAATTTGCATACTTTGCACTCTCATCATGTGTTACAAATGGATTTATAACATACAGAGAATTCTGCAAATCACCTTTTGCACAGACTATCCCTTCACGTGAAATCACACATTTGCTGTCTGAAAAACATATTTCGAACGAACAGTGCCCTCTGCTGACCCAAAGTAGCAAAGTCAGTTGTTCCTGTGCTGAAACTTGTATTCTTTTCCCATCAGCTAATTCCACCTGCTGATTTGTATATCCATCATTTTCCAGAGATTGAAATACGTCTCTGGAATTAGCCATGTGATGACTGGCTCCAGAATCAAGAACCCAAACATTATAATTAGAAACTCCCACCCTAGCAATCAAACTTTTGCCCATTTTAATTGCCTCCTCAGGTGCATTTGTAGTTTCCTGTTTCGTTTCTTTTTCTGTTTGACCTTATAGTCTTTCTTCAGATGATTTGTAGATCCACAAGAAAAACATTTTTTCACTTTTAAAGCTGTAGCCTGGGTAACTCCCAGCTTGTTGCTATTCCCAGCTTGGCTATGCCCCACGTCAGCCGAGCTGTCTGCTGATTTACGTCCAGCATTGTTTTTCTTCCCTTGCCGTTTCTCCCACTCAGAGAGAAGTTTGCCTGACACATATTCCATTGTCAGGTTCTGATCTGGTTGCCCTTCCATCAATGTAACAATTGTATCATATGATGAGTCCACACTAGATAACAGAATGGAAACTTGATGTAAGGGATCAATTTCCATCCCTTGAGCTCTCAATCTGTTAAACAAGTTCCAGATAGTACTCAAATGCTCAGGCATAGACCCACCTGGTTGCAAGCTCAACTTGTACAGCTTATGTGCAAGCAAAATTCTACTTCCTGCCGTTTGCATCTGATACATATTTTTCAAGGTGTCCCAGATCTGTTTTGCAGTGTTTTCAAACTGGATAAATGGCACTTGAGAACTTTCAACAGATAAACAAAGAATTGCCTTTGCTTTTTCATCCCGTTCCTTCCATTCATTATAAGCTTGATCCCCCACTGCAGCTGCATCTTGTGTTACAACATTCCAAAGTCCCGCATGGGTTAAATAATGCTGCATTTGGAAATTCCATAACACATAGTTCGAGCCAGACAGTTTTTCTACTATCTGTGGGTTCAGAGATGGTGCTGCCGCCATTTCTGTGACCGGGGGATTTTCTACCTCCTCCCCTCCAGAAACTTCGGCTTCTCTTTCTGATCTTTCGGCCTTGAACAGAGCCTACAAGCGTTCAGCGAACACCTCCCACTCTTCCCCCTCCTTAGCGGACGAAGGCCCAGGAGATTTTTCTTCTTTGACGTCTCCTTTCTCTGTCATTAATCATCGCAATCCCGGATTCGAAGTTGTTGACACAGCTGTTGGAAAACAGGTTCTGCTGCTGCTGCTGGCGCTGACTTTCAGCCTGGTCCCGAACTGGTTCCGTTCGGTTCTGGAGCTGCTGGTTCTGCTGGTTCTGGTCCACTCTGGGCCCATAACCCTGAAGGCGCGTGAGTGATAGCAGAGCTCCGCGTGTGCTGGATGGGAGAATTAAAATCCTGTCTGTGCATAGAGGCCCATTATTCTACACACAGATCTCCAGATCTCACCCCCCTCTGCGCAGCGTTCCAGCGTGTCGGTTTGCAGCTGCCAGCCAGCTTGCCTGTAATCCGACTCCAGCTTGTAGCTTCCCCAGTTTGCAGATTAATCCAAGTAGCAAGGAAACACTCTGTAAGACCACAGGTCTATTTCTACCTGTTTATTCACTTAGCAAGTAAAGTTCTACAGAGTATACATTTCCTAGTTGCAGTCCATGTGCAGATTACAATGCATAGCAAGCATTAATTCCAGTGGAGTAGATTGAGCTTCACTCCACTTCAGCAAAGACGTTACATTGTTGCAAAGTCCAGCAAGCAATAGCTAGAAGAAGAGAAAGAATAGAGAAAGCAGTCCTGCTCTTCTCTAAAATGGATTCAGACAGAAAAAACAAGTTAGCACGTCATCAGAACATACAAACCATGTGACTAGCTCATAATGATCCCAGGATCTAGCTTTCCCATGAGAAAGAACACGGGAAAGTAGAAAGACAAAACATACTTGTTTACCGCCATTCTGTTCCTCTCCAAGTGTAAACACTGTGCTACAGCTGGTCAATGTGATTCATATCACAACATATTTAAGCCACCGTGGCTTAGAGCATGTCATCCGAAACCTGGATGACATGCCAAGCCATGATCAAGCACTAAAACAAAAGAGCCCCTTGGCAAGTGTGGCAAAATGGCGTGCCACTTTAGCCAAGTGGCTAGCAGGCGGCTGCCATTACCACTACCCCAAAGTGCCCAAGCAGCACTCGGGGAGAGCTGTCAAAGACTCCCCCGCAGCCACTGTGAGCTGTTTCGGGCTCGCTGCAGCTTGTCTTTTTTTTTTTTTGGTAACTTTTTTTTTAAGATCACGAAAGCCACCATTAAAGGCAGCTTTCACAATCCTGTGGGGGGAATCGTGGAGGTGCCCACCCAAGGATGCCCAGTGGGCTTCTCGTGATTTTCCCACTACTTTTTTTTTAAAAAAAATTTAAGTCCAATACTGACCGCGATCAGGAGCGCTCAGTATCAGGGGGTTTGTTTGTTTTTACCAAAGCTTTCATTTGCATTGAAGAGAGCAGGCTCTTTAGAGCTACTGAGTCTGTTATCTTTAGGGCAACATGGACCCACAGGTAGGCACAGGGTAGGATGGGTATCTGATGGCAGAATCGAGCAGGCACCCCCACCCCACCCTCCCCTTTGCTTGGAGCCGATCTGTCAAACTTGAAATGTCAGCTCCTTGCAAAGGCTTGGGAGAATGTGCTGCATGGAAAGGGACTGCTTCTCCCTTTTTGCAGTGCTATTCCTCCATTTTGCAGTGCTATTCCTCCATTTTGCAGTGCTATTCCTCCATTTTGCAGTGCTATTCCTCTGCTGCCCCAGGTTTCCCCCAAGTGATGGCAGTGCCCCCACGGGGGATCACTTCAAAACTTGGGGAAAACCCCATGTGGGGAGGCAGGCTTATCCCTTTAAATCACAAGCCTCGTGTCCCTCTAGCAATGGGGTTTCCCTCCGGTTTTGCCCCTCCTCAAGGTGCTATCCACTCAGGGCAAATGGCAAAACCAAGGGGACAGTTGGGGCTTCCTATCACACACACACACCCAAAAAACCCCAGAATCCTGCTTGGAAGGGGGGAATTGAGGAGGTGTTTCCCAAAACACCCTTTTTGGTAGGATCTTGGGTTTTCTTGGGGTACCCTTGTGCCTCTGGGTTATCCAGGGGGACATGAGCACCTGCAAAAAACCTGAAGATTCTGCTGCAAGTGGTGATTTCCACACCCCTTCCTTTAAAAAAAAACCCCTCAAAAATACTTAGCAGTGGGCTACAAATTCCAATTTGGCATGCGTGGCTTAAATTCCCAAGGGGCTTAAAGTGTCATGCGAACCCACCCAGTAGGTTAAGGTTGCAGCAGGTGTTAGGTTCTGAGTATTATGCTGTGAGCAAGGTTGGAAAGGCTGTTTTCAGGAAGGTGACTTCCTTTCCCCCCCTTTAGGTTGATGAACTTGTGCGTGTAAATGATGTGGACTTGAACCTGTATGTTCCAAAAGATGTGGATGAGACTGGAATTACCGTAGCTAGTCTGGAACGATTTAGCACATACGCTTCAGCTGAAAAAGATGGTAAGGCTTTGGACAACTTGGATGGAATTAAATTAGCTTATTCTGCTGCTGGAACAGCTTCCAACTGTGGAATGGGGAGGGGGCAATTCCCTGTCTCCTCTGCAGCCCCCCCCATGCCCTCAAAATCTTCTCCAGAGGATTGGAGGAGCCCCCAGAACAGATTTTGGGAGGGCACGGGAGAAGAAAGGAGGAGAGTCTTGGCACATGAGTGGAAGTCTGCTCACATGAAGGATTTTGCCCCTGTTTTTGCTATTTGGTGAAGAAATTGGTAGTCTTTAGATTTTGAAAGTTACCTTATATTTCTAGTTCCAAAATACAGGCAGTCCCCAGGTTATGAACGAGTCCGTTCTTAAAAATGCCTTTAAGTCGAATTTGTATGTGAAGTCGGAACAGCATAGCATTCTATACGTTAAAATCGGCATTTATGCAAATTGCGTAGTATACTACGCTATGTGCTCTACGTAAATGACATAGGGCCAGGGAACCGAGAAGTCCGTTCTTAAGTATGGGTTGTCTGTAAGTCGGACATCCTTAAACTCGTGGACTGCCTATATGTGACTCCTACTAAATTTATAATTTGTCCTGGCAGTTTGTGTCTTCCAATACAGAGAATAGACTTTGCAAAACACTAACTTGGATAAGTTATGCCTTTTTTTTCCCTTTAGTATTGTTTGGCAACTGTTGTCTTAAGATCTACAAGGCTTGGTCATGCATAATTGTGTACACTGTTGCACTCATTATGGGACACCCAGATCCATAAAAATCATTGATTTATTCCAATAGGTTATGAATTGTATCAGTTATCAGCATAAAAAGTAAATTTCACACTTGGAATTTAGGATTAGGACAATCTTTCTTTTACGCTCTCCTCCTCCCCACCATCATTTCCACTCTTTTTTAAAAACTGGAGGAAGGGGCATCAATTTGGCATTAAATTAGCTCTCTTGCTCTCTCTCTTTTTTTTGTACATGCTTGTGGAACAGCTGAATCCTGAACATACCTATTTCATAGATTTCATAGATCATAGAGTTGGAAGGAGCCTACAAGGCTATCGAGTCCAACCCCCTGCTCAATGCAGGAAACTAGAGGAGGGGTCTCCCATCCAAGTAACAACTAGGCTTGACCCTGCTTAGCTTTCCACACTCAGACAAGCTGAGCCAGCGTAAGCTATTTAGCATTCCTTAAGCACCTAAAATGTACATCTGTAGACAGGGACTATCTTTTTAATCCATGTACAGTATACCTTGGATTGCAAGTAACTTGGTTTGAGAGCATTTTGCAAGACAAGCAAATTTTTAAATATTTATTTAATTATTTTTTTTACTTGATATACAAGCAACGTCTTGCAATACAAGTACTGTAGTACGGCTTAAATTAAAAATCTCTGTACAAATTTGTTTGGGGGGATTTCGTTTTGATATAAGAGTGTTTTGGATTACAAGCACGTTTCCGGAACGAATTATGCTCTCAATCCAAGGCATGACTGTACAGTGCTTAGTACAGTTTAAAAGACATTATATGAAAGGAAGAAGCTGGGGGTGGAAAAGGGGAAACGAGTAAACTCGAACCAATTCTTAAGTTGCATAGTTCTTAAAATGAACCTTGAATGGAAGCTCTTCAGGGTGAGGAAGAGCCAAATGGCAGCTGGTCTCAAGCCAATGGAGAGTGCCCTGCTGTCCCCTTTCTCCCTCTCTCCTGCAGCCAGGAAAAAGGCAAGCAAAAAAACTTAAGAACTTTATACGCTTGCAAAACATACATTCACATAAGAGTACCTAGCAAAATATTTCATTTTGAACACATGCCAAGCAAAAGAAAAATATATGCAAAACCCAGACAAAATTCTTAGCAGATGGAAGGCTCAAAACTTGTCCACTTGATGAGAAGTAAGTCTACTAAACTCTGGGACTTCTGTGTAAACCTGTCCTAGGGTTGAGCATTAAGACCTTTCTGATTTCTGTGGACATTACTTACAAGTAAGATTGTTTTGGTCACTTTATTATGTTCTGACTCAACGGTTCTGATGTATTTTTCAGGTATATTATCCTCACTTTTCAGAGTTGCATAGTCTAAGAGCCGGTTTGCACGATCAAAATAAGCCACCATGGCACACGCCACGATTCAAATAAACCACAGTTGCTTATTTAAATCGCTGTGCATGCGGGGCATAGTTGAATAATCACTGCCCTGGAATGGCTTGTTGCAGGGGGAAACTGTCCTCCAGTAACCCTACAGCAACCCATAGGTTATTGATCATCTTGATCATGCAAACCAAGGTTAATAATGTCATTGTAAGAAATGGCTGTATGTGTATTTAAATGGTGCGTGGTTCAAATTGTTTTAACTTTCAGGTAACAAGCTGAGTGAAGCTTCAGGAGGCAGACTAGAGAATGGAGAGCAAAGTGATTTGGAAGCTGACAGTGACATGGAAGACACTCAGGAAAATGGAGATATCGATGCCGTACCAGTTGATGAAAATCTGTTTACTGGTGAGGACTTGGAAGAACTAGAAGAAGAACTGAACACACTTGATTTAGAGGAATGAACAAGCAGATTCAAATGTGAATTTAAATCTACTTGACAAAGTGAATACTGGCTCCATCTGTTTTATCTAGAATTCTTAAATGGAGTGTTCGTGTTCCTCACGTGATTCTGGAAAGAACATTAAACAGAAATATTTCCGCGCACACACCCCCATTTCTTTTTCTGATTCAGTCTTAACCAGCTTCATAATAAGCCACCCAGACAGTACACTGAGAGGACTCACTTAACATACAATGACACTGTAAAGGAATTCCAACCAAAAGTAGGAAATCTAACTACTTTTCCAGGATGTGTGAAGGGGAACGTTGTTACCAGGTCTGTGAGGAGGTCTAAGTGAAATCCTTCAGCGGAACTGCATTTGAAATAAATATATTTGACTGATTTAAGGTGGAGTTAAGTATTGTAAAATTGAAGTGATAACAGACTGAAATGCATATGCTCTTACAAGTGCTGAAATTGGTCAAATAGTCTAAAGCAAGCTGATGCTCAATGTAGCGATCAATAAAGTGATGCTCAAGTATGGAGCCCTACTTCTAAACTTTACACAACCCGCAAATGTGTAAATAAAGGTTATCTGATTGAAACACATGTTGGTTCTAGTGTATATGCATGTTTTGCAAATATGCAGTAGACCTAAACAAAAGCAATTCTGCTAGTATTAATTACAGTGGTTGCAGCTTATGCTGCAATCTCTAGATTGCCACTTGATATGAAAAGACATAATCCTTCCTTCTGCCTACCGAAAAATCCCAGTAAATTGCTGATGTTACCTATCATTCTTTCTGGAGTTCTCTCCTCCCTACTCTCATGCATATTTCATGTGTATCCATTTGTACATAGTGTAACATTTGTGAGATTTTGGAATTCTGTTTTTAAAAAATCTTTTAGAGCAGGGGTTTCCTACATTCTTTAGTATCTAGAGGCAAAGTAATGCAGCTTTAGTTGAAAGATGAATTACCATATTAGTGGTATTTTAAATAAAGTGTGTCAGCTAGGTGGATCAACAATAAAGCAACTTGCTTTGCATTTGTTTTGTAGGAAAATTGAGAAGTTTTCCAGGCAGGATAGATTGCAAAGCAGTTGTGGGGAGAGCTCTCAAAGTCATATTAGCTTTCATAGAGCTCTGGCTTAGAATGTGAAGATCATATCTTCATTTCAAAAATACTTTTAGCCCCATGGTTTGAGATGAGCATGCATCGAATGTATTGCATCGAATCCAGAAACTCTATATCAAGGGTTGGAAATGCGTGGCTCTCGGATGTTGTTGGCCTACAACTCCCATCAGCCCTAGCCAGCATAGCCAATGGTGAGCGATGATGAGAGGCGTTGTAGATCAACTGCATCTGGAGCGCCGCAAGTTGCCCACCCCTGGTTTAAGACATAATGCTGCATAAGCTTACAATGCTAAAGATAGATATGTAGAATTGAAGGTTATGGGCCGGTCATCAACATCTTTCCTGGGATTCTCCCAAACTCTAGCTGGGTTAAAATAGAAAATTTTGGTGTAACCTAGACCCAAATGACTTTCCAGGGTTGACTATATATATATATTATGTATAAATTATTTTTCACTGCTCTCCTTTGTCACTCATTTTTCATCCTCCAGCCCTCCTTGCGAAGGACTCAAAAACTCCTTTGGATCATATATCTTGCTGCTTTGCCTTAATTTTTTCCAGAACAAAGCAGAATTATGGACTTCAGTTTATTATACATGCTGATTTTAAAAAGTTTTTTAAAAGTGTGTGTGTTTTAAGCACTGCAGCATGCTTATTTTCAGGGAAAAGGGAAGTATAAAGTTGTTGGGCAACTTGATGTTGCTCTCTCCTTTTTCACATAAAGATTAGAAAAATCTTACATCTCCAGCAAGCAGACTGAATTAAGTTTAAGCAGCAGGCCAAACACTTTACTTGTAGCAAGTTTAAAATGTGATGGTTCAACCTATTTTTGAAGCATTGTAATTTATTTATTTTTTTTACATTATTGCTATACCAAGCAAACATTAATGAGAAAAATGGTTCCACTGATGTGTATTATTTTTCCTGAAGGGGATTTGGCCTTTGGATTGTAGTGGATGATTGTGTTTATACTTGTCCTATTTTTTTCCCCAAAATATATTGAATAACTTTGTATTCAAGCTCAATTATGGCAAAGGAAAAGACAAGATCATGTTAGTACTGAATCATCTAAGTTGCTTTTTGCAGTGTGTAGTGAAGCACATGGAAAATGAAGCTGCATCTAGATCACACAACATGGGAATAATGTAGGGCAGTGGCATTTTGGTTCCTAATTTTCATGTGTAATATGTGTAATGGAATGTTCTCATCCAGAGCTATAAAATGTTTGAGAAAATTTACACTTCAGCCATATTTGTGTGTATATATAGCAACATTTTTATCAACATTTTTGCATATGGCAACTTTTCGATCAAATAGCAAGTTATTAATAAGCTTGGCTGGACAATGACTTCCCCTGAAATTTGTACCATGTAGTATGATGGAAACATAGTAACATGGGTAAGTCTCATTAGTACTCACTAAATGTGATAGTGCTCTAAATCTGTAAATGTAAGTTAATTGAGCAATGGTTTTCAAATTTTCATGTGGCTTGTTGGACCTTAATGTTACCCTGCTTGAACTGAGGGTGACCGAGACTATATCCACTGCTCTGCAACTGTGCATTGCAGCTGTAAGCTTGTTTGCCCCAACTGATGTTTTATTTGACAGATCCCTGAGATACAGAGAATGTAGGTGGTGTGTGCTGTATCTTAGCAGTCATGTCACAGTATGGATTGTACTGAGCAAGTGATCTAGCATGGGGGAGGTTGCATTGGCCACCCTGGAACCCTGCAGGGGCCACACCCCTCCAGATGTGGTTTCTGCTGCTAGAAGTCACCACCACGAAAATAATAGCAATTCTGGTGGGAAACAAGGTTTGCACCTTCTTTGTAGCCAGGCTTCAACCAAGCTTGCCAAACAGCCCTATTGTGCAGAGAAACGGGGCACACAAGCCATTCCCACGTGCCCTGTTTCTCTGCAGAATCAACAATTCACTGGGAAGGAAGGCATGTGAGGAATGTGTGTCCCATTTCCGAGCAGAATTGCACTCCCGACAGCCAACCAACAGCTGTCCGGTAGGCTTTTGGAAGCCCAGTTACCCTGGGGAACAAGGTGCACAGTTCCTGTGCACCTTGTTTCACAACAATTGCTGTGATGGCAGCAACGGGACACACACACACACTGCCATGGCAGGCCACATGTTGCTCATCTGTTCTAGTGAAATGATAGATTTATAATGCCTAGAGATGTTTCAAACCAGCCAGTGTGATAGTTCCCACAGTTTGTGTGTGCAACAAACTCAGCTCACCTTAGAAACAGATCTCACTATCTGGCAGTTTGCCTATAAGAACTTTGCATGGGCACAATCACACAAGCAAACCTGCCTCTGATGGCCAGTGAAAAGGGCAGATCTGACTACCACAAATACAACTCGGCAATGGATGCTGCGGCAATTGCGGCATCCTTTAAAGGTGAAAGGTACATACAGATCCACTAAGAAGCATGTTGATGTGTGAATTTGTTGATGTGTGCAAGTGGTGCAAAGGAATATTTAGGGTGGGCATAGATATATGGCTCCATCTGACACCTAGGTATAGGCAGGAGTGCACATTCACACGGCGGCAAGTGGCTTTCCTGTGCAATGATCTGTAGATTGAGGCCTCACTGGTCGGTAGTGGACAGTGGCACAATCCTCATTGGATGTATAATTAACTGCAATGGTAGCAGTTATATGCATATAAAGTGAGAACACACTGAAAAATAAAACCAGAAAAGCTAGAAAAAGATAAATAATACAATGAAAAGGCACTTTAATAGCAGGGGTACTTAATGAGAATACAGTGCACCCCTGAAAACCCTGTTGGCACCCCCAAGTACTGGATATTGCCTGACTGCTGTAGCACTAAAAAAAAGATACACTACATAAACAAATGGGAGGTTATGTTTTTGTTGTGAGAAAACCTGCTGAAGTGCTTCCCTGAGCTTCTGTCCTGTTCCATTTTTCCATGTCTGCTGGTATGCAATCTCTCTGACGCACTGACTCTTCCTTTGTTTTCCAGTTCACTGTTATGGCATTGCTGGTGGGTGATGATGGTATACATGAAATTAGTTGACGTGCAAATTTATGAGCCCTTAATGGTACCATTAATATGATTAGGTTCAGTGAAATGATAGCGCTATCTTCTCAGAGGCTTTTTTTTCTTTTACTCATCTGATGTATTCCAGTGTTCGTTACCCGTGAAAGTATGTACCACAATGGTGTTATTAGTGTAAGATGACACAGCTCTCTTTCAAGGTAATGTGTTTTCCCACAAAGATAAAGCTGAAGGTGAACATAGAGGTTGCCTGCAATCATGCCATGCAATGGTGTCTGTTGTGGCCATGAAACTCACTGGGTGACTTTGGGCCAGTCACTGAGACTCAGCCTAACCTACCCCACAGGCTTGATGTGTGGGAACAAAGTGGAGAGGAGGGAGAGGATTATGTAAGCCACCTTGGGTTCATTGTAGGAAAAATAGGCGGGTTAGCAATATAATAAATAAAAATAGATAATTCAGACTAAGGCACTTTCTGGAAAACCTGCCAGAACACAACAATACAGTGAGTGAGACAGAAAAATATGCAATTCCTCCTGTCATGCCCGGTGTGGCATAATGGTTAGAGTGCTGGACTGGAGTGCTGGGAGATCTGGGTTCTAGTCCCCCCAATAGGGCATGAAACTCACTGGGTGACTTTGGGCCAGTCACTGACTCTCAGCCTAACCTACCTCACAGGGTTGTTGTGAGGATAAAAAGGAGGAGGATTATGTAAGCTGCCTTGGGTTCCTTGCAGGAAAAAAGGTGGGGTATAAATATAATAAATAAATGTTGAGCTGTTCAGCAGCCCAGTGCATGGGATGTGTGGCTTTTGCCACACTACCGCAAGCAACCATGAGAAACAGCAGGACCGGTGCAGGGCAGTTTGGTGCCCTAGGCAATATTATATTTAGCGCCCCCCCTCTCGTGCCATGGGGGGGGCCTCCGGAGCAAAGCAGCCCTGCTCTGCAAAAAAAAAAACTCCGCTGCCGCCGGACCCCCGCCACCTACCTTCCCCCTGCCCTGGCCGCCACCTCCGAGGAGGAGGAAGTGACGCGACGGGACCCCCGCGCTCTGTTTTTGGCCGGGGAACGGCGCGGAGAAGGTAGGGGGCGGGGCGGGGGGCGGCAGCGAAGAGGAGTGCAGCAACTGCCTAGTTTGCCTAGCGGTAGCGCCGGCCCTGAGAAACAGTATTGATGGTGTGGTTAAAATCAATCCACACTGAGCCACTGCACCAGAACAGCGAACAGCCATCACATGGAGCACTTTCACAACAGCCTTCACCTCAATGCCATAGTGTATATGCCAGCCCCAAGGTGTCAAATAGGACAAGGCGTAAGTCTTCTGATGTTGCTATGCTTTTGATCAAACTCTGCTTCATTTTTAGCTGAGCCTCCAAAGCCCTGAGCTAGCTCAAGCTCTGTTACTGAGCTTGCTTGTAGCATGTGCTGTATTAATGACAGCTAAGGAACCATCCAATATCAATTTCAGCAAGATATGCCAAGGAGCTCTTACAGTTTCCTCCCCTATGTTTCCAAGGGACCCCCCCCCCTCTATAAAAGTTCCTATTTAGAAAGAAAAAAATTAAGAGATGGATCACAACTATTATTGTCCTGTTGGGTTTTGCTTTAATTGCCATATCACCAGGTGGCATGCTGTGGTCTCTGTACTTTTTTCTTCAGTTTAATTATTACCTGTTGGTCATTGTGCTGGAATCTAAGAAATGTAAGCATGTTTTATCCCATGGACGCTGCTGCCGCCGTGAACATTGTGAACTATTAACAAAGTACTGGTTTTGAATGCTCACAGGCCTCTTAGTGGTTTCCTCTTCTTAGTGGGTCAAGTTATTTTATTAAAGTGGGAGGAACTGACAGCACGGCTGTTATCATGCAGAGCCAGTTTCCCATGGAAGTTACATATATACGGTAGTTCTGTTTACGGAAGGGGGGCAGTGAGACCCCATGTACATAGGAGGGCTGGGACTGAAAGACCTGTGGAATTTGTAAGGCATGAACTTCTGTTTCTCAAAACTGCAGACTTCCCTCTCCCACTACCATGTAACTTGGCAACCCGCTTTGGGAAACGGGAGTTTCAAAAGCCAGAATAAGACCTCAAGCATCTCTTCGAACCTCTGTGCACAGAGCAGATTCTCCAAGAAAGTGTCATTTGCAATAACTTATTCGGATACTGAACAGCTGCACTATTATTAGGTCCTCACTGCCTGACTGGCACTCAAAAGACCTACAGATGAAAAGGCTTCATAAACCCTTGAGGAGAAATTTCTAAACATTATGAAAATGTCAGTTTACACCATGTGTTTTCATCATGAAATGTAGTGAACGATAATGTACTTTCTGGTATTTCTGTACGCCTTAAAAACTAAGCATTTACAAAAATCCTTTTTTCATCCTCCAATCCTAGCCATTTGTGGGCTTAATAAGCATGATGGATTCAGCATTCACAGATGCCTTTAGTGAGGTGTTTATTTGGCAGTAGAAAAGTGTTGGGTGTTTTGGAATTCCTTAGAGCAAAGGAAGCTGCCTATACCAAGTCGGAGATTTGGTCCATCAAGCTCAATATAGTCTACACTACACCAGGGACTGGGAACATGTGGCCCTCCAGAGGTTATTGGACTGCAAGTCCCATCAGCCCTAGCCAGCATAGGCAATGGTGCAGGATGATGGGAGTTGCAGTGCCTTTTCCTCTCATTGGTTCACTGGGAATTACAGTCCAACAACATCTGGAGAGCCCCATGTTCCCCATCCCTGCTCTACACTAGTAGCAGCTTTCCAGCATTTTAGACATGTGTCCCTGTCCTATCTGCGTATGTCAGAAATGATGATTATTATAAAAAATTGTAGGCTCCCTTTAAGGATCAAACCCTCTCAGCATAGCTTTCAACATATAAACACAATATATAATCAGGTGTTTTTTTTAAAGCCAAAAACCATTGGAAGTAAGATTTAAACTACAGACTTCCCTGCCATAACCACTACAAATAGACTAGTGGAGGTACCTTGTTGCTGAATCACAAATCTATATATATAAAAGAAGTCCTGACTGACTGGCTCATCAACGCCCAGCTCAAGCCATTTAATCTAGGAACGTGAAATTTTGAAGGAACCTTGTTTTTATGACGTAGACACCCACTAAAGAAGGATTTTTTAAAAATTCTGTCCCTAAGGGGGTGGGAAAGGGGGGGAAATCACCCCACTCATATCTCCTATGGGCAAAACAGGGGAGCAGTTATGCAAGTCGGCCTCATCTCATAATTGCTGCAGGAGGAGCCAATAGGAGCAGTTATGCAAATAGCCCATAGGACACTTAGAATGTTCATATGAATTCCTGCAGGGGCCAATAGGAGTGGTATGCAAATCTCCCCTAGGCCATTTAGAATGTTCTCTAAGGGGGTGAAAAGGGAGGGAAACTTTTTAAATGACTGACTGAATGACTGTTGTGTGTGGGGCGTCGTTGCATAGGCTCCATCACGTTTTGACGGATCTACCCCAAACTTGGCATGGTCACTCTTCATCACCTGTAGACTCTCAGGATTAACCTGATTTTTCTTTAAGATCAGATATTTCTGTCAGAAAAGATTTCTGCTGCCAGCACCCAGCCTAAATGTTACACTTTCAGTCAGAGACACTGTATCTTTTTCATACAGCTCTCGCAGGCCTTCAAGGGGGGGGGGGACCTTTTCATTTTTAAACCTGTTTTTTTATTTTTCTTCCCCATTAAAAAAAATTCAAAATGCAAATTGAAAATTTAAATGTAAATGGTGTGATGATACCACACACAGTCGTACCAATTGTAGGCGATGGAGCGTGCCTATTCCGGGCACTATCTTTCGTTATGTATCGCAGTCAAAATCTAGGTAGGGAGGTACGTGAACAAATAGTTGATCATGTTGTTGAAAACTGGGATGAATTCTATATAATGTCCCACGACAGTGATGGAAACAACTATGTGAGTGCCGATACATACTTTGACATGTCCCGATCCCATACTTATGGTGGTTTGTGCGAGTCGACAGCGGGTGGACAGCTTTTCGAATTAGTTTTCGAAGTTTATCATAACGGTGAACTTCATGCAAAATTCGGTAACAAAGGTAACCCTGTGGAACGGGTAAGTTTTACACAAAATCTTTCTGGTGGCCATTTTGTGGCTTGTTTGCCATCTGAACCTGATGGTGTTTCTAAAAGCAATACATTTTACACTCAGTCCAGTGTTATCAGACACTGTTCTCAGGAATCACCTCTTTCTATTTCCACATCTAAGACATCTCGCAAACGTCGTGCTAGATATACCGATGCCACGAGGCAAAAGCAAGTTAGAATCATGGCAAAGAACTATACTCGGCGTAATCCTGAGGTTCACCGTTCTGCAGTGGCTGCTTATCAACAACAGAATCCAAACATCCATAAAGCGGCATCAGCTGCATCCCAAAAAAACAAGCCTGAGGTGCA
The DNA here is from genome assembly GCA_021292165.1 of Shinisaurus crocodilurus. Taxonomy (NCBI): domain Eukaryota; kingdom Metazoa; phylum Chordata; class Lepidosauria; order Squamata; family Shinisauridae; genus Shinisaurus; species Shinisaurus crocodilurus. The sequence goes on along the minus strand of CM037876.1, from coordinate 138,656,317 downwards.
TAGGGTGGCGGCAAAGAAATATCAACAAGAAAAGTTGGACCTGCATAGGGTGGCAGCAAAGAAATATCAACAAGAAAAGTTGGACGTGCATAGGGCAGCGGCAAAGAAATATCAACAAAAAAGGCCTGAGGTGCATAGGGCGGCATAGGAACGTGAGTTGATGAAGTAAAGGCATGCATCAAATCGTCATACTTATGGCCAGTTATACAAAAAATACCCCTCAAGAAGAACATGAAGGTTCATTTGCGAGGTGATGCGTCTGCAGGTCAGTTCTCTGAACTGCTTCTTAACATTGGTGATGGAGAGTATCCCGTATTTGAGAGCAAAATTGTAATCCCGTCTGACCTAGGCACAGTCGTGAATTCCCTAGCAGACCTCACATCCAAAATTTACCCAGACATAGAAAATCTAATTGAGAAATCTACAGAATGGTTATGTGAGCGTGCCATTTTAACGTCAAAGAACAGCATGGCTGCCATAATAAGATACTTATTGATTCTTTCTTCAAAGGAGTCCAAATGGAGCACAAATCTGTAGACTCAGTGGTTCAAAGTGATGACGCAGTCCACTACCCCTTTGAGTTTTTGAACACTTTAAATCCTCCTGGTCTTCCAGAACACAGACTTCTTCTCAAAGTGGGAGCGCCTGTGATATTATTGTGGAACCTCAACCCACCTAAACTCTGTAATGGAACCAGATTGCAAGTGAAAGCTCTCCACAGAAATGTGATTGAGGCTACAGTGCTAACCGGTTCTGGCCAGGGGGAATCAGTGTTCATACCACGAATACCTCTTATTCCATCAGAATATCCGTTTGAATTCAAAAGACTTCAGTTCCCCCTAAAGGTTTGTTTTGCCATGACCATCAACAAGTCACAGGGGCAAACTTTGAAGGTAGCGGGATTGACCTAAGGGAAGACTGCTTCTCACATGGGCAGTTTTACGTGGCCTGTTCCAGAGTGAGCTCACCTAACTCTCTGGTCATCCTAGCACCTGAAGGGAGAACCACTAATGTAGTTTACAAAGAAGTACTGAAACGGGGGGGGGGGGGGTTGTAGGTTGCAGATGGCAAATAAATAATTTTTAATTTTTGGTCTGTCTGTTTGTAATTCCAACACGAAAAAATTCATGGTCGCATCGCATATGAATGGAACAACTATCTTTGTTTTGTTGCCAATACACCCCGACTAACATCTGTAATAAACATTGCTTATTACGTTAAGACATCAACCTGTAAATATATTTCGTACAGTTTGGACAAAAAACGCATATTTCTTTTAAAAACAATTGTACCAAATCCTAAAATCAACACGAGCAAAGCCACAGGCAACAGCTAATGTTTTATAAGTGGCTCTGGCTAAGATCATGGCTTTACTCTTGTGGCAAATGAATAAGTTATTGTAAAGTCTGTGAGTTATACCCTGATGTAACATAATAGTCCTGGAAAATATGTGGGTAGTGAAAAGATAACCAAGCTAATCCTGCTTAAGGTATGGTTATTATAATAAATCTGCTACAAATATTACAGCACTAAACTGAAGTAAAACAGCACTGTAGATCAGACTGGTGACATAGTTTTAGACCTGTTTGGGAAAACAGCATTAATGGTTAAACATCAAAGGGGAAAGACAGATATAATATATATACAAAACAAACTGGATTTCTTCCAGCTTTGAAATTTGCATGCCAGACATACTAAATACCAGTTCAATATCTCTCAGTTGTGTCTTTCCTCGCCCATCATGTTTCAGGAAGACTGCCTTTTTGTTGTTGTTGGAAAAGATAATTGATTTGTTAAAGCATCGTATCTCAGTCTATTATATGTTAATCCTTCATTTTCAAATATATATATACACATTTTAAAAAAAAGAAAGAATTGCACAACTGCTCTGGAATTAATGGAAAGTGAATTTGTGATGATATGAAGCATGGTCCAAAAGGGGCCTTTCACAGGTGAATTTTCCCCCGTTCAAACTCCACTCTGCTGAAACTTTCACGGCCTCCTTAAGAGCTAGGAACAGAGCAAGTCAGTTTGTTTTAAAAAGTACCCAAGGTACCTCCACCACTTTCACAATGGTATGTTGGCATGCACTTGAAACTTCAGCAGATAGGAATGTGTGTAACAGGCAAAACATATTTCTATAAATTTACATAAAATATTGTAGGTAATATTCCAAAGAAATGTCATGGGCTAAAAGAAACAAACGTGACTGAAGGCGGCTGAAGTCCTATACTTACATGTAAGCCCCGCTGAATTCAGTAGTTAGTTCTGTGTAGACAGCTTAATAGGATTGCGCTGTCAGGCTGCAATCCTAAGCACACTTTCCTGAGAATAAGCAGCAGTGAATACAGGAGGACTTACTTCTGAGTAAACACACACAGGAGTGCACTGTACAGCACCCTTCTTTCTTCCCCGTGCCCAATCATTGCTTGTTCAGAGGTGTCTACCAATGGAAAAAAATCCAAAATCTAAATGTGATTCATGATAGGATTCTATTCCCCCCCCCCAACAATAACTAAAAAATAACAGAACATAAACCTCACTACTGCCATTTTTTCCCCTTTACACCATACATTGCTGTTTATTCTCCAGCCACAATTGCATTTCTAAGGGCTGATGGGCACATGCGGTCCCTACCAAAAATACAGCAAAGGGTATGCAAGTGGGGCTGGGCTAACCCATTGGTCATGGGCACGGAGAGCACTGTGTATGATTATGGAGCAGCTCTTCCTGCTATAGCTAGTGAGAGGAGCTCCATACATACATGGGGTTCTGAATGCAGCCACTACATCTTCCATTCCTTGCCCCTGGTACCCCCGGACCCAGCCCCCCCCCCCCAACAGGAGCTGAATTACAAATACATGCCCTCCAACATTTCACAGATGAAAATAGGGACACACGTGTGAATTTGTAAGAGGTATGGTTAAGCAACATGAAGGTGTGATCAAGAGGGTGTGGCCAGGCAACATGAGGGCGTGGCCAAGGGTATGGCCAGGCAACCAAAGGGCATGGTCCGGTACAAAAGTTATTAGAGGAAACACACAAAACTGCAGTATTTTAAGCACAGAAATCTTTGAATTTATGTATTGCATTTAGGGAAGCCTGAGGGGAAAAGAAAACCCCAAATGTCCCCAGTGCCATGGCCCTGATCTGGAGGGGCTGAATTTTAGCTGGAAGACAGAAGAAAACGTACACACACACACAATATTAACAAATACAACATTATTATAAAAATAAACATTATTATAAAATAAATACATACATACATACAACATGGGTGAAAAGTCTTCATTACAAACAGTCATGTAATCATGACTCTCCTCCCTCACAGGGTTGGGATCTCAAAACTGAAAATTGAAAACCTTGACTGGTGCTGAGCCCTCAGTATTTTTCTTTGCTCCCCTGTATCCTGTACTCAGGCCTTCAAACTTCACTCTACTGTTTGAAGTACTACTTTCTTTCTGATGCTAGATCTATATGTTCATTTTCTGATCCTCCTTATGTTCTGCCTCTCCCTAAATTTCCCTGCAATGATAGGTGAAAGGCTATAGTCATTAAGTGTTTATCCTTATCTCTTATTATATTGTCAGTATTTGCCATGTTATAATATTTGGCCCAACTACAAATTTTCTTTGTGCAGAAATTCATCCTTTTCAATGTGTTGGTAACTAAGGCTGAACATCTAGGCATGCCTATTTATTTATCTGATGTATATTTGTATCAACTTGGCTTGTCAATCACCAACCTGAAACAGCTAATAACCCATAACAGATCACAGAGACACAAACGTGGAGACCAGAAGTCTCCCCAGTGCCATGGCCCTGATCTGGAGGGGCTGAATTCTAGCTGGAAGACAGAAGAAAACAGAAAAACGCCCTAGCCACCCACCCCAGGATGCTCTAACTGTTTAAGGGCTGGGTTAGGGTGCCACCTCCTTTTCTTTTCACCCAGGAGAGGCAGCACACGCACACACATCCTCGCATCTGTTCCCTCCCTGACCATCTGTCTCTCCTAGACCATTCGAGCCTAAGCAGAGCTATCTTAAAGGGGCCATGGGCAAAATTGCAGCTAAGCTAAAAGTTTTAGCTTAGCTGCAATTTTGCCCATGGCCCCTTTAAGAGCAGCTTAAAGTAGCTTTCGGGAGGCAGGTGAATTCGGGGCTCTGCATAACAAAGTGAGAAGCAGTGATGGCTTACGGGTTTTGGGGGGGCAGCTGGAGACCAAGCAAATATCCCTTGCCCTGTGACCAATCTTCTCGCTATGTCCCAACATTGACACCCTGGCTGTGGAGAAAGCCCAACTGTAAAAGGAACATGAACACACACAACACACAACGCACGCACACATTTCCCTGCCAAGCTCTGTCTGCATAAACCTCTCCACAGGGGGTGGGAGGGGAACTGGAGGTGCTGGCTCTGCCAGACGAAACCTGTAGACCAACAAGGAAGTTCTCGGTCGGAATCCACAAAGGAGAATTGCGGACCATCAAGAAGACAGGGCAGCCACTATGAGCTGTAAAGTACACCCCGGACCAGGATATGTCATCTTTTCCCCCGGCAGGCATAAGCCCACCTGCCACACAGGGGGCAGGGATAAGCCCACCTGACAGGCAGGGGGCGGGAGAGTGGGAAAAGGTGGGGTAGAAAACCCCTTGCACATCTTCTGGGAGTTGTTGGGAACACGGGTCGCTTCATCAAGTCAGTCCTCCAGCTGTGGCTGGGCAAAGCTGTTCTCTTCCCCGGGTCAGGCAGATCCGGAGCCAGGCAAAAAACTAACCAGCGTAAAGTCTCTGAACTAAGGTAACTGTTTTCCCCAATACGCTAGCCTGGGAACCTTTTCATTCACAAACCTTGGGGTTACTTCAGGTCGTGTTGACGTTGTAGTATTCCTAGAAAGCTATTAGTTCCGCTCCATTTAATGTGTAGTAAATAAATGCCTTATATAGTCATACAAAGGCTCTGGAGTTTCCTTTTGCTGCGCAAACCCCTGGTCAATTTCAACCGCTTGTACGGGCTGTAGCTCAGTGCCGGTTAACCCGTTAAGCGCCGAACTCATGCATAGGACCCGGGTGCTGGTCCTCCACACTGGCTAACCTGGAAATTCAAGAGAAGAGGGACAGGAGAAAGGCCTATGAAACAGGATATGCCAGCCCTGCAAATAAGTTCACAGAAGGTGCTAGTGCACACAAACTTTCCACCAGCCTGACTGTCTAAATATGCCTATGTTAGTCATTTGTGATTGTAAAGAGGAAAAAAAAGTTTGGTTAAACTTCTCTCCCTGGTCAGCTAGAGGAATTTTTTTGCTTGCCCCTGGCAGTAGATATGCGGTCATTTACAAGCCTGGGATAAGCATTATATGTACCACTCTGAAACTTCTCCCACTAGATTCTTCTGCTTTTGAAAAAGAAAAGTATTTGTATTATTGCCTAAGCTGTAATAGATAATAGGTACATTCATTCTATTATGGATGTAATAGGCTACAGCAGGGGTAGGTACCTGGTGCCCTCCAGATATTTTGGACAACTCCCATAATCCCTGACCATTGACCATGCTGGCTGGGGCTTATGAGAACTGTAGCCCAAAACATCTGGAGAGTCTACCCCTGGACTGTGCTCTGCAAAATCTATTCAATGATCCACTTGATAAACCAGTATTAATGGTGCAGAGAACAAATATAGGCCATAATTAACCATGACCCCTAGTTCTCGTAACTTCACACACAAAAAGAACGCTATTTCAGTGTAAACTAGGAAAACAGGTCCATAAGATATCTCCCACACATTTGTAAAAGGATGTGTTTTGCCTCAAAACTTCATGGCATCTCTACTTGTCACATTCATCACATTCTATGTTATTGTTTTCACAAGGAAAACTAAAAATAGCAGATGGTGTATGCCACATTTTAATCCAGTTTCAATAAAAACACACAAATATACAAGTTTATTGTAAGCTGGTAGTTTTCTGTAAGCAACCAAGAGCTCCCAATAGAGTGAAGATCTCAAACATCTGCCAATGTTTCGCCCCTTGGGATGCTAGCTGTTAATTGATATCATTTTGTTGCTTTTGTTGTTTTAGACAAAAGCAGGAAAATGCTTACATTTAGACTACGCATTTTTGGATATCCACCGGACTGTTCCTCTGGGGGGAGGGAGAAGTTTATTAAGGGGCACGAGTTTTGATGATACCATTCTAACCTCACCGAGCAGTCACTGTTCCATTTTAAAAGCCTATGGAATTGTATGTGAGTCTGACTGACTGTTCCCAGCTCTGCTGGCGATGAGGTTTTCGTGAATCATTTATTCTTATCAGAAGTAAAAGAAATAGGGAGGAAGAGAAAGATAAGGAGGAAGGGCAAGATATTGTTTCTTATCAATATAATGAGCAAACAGGAACCAAAACTGACCTTTCTGCTTTGACCAGTTATATCTTTAGGCCTTCTTCTTCGGGCTATATTTTGTTTTCCTAGTATATAGACCCTTATCACTTGGATGACTAGGCAGTGGCTGGAGTTCTAGTAACCTACAACAAGTGATGACTATGAAGACTTTATTTCAAGGGTAGGTGATGCCCACCAGAGGTTTTGCACTACAGCTCCCATAATGCCTTATCATTGGGTCATATTGTCTGGGCGTTATGGGAGTTGTAATCCAAAACATCTAGAGTGCACCAAGTTGCCTACCCATGCTTTATATAGTGTACACAAGTAATACAGTTGTCTTTGTTTTATGGATTAAACCAGATTTGTGATTCCACACGCCCCTCCGTGCCCCTCCGTGAATGCCAAACGTAACTAATCAAGTGGCTGTGCTTGCTAATAGTTGCATGAGTTGTTACCATTCCTAGAACAGCTAGAGCAGGGCTCTCCAACCTTGGGTCCCCAGATGTTGCTGGACTACAGCTCCCAGAATCCCTTGCCATTACCCAGCCATGCTGGCTGGGTAATGGGAGCTGTAGGCCAGCAACATCTGGGGACCCAAAGTTGGAGAGCCCTGAGCTAGAGCTATAAACACAGCAGATCTCTAACTCATAAGCCCAGTTCAACACTTTGCAACCCCAGCAGAGGGACATGCAGATGAACCCGTGCACTGAGAAAGACACCACACATGCAGCCACTGCAAATGGTGGCAGTCCTTGGCAATTAGCATGCAATTTGCTTGGAAGGAAGGCCAGTTACAACTATGGGATATGTGAGCATCCCAAGGTTAAACCTGAAATGGGTCGAGTTCTTGTGAGTGCCCCATTTGAGCGACTTACAAAGGGCTTGAAGGCACTCACAAAGGGCCCACCTCCGCCGCCCCTTCCCATGCCTCCGCCAGGGGCCCAGGAACTTGTCTACAGAAGTGGCAGAGGTAGGTAATCCCAGAGCTCTGGTGGAGCACCTTCTCCCACCAGTGATGGGGCTTATTTTGCTGCCAGGGATTCTGGGACTGGGACTACCAGTCCCATCATCAGCAAGAGAAAATGCTTTGCCAGCGCCCCAGGAACTCCTAACCCCCCTGCCGCTGCCTGCCTCTTTCCCTTGCCCTTACTGGGCCCTGGGAAGGTAAGTGATGGCAGCACTCACAGTATGAGAATGGCACTATTCGTCTCAATACTCCTTGCAACCGTGCAAACAGGGACCCTTTCCTGAGACTCCCCTATTTACCACTGTTAATAAAGATATAAATAGCTGTAAATATAAGGTGCACCAGTTAGGGCAGCCTTCCCCAACCTAGTGCCCTCCAGATATTTTGGACTGCAATTCCCATCAGCCGCAACCACCATGGCCCACGATTGGGGATTATGGGAGTCATTCAGAAGAGGAGACTGAGAGGGGAGATATGATCGCACTCTTCCAGTACTTGAAAGGTTGTCACACAGAGGAGGGCCAGGATCCCTTCTCGATCATCCCAGTTTGCAGGACACGGAATAATGGGCTCAAGGTACGGGAACCCAGATTCCAGTTAAACACCAGGAAAATTTTCCTGAGTGTCAGAGCAATAAGACAATGGAATCAACTACCTAGGGAGGTGGTGGGCTCTCCTGGAGGCATTCAAGGTGCAGCTGGACAGACATCTGTCAGGGATGCTTTGACCTGGATTCCTGCATTGAGCAGGGGGTTGGACTCGATGGCCTTCTAGGCCCCTTCCAACTCTACTTTTCTATGATTCTATATCTGAGGCTCAGTTAGGGCATCTAAGAACAAAATGGCTAGGAAACCCTTTGACTGCTTTCCATCTGGGACTTCTGACTGCGTTTCAGTACCTCTGTCATCTATGAATCAGACTGCCACTGTGTTACTTGAATTACCAAGAACCATGGTGTCTTCAGATTAACAGGGCTACAGTTTTGGTGCTCAGTGTAATCTCCCTGCCTCAAGGACTCCTTTTGATCTTGGCATGACTCAGGACTTGCCTAACCATTCAGATTCTCTTCCTTCCCATTAGCAAGCTTCCTGAGGGAAAGGAATGGTTTCAAACTGCAGTCAAACCAACTGAACCCACCACAAGCTGACATCATATAAGAAAATGGAGCTCGAACATTATCTAAATACAAGACAAATGTCCATTTTCATACCTTCCATTTCCGTCAGGGGTGCCAAACCCCTTTCAGCCTGAGGGAACCGAATTCCATTTTGGACAACCTGGGGGGGGGGGGTGTCATTCCTGTGGTTGGCGGGGCTGAAGGCAAAAGGGGACATGGCCAAGGGCAAAAGGGGCAGGGGCAAAAAGCCAGCATATTATTGCTTATTGTCACTGAAAGCTCTTACTGCCAATCACTACACCTTAGGAGAGGCATTTCAACCATTTAGAAAGGGGTGGGGGGATGCACAAAAGCTGGGAAGCCACGAAATGGTGGTTGGGAGAAAGGGCATGGGGCCAGCTGGAGAACCCCAGAATGGCCAGATTTGGCCCCAAAGAAGGCCAGGTTTGGTCCCTGGGCCTGAGGTTCTGCATTCCTGCTTTAAATGGCACTCAGAATTTGTACTTAGTCCGAACAAGTTTTTCTCTCACACCTGCTCAACCTCAGTGCCAATCTCTGCATAGGGCTCAAGGCAGTCGCACAAGGAACTCGAGCTTTGGCAGGATGTATTTAATTTTATTTACTGACTACATTTATAGATGGCCTGTCAGTTATGACAGCTTCCAAGGCAATATTACAATAAAAACAAATTAGGTAAACAGTTCAAGTGTAAAGAAGAAAATCCAAGTAAACGTTCTTGCCAAGGCACGTCCTTACTCCAAATAGTCTTGAATGAATCCAGATATAAAGCCAGAGAGCATGACCCATGTCAAACCTGCATAGGCTGCACCCTCAGCCATCACATCCCATGCCACTCGTACATCTTGTGACCTGCTGGTTTGCTGGTCCATAAAAATAGATGACCAACACTTTGATGGTATACGATATATGATTCGAGAGCAATGCCGTTTTTTTCAGATCTGCCCTCAGTCAACTTTTAGTTTGGAGCTTTAGAGGTAGGTCCAATCTGAGTGGTTCTGAAAAAAATGCCACTTTTGTGTCAGGGTGGTATCAAAGTTCTGCTTTCTTTGAAGCAGGGATGGGAAAATTGTGGCCCATGGGGCAGATCCAGACCATAGAGTTTCCCCCATCCAGCCTGCTATATTCTCTCCTAGGTCTCACCCAATGCTCAGCATTATAGAAAGGCAGACTTTAAGAACATAAGAGCCATGCTGGTCCAGCATTCTGTTCACACAGTGGCCAATCAGCTACCCAGTGTGGAACACACAAGCAGGACATGAGTGCAGCAGCCCCATCCCACCCATGTTCTTCAGCAACTGGTGTACATAGGCATCCTGCCTGACACTGGAGGGAGCATACAGCCATCAGGACTAGTAGCCATTGATAGCCTTCCCCTCCATGAATTTGCCCGATCCCCTTTTAAAGCCGTCCAAATTGGTGGCCATCATTACATCTTGTAGAAGTTAATTCCTTAGTTTAGCTATGCACTGTGTGAAGAAGTACTTCCTTTTATCTGTCCTGAACCAATCAACTTCACGGGATCACCCAGGGCTCTAGCATTATGAAGGAGAAAAATGTCTCCGTATCCACTTTCTCCAGACCACGTATAATTTTGTACACCTCTATCATGTCTCCCTTACTCGCCTTTTTTCTGTGCTAAACAATCGCAGATGTTGTAACCTTTCCTCATAGGGGAGTTGCTCCAGCCCCTTGATCATTTTAGTTGCCCTTTTCTGCACTTTTTCCAATTCTACAATGTCCTTTTTTAGGTGCAATGACCAGAACTGTACACAGTATTCTAAGCGCCGTTGCACCATAGATTTGTATAAGGTAGTATGATATTGGCCGTATTATTTTCAGTTCCTTTCCTAATTATGCCTAATGTGGAGTTTGCCTTTTTCACAGCAGCCACACACTAGGTTGACATTTTCATTGAGCTGTCCACCACAACCCCAAGATCTCTTTCTTGATCAGTCAGTGCTAACTCGGATCCCATCAACATGTATGTGAAGTTGGGATTTTTTGCCCCAACGTGCATCGCGTTACACTTCCTTACATTGAACTGCACTTGCCATTTTGATGCCCATTCTCCCAGTTTGGAAAGATCCTTTTGGAGCTCCTCACAATCCCTTTTTGTTTTCACCACCCAAAATAATTTGGTTTCATCAGCAAACTAGGCCACTTCACTACTCACTCCTAATTCCAGATAATTTATGAATAAATTGAAAAGCATTGGTACCAATATAGATCCCCATGGGACCCCACTGTTTACATCCTTCCATTGGGAGAATTTACCATTTATTCCTACTCTCTGCTTTCTGCTCTTTAACCAGTTACTGATCCATAAGAGGACCTCTCTTATTACTCCATGACTGCTAAGTTTGCTCAGGAGTCTTTGGTGGGGGACTTTGTCAAAAGCCTTCTAGAAGTCCAAGTAAACAATGTCTTCCAGATCACCCCTGTCCACATGTTTATTGACACTCTCAAAGAATTCTAAAAGGTTAGTGAGGCAGGACTTACCTTTGTGGAAGCCATGTTGATTCTTTTTTTCAGCACGGCTTGTCCTTCTATATGCTTACTAATTTTATCTTTAATAGTACTTTCAACCAATTTACCCAGAACAGACGCTATACTAATTGGCCTGTGAAAAATTGGCGTTACATTGGCTATTCTCCAGTCCTCTGGTATGGATGGCTGATCTTAGGGACATGTTACATATTTTTGTTAGAATATCAACACATGTGATAAAGTCATCAACACAGGTCAAAGTCACCCACACTCACTTTTTAAAGCAAAGGGAGTGGTGCCTTTGGTATACATATCTACTACATAGATCCCTCCCTGTAATTCTTTTATTTTCATTACAATAACCATTCAGGTTGTAGAACCAGTGAGATGAATGGAGATAATGGTGCTCCTGATGAATAATCATATGTGGTCTGAAATGGGGGGGGGGGGAGAGCTGCCCTCCCTAAATAACACCCTTGCCTCTGTTTCTCTCTTCTCTAATCCCAGTTTCTTCTTATAAACCAGATAAATATTAATTCCGGTTCTATTTATATTTCAGTAATTGGGTTGTATCTGTGTATGTCGACTAGTGGAAACGATTCCCACCCCCCTGCAGTCTGCCCCACCTCCCTCCAAAATCTGCTCTGGAGAGTTGGGGTACTCTCCGGAACAGATTTCAAGTGGGAGGAGAGGAAGGTCCCGTTGTGCTAGCGTGGCCTTCCCACATCAGGTGCCCTCTAGGTGTGTTGGACTACAACTCCCATCATCCCCCAGACAGCATGGGGCACCATGTTGTGGAAGGCTGTGTTAGCAGAAGGCCACTCATGCGATGTTGGATGTAACCCCTATAGCAGGGATGAGGAACCTCTGTTCTGTGGCCCTAATCCGGCCCACAGAGGTTCCCCAAATGGCCTGCAGAGCCTTGGACTATAGTTCTGGGATTTTGAAGATATGAGGCTCTTTCATCACAACTCTATAAAATGTCTACTCAGATGTAAGTCCAACAGTTTAGTGGGGCTTACTCCCAGGTAAGTGGGTATAGGACTGCAGCCTCTGTTCTTTGCTGCAACAGACTAACACAATTACCTCTCTGGAAGTTGATCCTTTTATATTGTTATGACAACATAAACGGGACCTTGATCTCTTCAAAGCCCCCACCACTGGCTTAATTGCCACTTTCAGTTGGGCAGCTGAGTCTAACACTGAAGAGAAGAGCAAATGTAAACGTCTCAGCACATTTTGTTTACTGTCTGGAACGTAGTCCTTTGCCCATTAATTTTTTGCAGCCATATCCAAGGACTGAGCAAACAGAATCAGAAGTGCCCTTTTTTCTACTGTTCTCAGCGACATAAGAATTTTGCTTGCAAGAACAACACTTAACCACAAGTCATTCTTGCCTATTCAGACCAATTGTTCCAAAAAGCAGAATGGGTGACCAGAATTCATTTGTTTTGCGAAGAACGAAAATCTGTGATCCTAGCAGCCTAGGATCATTCTTCTTTGTTTAAGCTAGCAGAGAACTTATCTGGCTTAACTCTAGCCCTCTTTGGAAATTTTAAATTTTTAGTTTGGGCACACATATCTACAGAATGATCTGTGGCTACACCCTGAATATGTCTAGACTGCTAGAGGTTGTTTTTTTAAAAAAATGTGCAGTGACAAGCCCATACAGAAATGACTCTGTGACTTCTGTTTCCCTGACATGGTGACTAAACATGTTTGGAGACGTGTGGGAGGAAGTAAGCTGACTCAGCAAAACAACTGCTGTAATTAGCTCGGTTGCTTCTCTTCAGACACATATCAAAGGACAACGAGGGGGGAAATGTTAGGGAAGAAAATCCCTTAAAAGAAACAAAACAGCTGAGGCGAGGATTTGAGGAAGATGGGTAAATAAAGTCAGTAGAATTAACCATCTACATTTTCCTCAAGTCTGATATATTTTCTGCTCAATTAACTTTGTAACAAATGGGGCCCTGAACATTGTACTAAACAACTACTTCATGGGAAAACTAGTTAAAATTGAAAGCCGATTCTTTGAAATGCAACCTTCCCATGCATCCAGATGCAGATTTAAAAAGACACAGGAGCATTTAACAACACTATGGCATGGTGCAGAAGTACAGTAATACCTTGGATTGCAAGTAACTTGGTCTGAGAGCATTTTGCAAGACAAGCAATTTTTTAAAATAAATTTTTACTTGATAAACAAGCGACGTCTTGTAATACAAGTAGTGTAGGGATGTAACCACTCGCTTCGAGTGAGTGTAGCGGGCCGAAATCGGCCACGCTCATGCCCGCCAGAGACTCGCTTTGATATAAGAGTGTTTTAGATTACAAGCACGGTTACGGAACGAATTATGCTTGCAATCCAAGGTATTGCTGTAACTATCTCTGCCCAATAAACCATGGTTTTTCAGACTTGGAAGGAGCTGTGTGCCCACGGGCTCTCTCCCAACCCCTTCCTTTATGCATCTGGCTTTGGCAAAGACATCCTGGTTTCTTAAACCACCGTTTGCTGTGACATCCAAGCCAAGCAACTGTGGTTTAAGAGCTCCCTCCAAACAAGGATATGTGACCAGGAGTACTACCTTAAATGCATTTATTTTATTTATTTATTTATTTATTTAATGTTTTTATATTCTGCTCTTCAGCCAAAAAGTCTCCCAGAGCAGCTTACAATTGGTTAAACAAGAGAGTCCCTTCCCATAGGCTTCTAATCTAGAAAGACAGGCACAGAAGGGAAAAAAAGGGATGTGGTAAGGGAAGCGGAGGCGGGGAGAGCAGTCTTTCAGCAAGGCTGGTAAAATGGCCCTGCTTCCCCTCCCTCTCTCCTTGCAAAAGAACATTTCTAAAATCCGTATCAATGTAATGCCTTTATTATTAGACCAGCTACTGTGCAAGTTTCGAGTTCAACTCTTTGTTAGGCAAAATGGTAAATAAAGCAAAAGGGGTGGTGTGATAGGGGGGGGAGTGGCTGATATTTAAGCCATGGAATCTGCATTTGGCTATACAGGCAGTCCTCGAGTTAAGAACGTCCGACTTACAGACAACCCATACTTAAGAACGGACTTCTGGGTTCCATTGCGTAGTTCGTATACTACACAATTTGAGTAATTTATGCAATTCGCATAAATGCCGATTTTAACGTATAGAACGCTATGCTGTTCTGACTTACAAATTCAACTCAAAGACATTCTTAAGAACGGAACTCATTCGTAACCTGCGGACTGCCTGTAGTCTTAAGATGGAAAGTGGGAGGAGGCTGCAGCATTCAAGTTAGGCTCTATCACAGGGGTGCACAACTCACGGTCCGGGGGCTGAAATGGCCCCAGGGGGGAGGGGCCAGCAGCACAGCCCCACTGCCCATTTTATATGTGGCCCCCTTATATATCAGCCACCTGTCTTTTTCAAACCATTTTCACCTTCAATCTGGAATTAAAAATAAATATTAAAAAGTACCTTCAAAGAAATAAACATAAGCATCCATCCATGGCAATTTATACACGACAATTAGGTAGTTAAGTGAAAGCATAAACTAAGGAGGGGTGTTATAAGTCGCTTAGTAAATTCTGATACCATTTTTGGACATGCATGTAGTTCTTCTGTTGGCTTTGGTAAATATTTAAGCTTCTTACGGAGGGGCAGATCGCTCCTAGCTATGAGTCATGCTCCCTATAAAGATACACTCTTGAATTTCCCAAAGGTCTAGATTTAACCCCGAGCAGCCTGGGCCACAAGTCGATGAACCCTGAAGAGAGAACGGGAAGGCCGAGGTCATAGAATCATAGAAAAGTAGAGTTGGAAGGGGCCTACAAGGCCATCGAGTCCAACCCCCTGCTCAATGCAGGAATCCAGGTCAAAGCATCCCTGACAGATGTCTGTCCAGCTGCACCTTGAATGCCTCCAGAGTGGGAGAGCCCACGACCTCCCTAGGTAGTTGATTCCATTGTTGTCTTATTGCTCTGACAGCCAGGAAATTTTTCCTGATGTTTAGGTGGAATCTAGGTGACTGGCGCAGCTCCTTGTGTGTCTGAGGGCGCACGAACGTGGGGTGTGTGTGTCAATGCAGCATCTTTCTCCCTCCCTCCCCGGATAGTGTCGCGGGACCCCCTCCTTCCCACCATGCCACCCAGAAAGAGAGATGCACTCCCTAGGTCCACTTGCTTGTCCTCTCTCCGTCTCGGGGAAGGGAGGGGCTGGCGGCGCTCCTTCAAAAGGCATATTGCTTGACGAGGGTCCACGATCAGGAACAGGCCCTGCTCACTAGTGCCCCCGTTTTACAGATGGGCAACTGAGGCCACTCAGCGCACGCTAGAACTGGATTAGAGAATGTTGGTCTTCCCGCAACATAAGGAATGTTGGTCTTTAAATATTCATTTAAAGTGGGGGGGGGGTAGGACACTGTTCTTTGCTTAGCCGCCCGGGACGTTCACTCCACACACAGCCTTCTCACATGAACAGCCAAAGCCCAGGAATTCCCATCCCCGGATCAAGGAAAGCGGCTCCAGAGAGCGGCCGGGGCCGGCTTTCCCTTCTGCTCCGCTGAAGCAAACGCTCCTCCCCTTCTATGGGCAGCCACATGATGATGATCCGCCTTTCTCTCTCCTTCTTTCTCTCGCTCGCTTCTCCTCCGCCCACCACCAGCTTAGCCCACGATGGGGGCGGTCCCATCGCGCAAGGCTGGCGGCGGGGAATTCTCCGCCCACGTCCCTATTAAATCCGTCCTAGGGAAAACAGGGAACAAAACAAAAAGGAAGTGCTCAGCTCAGCCCCACCGGGTCGGGAGCTTTCTCGAAGTGCCAGCCGAGAGCACCGTCTCCTCCGCCGGCCCTGCTGGGATCTGCTCTGCCGCCACACTTCCTTGGCTGGGCGTCAGGTTGTGCGGGAGGCGTCAGTGGTCCAAAACCCCGAGGGGGGAGCTTGGAAAGCGCCGCCTCTCCCGGGCATCAGCTGGGCACCGCTTGGCGCACTTAGCTGGCCATGGCCGGGCTCGCCTTGCTCTTACTAGCGAGCCGCCTGTTGGCGCCGGGCAGCGCTTTCAATCTGGACGTGGAAAGCCCGACTGTTTACACCGGCCTTCCGGGGAGTTACTTCGGTTTCGCTGTGGATTTCTTCGCCCCCGATCGCTCCTCGTAAGTATCTTGGTACCAAGCGGAAGAAGCGCCGCGCGTAGGGTCCGGAATCGCTGCAGTCTCCCTCCGGGGGGGGGGGGTATAGTTAGACAGACTGTTGTTGGACAAGCCCCAGGAAAGTCCTTGATGGAGCCCTGGAAGAGAAACTGAAATGTGCCAATACTGATCTCTCATTCCGAGCACAGCTCCGCTTTGGAAGTCAGCTTCCTTGAAATGAATGGAACTGGACTTCCGAGCAAATGTGTGTCTGGAATTGGGATGTAGCCCCCCCCCCCCCGCTTACTGCACCCCAGTCAGATACACTCCTCGTTTAGCTGCGTTATTCTTCTGTTTCAGCCAGATCCATGCCTAAATCCCATTGATTTCTCAGGGGAACATACTTCAGTCTTGAGACTTACAGCCAGGTCCTATTTATGTTCACTCCAAAGTAAGCCCCACCGATTTCAGTAGGACTTCCTCCCAAGTAAGTGTGCGTAGACTTTCGCAGCCTGAATTTAAGGGGGAAATATCCCATTGAAAGCCCAGAGATACATGCCGATAAGAGGATTTGGCTAAAATCCATGTACTCTAGTTTGTAGACAGAAGCCTTAACTCACATTCCTCCCGAGTCTCCCACTGAATTAAGCCAAGATTGCCCTCTTATCCCGCCCATAAATCCGTAGAAACACTTTATACCGAGGGAAGATCATGGTGCAGTATGGTGAGCCTTTTGATGCTGTAAAACAGAACACAGGAAAAGTGGAGTGGGTGGTGGGGGACGGACGACACATTGTGATTTATTTATTTCATTCTTAATGTCATTTGTTACCTACCGGTACTTTGCTTTCCTCAGAGGAGTTCAAAGTGGCTAGCAATATAATATTTATTTGCATCCTGCCCCCCATAATTAAGATACAAGTTATGATCTAATATAATTTAAGATACAATTTATTTCTAGCGATATGAGTTATTTATTTTTGAATGATTAAGCAAGGATGCATGCATCTAAGAATAGGGTATTGTGATTAGATAAAATAAGCCCCTAGCATATTATATAAATAGAATAATATTAACAAATGCTACACATTACAATTATATAATAAAATCCATAAAACTCTGAAATAGAAAAGGATAAGTCAATAAGATGCTAATGTCTCCAAGGCTGTGATCCTATACACTCTTACCTGGGAGTGTGTCCCATTGAACTCAATGAGACTTACTTTTGATTAGACATGTTATAGGATTGTGCTGTTAAAGCACAAAAAGTTCACCCATAAACTGAATCCCTCCTAAGCAATGCCTGCTTGAACAGTTGATCACTTAATTGGAGTGACACAAATTTGTGTCAGATAATATTTTCAGCCAATGCCACTGTGTGTGTGATTCACATATTGACACTGATCCAGTTGAAAGCATTTCTGTCTAATAAGTTTTAATTTGCTCTGACAACTCTTCACTTTGATTATGGATGGAGGAAATCATTAGGATCTTTTTTTTAAAAGGATTTTTGTTTGAAGTCTCAGAGAGAAAGGGGGGGGAACACCCACCAATGAGAGGGCTTTAGCCTCAGTCCTGTTTGGTTCTGTAATGGTTAATCTTAAAATGGTTAAAACGAAAATGGGACTTTCTTCCTAGTAGAGTGTCCATGATAGACAATAGTGTTTAAGTGTTTATAATAGATGACATAACTCTGGGGCAACACATTTTGAATGGAACTGAGGGGCTCTGCACAATAGCTGGATTTGCTGGGGAGCTCATATGGTAGGGTGTCCACCCAGTTTCCCCCGGAGCAGGTCCTAGGGCTGCATTTCTGAGCACGCTTACTAAGGAGTAAGCCCCATGGAGTCCAAAGGGACTTACTTTTGGTTAAACATGCCTCGGATTGCTCTGTACGGCTACTTTATATGTCTATTTCCCAAAATAAATAAGCCAGTGTGGCGTAGTGGTGAGAGTGTTGGACTGGGACTCAGGAGATCTGGGTTCTAGTCCCTGCTCGGCCATGAAACTCACTGGGTGACTTTGGGTCAGTCACTGACTCTCAGCCTAACCTACCTCACAAGGTTGTCGTGAGGATAAAATGGAGAGGAGGAGGAGGATTATGTAAGCCGCCTTGGGTTCCTTGCAGGAAAAAAGGCGGGGTATAAATATAATAAATAAATAAATAAATAAAATACTTTGAAATTTAAAAAGAAACTATTAGAATTGAAAACGTCACCTAAGCAAGAAGAACCAATGATTTGCGTTGACAGCTCAATCCCAAGGCCCATTCCATCCAGGCTTTTGTTCAGAGATGGCCAAAGATGCTTTGGTGGCTGAGACAGTGAATCCAAATTGCACCACCAACCAGGGCTGACCCTACCATCAGGCAGACTGTGATGGTCGCCTCAGGTGACAGATGCTGGGAGTATTGGAGGAAAGAGCTGTGTGCCACACAACCTGTCCTCTGTCCCCTAAGCTACTCTGCTGCTCTCAGGTGGATTGGAGGATGCTGTCCCGCTGCCAGTGTTGAAGATTCAATTGCCAGGCTGGTTGACTTCTGTATGTGGAATGGGGTGTGGGGCACCAACATGCCTTTCTCCTCAGACCACAAAATGTCTTGGGCTGATCCGGGCAAACATAAAGAGCTTTCGGCTATCGGGCAGTATAGAAATGAAATGAAATAAATAATATAATATAATCATAAATTAAACAATTGACTATGTGCTGCCTTGAATGATGCTCCAAAAACTGGCTGCCTGAAGTGAGCTGCCTAGCCCTGCTTATTTGGCGACTGGCTTAACCCTGCTAGGTGCCCTGGGAAGTTTGAAAGGAGGGCAGAATATGATGGACATAGCCTTCTCCTGTTGTTTATCCCCAGCATTTAGCACACTGCTCCTGAACATGGAGGTTTCATGAATAGCAATCATTGTTAGCAGCACTGTATTTCTGAAATGTTGTAAGAGCAAAAAGGTATGAGCCAACTTGTCCCACATGTGTCCTTTTCCCATGAAACAGGAACTCCAAATGCCAGTTTCCTGTTTCTCTATACCAGTGGTGGGCCACTTGTGGACCTCCAGATGTTTTGGCCTACAATACCCATAATCCCTCATCATTGGTTATGCTGGATAGGGCTAATGGGAGTCATAGGCCAAAACAGCTGGAGGGCCACAAGTTACTCACCCCTGATCTATACTCTCTAGTGTGACTGTGCTACATACAATATCATGAAAAGGTAGAACACTGGAAATGGTTTGAATGTCTTATCAGTCTGGGTCATCACCTGATTAAAGGACCATTTATTTATTTATATATTTATATGCACTCTTGTTATCCTATCCTTCTGTGACAAACACACTTGGGGCAGCTTAGTATGCAAATGTATACATCATTAAATGGGTTTAAAATACAACCATAACTGTAAAAATACAGGCATAGTAGTAGCAGCAGCAATATTATTAAACACCTCAGAGAGAATAGTTGCTTGATCATGGTTCTCACATAACACTAACCCATGGTATGGGTTGTTGAATTCTGGGTTATCATGATGTGTGAATGCGGCTCCGTTAATAAACCATGGCTTGTTAATCACAAAGAACCCAGAAAGAGAACCCATGGTTTGTTGTTGGGCTGTGAACTCTGGATTGTTTAAACTAGTGTTCTCCAACCTTGGGTCCCCAGATGTTTTTGGCCTACAACTCCCAGCATGCCCCAGCCAGCTAAACTGGCTGGGGCATGCTGGGAGTTGTAGGCCAAAAACATCTGGGGACCCAAGGTTGGAGAACACTGGTTTAAACCATCAGTTGTCATTGCATGTGAACCCAGAACCGTGGGTTGTTTGTGAGTTGCTTTGCCAGGCTACAGAGTTGGCTGGCAAGGGTGGTAACACCCCCCCCAACTGCTCTACATTCTGGTACTACAGCACTGCAAAGGCATTTGGGATACAGGGAGAGAGCGAGTAAAGGAGGAGGGAAACAACCAACCAAACCAGGGACTGAGAAGCAATGGTTTGTTTGATTGTCTGCCACTCAAACCCGATGTAGGGCAAAAAACCATGGGTTAAATAAAAAAAAAAAAATGGGTTAGCATTATATGCAAACAGGTCATTAGAGGGCTCTAAACTGATATGTCTCTGTAATCAGATTGCATTAACTGTCCTTCTGAATGGGGGATATCAATTAACGTTGAGCCTCTGGAGGCAGTTAGGAATGATCCCAGAGCTTTTCATTCTGAACCAGCGAATACCCAATCACAATGTGGTAAAAGTAGTCTATCTTCCGTTAGTACGAGGAACATAATGAGTAGTTTTTTTAAAAAAAGTAATGGTACACTACTTTCTCTCATTAAAAGATACAAGTATAGGTTTATATATAATGTGATGTTGCCAGCTAGCTGTTTTTCTGACCCTATGTATTGCCCATTGATAAAGAATTATTCCTGCTCCTGTTAATAAGATGAGAGGAGTCAGTCTCGTTGATTTCAGTTGGGATTACTCTGTAATAAGGGTGTTTACGATTACAACCTAAGGGTGCAGTCCTATGCAGATTTACCTAGGGGTTAACCCACTGAACACAGTTCTGAGTAGACTTGCATAGGACTGTGCTGTATATTTATTTACTATTTGCAATATTGCTGTGCTGCCCCATAACTAAAGTTGTCTGGGTGGCATACAAATCTATGTAGCCTTCCACATTATAAAGATATCTAAAATGAAAAATGTTAACGTTGCAGCATAGATTCAGTTGAATATTAAATTTTATGCCTTTAAAAAAAAACCACACCCTCACCCTCTGCTCACTGATGGGTTGGATCCAGACTTACTCATTCTTACAGTAGACCCATTGAAATCAATAGCATTTAAGTTAGTCATGGCTACTCATAACTAGAGTAGACCCACTGAACTTAAGTTAGTCATGACTAAGTATGGCTAAGTCTGGATCCAACTTGTAATATTCACATAAGATTGAAGATGTGGTTATGTTTGTAAATATACAATAAAATGACGATATGTATATTATACAAATATGTATATGAATGCATGCAGGAAAGTGACATCAATTTCCCAAAACTAGGGTGTGTTGGAAGGTAAACAGGCAAGTAACAGCTTATGCTACAGTAGACTGTTCTGCAGAAACTTGGTAAAGCTGTTTGGGAAATTCCCATGTAAAACTTGTTACATGGAATTTGTTATGCTAGGCCAGTGATGGCAAACCTTTTTGAGCCCAAGTGCCCAAACTGCAACACAAAACCAACTTATTTATTTCAAAGTGCCAACACTGCCATTAAACCTGAATACCGAGGTTTTAGTTTTAGAAAAACAACTCATACAGTTGGCCGAACTAATTAACATCTTTTGTCTTAAAAGAAAAACACAATAACAGAGCTTTCAATGATACAAACAGTTTTTTGTTGGGGGGAAAAATCAACTCAAAAAATTATTATAGTACTACATTGTACACATAGCCTGAAGGGAATTTATACAAACTTTTTAAATAATTAGGCACATGCATTTTTGGATAAGGGATTCTCAACTTGTAATATGATTATATGCCAGACTGAAATTGTATGGGGAAAGCTTTACCCCGGGTCCTTTCCCTGCTTCTACAGGTGTCGGATTAGTAAAAGTAAAAGTCAACCTGTACTAGGATGAGCAAGATAAACAAGAAAACTAAACGTGCTTAACACATTTTAAACACTTTATGTCTTGGACTGCAAACACTGCATTAGGTAAAAGTTTGCATTGGGCATGCTTTTGCACAATTAATGTGATTTTTGCTATTGCATGCATGCTGATAATTTGTCAAACCTTGGCTCATACTCCGTTAGTTTGAGAGCAACACATGCAGCACTCAGGTCAACTGTTAGGGCTTTACATCCAAGCCATGCTCTGTGCATCATTCTTCAAAATCTTTTAAATGTGATAACAATGTAGAAAAGAATTCTGTAACAGGAATTCTAGAATAAAATCATTCTGTTCCACACTGTGAGAAAGAACAAGATCATTAGTGTTTTGCAGAAGGGGACGGTCTTTTTGCGATCTGGTGACCAATGGCTCGAGTGCCCACAGAGAGGTCCCTGCGTGCCAGCTGTGGCACCCGTGCCATAGGTTCGCCATCACTGTGCTAGGCTTCTCAAGGAACTTGCTGAGGTGCTGTCAGAACCTTTGTCTGACATCTTTGAGAAATCCTGGAGAATAGGTGAGGTGCCACAGGACTGGAGACAGGCCAATGTTGTCCCAGTCTTCAAAAAGGGGGTAAAGGAGGATTTAGCAAATTACAGACAGGTCAGTTTGACTTAGATACCAGTGAACATGCTAGTAGAGATTAAAAAGGAATCAATTTGTAAGCATCTTGATAACAATGCAGTTATTAGTATAAACCAGCATGGATTTGTTGAGAATAAATCCTGCCAGATTAATATTGCTTTCTTCTTCTTTTTAAAAGTTTGTTATTAGGTTAATGGATTGTGGGAATGCTGCGGACATAATTTATCTTGATTACAAGAGACAAAGTCCCCCATGATATTCTGGTTAGAAAAGTGGTTAAATGTGGGCTAGATGGCAGCACCATTATGTGGATTCTCAGCTGGTTGGAAAACCATACTCAAAGAATGTTCATCAATGGTCCTCATCGAACTTGAGGGATGTTTTGAGTGGGATGCCACAGGACTCTGGCCTGGTGTTCTTCAATATTTTTATCACTTAAATGGAGGAGTGGAGAGAAGCCTTATCAAGTTTGCAGATGACACAAAACTGGGTGTTTCCTGTTTATAGATGTTAGCTCTCCCTTTAGCTGTGTTGCTCTTTAGATTCATTATGCTGCAGGTAAACCCAAATCAATGCTCTTAGAACTGTTGATTCCTCCTCTTATGTTTTAGTACAACTTTACTCATATTATAGATCAGGGCTCTCCAAACTTGGGTCCCCAGATGTTGCTGGACTACAGATCCCAGAATCCCTTGCCATTAGCCATGCTGGCTGGGTATGCTGGGAGCTGTAGGCCAGCAACATCTGGGGACCCAAGGTTGGAGAGCCCTGTTATAGATGGTTTCTCTGGACACTGATGCCAGGAAAAAGAGACTTGGAAGCAAGTTCTATTGAAATACAGTAATACCTTGGATTGCAAGTGACTTGGTTTGAGAACGGTTTGCAAGACAAGCAAATTTTTAAATATTTATTTAATTTTTTTTTACTTGATATACAAGCGACGTCTTGCAATACAAGTACTGTAGTACGGCTTAAATTAAAAATCTCTGTACAAATTTTTTTGGGGGGATTTCATTTTGATATAAGAGTGTTTTGGATTACAAGCACGTTTCCGGAACGAATTATGCTCTCAATCCAAGGCATGACTGTAATTGAGAGTCATTTAAAAGAGCCAGGATCCAATGAACCATGCAACTGCTTACACATGCCCAAGGGTGTGTGTGTGTGTGCTTTGGACATGTATGTATCAAACTGCAATTCTCCATGACACATGGCACACCAGTTTTAAAATCTAGGAGAGTTTTCAAAAGAGGTTTGTGATATGGCAGAGTATGCTGTTCATGTCAAAGATTCACGAAGCCTGCCCAGAAGCTAGTTCTTAAAATTCACGGCAGCAGCTGGGACC
Source organism: Shinisaurus crocodilurus (assembly GCA_021292165.1). Lineage (NCBI taxonomy): Eukaryota > Metazoa > Chordata > Lepidosauria > Squamata > Shinisauridae > Shinisaurus > Shinisaurus crocodilurus. The sequence continues at coordinate 138,632,650 of CM037876.1, read as the reverse complement.
AAGATGTTTTTGATGACTTATCCCTGCCTCTAATGTTCATTGTGTTCTTGTGCAGCTCCTGTTCATTTCAATTGTGCAGATGAAGTTCCTGGTGGATTTCCTCTTGTGAGTCAGCCTGTCTCCCACACTGTTACCTCACAATGGCACCAAAACTCCCACCGCCTGAGGGACCACCTCACCTTGTCTCATGATGACAACAACTAGGATGTTGGCATTTGTGAAACAGACACTCTTCTCCCCCCTGTCTTGTGTTTGGCTTGAAACTAGTTTTCTCTTTATGAGATATTTGACAATAGTTCGAACATTTAATGTTATTTATTTGCATTTATGTTTGGAAATATTTTTGGACTTTGTTTTATTGTTGTTTGTTGCCTTAATAGAGGAAAACAAATATTTAAAATAAATAAAACATCTGGGGACCCAAGGTTGGAGAACACTGAGCTAGCGTAAGGCAACAATCCCCCAAAGCAATGTGTGCACATAGCTGAAACTCTGTTGGATATCCACCCCCCAGGAATAGTTCCCATTGCAGAACTACCAGGGATGTTGAAGAGTCCTTGGCCTCGAGTCACGAGTCGAGTCACGAGTCTTTGGACCCGAGTCTCGAGTCGAGTCTCGAGTCCAAGGTCCAAAATGGTGACTCGAGTCGAGTCACGAGTCCCGAGTCACTCCCAAAGCGGCGGCCCATGGAGGGAGCGGGAGGGTCTCCGCGAGAGGAAGAAGAGCTGCCCTTCCTCCCGCGGAGACCCTCCCGCTCCCTCCATGGGCCACCGCCGCCGCCGCCCCCACTTACCATAGGCGGGTCCTTCCCTCGTCCCTGCTCCTGCCGCCGCCGCTGCCACACCAGGGACGCATTACGAGCCCTCCCTGGGTTTGTAGTTCTCCGCGGCAGCGGCACGGCCCGATCTCGCTCTTCTGAGCGGCGCGGAGAGTGTTCTCCGTGCCGCTCGAGTTGCCGCCGCCGCCGCCGCCGCCACCTCCCGCTCACCGCCATCTCCCTCACCGCCACCATCGCACGCAGCTGCCCGCGCCCGCGGCGGAAGTGACGCGCCGGGACCCTGCTCCGGCGCGCTTGGCCGCCGCCGCTTTAAACAGAGCGGCGGCAGCCAAGTGCGCCGGAGCAGGGTCCCGGCGCGGCGGAAGTGATGAGAAGCTTCCAACAGATATTATTACGTACTGAGAGACAGAGTGCCCGAACCCCCTTTCGCCACACCTCTTAAATCTCCTTCGGGGCTTGACTCCGAAGTTAGGATTCGAGTGTTTTAGCTAACAGTTACGGAAAACACTGGAAGGAGGACGCACAGAGGGGTCAGCTCCAGTTTAATTTGCCATAAGGAAATCAAACTCCTGCTGATAAATTATTTGAAAGATTTCGAGGGGGGGGGGGAAGGCTCTAGCTTTTCTCTGCAAGCTTAAACTTGGACGGCAAGTCAGTTGTGTTAACAGGCTCGCACGCCTCTCTGGAAGGAAGCCCTTATAAACTTGGAGGAATTTCAGTGGAGATCCTCTTTTATAAGACCGGGGGTGGGTGGGAGGGGAAAGGGCACTTGATACTTCCCAATCTGAGGCCAAATCTGCAGCCTGTACCGTTCCCACCCCCCAAATAAATCAGATTCCAGTTCTGACAAGCTTTCTGCTGTGTGTGTGTGTGGGGGGGAGATTTAAGAGGTGTGGCGAAAGGGGGTTCGGGCACTCTGTCTCTCAGTACGTAATAATATCTGTTGGAAGCTTCTCGTCACTTCCGCCGCGCCGGGACCCTGCTCCGGCGCGCTTGGCTGCCGCCGCTCTGTTTAAAGCGGCGGCGGCCAAGCGCGCCGGAGCAGGGTCCCGGCGCGTCACTCCCGCCGCGCCGGAAGTGATGACGGGACCGGCGCGGGCGGCTGCGTGCGGTGGCGGCGGCGACGTGATGGCGGCATGGCATGCGATGGCAGCGGCGGTAGCTGCGAGCGGGTGGCGGCGAGGGAGACAGCGACGGCGGTGACGTGAGTGGCGGCGGTGGCGGAGTCATTGGGCTCGAGTCCCGAGTAGAGTCTCGAGTCCCATTGAAAAAATTGGGACTCGAGTGGGACTCGAGTCAAAGGGGGGACTCAGTCGGACTTGCGAGTCGAGTCGTCGAGTCCGAGTCCCCATCCCTGAGAACTACTCCTCTGCTACCCTCTGCGGTTTTAGAAGGCCGCTTTAGGGGAACTCCCATATCAAAATCGAGTTTGTATTTGTGGAGATGGCAACATTGAAGCAATCGAGCATGTGCTGCTGTTCTGTTCCTTGTACAGACATACTTGAGAAGAGTTAATTACCCCTTTATTATCGCCCTATCCAGGGCGTGCAACTGATTTTTATGTGAATTTTCTTCTAGGGGATTGTAATAGAATGGTTACTGCAAATACTGCAATTTTTTAAAGCAACTGTGATTAAAATGCGGGCCACAATTGTATCTTGAGTTTTAAAATAATAAAATTTCAGTTTATTTAATATTTTATCTGTGATATTCAGCGACATAGTGCTCTGTAGATGGTTTTAAATTGCAACGGCCACAGGCTTGGTGCAAATAAAAAATTGATTTGGTTGGTTTGTACCAAGGATAGGGAATGTGTGGCCCTCCAGGTGTTGCTGGACTGCAACTCCCATCAGCCCTGGCCAGCATAGTCAGTGGTGATGGATGATGGGAGTTCTAGGCCAAAACATCTGGAGGGCCACATGTTCCCAGTTTCTGCTGAAGAGAGAAGCCATGGTTTCAAGTTTTGCAAATTCAGCATTTATTAAGGGGAAAAATGGTACCAGTGGAACGCCTTCCTTCCTCAGACCTCTGAGAGAGACCGCAACCACATTCCTGTTAGGATATAGTCATCTTGTGTTGGCACACACTGCACTCTGTGGCTTCCCACTGCAGCTGTTTATATCTGTAGGATGAACGTGTAACACTCCAATCCTAAACATTTGTGTTGGCCGGCATTAATGTCCCTGGCAAAATGTTGTGTTGTGAGACGCTGTGTTGGGTAGAGCAGTTCATACGCCATATGTTTTGCATTTATTTGCTGGCGTAGCAAGTATTAGAATTGGGATACTATGGTGTGTGTGTTGGTTTGGCTGCCCCCCCCCCTTTAAACTGTCGTGTAAATGCTGTCATGGCCAGGATTCATCAAATCAAAACATCAAAAATAAGTGAGACTGAATAGCAGGAGTATCTGTTCTGTGGAGTTTAATGGAATGGTGACATTATAAATTAAGGGAAATGTGTCTTGTAATTTATAGAAGCATTATGCTCGGAAGGGGTGGGGCAGGAGAGACTTTTTAGTGTTGGGAATATGATATAAGGCAATGAGTGCCAGAAGCCTTTGGGGGGGGGGGGGGCATAGATTTGTTTGAACTTAAGTGTGTGTGCTGGGTGAGGAGTTGAAGGCTTTATAATATGTTGAATGAAATGGAATTTAAAGAATAATTCCTGTAAAGTTAGAAACTTACTAACCCTCATATGCTGCTGGTTACTCAAATATGGCTCATGGAAACATCTGAGTTTCCACAAGACCCAGCCATCATGTAGAGTTCTGCCTTCTCTTCTCTTTTTGGTCTGGCAACCCAACTCTGTGGATTGCTATGAATTGAATGGCTTTTTCCATTCCAGCTGAATTTGATGCAGGTTTCATAGATTCATAGATCATAGAGTTGGAAGGGGGCTACAAGGCCATCGAGTCCAACCCCCTGCTCAATGCAGGAAACCAGAGGAGGGGTCTCCCATCCAAGTAATAACTAGGCCTGACCCTGCTTAGCTTTCCACACTCAGACAAGCTGAGCCAGCGTGAGCCACAGGCCTGTGGCTCACGCTGGCTCAGGTGGAACACATGAGTTGTACAGAGTCATAAAATGGAGTCAAACTCTACAGCAAGGCCCTCCAAGTGTTGTTGGATTGCAAATCCCATAAGCCCTAACCAGCCTAGCCGATGGTGAGAGATCATGGGAGTTGCAGTCCAGCAACATCTAGAGGGCCACACGGTCCCCATCCCTGCTCCACAGGCTACAGACGAGTCAGTTCCAATCCGCTTCTGGTAGCCATGTGAACTACTTTACAGAGGACAGTCCTCTATTTGAAGGGCTGCTGAAGTCCAGTTTAAAGATAAAGAACCATAGGAAGGAAGAGCAAGGAGAGATCTTGAAGTTGTCCATCAGCAGTTAGTACCCAGATGGCAGACTGAGTTGACACACAGCCCACCTGGCCACAGTTTTCCCCACTATGGGGAGATATATTATATTTCTATAATATATATAGAAATATAATTATTTCTAAATTTGCATTTATAGATATAAATGGGTATATGCAAATCTGTCTCCTTTCTTGTCCTCTTTTTTCTTTTCTTTTTTTGGGGATGCATTTCATCTTTTTTTGGAAATGTGTAAGTGACCACAAAAGATCTACTGTTATTTTTTTATTATTACATTTATATCCTGCCTTTTTACCTCTTGCAAGGAACCCAAGGCTGCTTACATGGTCCTTCTCCTCCTCCCATTTTATCCTCACAACAACCCTGTGAGGTAGGTTAGGCTGAGAGTCAGCGACTGACCCAAAGTCACCCAGTGAGCTTCATGGCTGAGAGGGGACTAGAACCCGGATCTCCTGAGTCCCAGTCCAACATCCTAACCACTACATCACACTGGCTTTCTACTTGCCAAGCAATCGCCACCTCCTGTATCTACCACACTGTAGTAAAAAAAAAAGTAAAATATGTCTGTGGCCCTGTAAAAAATTGTCACTTCTGCCCATGGGGCCAAAATGTTGCCTACCCCTGTACTCCAGGAGATGGCCACTGCAGAGTTAACGCTGGGTTTAATGGCACTTATGGGACAGAAAGTCTCGTGGAACAGGACTGCATTGCTGGTGACTCACCAAGCTGACTGCAGCCCACTAGCCATGCACTGTGGCCTGCCTGGTGCTTGACACACCCATATGCCAGTTCCCATTGTTGCAGTCTCAGACAGGCAGCAAAAAGAGGATGCTCATTGAGCCCCTAGTAGGCTGGGCTCCCTTACATGACTGGTGAGCTGCATTGGCTTGGTGGGTCACAATTGTGGAGGCCTGATCTATGCCGCAAATCTGACGGGGGGGGGGGGGAGAGTGGCTCCACGGATCCCACCTCATTGATAAGAACCTGTCCTTCAGTCTCTTAGCCCCTACATTACACCAGCTTTCTTATTATTGCTATTCTGGTTACATTGCCAGGGCAGCGAGGCTGCTAATGGGGACTGGCCGACAAGAACATCTTATGCCAGTCCTCCATGATTTGGCTACCAATTGAAGCCCGGGCCTGATTCAAAGTGCTTACATTAACATTTAAAGCCCTAAACAGTTTGGGGCCAGGTTATCTGAAGGAACTCCTCATCCCATACGAGCCTGCCCGAACACTGAGATCTTCTTCGGAGGCCCTTCTCAGAGTGCCGCCTCCAAGAGAGGCTAGAAGGGTGGCTACTAGGGGAAGGGCCTTCTCAGTTGTAGCACCCCATCTATGGAATCAGCTCCCCAAGGAGATGCACCTGGAGCCTACCCTCTGTTCTTTCAGGTGCCAGGTGAAGACCTTTTTATTTGCCCAATATTTTAATGGTTGCTTTTATTCCTTTTATTATTGCCACTGTACCTCTGGATTGAATTTATTTTGGCTGCTTGTTTTTATCATGTTATATTTTAATATGTTTGTGTTTTTATATTGTTTTTGTTGATGTTTTTGTGTTGCTTTGTTTTGTAAACCACCCAGGGAGCCTTTTGGCTGAGGGGTGGTGAATAAATATATTAAATAAATAAAATAAATAAATTACCCTAGCTGTCCTACTACACTTTGGGGTTGGATCCAGGATCCCCCTTCTGCATGAGGATGGGCTCTGCTCATGGAAGGTCCTTCTGCCCGATTTTTGGTGGTTCCCCCCCCCATCACAGCTCACCCCATTCAGCAGGGTCTCCTAACTCTCTGTGTAGCATTTGCAGGGCGCTGCCATGGCGAGGAGGGTGGAAGGAAGTCTCCTTCCACTGGCGCAGCTGATCCATCTTAAATCTGGATCCAACCCCTTATGGCGTAGTGTGGCGTAGTGGTTAGAGTGTTGGACTGGGATTCAGGAGATCTGGGTTCAAGTCCCCGCTCGGCCATGAAACTCACTGGGTGACTTTGGGCCAGTCACTGACTCTCAGCCTAACCTACCACACAGGGTTGTTGTGAGGATAAAATGGAGAGGAGGAGGAGGATTATGTAAGCCACCTTGGGCTCCTTGCAGGAGAAAAGGCGGGGTATAAATATAATAAATAAATAAATAAATAAAATTATATTGATTTATCCAGTTGCACAGTTTGTGGGCTTAATCAATTTTCTTCAGTGAATTAATTGGCATTCTTGAACTTGGTTGTTGTTTATTTCCTGCAGGATATTTCTCCTTGTGGGTGCTCCAAAGGCAAACACAACCCAGCCTGGTATTGTACAAGGAGGCGAGGTGCTCAAGTGTAACTGGAACTCCAACAGAGGAGACTGCCAGGCTATCATATTTGATGCTACAGGTAATGTCTGATATCATGACAGGTTTCCTTCCATGGGATCTGAATGAATTGCAAAGGTGAAAGGAAATCGATATACACTACCACAATCAAGGCGCACTGTGTTGGTCTGTCCTTATGGCTTAGACCGGGGTAGACAACTCGGTACCCTCCAAATGTTTTGAACTGAAACTCCCATAATCCCTCACAATTGACCATGATGGGCAGGGCTGAAGGGAGTTCTAGTCCAAAACATTTGGGGGGCATGAGGTTGCCTAACTCCTGGCATAGACATTCAAATCAGGCACATCTCTGCTGGCTAAGGTCCTTTATATTGTGAGCTAGGGTGGATTGATTTAAATCAGTGATTTTAAATTGCCAAGAAAAAAAGTTAATTTAAACCACTGATTTAAATCAAGTTTCCCACTGAAACCTTTTCATATATTTCTTGAACAATGGGGCACATCTGACCACTAAAACGTGTTAATTTACATCTAGATAGAGTATTATTTACACTGTTTCGTTCTTAAAAGCAGGCTTTGCATCTATTTGTCTCATATATTTTTTGCATGCTTTCCTTTTTAACCTATAGAGGGAATGTCTTTAAAATATTCACATATAGGGTCTTTCTTGTCACCAGCACTCATCATGACAGTTTGAAGTTATCAGTGCAGTCCTATATGTGTCTACTAAGAAATAAGTTCAATTGAGTTCAATGGGGCTTACTCCCAAGCTAGTAGTTATGGGACTGCAGCCCAAGTATGGGAATAAGGGAAGATGCACACTGGACCATTTTGCCTTCTCTTTTTCTTTCCAGTGTTGCTCCTTTCTGCTTCACTCTGTCTTGGCCCAGCCTTGCCCTCACAAAAACAAAGTAGCAAACAAAAATGAAATGTCCATGACTGGTAGGTCAAAGCAACGTTTGATAGTTATTGGGCAGACTAGAACTGTTTATTTTCATCAGGTGGAAATGAAATGCCTATGACTGGGTGGAGTGTAAATTTTCATATTTGAGAAACGATCAGAATGGTTCTTCATTGGATACAAATGCTTCCTTTAACTCAATGTGGATGGTAGAGGCATTGATTCATTTTAGAGATTAACTGTATGGCTTACATGCTTATATCCAGATTATTGAATGTTAATCTAGTTATTATTTAAGAGAAACTTAGTATTTACATTTTTTTAAAAATCTGATTTTAAATTTTAAAAATCTGACTTTTTCTGATTTCTTTTTTAAAAACCATCAATTTTTATCCACTGTGCTGTATTGTCTGTCTTAACTATGGTAACTCCTCTGCCTTGCTTGGCCTACCTCAACCACCACATAAACACAGAACAACAACATTCCTATCCAGCCTGTGAATTTATTTATTTATTTATTTATTTATTTATTTATACATACCCTGCCTTTTTTCCTGCAAGGAACCCAAGGCGGCTTACATAGTCCTCCTCCTCCCCATTTTACCCTCACAACAACCCTGTGAGGTAGGTGAGGCTGAGAGTCAGTGACTGGCCCAAAGTCACCCAGTGAGTTTCATGGCCGAGTGGGGACTTGAACCCAGATCTCCTGAGTCCCAGTCCAACACTCTCACCACTACGCCACACTGGCGTAGTTAGTTAGAGAAACAGAAATTGAAAACCCAGAACTTTCAAGAAGCGAGAACGGGTAGTTAGTCAGGAGGACAAAGCCATTTTCATAAGATGAAAAACTATAATGTTTGACTGAATTTCCTACCATTGTCTGGGAATGTGACAGAGCCATTAATTCATTTTATGATACTGTAAGTGTAGGTTTAGCATGTTTACGATGGGATTTAATTGTAACGGTGTTATTTTCTAAATGAGCGAGAAACTTAGCATTTTATTTGTGGTTTGGGTTTTTTTTTGTTTTTAAAAATCCAATTTAAATTTTGAGAATTTTAATTTAAAAATATCATTGATTTTTATCCACCCTGCCTGGGACACGTTTTATGGTATGCCTGCAGATATGCAGGGAGTATGGGTGATTTGGAATTATGATTGTGTCAGATTCAGTGGCTGTGGGTGTCCCATTCCGAGATCCCTTGAGGCTCGCAGGGGAAGCTGGAAAGTTCAAGACAGGAATGTGGATCATGACAGGAAGAAAGTAGGACCCTGGATAGCTCCAACTGAGTCCTACTGGCTGGAACTTTCTCTTACTAGGACAATAGGAGGATGTTACCTCAGCAGGGAGCTTGGGACCAACTGAAGCCCTATGTAGGCTGACAAGACCTGTAGCGTGGTCAGCTCTGCCCCTCCTGGAGGTGCTCAGTAGATTGTTAAAGGGCCCTTGCCTGATCCCACAGCCTGAGATTTTTGCGAGGCAGGTGAGATGGAGGTTCTGCCAGTAACTCATCCTCTGAGCTGGACGATGTCAGGACTGTGCCCTCTGGCTGAGAGGGCCCTGAATAAGGCACTGACTGTCGAAGTAGCCTGTGCCTTGTCCTCATCAGAATCCTCTGCTGCACGCTGGAAAACCCAAGGGCTAAGGCTCGTGACAGTGGGGAACTGTATGGGTCAGCAGAATGGAAAAATGTGGCTTTGCCATGTGGCCCCGTGAATCTATACTGTTTGGAACCTGGGTCTACCATTCCTGCCATTTTCCAATCCAGGGTTGTTGATAGCGGTACCTAGAGAAACCTGTAATTCCAGCAGAGAGTGTTTCTCCTGGAGGAAGCACAGGAGGATTGTTATGTAAGGGAAGAAGCTGAGGCCAGTGATGAGAAACTGGACATAAGCCAAGGCTAAGACATCCTTAAACCGTAACCATGTATTATTCTCTGTGAAACTGGGGTCAGCTCCACACTTCATGTGGCAAGTGTGATTGCTGCACATACACAGGTGTGTTATAGTTTCCTGCAACAAACATATAAAGTGTGCGTAGTGAGTGTTTAAAGACACAGTGGGCTGGTTTGTACGACACGGAAACCGCAGGGGAGCAGAAGCCCCCCCCCCCGGTTCCCATGTCGTGCGAACGCCGGCCGGGGGCACTCCCGCGAGACGGGCGCGCAAAGCACGCAAAGTGACCATGGGCGGTAGAGGGGTAAGCCCCTACCGCGCGTGGCCACCCTGCCGTCCGAACAGCGGGCGGCCATCCCGTGGGGGCCGCACAGAGGCGGCAGCCCAGAGCAGCCGGAGCTGCGGCCGCTCCGGCTTGTAGGGGCAAATGGCCCCTCTGGGCATCCCGAGCCGCCACCCCCTAGCGCCGGGAGGCCCGCACTGCGGTGCGGGGACTGCCGGCTCCACTGGGGTCCGCCCATGCGCGCGGGGCACAGGTCGTTTGCGGTGCCCCACCAGACCCCGCAGGCAGCCCCACTCGCCGCCTGGGTCGTACGAATCGGCCCATACGCTTTGTGTGGATGGCTGTGGGAAACGCTGGTGTAACCCAAGTTTCAACACAGTAACTGTGATTATTTTATGTATGTATTTATTTAATTAAAGTATCTGTACACTATGTTGCTGGATCAGGGCAAATTCAAGTATAGCACCAATAGAAATAATCTGAAAGGACCCACAGTCCTTACAATTTTGTTTATTTCTCCTCTCTTTTTTTCATGTGTTAAGTCAGTGCGGACTTGGTTTTGGCGGTGGCTAGAATGATATAATTTTATACAACTTGCAGTGAAATCCCGTGCATATTTGTTCAGCAGTATTTCCCACTGTCTTCATCGGGGCCTACTCCCTAGTTCAGGGGTCCTCAAACTACGGCCTGCGGGACACATCCGGCCCGCCGGGTCTTTTCATCTGGGCCGGCGAGGCTCCTTGCGAGGGAAGGGGAGGAGGGGCGGCTGAGCCAGCGGCAGGGCGCCGGGCACCCTCCCTGCAGGGTAAGGGGAGGTTGAGCCGGCGGCGAGGCGCGGGCCGGCCAGCCGCTCGCCGCCCTGCATCTTCTGCGGGAGGGGGGAAGGGGAGGAGGGGCAACTGAACTGGCGGCGGGGCGTGGACAGCCCACCCACCTGCCTGCCTGCGGGGTAAGGGGAGGCTGAGCTGGTGGCGAGGCGCGGGCCGGCCGCCTACTCGCCACCCTGCATCTCCTGCGGGGGGGAAGGGGAGGAGGGGTGGCTGAACTGGCGGCGGGGCACGGGCCGCCTGCCCGCCCGCTGCCCTGCATCTCCGGGGGGGAGGGGAGGAGGGGCGGACCCACGGTTGGAGAACACTGGACTGGAGGATGCTTAAGCCTTCTCACCCTGATATAAAGCAGCCTTTCCCAAGCTGGTGCCCTCCAGATGTGTTTGACTACAACTCCCAGCCATGAAAGGGGGAGGGGCTGCCTGATGCAACCTCCGCCTCCCCTCCCCAGGGCTTTCCTCCTTCCCTGCAGCTGGGGGGATGCAGCTGCCCATGGACCGCCCTGCCTGACAGGTGGGCGATGTCCCCTTCCAGGTCGTTCGCCATTCCACAGCCAGCCGAGCGCCCGAGGGAACTCTCCTCCAGCGCCGGTTGGCTTGGCTGGAGCTTGTGAGTGCTGGCTATGACCAGCACTCATAGCTGTGTGGGGCGCAGCCGACTCTGACCTCACCCGAGGAGCAGCCCTGCTTGGAGGCTGGCGTGCATCCTGGGCCTCAGCCCGGCTGGCCACCACCGACTCAGCCCAGATGTTCCCTGGACCTCCATTGCCCCTGAATGGGATCTGTTTTCCTGGATGGGATCCTTCATCATCAGATGCCTCTTGGCATCTCTAATTTTTTCCGGATGGTTGGTTCATCCTCGCAGCAGCCCTGAGACTTGTGTTTCTGGTGATGGATTTTGTGCTAGTTCCATTTTACAGATGTGGGAAATTGAGGCCGAGCAAGAGGCGAGTATGTGGCTAGGACCCAGGGGGTGAGGGCAGCTCTTTATTTATTTATTTATTACACGTGTATCCTGCCTTCTTTCCTGCAAGGAACTCGAGGCGGTTCACATAATCCTCCTCCTCCTCCTCCTCCTCCTCCTCCTCCTCCTCCTCCTCCTCCTCCTCCTCCTCGCTGTTTTATCCTCACAACAACAACCCTGTGAGGTAGGTTAGGCTGAGAGTCAGTGACTGGCCCAAAGTCACCCAGTGAGCTTCATGGCTGAGTAGGGACTAGAATCCAGATCTCCCGAGTCCCAGTCAAACTAACCACTATGCCACACTGCTCTCACTATGTTCTCTGGGTACCAGTTCTTCCTGACCTACCCCGGGGAATGGGTTTGTACTTTTAAGGCTGTGATCCTTGTATTGTTTTTTTCCTGTTTTTTTGCACTACAAATAAGATATGTGCAGTGTGCAAATCAAGCCTTTCTATACCTTTTTAAAATTTAATGTATTTCAATTTTAGACAGCAAATTAATTTATAATTAATTTATTATTAATTTAATAACTTTCCATTTAATCCGTTTACTTGATCCATTCGTTCATATTTTTTTCAAACTATAGTCCGCCCCCCCAACAGTCTGAGGGACAATGAACTGGCCCCCTGTTTAAAAAGTTTGAGGACCCCTGCCCTAGTTGATTCTTAAACCGTGATGTCCCTGCTCTACCGTGGTGCTCTCTTCCATGTACAGAGTTGCTGCATAAGTCTTGTTGTATGAAGTTGGCCAGATGGGCGATTAACAAATATAATAAAATAAAAATAAATAAATAAATAAATCTCTCACCCCACCCACCCCAACACTATTACTGAATCCCATCTCCCATGGCTTGTTCGAAACAAGCATGCAGAACAGTCACGGGGTGGCAGTGGGGAGAGGGATAATTAGCAAGCTCTTAGTGGGTTCAAACATTTTTGCTTTGTTTTAAGCTGGTGTAACATGATGCAAGGATTCTTCAGTGCCACCCGAATTGTTCCTTGGCTGCACATGTGTGCCTAATTTCTGGATATGAGGGAAAACTCTGTTTTACGTGGGTCTGGAAGTTCTTACAAGGGGAAAAATCTCTCTAATCGTTTTAATCACGTCTATTCCCAGTGAGATCAAGAGAGGGTTTCTGGATCAGGCACTTCCTCCGTGCCCTTCCCCCAAAATGTAAAAGGCTGTGGGCGGGTTCTCAGGATCGAGGAAGGAAAATAAGCTAAAGGAGTTTATTTTTCTGCCCTGCATGTGCCAGTTGCGCACCATGGAATTACTGGGCACTGAACCTGTTGTGGGGGGGGGGCAGGAGCATTTTACAAACCAACCCATAACCCTTTGACAGGCCATGGGTTCCAGGGTGAAATCTCTGTCTTGCCAAACTACTTAACATATACTTGCATATTCAGTTTCAGGCAACACCCTGGGGTATGCAACTCTGCATATGGGTATATTCAGATTTATTTCCTGATTGTTGTGCCTTAAGCTAAGCATGAGGCATTTGATAAAGTGCTGCTTTGCTGAATTCATATTTCTGTATCTCTTCCTTCCTAAGTGACTGGAAACAGGATCTTATTTATAAAATTTATTGCAAAATGCACTCCATTCAGCCCCAAATGCAAGCCCCTTTGGTTCATCTTGATATCAGGTGCCCTGCTGAACTTGTTAAAGCAAGGCACAGGCCTGTGGCTCACGCTGGCTCAGCTTGTCTGAGTGTGGAAAGCTAAGCAGGGTCAGACCTGGTTATTACTTGGATGGGAGACCCCTCCTCTAGTTTCCTGCATTGAGCAGGGGGTTGGACTCGATAGCCTTGTAGGCTCCTTCCAACTCTATGATCTATGAACTATGAACAGTGCCAAGTTCCGCAAAATACTGCAGGTGAAATGTCTCCTCTCCTCTGTGTCAAGCAAATTGCCAACACAGGCCTAAATAGCTGGGATTCAAAGAGCTACTCTAAGTACAAAAGGGGCAGGGGTGTGTCTAGTGGCTTTGGGGGATTTTTCTTTGAAAAATTTGAATATCATAACCGGCTTTTGAAACTACCAACAGTTTCAAAAGAGTTATGCCATGTGGCAGGGGAAACTGCCGTTCAACAAACACAGGGCCCAAACCCACTTTGGGCAAGCGGAAATAATTTAGAACAGTTCTTTGTATACACATAAGGGTTCCTGCATCTGTACCTCTATAATATTTCATCATTTCCACTTTTCAAGTCAATAGATAATTTTAAACTTCAGCTTTTGAGTCAGCAGCCTGGTTTTTTTAATGTCACGATAACCCAGAATATTTTAAAACTCTGGATTATCATGTTTGAGGCAGTGTGCTGGTGGACATTGCCCTGTAACTCCTGCTGCAATCCTTTCCCAGTTTTAGACAACATGAAAAGGAAGTGGTTCAGCAAAGCTCTTCCCCACCACCCCAGGCAAAAGGAATGAAAACCTGATACTGGCCAGTTTGCACATCTCGATAAACTGGATTTTAAAGCAAACAAACAGGAACAAACCAGCAGGAGCAGCTAAACAAACCACAGACCATCTGTCTGTGGTTTGGTTAGTGTTATATGCAGCAAACCAGAGAAATAACCCAAGAACAAGCCGTGGGCTGTTTCTCAGGCGAATATCAGGTTTTCATTCCTTTTGCCTGGGGAGTGGGGAAGAGCTTCATTGAACCACGTCCTGTTCGTATCACCTAAAACTGGAAAATCATTAGTAAACAGAAACTGTTACTAAGGAATCAAAAGAAGGACACCACCTCCGCCTTCCAAAGCATCATGTCATCTGGCTCCAGCTGTATTCCCGAGAGTTCAAAAAAAACCCAAAACATTATGCAGGCTGAGATTGGTTGGATGCAGTGTGGCACAAGCCCAGTTAGTTCCACTTCCTTTCTTTTGAGCACTGATACATCCAGAAGGAGTAACTCTGCAGCTTGGATTCCATTTCTGATCTGTGTTAATCGGGTTTTAAAATAATAAGAATGTCCCTTCACCAGGCAGCACAGCCTTGTTCTTGTCTGGTTCTTGTGTGTGTGGGCCAACAATAGAAAGCATTGTTTCAGAGCCTATACTGTCGGTCAGGCATGGACGTTTCTGTGTGACCCATTTAGCTTCTGGCATATTTCAAAAGCCTCGTGCAGCTCCATCCTTTCAACATTCTCCAGCCCAGGAGCTGCTGCCATTGAGAAGTCATGCAGAAAATGTGTGTCAGGGGTCTGGGAAAGGGGAAACTGGTGGAGAGCTGCCTGCGGACGTCACCCCACCATACAGTGGAATAAGCTGGCAAAAAACAGAGGTTGAACCAAGCCAATGAGTCATTGTGAAAGGGCTGTGTTTGGGGTCACCAGAAGGTCTTTTTCCTATTTATAGGTTATTCTAAAAATGTTATCCTGCCAACCAGACTACCGGAGATTCTTGTGGCAGCCAACAGCAAATTCACACAGAAAATATACAAACCTAATGGAAAAGTTTTACAACATTCACAGCACGATCCTAGACATGTCTACTCAGAAATAAGTTCCACTGAGTTCAACAGGGCTTACTCCCAGGCAAGTGGATATAGGACCGCAACCGAAAGCCACAAAACGCTTAAAAGCCAATCAAACCCTTCTGATAAAATAATTTTAGGAACAGCTGATTTCACGAAAAGGCTTCCTAAACAGAGATGTGTTTACAGGCTTACAGCCTTCCTGAAGGTCCCTGCTGAGCTAATGAGATGAGCCTCCCTAGATAGAGAGTTCCAGAGGGAGACGCCCACATGGAGAAGACTCTCCACCCCGTGCCACACAGCTTAGATCATGGCAGCACCCAGAACAGAAAGCCCTCTGAAGGTCGGAAAGCCTGGAACAGCCTTTCCCAACCTGGTGCTCTCCAGATGTTTTGGGCTACACCTCCCAGCATCTCTGACCATTGGCCATACTAACTGGGGCTGATGGGAGCTGAAGTCCAAAACATCTGGAGGGCACCAGGTTCGGGAAGCCTGGCCTGGAAGGACACATATGGGGTGACGTGCTGCTTCAGGTATCTTCAACCCAAGCTGTCTATGTGCACAGTGCAACCCTTATGCACGTTCATTCAGAAGCAAGTCCCACTGTTCTGGGTGCTGCATGGTCTAAGCTGTGTGGCACTGAGTGGAGAGTCTTCTCCATGTGGACGTCTCCCTCTGGAACGTTATCTATGGAGGCTCATCTCATTAGCTCAGTGGAGTTTATACTCTTGTGAGTTTAGGAATGCAGCCCTAATGTGGCTGAGTCTGATACTCTTCATTAAGATTCTACTGAAAGAACCAAAGCAGGTACAGGGATGCCTTTAGGGGTGCAGAACCTCTTTCAGTCCGAGGGCCAAATTCCATTTTGATAAGCTTTCAAGGGCCACATTCCAGTGGTGGGCAGGGCTGAAGGCTACAAGGGCAAGGCCTCAAATGAAAAATGCTGGCATACTTCAGTTTACAGCTCTCACTGCCAGTAAACAACCCTTAGGAGAAGCATTTCAACCTTTTAGAATGGGGAAAAAACTGCACAAAAGCTGGGAAACCACCAAACGATTAGTGATTGGGGAAAGGGGGTGTTGCCAGGGAAAGGGGTGTGGCCTTCTTGGGAACACCAGACGACTGGATTTGCCCCCCAGGAGGGTCGCATTTGTTCCCCTAGGCCTGAGGTTCTGAATCCTTGCTTTAGCAGAACAGTATAGTTTCTAATTTCTTGTAAATTCCTGCCAAAAGTTTGCAAGAAGATAGAAACTACAGTTAAGATCAGAGGTGTTTGACACATGATTAAACAAGATATGGTGGAGGAAAACAGTATGGAATTTCTATGGGGAATGTGTCCCTTTAAAAGAATATTTTGATAGTGTTATTAGTGATGAGTATACAGTTTAATATACTTTGATTTTCCGAACACCTGTGACAGAATTTCTCACCAAAGCAGTTAAAAAAACCCTGTTGCCACAACACAAAAGGACATAACCTTTTGTGAGAGAGCCTAACAGTGCAATCCTATACTTGTCTACTCAGAAGTAAGTCCCCTTGAGCTCAATGGGGGCTTACTCCCAGGTAAGCGAGTATGGAATTGTAGCTTAAGAGTCTGTATTGAGACTTTAAGAAACCATATTTATTAGTGTCTTAGAGCAGTGTTCTCCAACCTTGGGTCCCCAGATGTTTTTGGCCTACAACTCCCAGCATATCCCAGCCAGGGGCATGCTGGGAGTTGTAGGCCAAAAACATCTGGGGACCCAAGGTTGGAGAACACTGCTTTAGCAGATGGATGGCAACTACCCTTTGTGTAGCTGGCTGGGGCATGCTGGGAGTTGTAGGCCAAAAACATCTGGGGACCCAAGGTTGGAGAACACTGTCTTAGAGAACGGGTAAAATTTGCAGTTGGTAGAAGATTATTCAAGAGGTGAAAAGGTAGAGCACTCCATAAAGGAATTACAGAAGGATCTAATATAGCTAGGAGAGCTGAGAGACAAAAATGGGAAACAAAATTCAGTGTGGGTAGGTACAGCCACACACACAGGAGAAATATCTCTTAGCATAAATGTATGCGTGGTTTGGTTCTAAATCACAAGTGTGACTTGCAACAAAATGATGATGATGATGATGATGATGATGATGATGATATTCTCACCTAGCAGGAGTGTTCCTGTTCAGGGTTCCAGCAGCCGTGCCCTCCTCCAGCAAGCCTTTCTACCTCTGCCTACCCACCCTAGTTTCCCATTTCTCTTTTCCAACTGACACGCAACATTCTGTAGCTACTGAACATGGTCAGTTATCATTGGACTGGTTTTGGGGTGGGCCGGGGGTGTTCTTCTCCTTAGATTTTTTTTAAAAATTGTACTTCTGAGAACCTCAGGGGGATAACTTGAGCATGCTGTTAACGTCCCTCTTGTTTCTTAGTGGTTTTGACTGCAATCCAGTTGGCACTCATTACCCAAGTTGGCTATTAGAAGGAACTCAAACAATATTGCATGTCTTGCTGGGAATAGGTCCTTGATATTTTCAGACCATGACAGGTTGGTGTTGTGTTTTTGTATTGATTGGTGTTTAAATTTATTTATTTTTTAAAATTATCTGGCTTTCTCTTAGGAAGGCGCCGACATGTTTTTGTGGGGCTGCCCGTGGTCTCCCATCCAGACACTGAACAGGTCCTCATACATACCTTAGCTTTAATGGTACTACAGAACTGGGTGCTCCAGGACCATTCACTGGACCCTGGATCTTTTTTACTGGATGTTGATGAGAATGAAAATGCTGTCTCAATCCAGCTAGATTTGTAGACTTAAATATTTTAAGGTATTTTAATACCACCCTCCAATCATATTCTCAGGGCAGTTTGCAGGGCTGCTGTTGCTAAGAAGCCAAAGGCACTGTGCAGCCATTCCACCTTCTCTTCCTTAACAGTTTTATTTCTGTGTACGAAAAGAGATGGAAGAAGCAGAGGGGGAAGCACAGGTGGGCCACAAATTGAAGATGTCATCTTCTGTACCCCCTGCAAAATTCTGTGAATGAGGCCATGTGATTGCACAAATAGAGCCTTGTCCGGGAGCTCCCAAAATCATTTAAATGTAAAGAGAAACAAAACATAACATAATAAACGGTGCAATCCTATGTCCTCCTGACATTGTCTGGGGTAGGATTATTCAGAGTCCCAGCTCTGAGATCCTCCGACCGCGGAGCTGGGTCTCCAAACATGGAGCTTCCGCCCCCTTGAAGTCGGTGCAGAAAGAACTGCGTGGGCTGCCTCCCTGAGGTCGCAAATCAGCCTCGGAGAAGCCTAAAGGGGTGTGCTGGGCAGCTGGGGGGGGGACAGGTAGGGGAGGAGACTGGGGCTGACACCATATCCAAACAGCGCCCCAGCCTCCTTCCCTCCCCCTCCGCAGTGCTTCATCTACATGGCCAAAAATGGCCATCTAGATGAAATGCAGGGCACGAGGCACGGGACGGCAGAGATTGCTGCTGCTGCTGCTGCTGCTGCTGCTGCAACTTGTGCCCTGCATTGGATACATGTAAACCTCCATGTTCGGAAGCGTATGTGCATCGAGCGTGGAGGACATTGGATCGCACCCCAAGAGAATCCTGTGGCCCTTTGACAGCATCTGAGGGGCCATAGCCTCCGTTCCTCTGTTTAAATCGCAAAAAGCAGCTCGATGGGCCGCTGAGCCCATCTAGCTGACTTCCCTAGCTGGCGGGGAAGGGACTGGATAGGCCATAGCATGCTGTGTATATACCTATTAAAAAGTAAATTACATTAAAACACCAATCAATACAAAAACACAACACCAACCTGTCATGCTCTGGCAATATCAAGGGCCTATTCTCAGCAAGACATGCAATATTTCTTGAGTGGTGATTGCCTCTCCTCTCCTCTCCTGTCCATCCAGCCCTCCCCGCCCCAGCATACCCCCTTTCCTCTTCTCCGACTTCTCTGTTGCAACTTCATAAGAGAAGCTTTCCGTGGTGGCTGGGAGGGGGGAGGGGTAGCTCTGTCTACAGGGGTGGAGGAGGAGATCCGCAGCATCCTAGGGCACCCCAGATGCTGTCTAGGGGCCATAAGATTGTGCTCTTAAGTATGGTTCTTACATATGCCTTCAGAATGTTCTGTAACATGTGTGTGTTTATGAAATAGATTCATGCAGCATGTGTTTGAGAAACAAATATATTTATGGTATGGTTCACTGGATGTCACAATTATGTTATGAAGTAAGCAGTGGTAATCTTTTCATGCTCTCTGTCTCTCTGCTTACACACTTCAAAAATGTCTGGAACTGATCACTGTCAGGAGTAGGATTCAAGGCTGAGGCAGATCATTGACCTGGCCCAGTAAAAAACTTCTCTTTTTGCATAAACTTCCTCATTTCCCAGTCTTCTTCATGCAGACTGGAACCAAGAAGTTTATTCTCACCAACAGACGATGCTGCAGTCAAAAGAAAAGAAAAAGGAAGCAATTGCTGGGTGCCTCTCGTTCTCTTGCAGTAGTATAGCAAGAGCATTTGGCTGAAAAAAACATTTAAGGTTCAGACAACCTATGGGGTTCCAACAAGCATCATCATCATCATCATTGTTATCATTGCATTATATCCCACCATTTTCTCCTCTTGCAAGGAACTCAAGTTAGCTTACATGGTCCTCCTCCTCCTCTCCATTTTATCCTCACAACAACCCTGTGAGGTAGGTTAGGCTAAGAGTCAGAGACTGGCCCAAAGTTACCCAGTGAGGTTCATGGCCAAGTGGGGACTAGAACCCAGACAAGTCCCAGATCAACACTTTAACCAATACGCCACACTGGCTCTCAGTGTCTTACAAAACAATAATTGTTTTATTGGTTTTCTCTAGCTGTAAATTGAATGAAAACTAAAAAAATATACTTGATTGGGTGGATGGGGGAAATGTTTTTTTCCTATCTTCTGCTTTCTCTGCTGCATAAAAATATTCGAAAGTGAAACATTTCACACTAAACAGTTCCTTATGGCACAGTCCTGAGGAACTGCTGAAAATGGCCTCCCTCCTCGTTGCGCTGAGGGAAGCCTCCGTTGGGTCAAAGAGCCCTCCGTCAGTGGAGTAAGACCAGTAGGATATAACCTGCAGAACTGCAGAAAGGAAAGTCGATACAACTTTAAAAAAGAAAAGGAAGACATTTAGTCCAAACTCAGGCTCCACTGAATACAGTCAGGACGGGTGTTCACACTCAGCATGGTCCAGCAAGTGCCGGGGCCCTGGAGGGCCCACTGTGGCTGATGCCTGCATCCTTTTTTTAAAAAGATTACGACTGTTATGAGACCGGTTCTGAGAGTGAAAGGGCCAGGTAGCTGCAGCAGCTGCCACCTTCTCTCCTGCCAAATTCTTCTAGGCTTCTCCTCCCTTTTAGTGCTCCCCTGCGACACTACCTTGGGGCACAGAGGCATTTTGGAGAAAGAAGGTGGCGGTTGCTGCAGCCCACGAGCCCACCGCTTATCCTCCATGCCAGGCCCTTGAAAGAAAGTGGGGGGAGTTGTGCTAGGTGTGTCAGTGCTGCCGCCTCCCCAACAATCTTCCCAGGTGTGAGGTGGAAGCGAATGCCCCCAGCACAACTTTTTTTTCTTTCTGTTACAGGCCCGGGTCTGAGAAGACCTAGGCTGAGCAGCTACAGTGGCCTCTCCCGGCTGTTCTCCATACCCCAGTAAGCTCACTTGGGCGTGGGCTGTCCGGGGGTTGCTAGGCTGGCACTTGGGGGGTGGGCAGAAGCACCTTGCACAGGGCCCCCTCTAACCTAGCACCAGCCCTGAAAACTGTGGGACTTCTGAATAAACAAGCGTGGGATTGTGCTGTGTGATCTATAAAATGTTCCCTAAATTTAGCATCTTATAAAGCAAATGGATACAAACTTAAAAAATAACTCCTTGTCAGGTGAAAAAGAATCAATGTTCGATGAGATGGCCAACCATAGATAGTGAACGCCCTGAGCGTAGGACTGCTATTATTGCAAGGGAGCTGAGACGGTTTAAAATTGACATAGCAGCACTTCAAGAAACTCGAAGGGCAGGAGAGGGACAGCTGAAAGAAGAAAAAGGAGGTTATACCTTCTTCTGGAAAGGACTACCTGAGCAGGACCGACGAATACATGGTGTAGGCTTTGCCATCAAAAATGAACTAGTGAACTCTTTGTCAGAAGTTCCTACTGGCATTAACGAACGCCTGATAACTCTTCGATTAAAGCTCGCCAATAACCAACAGGTAACTATTTTGAGCGCTTATGCACCAACATTAGATGCTGATGATGACATCAAGGAAAGTTTTTACAGCCAGTTGGACACTCTCCTGTCAGAGATACCTAAGGAGGATAAAATTATCCTCCTGGGCGATTTTAACGCAAGAGTCGGGCGTGACTTTGATTTATGGCCAGAAACTATTGGAAAAGACGGAGTTGGTAATAGCAACCCGAACGGACTCTTACTTTTGTCTATATGTGCAGAGCATAATCTCACTATCACAAACACGCTCTTTCGACAAAAGAATAAGTTTAAAACATCATGGCAGCACCCACGGTCAAAGCACTGGCATCTTCTGGATTATGTAATTGTCCGTGTTAGAGATCGCCGCGATGTACTTCTTACTAGGGCCATGGTGAGTGCCGACGACTGCTGGACAGACCACCGACTAATCCGGTCCACAATGGTTATCAACATTGCTCCCCAACGTAGGCTTCAAGGAAGGAAACCAAGGCGTAAAATGAACATCCAAGTCCTTTCAAGATCCTATTAAGCAAACTCGTCTTCAATCACTTCTTAAGGAACATCTACCTACGGAACCTCCTGACAACATTGAGGACCATTGGTCTAAGCTGAAAACCTCCATTACTGCAGCTTGTGAACAAACTATTGGATATGAAACTAAGAAACATCAGGATTGGTTTGATGAAAATGACAATGAGATTAAATATATAATTGACCAAAAAAGGAAAGCCTTCCAAATATGGCAAAATGATATTAACTGCGCTGCCAAGAAAAAAACCTACGCTAGCGCAAAGGCTGAGGTCCAAAGAAGAACAAGAGAACTTAAGAACGCTTGGTGGAAAAAGAAAGCTGAAGAAATTCAACAACTTGCAGAATCCCATGATGCACGGGGCTTTTTTAAGGCCACAAGGGCCATTTATGGACCAAAAACCTATGGTACAAACCCTTTACAATCAAAAGATGGCACCAAACTCTTAAAAGACAAAGAGTCTATTGCACTGCGTTGGAAAGAGCATTATTATGACCTTTTAAATCGTAAGTCTAAGGTGGATAATGAGATTTTTCGCAAATCCCGCAAAAACAAATTAAAGAGGAACTTGCAATACTCCCCACTTTGGATGAAGTAAAAAAGCCATTAATCAAATGAAGAACAACAAAGCTAGTGGACCAGATGGGATTCCTGCTGAAATCTTTAAAGAAGGGGGGCCCGAACTTGTACAACATTTTCATAAACTCATCGAAAAAATCTGGATAAGAGAAGAGATCCCAGAAGACTTCAGGGATGCCATAATTATCACCCTCTTTAAGAAGGGTGATAGAACAGACTGTGGAAACTATCGGGGCATTTCTCTCTTAGCAACCGCAGGTAAAATATTTGCTAGGATTCTCGCAAACCGTCTTCTATCTATTTCAGAAGAGATCCTCCCTGAAACTCAATATGGTTTCCGCCCCTCTAGAGGGACAGTAGACATGATTTTTACTGCACGTCAGCTCCAAGAAAAATGCCGGGAGCAAAATCAACCCCTTTATATGGCATTTATCGATTTGGCTAAGGCCTTTGATACTGTAGACCGTACAGCTCTCTGGACTATCCTTATGAAAATTGGATGCCCCAATAAATTTGTGAATATCTTGCGACTTCTCCATGACAACATGACGGCAACGGTTTTGGACAACAACGGCTCTCATGGTGCTCCATTTAAAGTGGGATCAGGTGTTAAACAGGGATGTGTTATCGCCCCAACATTATTTGCCATTTTCATCGCCATGGTTTTACATCTTGTCAAGGGGAAACTTCCCACCGGTGTGGGAATTATATATCGAACAGATGGAAAGCTTTTTAATCTCAGCAGGCTGAAAGCAAAAGTAAGGTAATTACAACCTCCGTTGTGGAACTTCAGTATGCTGATGATAATGTGGTCTCCGCACATTCAGAGGATGATCTCCAAACTATCCTAAATGCTTTTGCAGAAGCATACGAAAAACTTGGTCTCTCACTTAACATCAAAAAAACCAAAGTGCTTCATCAGCAAGTGCAAGCCAATCCTTTGGTGATGCCATCTATCCAGCTTGGCGGGACAATACTGGAAAATGTCGATCATTTTCTCTATCTTGGCAGCTATCTTTCTGTTACAGCTAACATCGACAGTGAAATCCAGCATCGTCTGAGCTCCGCAAGTGCCGCATTTTCTCGAATGAAACATAGAGTGTTCGAGGATCGGGATATTTGTAAGAAGACCAAAACACTGGTTTATGAAGCCATTGTATTACCAACTTTATTGTATGCCTGCGAAACATGGACTATCTATAAATGTCACTTCCACCTCCTTGAAAGGTTTCATCAACGTTGCCTCCGGAAAATCCTGCAAATTACTTGGGAAGATAGGCGAACAAATGTCAGTGTACTGGAAGAAGCAAAGACTACTAGCGTTGAAAAAATGATCCTTCAACGCCAACTTCAGTGGACCGGTCATGTTGTTCGAATGCCTGACTGCCGTCTCCCAAAGCAGTTACTTTACTCCCAACTCAAGGATGGAAAGCGGAATATCGGTGGTCAATATAAGAGGTTTAAAGATGTTCATAAGGCTAATCTAAAAAAATGCAATATAAACATCGAAAACTGGGAAGCTCTGGCCCATGAACGATCTAAATGGAGGTTGGCCTTTCACAAAGGTTCCATGGACTTTGAAGAAGCCCGAGTGCAAGGTGAAAGGGAGAAACGTGCTAAGCGAAAAGCACGTCAAATGAATCCTTTACAGGACCATCTTCTATCTGGTAACCTGTGTCCTCACTGTGGGAAGCTGTGTGGATCTAGAATTGGCCTCCACAGTCACTTACGGACCCATCGCTAGAGTCTACACAATCTTCTTTAGAATTTCCTCCTTTTATCCCGGAAGACAATCTTACTCGGTCACGAGTGATCGCCTGATGATGAGAATGCAAAGTGGTAGACCTTAAAAGCACCCTTATGCCACATGGGCATAAAATCCTAGCAAGATATTAAACCAGCTGTTCCTTGTTTTGGCTGCCAGGAGAGAAAGGCAATCTGTATCTCCAGGAATTCCCCATCAGGAAGCAATAATGTGCCTAAAGAGGCAGAGATTTCCTTACAAGGTGGACAGCATACAAAGGAGTTTAGATTAGCTGCAGGCCATATGCTGAGTAACAATGGAGCTGCTGACTCATGGGAGAGAAGATGCTTCTAATAATTGCCCTTTGCACATACGTAATGAGAGCAGTATTTAGCAGTGTCTGTATAATCTTTGGAGATAGCCTTGCCTATGTTGCGTTCTGTCCAAAGGATCTTCATAGGCAGATAACATAAAGCTGCAACCCTGTGCTCACTCAATCAGAATATCCTGCTGAGCTCACTTGCTTGCATCCAGAGGAGTATGAGCAGAGGCTGGCTCACACAGCGGTGTCAAATTTACCATTTTTGAACAAGACTTTGGAGCTGGTGGCATCTTCTGGACTCCAGGCAGTCATGGATGACACTGGTTATTTGTATTCTGGTTTTGGACTGGTTTGGGAGCATAAACTGTCTTGGTTGCACTGGTGGATGACTTGTGCCATGGAATGGAAGAGGGATGCAACCCTTTTGCTACTCCTGGACCTTTCAGCAGCTTTCAAAACCATTAACCATGGTATCCATCTTCAGGACTATTTATCCAAGACGAGACTTGGAGGCATGGAGTTATGGCAGCTCTGGTCTTTTGTGGAGATGCGGGTTCAGATGGTGATGTTGGTGGACTACTGTTCCACCTCATGGGCATGGGCATTTGGGGTGCCTCTAGGTTCCATCTTGCTCCTCCATGCTTTTTAACATCTACATGATGGGAGATATCTACATGCTTTTTAGCCATGCTAAAAAGCTTAAAAAAAAAAAAAGCCCTCATGCTTTCTAACATCTACATCCACTGGAAGAGGTCATCCAGAGGTTGGGCAGATGATATGCAACTCTACCTCTTTTCCATCTTCTAATCACAGGGAGACAGTCGGAAATCCTAAACTGGAGGCAGTTTTGGGATAGATGAAGGCAAGCAAGCCAAAGCTTAATCTGGATAAGATGTGGTTTGTGAAACCTGCTGATCTGGATAGAAGTTGTGAAGCCTGCTGATCTGGATCTGCAGCAGGTTTTGGACAGGGTTGCATTCCTTCTACAGTGCCAAATAGGCAGTCTTGGGGTTCTCCTGGTGTTATCTATAGATTTAAAAGAACAGGTGGCATTGGTAGCTAGGAGTGCCTTCTACCAGCTTAGGCTGGTTTGCCAACTGTAACTCTGTCTAGACTACTGTAACACACTCTATGTGGGGCTGCCTTTAAAGATTGTTCAGAAGTTTTAAGTGGTGCAGAATGCAGCTCCTAGGATGCTTGTGTGGCCCAGGTATTCAGAGTGGATTACATCAGTACCAGTTTCATTAGCTGCCTATTTGTTTCTGGCAATTTAAAGTGCTGCCCTTAACCTTTAATGCCGTGAACAATTGGATCAGGATATTTGAAAGACCGCCTGTACCCATATGAAGCTGTCCAGGCCCTAAGATTGGCCTTAGAGGGCCTGCTGGCTGGCCCAATCATCAAGGTTGCACAGATGGGCAGGTACCAGAGATAGGAACTTTTCGGTGGTGACCCCAAACTTTTGGGTTCTCTCTTTTAAGTGCTGCTGTTTTTCAGTTTGGGGTGGGATTGTTTATACTGTATTTAAATCATTTTATACTGCTATAAAAATGTTGTAAGCCACTTAGGGAGGGTTATGCCCTGAAAGGCAGGTCAGAAATCTTTCAATTAACAAATAACTAACTAAAAACCCAAACAGGACTTTATGTGTGTTCATCTGTTCTGGGGTTTCACAGTTTAGGTAGGCTCCTCAATCAGTACATGCGAGTGGTTGCTGAATTAATTGCCCAAAGATTACCAAGGGGCTTTTTGAGAAATTGTATTTACCCTAAGAGAGTTGCTGCTTTCCTCCAAGGGAAGGTTGTCACCTTCGTTTCTGGCAGGGCTCTTGTGCCTTGAACAGCTGCTCTGTAGGCAGAGCTTCACACTGCAATGTGATGTAGTAATGGAGAAAGCTTCATTGGCTCAGCTTGTCTGAGTGTGGAAAGCTAAGCAGGGTCAGGCCTGATTATTACTTGGATGGGAGACCCCTCCTCTAGTTTCCTGCATTGAGCAGGGGGTTGGACTTGATGGCCTTGTAGGCCCCTTCCAACTCTATGATCCTATGTTGAATTTCTACCTGCTTGTCCTATACGCACAGGAGCCCTGCCAGAAAAAAAGGTTTCATCCCTACTCCAGGAGCCATGGAGCGGAGAAGGGGTGAAAGAGATCTCAAAGGTGTGCGTATGAGAGGCTTACCAGGCATAGCTTTGCCCTTTAAAAACAAGTTTTATTCATATTTTCTCTTTAATCTAAAGGAAGGATGCTTCTGGAATTTTGTCATCTGGTTCTCTGTCTGTCCTACATTTTACCATTGCTTGCAGCCATAAAATGGACGTGTTATCAGGAATCTTTTGTCAGTCTGTATCTAATAATAGATAAGCCACAGACCTCTTGCCTGTTTTTATCCAGAACATTACATTTTATACAAGCTTCATGTCATTTAAAAGGCATACATGTTTAAAGCTAAAATAAAGATCTTGCATAGATACTGCAGACTTTCCAACAAAAAATGTGGAACTCCCTACCTTAGAAGGGCTATTCCCCCCCCCCCACTGCTTTTAGTGACATTTTGCTGTGCTACCAAAAACACAACTTGTTCTACTCCCCCCCCCCCCCGACCCCTGTGATTTTAATATCTGGCTTCTGGTTTTCAACTCAGTTTTTTAAAATCTTTACTATTCTATGGGTTGTATATTATTTCAGTAGATGTTGTGACCTGCCCTGAGAGGAGAGGCCGAAAGATGGGATATCAATATTTTAATAAAATAAATACATATAATATCATTCCACTTACTCCGCAGGCCAGCACATGCATGCATGTTCATTGCTAGTCAGGAATGAAGTAGAGCTGCAATTAGTCATGATACAGTGGTGCCGTTAAACAAATCAAGCTCATTTAACATTGAAGCTAATCTTTTCAGCAAGTTTATAAAGATTCAAGCCGATGTAGTTGGTAAGTCATCCAGATGTCTTCTTCCTCCTTGGCCAAGGTTCCAAAGGGATTTCTCAAGTCTTGTGGTGTCTTGAAAGGATAGTTCAAATGAATACAGAGTTCCAGCAGGCCTTAAGGCCTTATAAGAGCCAGCGTGGCGTAGTGGTGAGAGTGTTGGACTGGGACTCAGGAGATCCGGGTTCTAGTCCCCACTTGGTCATGAAACTCACTGGGTGACTTTGGGCCAGTCACTGACTCTCAGCCTAACCTACCTCACAGGGTTGTTGTGAGGATAAAGTGGAGAGGTATGTAAGCCACCATGGGTTCCTTGCAGGAAAAAAGGCGGGGTATAAATATAATAAATAAATAAATAAGTTTTCACTGAGGAGGGAGGGTCACTACCCCTTGAGCCATTCCTCCTCCCTCAGCAGCAGCAATTAACCAGTCATATTCAGAAGAAAGCTTTCACAATCTGTCTAATAATTTCAACGGCGGTGCAAGACGCCCTACCGCCTGAGGCGGGAAGATGCTTGCTGCCACTCCCCACCCCTATTGCCACCCTGTTTCCCCCCTTGCTCTGAGGAGGGGTCCTTCCTCAGTGTGAAGCATTGTGGATGAGGTGGTCCTACAGACTGCCTGAACAAGCGGACTCCCTCAGAGCAAGAGATTGGGCGGGTGGCTGCTCCTGAGATAACCTTGCATTTGCTGTAACAGGAGAGCGGGTCCAGCAAGACAGCAGCTGGCCTTCCTGGCAGGGAGGGGGGCACAATTCACCACCCCTCCCATTCTGCCACCTGAGGTGGGAGATGCATGTTGGTCTGAGGCAGCTTCCTATGTTCCTAACATAGTGAGCATGTTATGAGGGTCAATTATGCCAAGATTATGAGGACCTTGGAACTGGAGCCATTTCCTCATCTCATAGAGACCTTGGTTTGGATCTGGTTTTAGTCATAGTTAGAGTAGACCCATTGGAATAGATGGAACTTGACCTTTGTCCATTATCAATAGTCTCAAGACAGCTCAGTGAAGCTTAGACTGTGCTGCTTCATCTCTGAGAAGATAGAGTATTTTCATAAGATGCTTTCTTTCATGAAATACATGACACTTGGTTCAGGTCTTTGCCGGCAAGCAGGCTGAATGTGTGCTTTGCCTTATGAACGAGCCATCATAGGTCAAACACCACAGAAAGAACTTCCATATCATCTCACTTTACCTCGACCACAGTATCTTTCAGTGGAATAAGTTCACACGTTCAGCTTGCAAGTCATCAGGTGTTCAGTAATCAAGAGAGGAGAAAATTACTGATGCATATATATACATCATGTGTTAATCAACCCTAGATCTCTTTTTCCGTGGGACCGATGGACTTCAGACATGACAGCATTCACTGAGGTGTTCATAAGTTGCAACATTTTTTACAGTTGAATTGTTTGTATTATAGGCAACAGAGATTTTGCTGTAAATGATCCTTTGGAATTCAAGTCACATCAGTGGTTTGGAGCATCGGTGAGATCTAAAGATGATAAAATTTTGGTAAGCCTCCATTTTTTATACTTTTAACACACCAGCACCACCATCTATACCAGCCTTCCCCAACCTGGAGCCCTCCATATGTTGTTGGACTACAACTCCCATCATCCCCAACCATTGGCCATGCTATCTGGGAATGGTGGAAGTTGTCGTCCAAAGCATATGGAGAACACCAGGTTGGGGAAGGCTGCTATCCACAAACAGTGTTTTCTGTTCTCTACGTAGCCAGTCTGCACACAAAAGGCAGGTATCAGCAGCCTTGGGAAAACCCTACGGTTTATAGAAGAACCAAGAATCTTTCAGGAGAAAAAGCACAGACGGGGGGGGGGGGGTACACACAGCCAAATGAGGACTGAGCATGCTCAGTGGGCTTAGAATGGTCACCGACTGTTGGGAGTGGGACTGAAAAGGGGAAGCGGAATGGAATGGAATGTCTGGAATCTCAAACAGCAGCATTCCACACTGCAACATTTTGTTGCAGGTCTCACTTCTTGTATTTAAATTCAGTTGAAATGCGGACTACTAAAAACAACGGTGTCAATCTCCTGTCGGTATTGTGGGTGCGGTCTTCTAGCCTTGTCCCCCTATAACCACATCCATATCGTATTCCTGCCATATCATCTTTAATGAGCGGGTGCTTAGTTCTTGTGTCGTTTTGGAACTACTGGCATTTTCTGTTGAATTCTGCAACAAGAGCAAAATTCTACAAGAACGTCAAACATGGCAGAACTGATAAGTCCACAGACAGCTTGTATAATCCGGAGGATATAGAGTAGGGATCAGCAATTGGAAGCCTCGGGCCCAAATCCAGCCCTCTGAGGACCATCTACCCCCTCCTCCAATTTGCCAATTTAGAGACAAGAGAAGTGTGTGTAGGTTGTGGAAGCAGATGGGATTTGGTGGTGGACCATGTTGGGGCCCTGGTCCACCATCCTCCATCTGCGATTTCTGTAAAATGTATTGTTGACTGGACCTACAGATCATTGGTTCCAGGTGGTCTGTACAGAAATCCCATTTCTGTCATCCCTAGCTGAACACATTGTCTCTCATCCTGGGTTCCTGACATCAGTAGTGTTGACCGAGAACATGAAAGTCACCCTTTAGAAGTGTAGAGATCCCCCAGCCACATTGCACATCAGCGCATAGCAGATGCACAGCCACTCTTCCCTGAGTTCGCTTGGAGTGTTGGAGCAATGAAATATAGTAGATGCTCAACTGCGGTGCAGAGTATGGCAGATGATGACCCAGCCATGGTGATGGGGGAGGGGGGTGCCAGAAAATTAACAGCTATGGCTCGCCGAAAGTCAGCTGACATTAGGAATTGAACTTGGGTAATTGTTTTTTTAACCTCCAGCCCAATTACTTTACAAAGTGCATAGTTTATGAGAGCTTTCACCAAGCTAAGTAACTTTGTTCCAGCTGCAATCAAAGCAGAGTTTCTCCTCTCTATGCCTGATGAGAGCCACCCAGTATGTGTAGGTAAGAAGCAGGAGCAAGGTTTTGTTTGTTTGTTTTTCATAACCATTATTTCCTGTTGATTCCCCCCCCCCCAAAGCGGTAACGCTGGACTTTTTAAAGAGCTTTCTAAATGCTGACATTTTGCTTCATCTGTAGGCTTGTGCCCCATTGTATCACTGGAGAACTGTACAGAAAGCAGAGAGGGAACCTGTGGGAACCTGTTTCCTTCATGACGGGTCTAAAACTGTTGAATATGCTCCCTGCAGGTCAAGTATGTAGAGAATGTCTTGCTGTTGTAATTACAGTTCTGAATCTGTTTTCTGTGCGCCATCATATTTTATGCATAACTTTTAGGGATGTGTCTTATACTCTCTCTCTTTAACCCTCATCTCTGCAACAGTGATTTAGGTGTGTGCTCTTCCCCCACCCGCCACCAAAAAATAATAATAATTGAGAGAAGACATAATCCTCTTTCAAGCTCTTTAGTCTTTAGTACTCCGTCTGGATCCAGATTTCATAGCAGATACAAAAATCTGAATTTGGTAGTGAACTAAAGATAGTGATGATAACAAGGATTTGCTAGGTTCTTTTATTTTTTAATGCGGAGTCACCGTGATGGGACCGGGCCAGTTCATTAGGTAGACCTAGGGCCAAGCCATATATGACGTGAAATGTGTAGTTTGTCGTTGTGTATATCTTTCAAACCAGCAAAGAGCAGTGTGAGACATTGCCAGGACTCTCCAGCTCCATGTAGCGGCAGGAAGACTAGGGCCAGGACAGCCATGTGCCACAGTGCCGGGAAATGGTATCTGCCTGGAGTGCCGGCAACATGCTGTCCAGCTCAGCTTGGCGAAGGAGCTGCAGTTGTGGTCAGTAAGGCAAGGCAGAGTACGAAAGGAGGAAGAAAGGCAGGTGGGAATGGAAGAAGGGGGGTGGAGCAGGAAAAGAGGACATTGCGCAGGTGAGGAACAAAGCAGCAGGAGTGAGCAAGGAATTATACACCCAGCCAAAAATCTGGAGGAGAGGGAAAGTGGAGGCGGCTGGCAAGTGAGGTACAACGGGGAGAAGGAAAGAGTAGATGGTGACGGGAGATTCCTCCTAGCGGAGCAGGGTCCTCAGCAGAAAGCTCTGTACAGGCATTTACCTGGCCTTTCCCAGCGCAGGAAGCTGAGGAAAATGTAGCTTTGACGACTCCTAACAGATACTTCCTTTTACCTCGGGGTCATTACAGCAGCACTGCCTCACTTGTTTCTGAGTGGAGGGAGGTGGGAGCCCTGTAATGGTGGGACTTGGACTCCAGACTGGCCTCATGAAAAACATTAAGTGGAAACTCAGGACAGGAGGAGGCAATGTTCTGTTTGCCAACTGCCAAAGGCACATATAGGCCTGTGGCTCAGCTTGTCTGAGTGTGGAAAGCTAAGCAGGGTCAGGCCTGGTTATTACTTGGATGGGACATCCCTCCTCTAGTTTCCTGCATTGAGCAGGGGGTTGGACTCTATAGCCTTGTAGGCCCCTTCCAACTCTATGATCTATGAAATCTATGAAATTCACATCCTAGCCTGTATATCCCTAAATTGGTCCTGGGAGGAGAAGAAGGCATTCGGTTCCTTAGAGCGGTATGCGAGTATCGTTCATTGATGTTACTGACCACCAGCGCTACCTTATACTTACCTGTTTAGTCATCCTTGTTGGAAATGATGGAGGAAGACTTTTCTTTATATATCATGGGTGTGTGTGCAAACAAGCAGCCACTGGGGGCCCAGTCAGGAACATGGGCACGCAGAGGGGAATTAACCTTTTAATCCCATGCAATGATGCTGAGAAAAATTACTCCTCAAAGCTACTGTTTAGAATGGCAGGAAAACTTTAACACAGGGGTGGGCAACTACAAGAGGTTTGGGGCCCATTTTCACCTTTCCCCCATGGGCTATACTCCATGGAGCACTGCGTGGTCTGTGGGGTGCCCCTCAAAAAAAGTTTTTTAAAAGGCAACCCCCCCCCTCAGGTTTGCCACCCAAATTCAGCGGCAAACCATTCCAAAGTGCTACACAGCACTACAGGGGTTAAATTTAGCTTGTTTCCCAGCTAAATTTAACCCTTTTGGTGCTCTGTAGCCACTATGGGTGCCATTTTGTCCATTTTTAAAAATAATAATAATTGGTGGGTGGTGGAAGCCGCACTGGGAGGTGGGGGCTGCATGTTGCCCACCCCTGCTTTAACAGATAGGCAATTGAATGTTTAGATCAGGCTTCCCCAGCGTGGTATCCTCCAGATGTTTTGTATGACAACTCCCAGCATTCCTGACCATTAGCCTTGCTATCTGGAGCTGATAGAAGTTGACGTCCAAAACATCTGGAGGGCACCAGGTTGGGGAAGGCTGGTTTAGATGCTCCCTCCTAAAAATGAATTTCTTCCTCCACATTTCAAAGCCAGCAAATCATAGAAAAGTTTACACTGGCAACATCTTCCTAACATGTATATGCAAGCCGCCTTGGGTTCTTTGCAGGAAGAAAAGTGGGATATAAATATAATAAATAAATACATACATACATACATGCTACACAGGGGAGCATCCAGTGCTGCGTTTCAGCAATGTATAAGATGGAGAGCCACTGATCAGATAGCTTGGCCCCAAGAGCTGGGGCGTAAGCTGCATTCTGTGTGTTCTGTCCAATCTGCCATAACCCCGGTGATAGATAGATAGATAGATAGATAGATCAGTAAATCCAAATTATTTGTGAATTGGAACAGACACATTTTCCCCATCCCTAGACTGGGATCAAAAGAAGTCAGAGATCCATTTTGGAACTATTGGCCTGCTCCCCACCCTCTATTTAAATAGCAAAAGCAGGAGAGTGGGAGCACATTCCGGAGTCATTCCCCAGGATCAAAGGGGCATAAAAAATGCACTAAGTGAAATGGCTACATTTCATTGTAGTCCTTAATAATGATAAGAGACTGTTAGCATTTCTCTGGTAAAGCTCTGTATCCAGAGGATTAACCACATCATAAAAAGCCTCCTTGGGCTCACTCATGGCATGCAAGGGATCAGCTCTGGAATTCCTTTTCCTTTTCCTGTTTTAAAGACAAGCGATATCTCAATGCTGTGTCTGTAAATATAGAAACAGAAAAGGGAAAGAACATATACTTGCCATTTTAGATTCCCCACTTGCGTATTTTAAAATAGGCAATATTTTTAAACCAGTGGTGCTACTTTACTATAGTTTGCAGCAATTAAAAAACAAAACAGAACCTTCTGTTCACACCAGCATAGTGTCCGTGTAGGTCAGGCCTGTAGAACATATGAACACAAAGCCACATGAACACAAAGCCTGTCAGCTGACAAGGGGGCCCTAAATAAATCTGTTTATGCTTCCAAATTAGGACTTCAAAAACAGGGAAATTGTCAAGCACCTAGCGGGTTAGAATACATAGCTTGTGGGCCATGTTCTCCTTGACATGACAAGCATTATGAAAGCCTACCACAGCTGTAACAAGCACCAGGGCCCTGTAGAACTGACATGGGGTTACACAGAGGCCTTGTTCTCACAAGTGATGAGGTGTTGAACCTTTCAGCCCGAGGGTGAATTCCACTTCAGAGAAGCACTCGGGGGCCACATTCCAGTAGTGGGTGGGGCTGAAGATGAAAGGGGCGAGGCCAAAATTACCAACGATACCACTATATTGTAACTTAAATCTCTTAATGCCAGTAGCCAAGTCTTAGTAGAACCATTTCAACCTTTTAGAATGGGGACAAAACTTCACAAAAGCCAGGAAAATACCAAAGGATCAGTGTCTGGGGGAAAGGGTGTGAAGCCAGAGGAAGTGGACGCATCTACCTGCAGAACCCCAGAAGGCCAGATTGGGACCCTTAGGAGGGCTGGATTTGGCCTCCAAGCCTGAGGTTCTACATTCTTGTCACAAGAAGTAGGTAAGGTGGTAAATCTATTTCTGGACTGTACCACTTCAGGTTACAGGTAACTGTAACTGAATGCACCTCCATACCCCCCCCCCCCAAATTAAAAATTAAAAATTATTGTTTTTAAAAGATCCTTGTGCATAGAGGACTGGCACTTCCGGGAGAAGGTTAGACTAAACTGTAGACAACTACTCCCTTGCAGTGATGCTGGGGAAATAGAGTGGAAGCGGCTAAGTATTTTGCCAAAAGGCAGAAAAGGGGGTAACCTCCACCCTGCTTAAAATAGGTCCCTGTGAGGGCTGTAGCCTGGGGTGGTGCTGCTGCCTGTGAGAAATTGCTGAAGAATGTGGCAGCTGTGTTCCTCTTTGGCATTTTCTTGAAGTAAAGTGGCTTATGGTGCTGCTGTGAGAGAAAGAAGAGGACTAAAATTGGCATTTCTCTCTCCCCCCCCCCCCCCCCCGGTATGAGACTGCTCTTCTGAAAGTGCGAATTTTTAGGGCTTGATACAAGGATTCCAGATTGATAATCTGGCGATGCTGACTAGGCCTAAAGGCTTCCATTTTTATATCCACCACATTGCCCTTAAGGGAGCCCAGCACAGAAGAGAAAGCCCCTCATAGGCTTCCTGTTCAGCAGTACCACATATATCTTTCCCCAAAAGCAGCTTTAATTAATTAATTTTAAAATATTTATAGGCCACTTTTCAGGGCAGGAGCATTCCCAAGGCAGCATACAACAATAAAATGCATGTAATAAAATTCATCAAAATGATGTGGTAATAAAAGCAGCAAAAGTCCCACGGAACAATGAACATCAGCATAAGACAGAACCTGCAACACAATTGCAGCTATAACCCAGTCTGATAAAACATAATAAGGAAGGCCAGAGTAAAGAAGTTAGTCTTCAGGGCCTTCTTAAAAGCCTGCAGTGATGGGGCCTGGCAGACCCCTGATGGCAACTTATTCCAGAGTTGCAATTGCTCCCACCACCATGGCCTCCATTCCCACACAAGGGCTCCATACTATTCCACTGGAATTTGTGTTGCACATTCTTGCAGTCATTCATTTCCCATTTGTCTTGTTCCCACAGCCGACAGTGATGCTGAAGGACAGGGCTTTTGTCAAGGTGGATTCAGCATTGACTTTACCCAGGTATGGAAGCTGTTACTGTGTCTCTCCCTTTCTCGGTACTTGACAGCAAAAGGAGAAAGAGTCTGTAGAAATCAATTCTGTACAGGCGTATCTGTCAGAGAACCTTTTCAGGGGACTTCTTATCACTTCATTCCTGTTGTCTTAAATTTATACTTCTGGAAGTCACTGCTAGACTGAAGTAATTTATTCTGTTCAGAATTTAAAAGGGCATGTGAAGAAAAGAAATTAATAAAGAGGAGATATCATCTCTTCTTCTGTGTTAATCCTGTTACAGAATATTTTTTTAAAACTATTTAAGAATTTCCATTTGCTTTTCTCTTTTAACAAGCCTGCTTAATCTAAAATCATAATTTAAAATGCTGTGGCCAAAAAAAGAAAAGAAAAAAGGATACTGTTTGTAGTTATTTGACAGCCACAAGATGTGCACATTCTTAATTATGAGATCTAATCAATGGATCCTCCATACAGAAAAGCAGTGTACCTCTGATTACCAGATACTGGAGATGAAAAATAATAACAGGGAAAGGTTATCTCCATCAAACCTTGCTTGTGAGCTTCCCAGGGTCATCTGAATGGGTGATTGTTGTAGACATAGTGCTGGACTTGATGGCATTGTGGCTTGATCCAGCAAGGCAAATGTTCACCCTCTTCTCAAATAATGTCCCTGCATACAGTGAGCCTATAAAGGGCATGTGGGAGTGTGCTTGTTGGCCCTGCTCCCCACCTCCATGAATTCAGTGTGAGAATGGGCTCTTACTACAGAAATGATTAATCATAACTATGTGTGTTTATTTGTTTGTTTATTTTGAAGTCTTTTAAATAACTTTTCCTAAAAACAAAATCAAGGTTGCTCACATGCAGGGATGGGGACTCGGACTCGGGGACTCGACTCGTGAGTCCGACTGAGTCCCCCCTCTGACTCGAGTCCCACTCGAGTCCCAATAATTTATGTGGGACTCGAGACTCGACTCGGGACTCGAGCCCAAGGACTCCTCCTCCTCCGCCGCCGCTCTCGCCTCTGCCGCCGCCGCTGCCCTCACCTCCTCCTCCTCCTCCGCTGCCTCCGCCGCTGCTCTCGCCTCTGCCGCTGCCGCCGCCCTCCCCTCCTCCTCCTCCTCCGCCTCCTCCGCCGCCGCCGCCGCCGACCTCGTCGCCATCGCCGTAGCACACAGCACGCCGCGTCACGCCGCCAGCACCGTTGCTCTGTTTTTGGCGGGGTTGCTGTGGTTCAAAAACAGAGCGCCGTCGCTCTGTGTTTGGCGGGGTTGCTGTGGTTCAAAAACAGAGCGCCGTCGCTGGCGGCGTGACGCGGCATGCCACGTCACGCCGCCAGCGCCGTCGCTCTGTTTTTGAACCACAGCAACCCCGCCAAAAACAGAGCGACGGCGCTGGCGGCGTGCTGTGTGCTACGGCGATGGCGACGAGGTCGACGGCGGCGGCGGCGGCGGAGGAGGAGGAGGAGGAGGAGGTGAGGGCGGCAGAGGCGAGGGCAGCGGCGGCGGTGCGGTGAGGGCGGCGGAGGTGGAGGTGAGGGCGGAGGTGGAGGTGAGGGCGGCGGCGGCGGCGGTGGCAGAGGCGAGGTGAGGGTGGCGGCGGTGGCGGTGAGGTGAGGGCGGCGGAGGTGGAGGTGAGGGCGGCAGCGGCCCATAGAGGGAGCAGGAGGGTCTCCGCGGGAGGAAGGGCAGCTCTTCTTCCTCTCGCGGAGACCCTCCTGCTCCCTCCATGGGCCGTCGCTTTGGGAGGGACTCGGGACTCGGGACTCGACTCGAGTCACCATTTTGGACCTCGGACTCTAGACTCGACTCTAGACTCGGGTCCAAAGACTCGGGACTCGACTCGGGACTCGGGACCAAGGACTCTTCAACATCCCTGCTCACATGTCAAATATTATTGAGAGCCAGTGTGGCATAGTGGTGAGAGTGTTGGACTGGGAGTCGGGAGATCCGGGTTCTAGTCCCCGCTCGGCCATGAAACTCACTGGGTGACTCTGGGCCAGTCACTGACTCTCAGCCTAACCTACCTCACAGGGTTGTTGTGAGGATAAAATGGAGAGGAGGAGGATTATGTAAGCCGCCTTGGGTTCCTTGCAGGAAAAAAGGCGGAGGTATAAATATAATAAATAAATAAATTATATATATACAATATTAAAAAATACTGAGAAGTCAAAGTTAAACAACAAAATATAAATGCAGTGAAAAATAGTATGTAGACCAGTAGCAACTGGCTTACCTGAATAAAATTCTAAGAAATTCTCTGAAGGGAATTCCATAAAATTGAGGCCATATCTGAGAAGGACCTATCCTGTGCTCACAATCATGATGGAGCACAAAGATGGAACCTGAAGCACCTCCAAACCCTGATGATTTCAACAAGCAAGAAGACTCCTACTGGGATACAGGCTCCTTTAGATATTACAACAAAGAAACTTACTTCTCTCTCTCTCTCTCTCTCTCTCTCTCTCCAGGGAGACAGAGTTCTTCTTGGAGGACCTGGAAGTTTTTATTGGCAAGGTGAGAAAAGCCATGTGGTTAGCAAAATGCCAACCTAACTAGTCTTCGAATGTCCTTTCAGGGCCTAACGGCATGTTAAGCGCAAACAATGACCTTTTCCTTCTGTTAAAGTTGCTTCATGAGAGAAAAATTTAGAGTAGAGAAGTGACAGGGGGTGCTTAACCCGTATCCTGTCTGCCATTTTTCCACTCCAAATTCCCCCTTCCAGCTGCTTTTTTCCAGCATGGGGTTCTTGACCCTCGTAAGGCTTTATCTTTGCAAACATGGGGCAGCATCCTGTGCTGCCCACACAGCAGCAGGACCCACTGCTAGTACAATGGGGAGGTAACAGCTGTTAAAGCAACCCAAAACAAGCAGAAATGCTCATTTCTGTAGCCGAGCTTGGAGAAGGGAGTTCCACTGACCAGTTCTGATCCAGAAACGAGCAGTTTCTGGGGAAGTAATGGGGAAGTAATAAATCCCCATTGCGCAAGTAGTGGGGCCTGCCGACGCAACACAATCAGTGGGAGCACAGAGGCCCCACTGGATACCACCCATGTATTTGAAACCCTGCGGGGATGAAAAACGACTGGTGTGGGGATGGGTGGGATTAAGTGGTGAGTGGGGAAAGGGCTCGGAATTGATCCTGGCTGCTTCTCTGCTCAAAAACTTGAAGCAGTTTTTTTCTGGGCCTGGTGGATGGGGGCAGCTGTTGGGATTCAGGTATGCACATTTGCATGTAACATGTAACTAGACCTTGACACAGCTGATGAACTAGGCTCTTGCCTATGAAAGCTTATGCCATAATAAATATGTCAGTCTTTACAGTGCTACAAGGCTCTGTTGCTTTTCTGCAACAGATTAACATGGCTACCCTTCCAGAATCTTGCTCCTCAGTAAATATAACTGTGGAAGACCAACAACCGGGTCTTCTGCGCGAGTTCGGCACTTAACGGGTTAACCGGCACTGAGATATTGGCCTTCAAAGGGATATCAAGTGATTTAAACCCAACCGCGACCTAAATATCACTCGTAACCGTATTTAGACCAAAGAATAGACTTTTATTAATGGAGTGGAACTAATAGACTTCCAGGAATGTTACAACATAAACAAAACCAGGTCGTGACCTGACTAGACGGAAATCTTCACTCTACAGGCATAGAGTATTGCAGTAAGAGAGTAACCTCGCATCAAAGACTCTACACTTACGGATTTTACGTAGCGATCTGCATAGCCTGACTCCGAGTCCGTCCTGCGCTCGGGGAAAGAAGCTGCTTGGGCTAGCTGAAGCTAGGGTTGAAAGATGACAGCCCATCCCGTGTTCCCAACAACTCTTTTAGGGCTGGCAGAGGGGTTTTCTACCCCGTACTCCCCCTCCCCGCCCCCTGGCGATCAGGTGGGCTTATTCCTGCCCAGGAAAAGGTGGCGCCTTGGGTTGATCGGTGCCCTTTGAGAAATACTTAGCAGCTCTTTGAGACTGCCTCTCACCTCTGGATGGTCCATGCTTCGTCTTGTGGATTTGAGGCAGACGTGCCCCATTGAGGGTATGCAGATGGGGTCACGTATTACCTGTCTGGCCAGACCTGCATCTCCTGCCCCCTGGTGGGGATTATGCAGAAAGGGGTTGCCAAGGGAAAACTATGTGGGGTTGCCAAGGGGAAACTGTGTCAGGGTTCATGTCATGGTGTGTGCGCGCAGGCTTTCTCCACAATAACTTTCCTGGGTTTTTTAAAGCTTCGGAAACTTTGCTTTTACCCTAGCGCAATCTCTCTGTATCAGGGTTTTAAAATCAGTCAATCAATCAGAATAATAGAGAAGCTGTATCGGATGGTTTTTTTAAACTCCCAGTCCCTTGCGTCAATTTGTCTTTCTTGAAGAGTCTACAAATATCTCCTCAGAACTCTTATCTATGTTTTTATGTCCTCTCTGCTTCCCTCCAGGCCAACTAATTTCTGATCAGGTGGCGGAGATTGTGTCGAAATACAACCCGAAAGTCTACACTACCAAGTATGACAACCAGTTAGCAACGCGGTCGGCCAGTGCTGCTTTTGATGACAGCTACTTGGGTGGGTTGCTTTGAAAGTAAAACACTAGATATTTGTGTTCATGGTAAGATCAAGCTAAGAGTTCCTCCTTAGTATGTGTGTCCCTTAGTGTTGTATATATTTCCCATTTTTGCTTAAATGTAGACACACAGACATTTTTGTTTATCAGGACAGACACTGGGGCATGCAAAGCATCAACTGTGCTTGCTTCCAGGGACACACATACTAAAATTGGAACGATACAGAGAAGATGAGCATGGCCCCTGCGCAAGGATGGGACACACATTTGTGAATAATTCCAGATTTGGGGGGAGGGGACATAGCTAAGTGGTTGAGCTCCTGTTTTGCATGCAGAAGGTCCGAGATTCAATCCTGGTATCTCCAGGTAGGGTTGGGAAAACTCCTGCCTGAAACCCTGGAGATCCTCTGTCAGTCAATGTCTGTCAACAATACTGGGCTAGGTGGTCCAATGGTTTGATTCAGTATAAGGCAGCTTCCTAACTGACTGGCCATTTTTTATGGTTGAACTTTCTTGCCTCCCTATCTAAATTGTGTTGGGTAGAAAAGTAGTCTAACCTGGCAGTTGAGTATCACACTTCCTCTCCCACTTCAGGGTGAGATAGCAACCCCCTACTGGTAGCAACAGACTGTGCAAGCCCCTCCTCTTCCTTCCCTCTCCCCAGGAGCAAGAGCAGGATGGTAGGATTAACTCATTAGAGTGGCGTAAATATAAGCCTCCGGGTGAATGAATGTACCTGAGCAGACGCTGGAAAGTGTGTCTCAGTATTTATTTAAGATTATAATAGTTCACGTACACTGATGAATGCTGATTGACCTTTTCATGTTTTTTTCAGGTTATTCGGTAGCGGTGGGAGATTTCAGTGGTGATGGCATAGAAGGTATGGCTCATTAATATTTGTATAGGGTGTCTAGGAATAATGGCTTTTGATTGGTAGGAAGCAGATTTGAGGAAGTGCT
Organism: Shinisaurus crocodilurus; assembly: GCA_021292165.1. Classification (NCBI taxonomy): domain Eukaryota; kingdom Metazoa; phylum Chordata; class Lepidosauria; order Squamata; family Shinisauridae; genus Shinisaurus; species Shinisaurus crocodilurus. The sequence continues at coordinate 138,591,962 of CM037876.1, read as the reverse complement.
AGGAAGTACATAATCAAGATTGCCCTAGGCTGGAATCCTGTACCTGGTTTTGCATGTTTTAATGTCATTGATTTCAGTGGTGTTGTGTGTATAAGTGGGTGCAGAACTTCAGCCTTCATGTGGATCCTTACACCTCAACTCACTTTAGCTACCCTTTCGTGCTCACCATTGGGGTTATTGAAGAGTAACCATCAGATAAAATCTCTCCCGCTCTTTTACTGCATGTGGAGAGTGAAGCTTCTATATCCAGAATTACTAGTGTGGATTAGAAGACTGGGCGGTTGACTCATAGTAGTTAACTCGTCCAAAATAATTATTTACTCAGAAGAAAGTCACACTGAGACTGAGATTTACTTCCTGGTCTGTACGTTTAGGATTGCAGATTTAGGATTGAGTGCCATGGCTGAATTAATTTGTGACAATATGGTTTTGACTGTTGATGTGGCTTGAGAATATACTAAAGCTGCCTTGATTCACATGATACTGGTGGCATGATTGCTGCTTCCCTGAGTCAGCACCAGTAGCCCATCAGGAAAAAGTGACTCTGATATGGCTTGAGAATTTCTGATATGATCCAACTGTTCCATGATACTGCTGCTATTCCACATTATCAGAGCAATACGGGATCTGGCCGCTGAGAAATGGCAACCACGCTGCTCTGGTAGCTTATGTTCCCTATTATGGGTTATATTCAACTGTGTCTGTCCGCCAGCAGAAGAGACACCACTGGTGAAATGGATTCCTCCTCCCCCCTGCAGCCCCCTTTGTCCCCCAACTCTGCTCTGGAGGGTTGGGAGACTCTCCAGAACAGATTGACTCTTAGCCTAACCTACCTCACAGTGTTGTTGTGAGGACAAAATGGAGAGGAGGAGGATTATGTAAGCCGCCTTGAGTTCCTTGCAGGAAAAAAGGCGGGGTATAAATATAATAAATAAATAAATAAAAATAAATTTAGAGGGGGCCATGTGGGGGGCACAGGTGGAGGAGGAAGAGAAGCAGAAGTAGTACAATTTGCATGAGTAGAAGTCTGCTTGTGTGACATTGGATGGAACCCTAAGGCTAGAACCAATCTTAGTTCAGATCTAAGAAAGAAGGGGATAGATTAGCAGATGTATTAACACTAGGAGTGTGCACACCGTTGCACTTATTTCACAAAGTCTTCCCTGAAGCCCCCTAAGGTTCTCAGTATTTGCTCCCCCTTTGGTAAGATTCTTACCCTGTCCCATCTTTATTATTGGTTGCCAATATCTTATCTCACCCCTCATCCTTGTTTTGTGTGTCTTTGGTAAACTGTAAGCCATCTGGGTAGGGACTGTTGGATGTCTATATAGCTCCTAGCTCACCCTGTTCTTATCTGTACAAATCACTGAAGGCTACCTTTTCTCTTTATTTTCAGATTTTGTGTCTGGTGTGCCAAGAGCAGCAAAAACGTTGGGCCTGGTAGGGAACTTCAGTAATATACATTCAGTAGTAGTAGAACTTTTTCCAGCAGCCACTGAAATATACCACCACACAGCCCTTATTTTATATCTCTTGTGCAGGTGTCCATTTATAATGGAAGAACCATGGCATCCATGTATAACTTTACAGGAGAACAGGTATGATTTTCTCTGTATAAGAGGACAACGTTTTGATAGACATATCTGTCTTTGGCCAAGCGGAGGAATGTAGGTGGTATCATGAAGTAACCTAGAGTAATTTGGGGGAATGTCAATTTTTTTCAGAATAGGAAAGCATGGCCAGAAATCATCTACCCCAGAGGGAAATAAGCAAATTCAGGCATCGTGGCCAATGCATGAGATGGTCTGGGAAGAAAGGTGCCAAATGGTGGGAAGGTGGCCCTGGCTGAGTTGAAGGAAGGGGGCCTCAGCATCTCCCTCTGATGCAGCCACATGGAATGGCTGCTGCTAGTGGCCATTCTGTGGGGAGAAGGGCCAAATTCATTCATTTTTTGTTTTATACCCTGCCTTTCTGCCCGAAAATGGCACTCAAGGTGGCTAACGATAAAATCTGGATTAAAAACAAAATCTTAATTAAAACATAGCATAAAAACAAATACATTAAAAACACAACAAAAGACATGGACTCCAAACCATGAAATAAAAGTTTTGGTTATTAAAAACAAAACAAAATAAAAACTTCAGCAACAGACCAGCTTAGATGCCAAAGATCTGCCTGAATAAAAATCTCTTTGCCTGCTGGAGGAAGTACGATAGACAAAGAGCCAGCCTAGCCTCTCCTCTCCTCTCTCGGCAGGGAGTTCCAAAGCCTGGGAGCAGCCACCAAGAAGGCCTTCTCTCACCTTGCCACCAAACATCCCTCCAGTGGTGGCAGTACTGAGAGAAGGGCAGTTGGTCCAAACCAGGCCAGTGGAAGGGGCCTCATTGTCTCACCTCTTAGAATCATCAAGTTAGAAGAGACCTTAGAAGGCACCTAATCATAGAGTTTCATAGATTTCATAGAGTTGGAAGGAGCCTACAAGGCTATCGAGTCCAACCCCCTGCTCAATGCAGGAAACTAGAGGAGGGGTCTCCCATCCAAGTAATAACCAGGCTTGACCCTGCTTAGCTTTCCACGCTCAGACAAGCTGAGCCAGCGTAAGCCATGGGCCTGAGTTAGAAGGGACTAGATCATCTAGTCCAACCCCTGCTCAAACTTCCATGTCTGGTTGTAAAAGTCATGAGAGAGTGCCCACTGATTCTCTTTAGATTTCGGGAATGAATGGGGCAGGATGCACTTCTGTGCTGTGCTAGTTGTGTGTGGGGGGAGTATAAGGGGTAAATACGCCGTTTTTCTTTGTACAGTAAAATAACAGATTTGCAGAGGAAATAAGGAAGAGAAAAAGGGAAGCTACTTTTTTAGTAACACCTTTGAAGTATGTGTGGGCAAGGGAGCTTTTACTGTCACTAATGTGTAAGGGCAGAATCCTATGGGTTGCACCCTCATTGGGTGGAAGCCTTCAATCTCGGATGCTTCTAAGTATCCCATGCCCAGCCAGACTGCTGCTGGCAGAATAGGTGGAGTGACGGAGGCAATTTTCAGCCTCCTTTGCTTCCCGCCCCCACCCCCAGACAGGTCTCTGTGCCCGTCTAGTGGAGGCATGCTGGCAGGGGCAGGGCTGGGGTTGGAGAGGCCATAGGATTTCTCGTATCCTGTCCTCTCCTCCTCTCCTGGCACACTGCAACGCCCCCTTTTAGACCTCTCTGAGGCTGCTTGAGGGATCGGATTCCAGAGTTCCCCTTATTCACATAGCAGTGAGACTCTCTCCGGGGACAATAGGATTTGCTCTCACAATATCTTTATTTAATGCCACCTTTTTCTATTTAATCTTGCCTCCCAGATGGCTGCATATTTTGGGTATTCTGTAGCTGTCACAGATATCAATGGAGATGGGTAAGTTATGCTTTTTTCATGCTCTCTGGAAAGAGTTGGCTAACTTTTAAAATCTTGTCTAGGATAAAAAACAGAATCTTTTAAAAAGCAATTGAGAAATGATAAGATGCATGTCTAACTTTTTTTTTTTAGAGAATTCTGAAGGTTCTCTTTTTGACTTGTTTTTTTTTGCTGGCTTGTTCTGCTAGGGTCCTTGCACAACATCTTCTCTGAATTGCTTAACATAAATCTCTATACATTTTCAGGCATTACTTAATTGTCTTGTGAAATCCTACCCAGTAAGGGTATGAACTCCTTGGGAGCAAAGATGAGGTTGTATCTAAACTTAGTCCTACTTAGAGTAGGCCCATTGAAATGAATGGTACTTAAATTAGACTAACATTGGATAGAACTCATTGGATTCGGCCATGCTGACTGAGGATGATGGGAGTTGTAGTACAATACAACCAGGTTGGCGAAAGCTGTTCTAGAGGCTCCCAAACACAGATCTCCTCTCATCGTCCTTTTCTCCCATCCAGCTAGCAACTCTTTCTTTTATTTTCCTTTTGCCTTCCCTGTTTAGTACCTGAACTGGGCACAATGGACAGCTGCGCTTGCGTGGCAGAACAACAACTCATGTTATTGAAGATTGTAGCTGATTTTATCATATTGGGTGATGCATGTGCAGTGGAATCCTAAGCATGTTTACTCAGAAGTAAACCCCACTTTCAATGGGACTTGGCTCTTTTACAAGAGCCTTAATTGTCTTTATGGCTTTGTAAGTGCTTTGGCTGCCTGTGAGCAGATTATGCAACTAAGAAATATTGGGCGATATCCAACACTGCTTGCCCATGAGCTGGGCCCCCACCGCCGCTTCCATTCCATGAGCAGCCAGCCCTGCCGGTTCCGTTGCACAAGCAGTGCCCACTGCTCGCACAACGGAGAATTAGCACTTCTGGGGCAAGCCCTGAGATGAGCAGAAACACTCATTTCTAGAATGGGGCAGGTCAGTGGAGCTCCCTTATGCGAGCTCCACCAACCTGCCCTGTTCCAGAAACAAGCGTTTCAGCTCATTTATGTGTGGGCCCGGAAGCGTTAAATTCCCAGTGCACAAGTGACAGGCACTGCTTGCACAATGGAATCTGTGGGGCTGGCTGCTCGCGGGTGGTCACTGCTGGATACTGTCCATTGTCTGGAGTCCAAAGGTCCACATGCGGTGGACTACGTACATGCTGGGGGTTTCCTTCTCTCTCCCTTCTGCCCACAAACCCACCCCTGAAGACCCTCCAGAGTGGCACTCTGTGAAGCGCAAGGAAGTTGCCACTGGTGAAGGAAACTGGCAAAACCCAGCCACCTCTGTGGGTAGTGGGTGGAAGTATTTTATGAATGCATGTAAAAGGAAATACTTCTTCACACAGCACATAGTTAAACTATGGAATTCACTTCCACAAGATGTAATGATGGCCAACAATTTGGAGGGCTTTAAAAGGGGATTGGACAAATTCATGGAGGAGAAGGCTATCAATGGCTACTGGTCCTGATGGCCATATGCTACCTCCAGTATCAGAGGCAGTATGCCTATGCACACCAGTTGCTGGGGAACATAGGTGGGAGGGTGCTGTTGCACTCGTGTCCCACTTGTGGGTTTCCTGTGGGCAGTCAATTGGCCACTGTGTGAACTGAATCCTGGACTAGATGGATCCTTGGTCTGATCCAGCAGGGCTCTTCTTATGTTCGTATGAATCTTAGCTTCTATAATTAATAAATAAATGGCTGTCCACTGTTGAATTGATATCAATAACATATATAGCTCTGAGATGTTAACATATTCTTCTAACATTCTGGTTGACATAGTCCATCTTCTTCAGGCATAAAACAAGAGTGTCCTTAGTAACAGTGCGTATGACTCACTCAAAGTGAGGCATTGGTAAGTCCCATAGTTTTCAGTGGAAAAGCAAAGTGCTTGCTGAACTCTTCCATGGAAACCTACTTAAAATGATTAACTTGACTGGATTGTGGCTATCCGTGGTGTAAGCAGATGGTTCTAAAAGCAGGAGCTTCTGCAATGATTGAAAAGCTCCTCTCTCTCTCCCTCCTTTCAGTTATGCAGATTTGTTTATAGGAGCTCCACTCTTTATGGATCGTGGTTCTGATGGCAAACTTCTAGAAGTGGGTCAGGTATCTGTTTATCTTCAACAAGCCTCTAGAGGCTTTCAGAGTCAAATCATGAAGCTGACTGGCTTTGAGGTCTTTGCAAGATTCAGCAGCTCCATTGCACCTTTGGGAGACCTTGACCAGGATGGCTTCAATGGTAAAGTCTTAAGTCATTATTTAAGCATTGATTTAATTATTTGTCACTGTCATAGGGAATTTAAGCTTTTTAGAGTGCAATCCTATGCATGTTTAGACAGGGAAAAGTCTGCCCTTAGTAATTTCTTGATTAGACCATAGAATCCTGTCCAGGCTGGCTGCTCTTGTAAGCAGAATGCCAGATTAGAAGGACCTTGGTCTTATCCATCAAGGCAGCTGTTATGCCACCTTGAGCACCATTTTCTTGGTGGAAAGGCAGGGTACAAATCAAGTAATTAAATAAATAATGTTCTTAATTAAAGCTTCTTTTATAATGCTGGTAGCCACTGGTCATGCCAAAATCTTGAAAACCAACTTTGTGCTCATAAGTTACAATACCCTTTGGGTAGCAAGGTACCTTTGACTATAAACCCTGAATGAATAATGGGCTTGCTATACCTGTCTATCCAGACACTTTTGTTTTAAAGGCCTTTTAACTTTTAATTGACAGAGCTATTGCTGAAGCCCTTTACACTTCAAATATAATTTCTTTTGAAGCATATTGTATTTTGATTGTAGGGACTCTGGTTTTGCTAAGATGCAGTGCTTTTTTTCTGGAGAAAAGGGTACCGGAACTCTTGGCTTACATTTCCTCGGGAGTAGATGGCGATTAAATTGTAATGCAATTAATAGAAGAAAAGGTGCTGGAACTCAGTTCTGGTGAGTTCCACCAGAAAAAAAGCCCTGCTAAGATGTATTGAGGGAGCTCCAATTTGAATGGACTTGAACATTTTCTCCCATATCTCTGATATTTTTCTCTCATATCCCAATTGACAGCATTGTTACAAACTGAGATGGCAGCCCTCCACAGTCAGTTGAGGAAGTCAATTGATCTGAATCGGATGCAAAGCATCCCACTGAGTCGAATGGGTTGCTAAAAAATTGCTTAGAGTATACATGTTGTCAGTATAACATGTCCCATGCATCTGTTTGCTTTCATACAACATCTTTGTTTATATTTGGAGATTCTGAAGGTTCTCTTTTTGGCTTGTAGACATTGCAGTTGCCGCTCCTTATGGTGGGGAAGACAAGAAAGGGCTGGTTTACATCTACAACGGGAGAGCCACAGGTTTGAATGGAGTGCCATCTCAGGTCCTCGAAGGACAGTGGGCATCTAAGACAATGCCACCGAGTTTTGGATACTCACTGAAAGGAGATACTGACGTGGACAAAAATGGCTACCCAGGTGATGCTTCAGTAATGGCATTGCAGGCTCCTGTATCTTTTATAAACTAATGCAGCATTTAACCCACAAAGAGCCTGATTCAAAACTGCATAGTAAAGGAGAAATTTCATAGGTTCTGGATCTTCACTAGGGATGAACGGATTATCTCAGTTCCACTTGGTTATTGTTCTGACATTTTGATATCTCTTGGGTCCAGGGCCGGTGCAAGGCAGTTTGGTGCCCTAGGCAAGATCAGATATTTAGCACACACACCCCTTGTTAATCGCCCATCTGGCCGGTCACCCAGCCAGATTTATATGCACATGACTGCCCCGCCCACCCAAAAGGGTCAATTATTATTTATTTATACACAGAAAGGAGTGGGCCGGTGAGAGGAGCTCAACCCCCTCCACCCTCTGTGCTCCCTCGCTTCATGTAGGGGGGGCGTGGCTCATGGGCAGAGCCCCCGCTTTGCATGGAGAAGGTCCCAGGTTCAGTGCCCCCCCCCGCATCTCCAGCAGGGCTCAGAAGGGATCCTGCCTGAAAGCCTGGAGAGCCGCTGCTGCCCGTCCGCGTCGACAATGCTAGGCTAGATGGATGGGGGGGGGTGTCTTTAAGACAGAACATTTGCTAACTGCCCAATTAATGTCAAAGTTTTTAAGCCTTGCCCCGTTTTTTGCGCTGCCATTTTAGCTGAGCCCCCCCCCCCCGCGCATTTCTGCATAAGGGCCGCACCGGATTTGAACAGGCTGCTCACCTTTTCCTCCTGCTGCCGCTGGCCGGGCGCCTTGAGCAGCCGCACCAGCAACACATCCGCAAAGAGTGGCGAACGGGGGCACTCCCCCCGCCGAATGTCCCCGGCAGAGTCCGACGAGGGCGCCACTTCTTGCAGCGCTCCAGCCCGAAGGCCTCCACCTGATCGCGGCCAAGAGGCTCCCCGCTGCAGTGGCGCTGCTATCCCCGTAATCCGGCTGGGAAAGCGGAGGCGGCCGGCCGAGGAGGCTGCCCGCATGCCGCGAGACTTTGCAGGCACACCGCCGCCCTCTCCCAGGCATGCATGTCTCCTCGGAAGTCAGCCCTGGCGCCGAAGGACTGCGCTCCCCGGAGGCTGCACCTCGCTTCCCTAGACTTTGCACCTGGGCTGTGCGGCTGCGTTCACGATTGAGTTCTCGTGTAGGAGGCGACCTGGGTCGACTTCGTGCGCGTGCGTACCAAACCCACGCCCCCTTTAGCCCTGAACCCTAGGCAGCTGCCTAGTTGGCCTAATGGTAGCACCAGGCCCTGCTTGGGTCCCGCTCTGTTTGAATTCTGGCAGAAATTCCGGATTTCAGAATGTTAGCTACAGATTTTGCAAACCCCCACCCCACTGTTTGCACTTCATCTCATGTGGAAAGTTGGGGGATAGAAAAAGGAAAAGTCAATCACAATGACCTCTCCAGTTTTTAAAAGTTAATTGATTTTTTTTATTTTAAAAAATTAAAATAAATTACACATTTAAACTAAAAAAAACCCAACACATTAAACTTTGCAATTGCACAATTGAACAGAGATGAATACAAATAAACAAAGATTTAAGAAGTCTTTGTGGGGAGAGTTTCTTTTCAGTTTTTCATTTACTTGTGACGTGTGTTTGACTGGAGAAAAACAGAAAAAGGAACAAGGATCCCCTTTCGCTCAGCATGCAAAATTGCAAAAATATACCTCCAGCGTAATAATGGATTGCAACATTTTAAGTTCCACTCTGCTAAACAAGTCCAGTAAATGTGGATTCGATAAGAATCCCTGATCCAAGATTAAATTTTGATCACCTTGCTATTGCTGCAAAGGGATCTGTTCTAATACATACACTGGAGAGATGTTGATGATCAGAATGGTAAACTTTAAATTTCGAACAAGTATCAGATCTAAAATCTACCTTATTTTATTCTATTTCCAGACTTGATTGTAGGAGCTTTTGGTGTTGACAAAGTTGCCTTATACAGGTAAGTGTTCAAAACAGAGAGAGAGATTGAGAGATGAGTGCGAAAGCTCAGTGGGATTAAATATTTAAATATAAATGATGTTATGGGCTATGTCAGCGCAAGTGAGAAGTGCTCTGGCAGGGTGTTTTGCTTGCTCTGCAGCAATGTCAGGAATATGGTAGGGAATGTCTCCTCCCTTGCTCACTCTGCCACACCAGTATTGCAGCCCACAGCAGGTGAGCAAGGCAAAGTTTCTCTGGGTACTTTGTTATCTCTTCTACCTTGCACATATCATGCCTCCATACATATATGCCTCAAGCCATCAGCTGGGAGAGCAGCTGCCACCACCACACGAGAATGTGGTGTAGTCACCAGAATCAGGCCTTACTCGCAAGGCCTAGGTTTGTTTTGAAAGCAAAGCTCTTGAGCATTGCAGTAATGGGAAAGAGTGGATGTACTTCCTTGAGCTTACTACCTTTTGTCAAAGAGGTCATAAGCTCAAGGAAAGCACAGTGTGGACTCAGGGCTCAAGATAAGCACAGCCTGAGAAAGCTCTGAACAGCCTGGACCTAGATGTGTATAGGCAGATAGAAATGCTATTGAATTTCATGAGACTTACTCCCAAGTTTATATGGTTAGATTTGTGGCTCAGATTTCTTCTCTTTTGTTTTCTACTTTCTCCCCGCCCGCCCGCCCGCCCCAATTCCTTTCTTTATATCTTCTATAATATGACATTAGCCTCTGTCTTCCTGCTTTAAGTGACCGGAGTACTTTGAGATATACTACATAGAGGAAGATGAGGTTCTTTCATGCAGGTGACCCTTTTTGCTTACTCTTTGGTTCTTTTAAAAGGGCACGGCCAGTCATTACTGTAAATGCTGGACTAGAAGTTACCCCAACCGTTCTAAATCCAGAGAATAAAGCCTGTGAAGAAAATGGCCAGAAATTTTCTTGGTAAGATGGTGTGCTTCTGTGTTAAATGTTTAAAATTAATACTGAAAAGCTAACTAATGGACTGAGAGCCTGTTGGTCCAAGGTAGCAATGAGGGAAGAAGATGACAAGTGGTGTGTGCTTCCTCTCTCCCATACTTCCTGGTCTTATCCAAAGGAGCACGATGCATTATTTCCCCCCTTGGGGAGACACATACATTGGGAGTATTGCTTCTGAATTTCCCTCCCTCCGAAGCAGCAAGCAGATGTACAAATCCTACTTTTCTTTTAAAAAATCGTTAAAGACTTCTCCAGATGGGAAAAGAAGTGGATTCATTGTGCCTGATGCAAAGTCCCATTTAAACCCTGACCAACTTCACTAGTTCACATTCTAAGCCGTCTCTGGGAGATAGGTGGAGCAGAACATGGGGCAGAACCAACCCACAGACCCAGTACTAAATGGAATTGGGGAAAACTGCCCACTCCGCTCCATTTTGGCTTAATAATTGCTGCTCAAAAATAAGAGTAGAAACTTGCTGCGTACTTCAATTAATCTCTTAGGAATATGTATGAAATAATTGGAAATTGAAGGAGCGGGAAGAAATTCTTTTAAAAGTTTCTTTAAACTCAGTGGCATTGGCCCAGGAACTTGTACATGCAATTGAGTCTTACTGACAACTATGGGAGGCTAGATTTGGGAGCGCATTATTCCATCTCCCGCAGCAGCAAAGTTCCTCCTGTGCTTGTGGTACTTGGTAGTTGCAATGTGGCTTGTCTTCACTAAATTGTGTCATGTTTTGATCATTCCTTAATTTTCATCCAACAGCTTTAAAGTAAAGTTCTGCTTAAAAGCTGCTGGCAAAGGAAATCTTCCCGGGGAACTCAGTAAGTTCTGTAGATTTACTTCCTATACACTTAAGATTTGCTCATAGCATCAACATTCAAGGGGCAATAATTTAATTGTTAAACGTTTTTGGGTGCTCAAAGCTTCATCGGTATCAGACATACACAAACACATGTGCCTTTTAAATCTTCCAGTTCAGATGTCATGCCAAAGTTGTTCTCAGAGTATGGGAGACAGCTTTTTGCTGGTCTGCTGGCTAGAAAAAGCTTCTCTGAGAATCAGCCAGAGAATGCTGAAACGCAGGGCCGGATTAAGATAGGGGCTATTGAAGCTGCAGCTCCAGGCCCCTACCCCAAAATAGGCCCACAATCAGGACCGGTGCAGGGCAGTTTGGCGCCCCAGGCGAAATAATATTTAGCGGGGGGCCCTCTCCAAAGCAGCCCTGCTCTGCAAAAAAAAAAAAACCCTGCGCCGCCACCACCAACCTACCTTCCCCCCGCCCTGGCAGCTGCTGCTGCTGCTGCCGCCGCCGCCGCCGAGGAGGAGGAGGAGGAAGTGACGCGACGGGACCCCGCGCTGTTTTTTGCCAGGGAAACCATGGCAACAGGGCTGTTTAAGCCCTGTTGCCCTGGTTCCTCCCGCCAAAACAACGCAGGCGGGGCTCCGGAAGCGACACGACGCGGAGAAGGTAGGTGGCGGGGTGGGTCGGGGGTGGTGGTGATGGCGGTGGCGGCGGTGGCGGCGGTGGCGGCGGGAGGCGCAGCGGCGAGCGGGACGGGAGGGTGCGGCGGCGGCGGGCGGGTGGGGAGACGGAGGCCTGGCGGGGGCGGCACAGCGGAGGCAGAGGCCTGGCGGGGGCGGCGCAGCGGCAGCGAAGAGGAGCGCAGCGTTTCTGCGCCCTCTTCAGCCGCGCGCCCTCCTCAGCACCAGGCCCATAATGCTCTTAATCCGGCCCTGCTGAAACGTGGTGCCCATCTGGACTCAAATGTGTTGGTATTAGATAGCTGGGGTCCTCAAAGCAATAGGCTACCGGCTGGTAAAGTTGTGAAAATGGGGTGGGGTTCAGCAGGAGGAGGTAAAGAGAGCAAGTTTAGTTGAATATAATGTGTAACTGCCCGTTGTAGCTTCTGTAGCAGGGGTGGGCAATGCCTGGCCTGTGGGCCACATGCAACCCTGCTGAGTTTGGCAGTGGCAAAAAATAAAAAGGTGGTTGTTGTTTTTTTTTTAAAAAAATGGTGTTCCATAGCCAAATGTGGAGCACTAAAAGGGTCAAATTCAGGTTCAGAACAAGCTAAATTTGACCTGTTTTGCATGCCATAGTGGTTTGCCGCTGAAATTGGGCAACAAAACTGCTGGGGGTGGGGTGCCCCACAGAGTGCACAGCACCCAGCAGTGTGGGATGGGAGGGGGGTGTTCTGGGGGGCCAAAATGGCCCCTGGACCTACCCACCCCAAAGTTGCCCACTGCTGTTCTATAGGGTCAAGTGGACACATCTTGCTGCACACAAAAAGCAGTTGCAGTGGTAACCCTGTTTCTGGGATGTATCACTTCAGGCTGCAAGTGAGACCTTATATGATTAAATGTTCCTCCATAAGCAAAAATGCCTTACATAATAGAAAGCTACTATGTTGGGGGAAGGGCTAGGCAAGAACATACCATGCTATTGTGAGAACAATACCTGAGAGTAGCCACTAAAAGAGCAATTGAGATGTCTTAACATATATAGCAACAGTGGTGGGCAGGAAGCTGGTGTGCTGGGAGATAAGGCCATCCTCGCTGAGTGACAGCCTAGCTGGGAGACATGAGGCAGCACTGGAAGCAGAGAGAAGCTGGAATCTGCCCCATGCAGATGCGCAGATGCTGACTATCTAGAAGCGCTGAGTGGAGATATGGGCGTGGATGTTGGCAGCCTGTGTTGGAACTCTTAGCCAGTCAGCAGCTACATACCTGGGTGGCGCTGACTCTCACCTCTCCCGGCATCCCCTGCCCAACTCGCGCCTCCCACCCTTAAGAGTGTTGGGTCTATCTTAGTTGTTGTTTAGTGGCAGCACCTCTGAAACCCAGTGTACCACCTCACCAGCTGCTTCTGCGGGGCCACCCAGACTTAAAGGCTGCCTAACAAACATGCTTTTGCATTTGGCGATAGCTTTCCATGTGGAGCTGCTTTTGGACAAACTTAAACAAAAAGGTGCCATCCGGAGAGCCCTGTTCCTCCACAGCAGACAACCGACTCACTCCAAGAACATGACTGTCCCAAAAGGCGGTCGAATGAGCTGTGAAGAACTTCAGGCTTTTTTAAGGGTAAGAGTACACACCTGATTCCCTGCACCGCACCACCTTCTTCCTATATATGGGTTTAACCTTTAGGGTATCCCAAATCAGGGACAGGTAATGTGGCTCATAGATTTCATAGATCATAGAGTTGGAAGGAGCCTACAAGGCTATCGAGTCCAACCCCCTGCTCAGTGCAGGAAACTAGAGGAGGGGTCTCCCATCCAAGTAATAACCAGGCTTGACCCTGCTTAGCTTTCCACACTCAGACAAGCTGAGCCAGCATAAGCCACAGGCCTGTATCGCAACAAGCCTACTTTTACCCTAGAGAAGTTTTTTCTACATTTCTTAAACTTGATGGCTGTTTCCAGGAGTTAAAACTGTAAATGGAATATGGTCCATACATAGGGGGCTGCCTTTTACTGTCAGACTCTTGGTCCATCTAGCCCAGTATTGTCAACACTGGCTGACAGCAATGGCTCTCCTGGGTTTTGGGCAGAGCTCTTTCCATGCTGTGCTTGGAGAGACTGGGGATTGAACCTGGGACCTTCTGCATGAAAAGCAGGTGCTCTCTCCCATTAAGCTGTAGCCCCTCCCTTCAGGATGGGGGCATTTAGAACAGTTGGTAGCAGATCTGACTTCTAGCCTTGTAGGCTCCTTCCAACTCTATGATCTATGAAATCTATGTGCCAAAGGACATAAACATAGATTTTTCTTCACCCAATGGCTTGGGACAGCACTTTGGCTTTGCCACAATGGGCCTACAGTTTTCACTGGGACAACTGGAGATGGTGCCTCTAATAAATATTAGCACAGTCCAGTTTCTTCAGTTAAAGGGGGGGGAGTGTTTACCCCCAAATCACCCTTGGAATGCTTTGTTGCAGTTATCTTATTTTTGTGATGCAATCCAGAGAAAATTAAATGTTACATTGAAAACAAGGGGGACTTTAGCATATACTGAAGCATTTTACTCACTGATTCCAATGTTAATATAGCTTTCCAAAAGTTTGGGGATTTTCCACTGGGCAGGCCCCATTCTTTTTTACTTTAAAACATCTATAAAATGACTGGATTTTTTTTTTTTAAGTCATCCTTTGAAATACTTATTTCCAGTGCTTTTTTTCTGGAGAAAAGGGTACCGGAACTCTTGGATTACATTTCCTTGGGAGTAGATGGCGATTAAATTGTAATGCAATTAATAGAAGAAAAGGTGCTGGAACTCAGTTCCGGTGAGTTCCACCAGAAAAAAAGCCCTGCTTATTTCCATTCCAGTGCTGTTTCCATTAAAATTGTGGATAGTCACAAACCTTTCTAGTAGATATTTGATAGAATTCAGATTCACTAGATGTGGTATAATTTTTCAGGCCTGGTTATTATTTTTGTCTTTCTTGTTCCGTTTTAGGATGAATCTGAATTTAGAGACAAGCTTACTCCAATCACCATATTCATGGAATATCAACTGGATTACAAAACAGCTTCGGATACTACTGGATTACAGCCGATCCTCAACCAATTTACTCCTGCAAACATTAGCAGACAGGTACAATGCTGAGTGATGGAATAGCCAAATGCACTTCTGCACCAGCAAGTTCTTCTAAAGTTAATTCTCATGATGGTTCTTAGAAATGTGACTGTTCCGTTTAAATGACCTGGCCAATACAAATTCTTTTGTTCCTTGGAGGTGGAGATTTACATAGTTCCAATTTCCACACCTCAGAAGAAGAAGGCGATCTTTAACAAATCACAGCAAGCTTTCCCCCAGATTCACAGGCAGCTAACAAGGCATATCTACTTATAAAAACCCATGTTTGCTTCCCTAACCTCCTTGGAGGGAGTGTGGGATAGATTCTTCACTTAGTTATCTCTTTTAAAAGGAGGGGGGGGAAGGTTCTCAGTTGCTCCACCCTTTCAGTGCTAAAAAGTGCATATGTACACTGTTCTTTTGTTTAAAAAACAAGCAAGCAGTGAATTGCATTTCACTATTCCTCCTTACCACAAAGTTCATTCCCATACAGAAAGGGTTTCATGTTACCAGTTATTTTAGTACTTAGGGTAAAAAGCAGGGTGGTGGTGGGGACTATATCATCCATAAGTACTTTGATAGAGCCTCAGTTATTTAATCCCCCCACCCCACTCTCAAATTTAGGCTCATATTCTTCTGGATTGTGGTGAGGACAATATCTGCCGTCCAAATCTTCAAGTGACCGTTGACAGGTAAAGTCTAACAATTGTGGAAAATGATTATTGTAAACCCTTTGACCTGGTTCAGTCAATCATATATCCTCTTAATAAGCCAAGAAATGAATGAGACTTTTGCCCATGCATATAGCCCCTTTGCTCCTCCCTTCGTGACACAAACAGTGAAACCAGGAAGCCTCTAATTAACCATAGTTTCCCATTTGTCTGAACTGGGGAAACTATGGCTACCATCTTAATAACAAGCCAGGATATGAAACCAACTCCACGTCATAGTTTAATATCCTGGCTTGTTCTGAAGTTAGTAATCATGGTTTCCTGGTTTAGATGAAACCAAAAACAATGGTTAATTAGAGCCTTCTCAGAGTAAAGGAGCTGCATGCATGGGTAAAAGGCTTATTCATATCTTGGCATATTAAGCCAAGGTATGATCATCTGAATGTGGCCATTGTGGTGGTGTCTTAGCTAGGCATGTTCTGATACAAGAGAAAAGTTAATTCGGGATATTCAGCTCCAGTGCTGTAGAGTTAGGGGCAAACGATACATCACATGTTAATGCATATAACATTCTCCTCCTTTCTATGTATTTATTTAAAGAAAAAAAGATTTTGACGGGGGGGGTGGATTTAGAGCAAAGAAATGGCAAGAGAGGCAAGGGATACTTAATCCTTTAGCCACCCGCTATATTTCCACTCCAGATTGTTGCTCATGTGACTTTTCCTCATAAGTGTTTCAAATACATATTTACCACCACAAATAATGGATCTTGAACCCTATAGGGTGTCGAAGAAAGCGCTCTTCACATGAGATTAGGAGCCAAACTCTCAGAGACTTTATTGGAAGTACGCCACAGCTTTGGGGAGAGGATGCCCCAAGTCACACATGACACTGTCATGGTGCCTTGGCTTACCCAAGAACTGTTGAAGTTTATATAGGTTATCACACAAGCATAAACGGAGTTCAAAACAAAAAGTACATTTTAGATAGGGGAGGGGTCATGGAGTTGGAAGGACTTTTCTTTTTGAGTACTCATTTTCCTTGGTTCGCAGGCTCAGGGAGTTTCTTCGAGTCTCATCAAGATTCGAATTCATGCTAGTAGTCCTAATACAGGCTTATAACCACCAGATGGTTCTTTCCCAACTTGTTACTACCCAGCCACCAACCGCATGTTGTACTTCTCCTTTTCTAAGAATAGCTGCTTTGCTGCTTCTGTTACCTATGACCCTTGCTCCACTTAGTACAAGCTACTTTGTGGTCTCTTAACCTTTGCCCGTTCGTCATTATTTCTGCTTACTTATCATGTCTATTTCTTTCTCACCACTCCTGACTGTGCTTGCAAATGCTTGCATTTTCCGGTAACATATGAGAGCTAACTAAACTACAGGCTAGAATT